>CAWUFW010000559.1:3357813-4069121 GCA_963921515.1 Calotriton arnoldi | reverse complement strand
TTCCATGGAAGTATCATATCTGTGAAGGTGTGATACCTACTCCCAGGCTTGGAGTCGGTGTGAAGGAAACTAATTACTGATAACTGCAGTAAGTGCAGCTTGTTGGAGCAGATCAAAAAGGCACTTACAAAACAAATTTTTTAAGTCAAGAAAATAGCTACCTTGCATAAGTCATTCTTCCAACAAATAAAATAGAAATCCATCTTAACTACAGACTTTATATTTTCTCAAAATAGTTCTATGCTGTGAGAATTGTGCTTCTACAGGTTTCAGAGCCAGGGCTAGAAAGATATAGGCTTTTGATATCACCCAAGTTGAAAAGTGCAGCCCCACTTGAAACCTGGCACTTTAGCCCACTTTACCGCATTAAACATGCAAGTGTGTATTTCATATACATTTAAAATGTAGGTACTATACAGAGAAGGATTACATTGTTCAAGACTTGGCTTACTTAGTGTCAAATATAATATCCCAGTTGTAAAAACAGGTTAAGTTTTTATTTTAAGCTTCAAATCTTACTTTAGACTGTGACATATCTGATTTTCAGATTATATTATCAGATTAGTGTCCCATGTAAGTGAAAAAAACTTCAGTGTGGTATTTGACTTTTACGCAGCTCATGCACTTTGTGCGCTCTTAGGAATTATGTAGAAAAAAATCCAAAAATGGTAACAGATAGGGGCCGATTCCGATCTCGGTCGGAGGCGCACCCAATACCATTCGGTCGGGAAAAAGCCATGCGAAAGCCTGTTTCCCGACCGATCCGTACAGCACACCGAACGAGCAAGTACGATGCGCACAACAGCAAAAATCCCGGCCGAGCCGTACTCACCCAAACCAGGTCCTGTTCTCCGACCGAGGCGAATCCGGAAACGCCGAATCGAGTCGCACGGAAGGGAAAATGCAGCCCCGTCCGGCCGGACAAGTACGATCGCGCTTTCCGTACGCGCCGAACCCGTCGCTACGCACGGCACGTCAAAGCATCCGGAGAGGCGCACATAAGCTCCGAATCGCGCCACAACACGATCCACGGCTACGAGACGAACACAGCACCGACGAGGACGACGCGAGCGGCGAGGACGAAGCCAAGCGACGAGGACGACGCGAAGCAACGAGAAGGACGAACGACACGAACCAACCATGAATCCCTTCGTCCCGATCATACCAATATTCTACATCTACTACCGGAACAGGCACGGACGCGTACGGCGCAGAAGGTAAGTCAGACACCAACCACAAAACACATACAACACGTACACGACACATCACACACATACACTGGGAATCTGAATATACTTACACCAGCAACAGCAGCACCATAGGGGCGGGATGCCCATCACCAATGCCACATATGCACACAGGGGCCTGAATGCGCGCCACCACCCCAACCCAGGGGGGCTGGATGCCAACCACCACAACCACCCTTAGCCAGGGGGTGCCAGATGCCCACCACCACTACCACCCTTAGCCAGGGGGCTGGATGCCTACCACTACTACCACCCTCACCCAGGGGGCAGGATGCCCACCACTACTACCACCCTCACCCAGGGGGGCAGGATGCCCACCACTACTACCACCCTTAGCCAGGGGGCAGGATGCCTACCACTACTACCACCCTCACCCAGGGGGGCAGGATGCCCACCACTACTACCACCCTCACCCAGGGGGCAGGATGCCCACCACTACTACCACCCTTAGCCAGGGGGCTGGATGCCTACCACTACTACCACCCTTAGCCAGGGGGGCTGGATGCCTACCACTACTACCACCCTCAACCAGGGGGGCAGGATGCCTACCACTACTACCACCCTCACCCAGGGGGGCAGGATGCCCACCACTACTACCACCCTTAGCCAGGGGGGCTGGATGCCTACCACCACCCTTAGCCAGGGGGGCTGGATGCCTACCACTACTACCACCCCCACCCAGGGGGCAGGATGCCCACCACTACTACCACCCTCACCCAGGGGGGCAGGATGCCCACCACTACTACCACCCTTAGCCAGGGGGCAGGATGCCCACCACTACTACCACCCTTAGCCAGGGGGGCTGGATGCCTACCACCAATCTTAGCCAGGGGGCTGGATGCCTACCACTACTACCACCCTCACCCAGGGGGGCAGGATGCCCACCACTACTACCACCCTTAGCCAGGGGGTGCCAGATGCCCACCACCACTACCACCCTTAGCCAGGGGGCTGGATGCCTACCACTACTACCACCCTTAGCCAGGGGGCTGGATGCCTACCACTACTACCACCCTCAACCAGGGGGCAGGATGCCTACCACTACTACCACCCTCACCCAGGGGGGCAGGATGCCCACCACTACTACCACCCTTAGCCAGGGGGGCTGGATGCCTACCACCACCCTTAGCCAGGGGGGCTGGATGCCTACCACTACTACCACCCCCACCCAGGGGGCAGGATGCCCACCACTACTACCACCCTCACCCAGGGGGGCAGGATGCCCACCACTACTACCACCCTTAGCCAGGGGGCAGGATGCCCACCACTACTACCACCCTTAGCCAGGGGGGCTGGATGCCTACCACCACCCTTAGCCAGGGGGGCTGGATGCCTACCACTACTACCACCCTCACCCAGGGGGGCAGGATGCCCACCACTACTACCACCCTTAGCCAGGGGGGCTGGATGCCTACCACCACCCTTAGCCAGGGGGCTGGATGCCTACCACTACTACCACCCCACCCAGGGGGCAGGATGCCCACCACTACTACCACCCTCACCCAGGGGGGCAGGATGCCCACCACTACTACCACCCTTAGCCAGGGGGCAGGATGCCCACCACTACTACCACCCTTAGCCAGGGGGGCTGGATGCCTACCACCACCCTTAGCCAGGGGGGCTGGATGCCTACCACTACTACCACCTCACCCAGGGGGGGCAGGATGCCCACCACTACTACCACCCTTAGCCAGGGGGTGCCAGATGCCCACCACCACTACCACCCTTAGCCAGGGGGGCTGGATGCCTACCACTACTACCACCCTCACCCAGGGCGGGCTGGATGCCTACCACCACCCTTAGCCAGGGGGGCTGGATGCCTACCACTACTACCACCCCCACCCAGGGGGGCAGGATGCCTACCACTACTACCACCCTCACCCAGGGGGCAGGATGCCCACCACTACTTCCACCCCCACCCAGGGGGCAGGATGCCTACCACTACTACCACCCTCACCCAGGGGGGCAGGATGCCCACCACTACTACCACCCTCACCCAGGGGGCAGGATGCCCACCACTACTACCACCCTTAGCCAGGGGGCTGGATGCCTACCACTACTACCACCCTTAGCCAGGGGGGCTGGATGCCTACCACTACTACCACCCTCAACCAGGGGGGCAGGATGCCTACCACTACTACCACCCTCACCCAGGGGGCAGGATGCCCACCACTACTACCACCCTTAGCCAGGGGGGCTGGATGCCTACCACCACCCTTAGCCAGGGGGGCTGGATGCCTACCACTACTACCACCCCCACCCAGGGGGCAGGATGCCCACCACTACTACCACCCTCACCCAGGGGGGGCAGGATGCCCACCACTACTACCACCCTTAGCCAGGGGGGCAGGATGCCCACCACTACTACCACCCTTAGCCAGGGGGGGCTGGATGCCTACCACCACCCTTAGCCAGGGGGGGCTGGATGCCTACCACTACTACCACCCTCACCCAGGGGGGGCAGGATGCCCACCACTACTACCACCCTTAGCCAGGGGGGTGCCAGATGCCCACCACCACTACCACCCTTAGCCAGGGGGGGCTGGATGCCTACCACTACTACCACCCTCACCCAGGGCGGGCTGGATGCCTACCACCACCCTTAGCCAGGGGGGCTGGATGCCTACCACTACTACCACCCCCACCCAGGGGGCAGGATGCCTACCACTACTACCACCCTCACCCAGGGGGCAGGATGCCCACCACTACTTCCACCCCCACCCAGGGGGCAGGATGCCTACCACTACTACCACCCTCACCCAGGGGGCAGGATGCCCACCACTACTACCACCCTTAGCCAGGGGGGCTGGATGCCTACCACCACCCTTAGCCAGGGGGGCTGGATGCCCACCACTACTACCACCCTTAGCCAGGGGGCAGGATGCCTACCACTACTACCACCCTCACCCAGGGGGGCAGGATGCCCACCACTACTACCACCCTTAGCCAGGGGGCAGGATGCCCACCACTACTACCACCCCCACCCAGGGGGCAGGATGCCCACCACTACTACCACCCTTAGCCAGGGGGCAGGATGCCTACCACTACTACCACCCCCACTCATAGGATGGACAATGCATGACACAACAAGCACACCACAACCTAGGGAATGCAAGATTAAGACATCCCCCCACCACCATGACAAGCGTGTGAGCAGGCTGTGTCAAATGCCTACAACACCGAACATGACATTGAACATACAATGTGACCCCCTAGCACATGTGCCACACATATATGTGTGTGGCACCCACAATGCAAGCAGCCCATGACCATTGTGGCAATGGGGCCTAAACCCCCATCATCACAGTGACCAAAAGGCAAGTGTGGGGTCCATAGCTGAAGCACATTTTGACCATTGTGGCAATGGGGTCTAAACCCCCATCATCACAGTGACCAAAAGGCAAGTGTGGGGTCCATAGCTGAAGCACATTTTGACCATTGTGGCAATGGGGTCTAAACCCCCATCATCACAGTGACCAAAAGGTAAGTGTGGGGTCCATAGCTGAAGCACAGTTTGACCATTGTGGCAATGGGGTCTAAACCCCCATCATCACAGTGACCAAAAGGTAAGTGTGGGGTCCATAGCTGAAGCACAGTTTGACCATTGTGGCAATGGGGTCTAAACCCCCATCATCACAGTGACCAAAAGGCAAGTGTGGGGTCCATAGCTGAAGCACATTTTGAACATTGTGGCAATGGGGTCTACACCCTCATCATCACAGTGACCAAAAGGTAATTGTTGACAAAGAAAGAGCTGCAACTGCCAAACTGCATGGATCATTCCTGGTCACAGAACCAAAAACTCATCTGTGGCAAAGTAGTGTATGTGTCCCATTGCAACATAAATTGGGGGAGCCAAATACTGCAGTGCAAATGAAACATTCCTTTGGCCATGTGCAGACAAACAACACCCATGGGGGCTGAGACCGTCAACAGTCATCAATGACACAATGACAGAAGTGACCATCAGAATGCAGAACCACATATTTGCACCAATGGGCACACAAATGCAGATACCCTGTGGAGACAGCAGATGTGAGGTGAACAGATACCATACCATGGCAGCAATGGGACACACAAACCATGATCACTGTGCTGACCGATGACCTAGGAGTCCCAGGGACAGCAGGGGAAACACACCAAACAACATACAGCCAATGGCACACCCAAGATATGCCAATGCAGTGGTGCAGATGCACAAACACAAACAGGCAGACCAACACTGTCATCATACACAGCAGGTGAGGGGTGGGGGTGCCATTGTCCCCAGGCAACAACACAACACATGAGGAGAGCTGAATACCAATCATACAGATGTGCATACACTGCCACACTAAGGTAACTCATGGATCCAAATCCCCTATGTGGGCAAGCAGGCATTGACAGGTGAGAGGGAGCACAAAACACACATGTCACACAGGCACGTAGGAACAACAACTGACACAGCAAGTCACAGACACACCACAGCACCACCCCCAGGGCCCCCACAATGTGGTGACCCTGGGCTGAAGAAAAATACCACTGTGATGACAAAGCTAAATGTCGTTCACACTGTGAACCACAGTCAGGTGTCCTGAGCAACTAACTACCATCACACCTACACAAGCACAAATCAATCAGCATGGCCAGTAAGCCAAGGCCAACATGGAGGCAGGGGACTAGCCGGGCAACAACTCTCATCTGCACACACTCAAGACCACACCCTCGACCTCCAAAAATGTGCAGCAGTGAAGTACACATGCACTGGTGACATTGCACATGCACCCATGACTATTCCAGGGTGCTGGGTGGGAACCAAGGTGTAGAAACACATCACACATGGACACTCAACAAGACTCCTGAATGTCTGACACACTGCACACTACGCTGTACATGGACATGACGGCAATACCACACCGACCAATGGGATCCCAGCCACAGTCACACACCAATGAAGAAGCCAAGGTCACCCACAAAGAACACACATAGACAACAACCAACATTGCAGCCCGGACCCTAAGGAGTGCCAGCAGTCACACACACAACGTGTCACAATCACTGAAAGATAACACAAACTGGAAATCACATGACAGGGGCAAACAACAAGTGCCAAAGGGAAACCTGACTGTGACCCATCTGCGTCAGCACACAAACTCTGCCCTGACAGCAAACACACCTATGGGTGACACCCTGATGACCAGTAATGTGCCATGCACCCACATCACAGAGAACACAGGGAGAAGACTTTGGGGGAACATAGCTCAAGTCAGCAAGCATCACAAACAGGTACAACACTAGGGATCACAGCATGCGCAGATGAATGGAAGTGAACACACAGACATGCACATACAACACACACCTTGGGCGCAGGCAATGTCACACGTGTACACACTGCCATGAGGGGACTCCACTCCTGTGTGAGGAAAGCTGTGCCATATGTTGCCTCAGTAGGGCCCCATCATGTCAGCTGAGCACTTGGTCACACAATCAACAATTAGCACCAAATGAGGGCTCCCATCACATCAGCCTGGTCATGGATGTGCCAACGGAATCATCAGCACAGATCCAACACACTTGTATAGCAATGTTGCACTGACTACACGGATGAGTCCCTCCCCATTGATGCCCAAACCTGCATGTCCACTGGAGATGGCAACACGGTCAGGGAAGTAGACAAATGCAACGATGGCAGGCACAACAGATGTGCAGGGGTGGAAGCCACAGATATGAAATTGCCAATGTAAGTAGGAAACCCATTGCCAAATACTGAACACATGACACCCTCAGATGCTGCTATTGATGACATGGATACACCACATGATAGGACACATTCCCCCTGGACCACATGGGTTCCTGCACAGTAACACTTCATAATCATGAGACCAGATATCACCATCACTGCAGCAAGGGCATGGTTAGCTGCACCAACAACATGTACATCTGAAGCATGAGCACTAGAGAAAAGAAAGTTGCTTTATTCAGCATATGTGTTGAGGCCAAACGAAGTCCTGAAAAAGAGCAAAGGCCAATGGCCAGTCCATTGTCAAAGTTCAAACAGGGTGACACTGGCAGATGTCACCCTACGCATGCCTGCACAATACCAGGGACAATCCACTAGGAGGGGCAACCGGGGAGCAGGCCAGGCACCGCAGGGACAGGATCAGGGCTCACCAGGGGGAGTCAGGGAAGGGGTGGTGGGTGCTGGAGAGCCACTGACAACTGCAGTGGAGGTGTCTGACATGGTGTGTGCCAGCACAACTGGGGGGCATGACACAGATGTCGTGGGTGCCGGCACAACTGCAGTGGACCCTGCAGATGGGGTGGACAGGTCCGCCACTGCAGTGCCCAAGTCAGACAGGGCGGTAGTGGACTCCACTGCAGTGCCTACCTCCAGGGGAGGAGAATGGGGAACAGGCAAGGTGGGTTGGACAGAGGGGGGACACCCTCACCACATCAGTGGCACAGACAAGCGCAGCGGGGGTGTGGTGCTGGGAGAGCAAGTGGCAGGGGGAGAAGGCCGGAGCATCTTGGGGATGGTATATCTGTGGGTGGGGGAACCTGGGGCAGGGTGTGGTGGGGGCACCTGTGCAGTGGGGGCCTGAGGGATGGAGGACGGAGACCTTGTGCCTGAGCTGCAGGGCGGTGGCGGGGTCTTGCTCTTAGCACTCCGGGGGACTTGCGGGTGGGGGCCTCAGTCCGTCTGCGCCTGGGGGAGGGTGTCCGGGGGCGAGGGGCACTCTGCTCCGTGTGGGTGGGCTTCCTCTTCCCCGGGATGCTGGAGCAGCTTCATCGGTGGGGAAGAGGCCGAGGTCACAGAGGAAGAGCTGCTGTGACTTTGGGGTTGCAGGTGAGGCAAGGGAGGGTGCTTTGGAGGGAGAGGGAACTGAGGACTGCGCAGTGCATGTGGATGCGTGTGTGTGTTCCAGGGCCCCATCCCCTGTGAGTCTGGCTTCAGTCCCCTGAATGTGCTTGCGTGTGCGTTTTGTCATTGGCGTGTGTGTCAGTGTGCTGGATGTGTGTGTGCTGGTGTGTGCCAGTGTGTGTGTGCCTGGGATGGGTAAGGTGCTGGGGAGTGTGGATGGAGCAGAGGCAGGAGGGGTGAGGGACCGTTTGAGGAGGGACACTGCTGCCGTCAGGGAGGAGTCCATGGACCTATTGCCCCTCTGTAGGTCAGACATGCCCGATGAGATGCCCTCCATGAACGACACCAGCTGAGTCAACAGCGCGGTGTGCGCATGGAGGACACTCAGCATGGCTGTCTGCCCTACATGGAGCTGGCGAAGGAGGTACACAGACTCCTCACTCAGGGCAGCAGGGGACACAGGGGCAGGGGCTGCGGTGCCTGGCCCAAAGGAGACACGCTCCCGGACATGGGAGCCTCCACGGACCTGGGGAATGGGAGCCGATGGGAGGGCGGTGGTGGTGCTGGTGGTGGCGGGGACAGCAACACTAGCTGGGGTGTGGTGGCTGCTGACACCCGCCTCCACAAGGGAGTCATCCTCCGAGTTGCTCTGGTCCTCAGCTGAGGTGGATGCTGCTGAGGACTCCTCGGTGTGGCTCCCTCGCCCTCCGTGCCACTGGGTCCCTCCGACCACTCCTCGGCTGCTGACCCAGTCTGGCTCTCCGGCTCCTCCTGGTCCGTGGAGCTGTCCCCTTCCGTGGCCGTGGATGTATCTGCAAACAATGGGGAAACAGACAGACATCAGTCACCTGCACATAACGCACACACCACTGTGAGCACAGCACATCACAGAGCAAGCCCTGGCATCATTAGTTGTACATTGCTAAAAGTGCACTAATTGAACAGGAGAAGTCAATTGTCAGTCTGATGCCATGCATGGCACTCACATCCCACATGGCCTTGCACCCATCTGTCTGGTGTCTGTTGGATTGCAACACCCCAGTGTTGACACATGCACCAAGTACACAGTAGTTGGACAGTGCAGAGAACACGGTGTGGACACATCACAGCTCTTGCCACTGAGTCAGTACAGGTTTACGGATGTAAGGGATGCCCAGAGTCAAATAGGAAATGCATGTGATGCATACCAGCGACAGACACCATGATGCACCCATGTCCTGATAGCCAGCGCCACTATGGTGTGCATGTAGCACATGTCACTCCCCTGCAGGATCACCAATCAGTAGACACATGCCATGGCGGAGGCATGACTGCAAAGTCATACATCACTGTCTCAGTGATGTATGACTTTGCAGCCAGACAACAACACTCTGCACTGTGTCACAATAGTAGGTCATGGGGAATGCAAGTCCTGGAGCTGCACAAGTGCACATGTACATCCCCCCACAACACATCCTCTTAACCCTCATCTGTCCAGGTCATACCTATTGGACATATGGGAGACCTGTGACACTACCCTCTGAACCTGAGCCCCTCACACTCTGCTGTGCATGGGGAACAGCTGCCTGAACTTCACATTTACATGCCCCAGTCTGCATGGGCAGCTGATCAGACACCTATGTGTCACACAAGTATCGTCTCCTATGGTCACATCTCCAGTGGCATGCTGAGCCCCTACCAAGAAACTCCACAGCAGTCCTGGCGACTAATCCACAGCACACTGACACAGAGGCAGACACCTGAGGGGCAAATCACTGTGCACAATGTGTCCTCTGATACACGGGAGTGGGAGTACAGAGTGTATTGTATGGCCTGGAGTAGGCATGACTGTCCAGCCCCACATGAATGAGGGATGAGCCCTGGACTGTAGGCAGCTGGCTAAGTATGTGTGACACACGTCATATACATACTCCTGGGGCCCAAACATTGTTCCCACCCGCAGCATGGGTGTGTGCCAGGTACCCCAGCCACATGTGGTGGATCAGCTCAGCAATTGGACCACAGATCAAAGTAACACGCTGAATACATGTCAGAATACAGGCATTGTGTAAGCAATGGACCCACCCATGATGCCCACCACAGAGTCAGGGAAACAGATGCTGTCTCCCACCTTGAGTCAAGCAAACTGCAAGGACACAGTCCTAAGTGACAGAATTCCCTGCATGTAAGGGCCACACCTGGGTATCAGATGAGGAGTGGGCAGTGCACAATAGAGGGACATGGCTCCTGGACAACATGACTGCTGTACTGTGGCAGTTCAACCTGGCCCGAGGAGGGCACATAACATGTTAGACAGAGTACACAGTGCAGTCTTTGACTCACCCCCTCCTTGCTGCTCTCTGGCCTTCAGCTGCCCATCCAGGTCTGGAAAGACCACCGCCAGGATCCTGAGCATGTGGGGGTCAGGGTCCGTGTTCCGCCCCTCCTGCGAGGAGGCGACAGCTTCAGCTGGACCCGTGCAATCCTCCGGGTCCAGCCCCGAAGGTCCTGCCACCTCTTTTGGCAGTTGCGGATCCGGCGCTTGTAGACCCCCACGGACCGGACAGCCCGGACGATGTCCTTCCAGATCTCATGCTTCCGATGGGCAGAAGCCTGTCAGGATGACAAAGTGATAAGGACATTACTACACATGCAACATATCCGTGCATGACACAGTTGCATATACATGTCGCAATCACAGGGGCACATGGTGTACCCAGGCAGTGCACGGCTGCCCATGGACAGTTTTCCAGAAGTCACTACATGGTATCATAGCATGGGGAGTAAAACCCTGTTCAGAAGCACTGTCACTGCACCATACCTGTCCAGTGCAAGTCACTACACACTATGGGGGTGACAACTACTCAGTGAGCCTGCTAGCCAGTGGTGTGCTGACTCTCAGCCTTGCTAGTCAGACAAAATGCACATTCAGAAAGGCAGTGCACAGAACACTCACCTGCTCCCCTGGTGTCCCATACAGCTTGCTGTACTGTGGAAGTAGGCTGTCCAGCAGGGCCTGGTTCTCTTCAAGGCTGAAGGCTGGGGCTCTCTCCACAGTACGTGCCATTGCAGGGTCCAGAGGGGCAGAGACAGCAGCAGTGCAGTGGCAGATGTCGTCCTGGAGCATGTAGTGCAGGCAAGTGGGCTCTCAGGGGAACATGCAGCAATATATATGTGCTGGAGAGGCAGATCCTGTCCCTTGTGTCCAAAGTGATAGGTCCAAGTCGTTTGCATCTTCTGAATCTGGCCAATCCATGGAATAGCAGCACCAAAACACGCCCACAGCATCCTTCAAATCTTCAACTTCATGACATACATGATTTTGCAACATTGTTGTGGGTGACCAACTGATTTTCCAGCAACCGACTCGTTCGAATATTCGAAAACGCGTCCGTTGCCAGGCAAGCCCATTGTCAATGGGTGCGCACCGATCGGTCCATTGCTGTTCAACGCGCACAGGGGTACAACGCGTGCCCGCACACATTGAAAGCAATGGGCCGGCCGGAGGCACCGATCGGTCCATTGCTGTTCAACGCGCACAGGGGTACAACGCGTACCCGCACACATTGAATGCAATGGGCCGGCCGGAGGCACCGATCGGTCCATTGCAGTACAACGCGCACAGGGGTACAACGCGTACCCGCACACATTGAATGCAATGGGCCGGCCGGAGGCACCGATCGGTCCATTGCTGTTCAACGCGCACAGGGGTACAACGCGTACCCGCACACATTGAATGCAATGGGCCGGCCGGAGGCACCGATCGGTCCATTGCTGTTCAACGCGCACAGGGGTACAACGCGTACCCGCACACATTGAATGCAATGGGCCGGCCGGAGGCACCGATCGGTCCATTGCAGTACAACGCGCACAGGGGTACAACGCGTACCCGCACACATTGAAAGCAATGGGCCGGCCGGAGGCACCGATCGGTCCATTGCTGTTCAACGCGCACAGGGGTACAACGCGTACCCGCACACATTGAATGCAATGGGCCGGCCGGAGGCACCGATCGGTCCATTGCTGTTCAACGCGCACAGGGGTACAACGCGTACCCGCACACATTGAAAGCAATGGGCCGGCCGGAGGCACCGATCGGTCCATTGCTGTTCAACGCGCACAGGGGTACAACGCGTACCCGCACACATTGAATGCAATGGGCCGGCCGGAGGCACCGATCGGTCCATTGCAGTACAACGCATCACTGTACATGTGACTGGCATATGTCAGCATGCCTGTCTCAGATGGACATATGCCAGCCACAGATAGCTCCCAGGGAGTGAGGGGCACACCTACATCACGACAGCCTGTCCAAACCTTATCATAAGGCATGTAAGGCTGCATTTCCTATTGTGTGTATGTTGGTGTACATGTTGTCCTGTGGGTGTCACCTGTGGGCAGCCACCCCCAGGCTGTGCACGTGTTCATGGGGACAGGATCATGGGTGTTACGTGTACGTGACCACTGTGATGTGCAACTGTTCATATCTGTGCATGTGCCATGGTCACATTTCACAGTGGTGTTTGTGTATGTCATGTCACATACCCCGTGAGTCCCATGTGGGACGGTATGTTTGAGCCAGGGTGTCCCAGTGGCACAATAGTGATGGCCCTCCACAGTCTTTGTGCATGTAGTGTTTACAATGTCTCTGATTTCATGTGCACAATGGGAGACAGTCTCCACATCCACGTTGTGTGTGCATGGACTCTGATGTTGTGCGTGTGTGTCACAGACGTCCATGGCTCTCCTGCCATGGCAAGTGTGGCCACTACCTGTGGGGGTCATGTTTGTTTTGTTGTGGTGTACACATGATACTCCAGGTGATGCCAGTGTCCATGTGGCATTACAGGGTCCCTGGGAATGTGCCTGTCGTTGAGCTGTGGTGCCTGGGGCACATCTGTCCTCACATGTCACTGGGGGTGACTGTGACACAGCATCATGATATCCAATGGGCCAAACAGGGACAAATTGATGCCACCTGTAGGACCGTGTTGACAGATGTTGGCCATGTATGTACCATAAATGTCGTTCCGGTACTGCACACTTCATGTAGTTGTGCCTCATGATGATGTATGTTGGGATCTTGAGTGTGTTCAATGCCGCATATGTGGGGTGACTGACGATCTTGCTTACTTCTCCTCTGCACTGCAGGGCTCCTGCTGTCCATCGGCCATTCCCAGACCTGGCAACGATGGTGGAACGGGACAGCATCCGACGGTACCGCTTCACCAGGCAGCTGATTGAGGATTTTGCAGTGCAGTTGTCCCCACATTTGCAGCCTGGCCGGCCGTATCCTACAGCGCTGACCCCCAAGGTGAAGGTGATGGCAGCCCTACACTTCTTTGCCACCGGTACCTTCCAACATACTGTGGCGTCTGCTGGTGGGATGTCACAGACCATGTTCAGCCGTGTGCTCCGCGATGTTTTGGCGGCAATGTTGCTCTTCCTGAACCGGTACATCTATTTCCCTAGACTGCGACGACTCACTGACGTGAAGAGTGACTTTTATGCCCTGGGGAGGATGCCGCATGTCATTGGCTCCATTGATGGGACACATGTGGCTTTGGTACCACCACAGGCCCAGGAGCAGGCCTACAGGAACCGCAAGCACTACCACTCGGTCAATGCACTGGTGGTGTGTCTTGCAGACATGACCATCACACACGTGTGTGCCCGTTTCCCTGGTTCAGCACACGATGCCTTTGTGATGAGGAGTAGTCGCATCCCCAGGTTGATGGCACAGATGCAGAACCAGCGTGCCTGGCTTGTCGGTGTGTACTGACTTTGTGCCATTGTGTGTGATCTGATCTGTAGTATTCCGCCCACTTTTCCAAGTCAGCTGATGTGCACTTGTCTGTCCGTAGGTGACTCGGGATACCCCAACATGCCGTGGTTGCTGACACCCCTCAGGAACCCTGTGACACCTGCCCAGATGCGCTACAATGAGGCACATGGTCGGACCAGGAGAGTGATTGAGCGGACCTTTGGTCTCCTGAAGAGCCGCTTCCGCTGCCTGGACAAGACCGGAGGGTCCCTCCCATATGCCCCTGCGAAAGTGTGCAAGATTATCATCGTCTGCTGCATGCTCCACAACCTGGCAGTGCGGAAGGAGTTGCCTCTCATCCAGGATGACGATGACCAACATCCGCCACCTGTGGAGGATCCTGGCCTGGACCACGATGCCAGTGACGATGATGATGATGATGGTGATGGTGATGTCCGCACACAGCTCATCACCAACTTCTTTAGCTGAATGTGAGTATCCTGAGGTGTCATGTGAATGATGTGAGTTGGCATGATGTGTGGGTGGTGCTCTGGTGCTGTTGGAGTGTGTCCATGGGCTACTTGACAGGATGTGTGTTGCGATGTGTGGTGACAGGTGGGCTGTACTCCCCAACAGTGTTGACATGCTAACTTGGTTCTGGGTGGGTATCTTGTAACATGTATTGTGCATGAGTTTTGCTGTTCTGTCCTGTACTGCATTGCTTTTGACTGTGTGTCATTTCTGTCCTTCACAGGGTACTTTCAGATTCGTTTGGTCAACTGTGTCCACCGACGACGTGATTGCACATCCAGGCTGGTAGCTGTTGTGTCCCTACAGGTGATGTGCGCCACACCCATGGACTTCCTTCTGTCTACAGTTGTTGACTGTGTGCCCGCTACCAGGTGGGGTTACCTTGCATCTGTAGTGGTTACGGCATGTTGCTACTGTGTAATAAACCTGTGCTTCACTTAGTGATGTGCGTTGTCTGTGGTCACACATTTGACTGCCATTTGCTTACTGCACCTGTGGGCTACTTGACTACAACTGGGAATGGGTGTGGTGTCTGTGCATTGCACCGTCTTCCCTGGCAACATCAGTGTAGGCAATGAGTCAGATGGCCTAGGTGTGTATGTGTTGTGTAGCCCTGGTGGTGTGTCTCCCTCATATGTGTCACGTTGCCTGTACTCACATGCCTGTGTTGTCCTTGCTGTTGCAGTTCGCATACACTGTGTAATTTTGCAGTTCATCATCCCCATAACAGCACCCACGTTGGAATCACGACAGAGGCAAGTATGGTGTATTAGTGTGTTTATTGTGATAATAGTGCATAGGATGGATTGTGCTGTACATGAATCTTGCAATCCCAAGTTCCTAGATGAATAGAAAGTCCAGGTAGACAGGATCCCCAGTATCGGGGCCACTGTTGTCTGACACATTGTTCCAACTTATACTCCCCATGCAATGTGTGGGAGTAGTGTTGCCATCAACAGGGTGAACAGTCTGTGCACAAAGGCGAAAATCCAGAACAGGTTCAGGCTTCCTGGGAGTTGCGCTTGGCCATCAGCCTCTCACTTTCCCCTCCTCGGACGACCCCTCTTCTTGGGGGGGGCCCTCAAGTGCAGGCTGCTGCGGTGCAGGGGACTCTCCGCCAGAGTCCTCCTCCCTCCCTGTGGCAGTTGCAGTTTGTTCGGTACCAGATGTTGTTGGCACACAGGGAGGTGTGGACTGGTTGCTGTTCATCTGGCGGAGGCATTGTAAAATGTCCCTGTGCACCGCCGTCATCTCATGTAGTACATCCCACTTGGACTCCACGCGGGTCATGTGGGAGTCCACACGTGACATGTGGGAGTCCACACGTGACATGTGTGACTCCACTTGGGACATGTGGGAGTCCAAGCGGGCATGATGGGCAGCCTGCTGCTGTTTGATGTCTCTGAGGAGCCCCACTACCTGGCTGAGCTCTCCGGTGCTGGACTGGTACGCATCAGCTATGCGTACCAGTTGTGGGTCTTCATGCACACCAGCAACGTCTGCAAGCAGCGACCTCTGTCTCCCACCCCTCCCACCACCCCTGCTGACATGTGCAGTGTGTGCAGTTGCACGCACAGATAACCCTGGTCCACCTTGGGGGTGGTGGTGGTGGTGGTGTCCATGGCCCCAGGTTGGTCCAGGGTCACTGCGCTGGTGTTGTTCCTTATTCTGTCCATGTCGGCAGGGATGGTATTCGTGGTGACAGTCGTTGGAGGGGTGGGTGCAGGGGGTGCAGCTGGTGGACCTGCTGGTGCTGCAGCTGGTGGTCCTGCTGGTGCAGCATGTTGACTTGCACCGGATGTGCCAGGTTGTTCATCGTCCGAGGAGGACAGAGGCTGTACGACGCCAGTGAGCTCGGCATCCTCTTGAGCCTGGGACTGGGACTCCTCAGCGTCTGCTGCTGTGTCCCTATCATCACCTGTTTTTGGGAGACACAAACAATGTATGTCATGTTTCTGCAGGCATCAGTGGTTGACACACCTGACAGTTGTGACTGTGCCTCGGGGTGCGGGCCTGTACATTGTATTGTCCTAAGTCGTCACAGTCAGGGGTTGATATTGGTGTGGCACATTGTCCTGCATTATTTGGGCATTTCTATGTATTCTCTGGGGTGTGAACATGGTCTGCATTGATTGTGTTTGGTTGACAGCCAGACCTCCTTCCCACCCACCCACCCACCCAGTCAGTTATCCCACCATGGAACGTGCTTGCATTGCAGGGAGTGTAAGTTGTCTCTCAGGATGTCAGTCAGTGGTGTCCTGCTGTTTGTTGGTGCACAGTTGGCAGCAGGGCCTTGTGCTCCCCACAGCAGTAGCCAGTGTCAGCCATCTTGTGAGTCCTTCTCCACTCCCTGTGATGTGAGCATGGTTCAGGGTGGTGTTGATGGGCCAGTTGTGAGGCTGAGCAATGTCTGTGACTACGACTCCCATCATGCTATTGACTCCACCCCCTTCCCAGCATGCCCATGCTTCCTTCCTTTTGACTCTGCTTCCCTGTGGGGTGGGCTGGCTGTGCTGACAGGATGGCTGGGAGTGTTGTCCTGGCAGTTGTTTGGCTAAGAGTCCCAAGAGTGTCCCTGTGCTTCACACAACATAACCCAGGGTGGTGGTGCTTTGTGGGATCTTGTGTTAGGATGGAGGGCATTGCATTCTACCAGGTGGGTACTGTGGAGTTTGTGTTGGGGGGGTGAGGGGAGGTGCTGGTGACTATAGTCAGTGCTGCAAGTCCCCCTTCCCACCCAGCCAGCCAGCCAGATATCCCACCATGGAACGTGCTTGCATTGCAGGGAGTGGAAGTTGTCTCTCAGGATGTCAGTCAGTGGTGTCCTGCTGTTTGTTGGTGCACAGTTGGCAGCAGGGCCTTGTGCTCCCCACAGCAGTAGCCAGTGTCAGCCATCTTGTGAGTCCTTCTCCACTCCCTGTGATGTGAGCATGGTTCAGGGTGGTGTTGATGGGCCAGTTGTGAGGCTGAGCAATGTCTGTGACTACGACTCCCATCATGCTATTGCCTCCACCCCCTTCCCAGCATGCCCATGCTTCCTTCCTTTTGACTCTGCTTCCCTGTGGGGTGGGATGGCTGTGCTGACAGGATGGCTGGGAGTGTTGTCCTGGCAGTTGTTTGGCTAAGAGTCCCAAGAGTGTCCCTGTGCTTCACACAACATAACCCAGGGTGGTGGTGCTTTGTGGGATCTTGTGTTAGGATGGAGGGCATTGCATTCTACCAGGTGGGTACTGTGGAGTTTGTGTTGGGGGGGTGAGGGGAGGTGCTGGTGACTATAGTCAGTGCTGCAAGTCCCCCTTCCCACCCAGCCAGCCAGCCAGATATCCCACCATGGAACGTGCTTGCATTGCAGGGAGTGGAAGTTGTCTCTCAGGATGTCAGTCAGTGGTGTCCTGCTGTTTGTTGGTGCACAGTTGGCAGCAGGGCCTTGTGCTCCCCACAGCAGTAGCCAGTGTCAGCCATCTTGTGAGTCCTTCTCCACTCCCTGTGATGTGAGCATGGTTCAGGGTGGTGTTGATGGGACAGTTGTGGGGGGCAATATGTGTGACTGCGACTCCCATGATGCTATTGGCTACACTGACTTGGCCAGCATACACAGAATTCCTTCCTTTGAGTGGTCTTCACTGTGTGTTGGTGTTGTTGTGGTGGCTACATGTGTGGATGTGTGTGTTAGTTCTATTTGTGCCACTGCCTAGCTGTAGTTGTGGTTGTGTTTGTACATGTGTTGGCACAGTTGGATGTGACTTTTTTGATGGCATGTGTTGTGTTTATCTGACTGACATACACATTTTGGGATGATTCTGTTCTAGTTGCTGTGTAATTGCTATGTGTGCATGGTTTGACTCTCCCCTTGACAGTGATGTGTGTGTTTTGTGGCAGTTTATTGTGTACATTTGTTGTGTACTCACCAGGCTCTGGGATGTTCTCTAGTCCATATACGCTCACTGGCGGAAGGATGGCCCGCACCTTCTCCTCCCAGGGCCTGAGGTATATTGGCTTGGCAGGAGGGCCACTGCCGGTATGTTGGCTGTTGATGTAGTCTATCTTCAGCAGGTCCCGTACCCTCCTGCGCACGTCATACCACCTGTTCTGGATGTCCGTCTTTGTGCGCCGACATGATGATTGGGCGTTCACCCTGTTGATGATCCTCTCCCACATCTTGGTTTTCTGCGACATGGGGGTCTGTTGGACCAGAGTGCCAAACAGCTGTGGCTCCACCCTGAGGATCTCGTCTACCAGGACTTCCAATTCACAATCTAGGAACTTGGGATTCTTCTTGGGGGGCATGGTGATGGGTGGTGATGGTGAGTGATGTGTGTGTTGGTGTGCAGGTGAGGGTGTGTGAGTGTGTGTTTTGCTGGGTGTATGTGAGGTAGGTATTTGTTGGTGTGCTGATGGTGTGTGGCTTGTGTGAGGGGTGAGCTGTGGGTGTGTGGTTGCTTTCTCTTGGGTGCTGGCAGTGAAATGGCATTTGCAAAGGCTCATGGTAGTGATTTGTGTCCTTTATATAGGTGGAGTTGTGGGTGTGTCTTTGTTCTCTGTCCCCACCCCCCAGTATTTATTGGCTTGGTAATTGCTTGTTTGGCCTTTTTTTGGGTGATTTTTCCTTTGTGCTGTTTGTGTATGTTGGAAACGTTCTTGTGACCGAGTCGGACCCTGCATTGGTCTCGTACGGTGTTTTCCGTTTCGTTCACGCTGTGTTTGTGCAGTTTTGTATGCTGCGTACGCGTCGGTCGCGGTGTATTGTGTTGCTTCGGCTCGGTTTTGTATGCGTGTCGGTCGTACGGCTTGTCCTCCGTCCGACTCGGTCGTGTTTTTCGCGCCTTGCATCGTACTTTGCGGGTTGGAGTTGGCGGGTACGATTCGGTCGGATTTGTACCGGGTGCGTGTCGGTCGGTTGGATTCGCGTGTTTTTCCGGCCGGATTGCTATTTTCCGAGCGGTTCGGTCGGTCGGCTTGGTTTCCTGACGTGTCGGTCGGATTTATCGCGGCTTGCATCGTACTTGGCGTGTCGGGCGCCACTGGTACGTGTCGGTCGGTATTTTTTCCGGATCCGAGTCGGTCGGTGCTTTTTCCGGCCCGAATCGGAATCGACCCCTTACTATGTACATGCAATGAGCGGGTGTATGGCAGCTCCTCACTGCCTAGGGACCCAAAATGCCAGTCAGCTAGATCCACAAATATCAAAACATTCTGGGGAAACACAGCAGAACATATGGATTTCCAACACAAGTTCCTTTCAATGTTACTTGTAAGGATAGCCAAGGTTAGGGCTAATTGGAGGCTATATGCCATTTTCAGACTTGTTTGGAGAAATAAGAGCGTACCCACTGGCCCCATAGACTACAGAACAATCAGCAATGAATTGCCATGCTACCAAATTCTGCCTCATAGTGTTAGCAAAAGATGGTGGGAAAACGATCAAGGACTAATAGGTGTTTAACCCTCCGTAGGGCGCTAAACAAAGCTAATAGGGTATGTTACAAAAATGTACTCATCTTATATGCAATTTACAAATCTCTTAATAATTAGATTATTTTGGGAAGAAAATTAATGTATTTGACTTAAAAGAAAAGCAGAGGCCAACCATTGTTATACCAAAAATACTGTGAGGTGACAACCTATATAATCAAAGCACTCTCAATATTTTCATTAATGCTATATCTCACAGTTTTAAGTCTTGTGTTCCACTGGCTTTTATTTTATAGACAAGACAAGATTTTCATCAGGGTACGTGTTCTGGGATTTGGTCAAACTGCCTCAATGATGGTTCATGTAAGGACTTTGCTAGAATGGCTTGATTCACTAAAATGGCGAACCAGTGTGGCATTAAATCAATCAGATAGTCCTTCCTATGAATTTTGGTTTCATAACCATAATTTGTGTAAAACACAGAGACATTTTACATCTCCCATATTCAAAAAGGGTATCTATTTAGGCAAACTAAAGTACTGAGCTGTGAGCACATTTTTAATTTAGCGTTGCTAATATACAGCTGAATCCTTTCATGTTTCTCTATGATGCTTGTTTGGACTAAAATGCTTCGAAAATAAGTTGTCTATGACTTCGCCTATCTTAAGAGCAAAGGGTCAGGAATCCAGGAGAGCATCATTTGTATCCAATAAATGCTATATGTCAAAGAGAAGCTTTCTATCCACTTGATTTCGGGTCCCCATGTGGTGACACATAGAAATCTATTTTTAGCCTCACTTTTCTCTGTATACATGAGAGTGCAGTAGCAGTATATCATTGTCAGACTATCTTCTGACATCAATATCCTGCATAAAAATATTGATCCATTAAAGCTAGCAATAAAAAATCTTCAGTAAGTGGGCCAAAATTTTGTAAATGATGTTTAGGATATAATATTTTTGTCAGACTATATTTGTGTATACGATATTCTGACATACAACCGTTTGTGAATAAAATCATCAAATTTTCAAAACCAATTTCCTTTAGAGAACAGTTTCCCTGATGATTTCTGGTGTGTTGGTATTCACAAAGCAACTAGGAATTACGTTCCTTGATGTTAAATAAGACTTGTTGCAAAAACTGGCTGCAAATTGCACACCAATTTTTGTGACCAGATATTTTTAGTCTTTAGGTTGAATAGGGGCCTCCTGAAGTGTAGGCCCCCTGTTACTTCCAATCCTGGACCTCAGTGGATGCAGTGGCCCGTTCTACCGCCCAGTTTCTGAGTCACATCCTCCTCCGGCAATGCCTGCTATAGTGCATCTCATGGAAAACTATCTATCTGACTTCTGTCAATGGTTCATTGCCAAAATATTGAAACCATAAATATATAAATATTGTGTCAAAAATATCGAGCACAAAAATATCATTTTTTTGTTATACTTCAATCAATCAATCAATCAATCAATCACAGAATTTGTAGAGCGCACTACTTACCTGCGAGGGTCTCAAGGCGCTGGGGAGAAAAAAGGGGGGGGGTGCTGCTACTGGTCGAACAGCCAGGTCTTGAGTAGCCTCCTGAAGGTCAGCAGGTCTTGGGTCTGTCGTAGGCTTAGTGGAAGGGTGTTCCATGTCTTGGCGGCGAGGTGTGAGAAGGATCTGCTGCCGGTGGTTGTTCTTCGAATGCGAGGGACGGTGGCGAGGGAGAGGTCGGCGGAGCGGAGCTGGCGGTTGGGGACGTAGAAGAAGAGTCGTCTGTTGAGGTAGGCTGGGCCAGTCTTGTGGAGTGCCTTGTGTGCGTGGATGACTAGTTTGAAGGAGATTCTCCTGTCGACGGGGAGCCAGTGCAGGTTCCTCAGGTGGGGGGTGATGTGGCTGTGGCGTGGTACGTCGAGGATCAGGCGTGCGGAGGCGTTTTGTATGCGTTGCAGTCGCTTGATGAGCTTGGCCGGGGCTCCCGCGTGAGGGCGTTCCCATAGTCAAGTCTGCTACTGACGAGGGCCTGGGTGACTGTTCTTCTTGTATCTGTCGGGATCCACCTGTAGATCTTGCGAAGCATGCGGAGGGTGTTGAAGCAGGAGGAGGAGACTGCGTTGACTTGCTTGGCCATGGAGAGCGTTGAGTCGAGGATGACTCCCAGGTTGCGTGCGTGGTCGGTGGGTGTCGGGGCTGCTCCCAGTGTCGTTGGCCACCAGGAGTCGTCCCAGGCTGAGGGGTTGGAGCCGAGGATGAGGACCTCTGTCTTGTCCGTGTTCAGCTTTAGTCGGCTGATCTTCATCCAATCGGCGACGGCCTTCATTCCTTCATGGAGATTGGATTTGGCGGCGAGGGGGTCCTTGGTGAGGGAGAGGATTACTTTACATTACTTAATATGTAAATGACAAAAATATTGAAAAAAGATATCATTCTACAATAATATCAAAGAAAAAATATCATTTTTAACATATATATAGTTAAAAATAGTAAACATCAAATATATTAACATTTAACAGTAATAGAATGTAAATTGAATATATATTTAAATGATTAAAAATATATATAAATGTTATACTTATTAAAAAAACACACATATATGTATATGTGTATGTTTATTTAAACATATATAATTTAAAACTATTAATGAAATCATTTTAATGTATATTATAATTTACAAATTTTTATGAATATATATATATATATATATATGTGTATATATATATGTGTGTATATATATATATATATATATATATATATATTCTCAACAGTTGCTGCACTCAGCCGATCCGCTTCCTGTGATGCCGGTGCCTGCGACAGCGGCAGAAGCCATCAGTAAATTGCGATTCAAGAAATTCTGGGGAATCCAGAAATAATCCAGCGGCACAACAAAGGACAGCACAATTGATGTTTGTGTGCACAATAAAGTCTATTGTGCTGTCCTTTGGTGTGCCGCTGGATTATTTCTGGATTCCCCAGAATTTCATGAATCGCAATATATATATATATATATATATATATATATATATATATATATATATATATATATTATCTACTGGCGGTCGCCAGTAGATAGTTATAGTTACAACCTATTATCCATAGGAAATCTGCGACATTCTATTTGAAATAACGTTGGCGCCGGTTGACGAATCTTCGTGAAAGTTTCCAACTTGTTGGGGCGCTCCGCTCCGCTCCGCTCCTACCCTGAAAGTCTCGGGGTGATACGTGAAGCGGGGCCGAGAAAAGGGGGTCCCAAAACGCGTTTTCCCCATTCATTTTTCCATAGGAACCTTTAGTCGCAGCTACAGCCCGAACTGCTGAACGGAATTACACCAAATTTGGCAAAGAGGTAGTCCTTGGTTCAGACTGGTGCCTTTTGCTTAAATGGTGTAAATCCGTTCAGTAGTTCCTGAGAAAATCAAAAGTAAAAGTACATATATATCTATGGGCGCGTCGGATACGCGTACCCTCAGCGCACCCTGCGCGCACCGTCCCGATCACGAGCTGCATGCTAATTGGCTGTCAGCTGGCTGTCAACATTCCAATTCAGGAAGTGTTGGCAGCCATTTTGTCCTCGGTAGAACCGAGGGACAGAAACAAGTGCGCAAAGCGCAAAGGGAGCAGGGTAGAAACACCCTGACCCCTAGGTCTGCTCAGGGGTCCCACAAGGACCCCTGGGCAGAAAAAGATTTTTTTTTTTAAATCGGCGGGATGCGCTTAGGGTGCGCGTATCCCGCCGAGAAAAAGAAACAAGTGTGCAAACGCACAAAGGGGGCAGGGTAGAAACACCCTAACCCCTAGGCCTGCTCAGGGGTCCCACAGGACCCCTGGGCAAAAAAGCATTTTTAAAAAAAATCGGCAGGATGCGCTCAGGGTGCGCGAATCCTGCCGAGAAACAAAATCGAGCGCGGTCTCCCGCGCTTCGATTGTATTTGCCCCGGGTGGCCCAAGTCCCGGGGGCATGGTGGGGGTTTAATTTTATGTGTGGGGGCCTCAAAGGGCCCCCCAAGCCCGAGGACCGCCACCCCCGGGGCTTTCTTTTAAAAATGGTGCGGGAGGGCTCTGAGCCCTCCGCAGCCCCGAGGACCACCACCTCCCGGGGCTTTTTAAAAATTAAACAACCTGTGTGGGGGCTCCAGCCCCCACACGCCCGGGACCGCCACCTCACCGGGGCACTAACAAATTAATATGGGGGTCTGTTACGGACCCCCAGAGCCCGGGGACCACCACCTCCCGGGGCTGTGTACTGAATGGGAGGGGGCCGCGCGGCCCCCTCCTGAGCCCTTGATGGCCCTGGGGACCACCACCCCCAGGGCCGGCTCCTGCAGTGTCCCGGGGTGCCTACCCCGGGACACTGCTGTTTGCAATGACAGGACGGGAGCCTCGCGGCTCCCGTCCTGTCATTACAAACTGCTTTGGATATTGGAAGAGAGAGCAGGAAACCTGCTCTCTCTTCCAATATCCAAAGCCGATTGCTTTTCCACATGGGGAGCAGCATGTCAGCTGCTCCCCATGTGGGACTAGCAATGCCGGCTCCCAAGGGACGTGGGGAGCCGGCGGGACTGTGGGGGTTTGGGGACCCCCACAGTCCCCAACGAGAGGCCAGCCCGGGGGATGGGGTCCCGGGGCAAGTAGTGGCCCGGGAGGGGCCACGCGGCCCCCTCCCCAAAAAAGAGCAAAACAAATTTTTAAAAAAAGGAAAGGCCGGCTCCGGGGGATGGGGTCCCCGGGGCCTTAAAATGGCCAGAGGAGGGGGCCACGCTGCCCCCTCAAAAAAATAAATATAGAGGCCATGCCCCGGGGATGGGGTCCCGGGGCCAATACAGGCCAAGGGAAGGGGGCCACGCGCCCCCTTCCCGTTTTTTTTTAAAGGTAATTTAAAAAGGGGTAAGGCCCTGGGGGATGGGGTCCCCAGGGCCCAAAAAGAAAAAGGAAGGGGGCCACACAGCCCCCTTCAGAGAGAATTTTTTTTTTTTTTAAACGATCGGGCCCGCAGGCCCCGCCCCCTTCCTTCACCACTCTGCAAGCGCGCCCCTGGCGCGTTTGCAGAGAGGGAACAAATTCCCCTTGAATACTGGGGGTCCCTGAGGGCCAACTAGCCCACCAGGTACCTCCAGTATGCGTCAGGGGCTGCCTTGCAGAGAGGTGTACAGAGGCCACGCCCCTTTTACACCTCTCTGCAACGCAGCTCTGTGGCGCTTTTGGAGGTATATGGTGGGCTAGTTGGACTCCGGGGACCCTCAGGATTCAAGGGGACTTAATCCCCCAACTTAAACGCGCCACGGGCGCGTTTGCACAGTGGTGAAGGGAGGGGCGGGGCTTCAGGTGACATGTGTGCAAACAGGCCCCGTGGCGCGTTTTAAGATGGGGAATTAAATCCCCTTCAATCCTGAGGGTCCCTGAGGGCCAACTAGCCCAACAGGTACATCCAGAAAGCGCCACAGAGCTGCGTTGCAGAGAGGTGTAAAAGGGTGTGGCCTCTCTACACGTCTCTGCAACGCAGCCCCTGGCGCATATTGGAGGTTCCTGGTGGGCTAGTTGGCCCCTAGGGACCCTCAGGATTCAAGGGGACTTAATCCCCCAACTTAAAATGCGCAGCGGGGCGCGTTTGCACAGATGTCACCTGAGGCCCCGCCCCTCCCTTCACCATTGTGCAAATATTCCTCTAAAATCAGCCGAAATATGAATTCCGATTTACTCACCTGTTATCAGGAGAGACCTCAGTGCTGCATCTTTCAGCCCAGTACTGGTCCTGAAAAGTAATTTTAACCGTACTTACCGGTAACTTGAATTTCCTTCATAGGCTAACATTGACTGGTTTCACTTGGAAATTCTTCTAAGTGTGGAGTTTTGGAACTTTAAAATATTCCTCTAAAATCAGCCGAAATACGAATTCCGATTTACTCACCTGTTATCAGGAGAGACCTCAGTGCTGCATCTTTCAGCCCAGTACTGGTCCTGAAAAGTAATTTTAACCGTACTTACCGGTAACTTGAATTTCCTTCATAGGCTAACATTGACTGGTTTCACTTGGAAATTCTTCTAAGTGTGGAGTTTTGGAACTTTAAAATATTCCTCTAAAATCAGCCGAAATACGAATTCCGATTTACTCACCTGTTATCAGGAGAGACCTCAGTGCTGCATCTTTCAGCCCAGTACTAATCCTCAAAAGTAATTTTAGCCGTACTTACCAGTAACTTGAATTTCCTTGCATAGGATATCATTGCCTGCTTTTTGCTGAAAAAGTTTCTAAGTGTTGATTTTGGAACTTTAAAATATTCCTCTAAAATCAGCCGAAATCCGAATTCTGATTTACTCACCTGTTATCAGGAGAGACCTCAGTGCTGCATCTTTCAGCCAAGTACTGATCCTCAAAATTAATTTTAACCGTACTTACCGGTAACTTGAATTTCCTTCATAGGCTAACATTGACTGGTTTCACTTGGAAATTCTTCTAAGTGTGGAGTTTTGGAACTTTATAATATTCCTCTAAAATCAACCAAAGTACGAATTCCAATTTACTCACCTGTTATCAGGAGAGAACCCAGTGCTGCATCTTTTAGCCCAGCACTGACCCTGAAAAGTAATTTTAACCGTACTTACCAGTAACTTATATTTTCTAACATAGGAATCCATTGTCTGGTTTTCAGCAGAAAACTTTCAAAGTGTCGATTTTCCCAAACTACAAATATTCCTTAAAAATCGCCTGTATGACTTAAACGCATTCATTCAACTGTTTACAGGAGATGCACCAGTGCTGGATCCAGGATCCAACACTGAGTAAGATAAAGTAACGATAACAGTTTTTACCTGCTAAGTGAATTTCCTTCCATAGGATAACATTGGTGATTCTATGAGAAAAAGTTTCTAAGTGTCAACTTTTAAAATACAATAATATTCCTTAAAAATCACGACTGTAACCAAAACGCTTTTACTCAACTGTTTACAGGAGATGTACCAGGACTGAATCTAGGATCCAGTCCTGTGGTTAGAAAAGTAATCCATAAAGTAACTAATTGCATTTAACTAGAAATTCACATTGAGCTGAATGTTGCATTGTGTTTGAAAATGTGTTGCCCATTGCAACAACTGTAACTACTGTACTTAAAAGTCTATTGCCTATCTGCAAAGTATTTAAACTAAAGTAATTAATTCTGAGAAAGTATTTTTGTAATGTAATGTATAATGTAATTACAATGTAATTTAAAAAATAAAATATGTAAAAAAAATTGTTTCAAAAAATGTAGTAAATCAGTATGAAAAAAATTAATATAACAATTAATACATTTAAAAATTGTCATTTACAAAACCTTTGAAATTCACTGAAAAAACCGTAGGTTTCAGGCACGTTATAGTTAGAAATTAGCATTTAAAAACCTTTGAAATTCACTGAAAAAACCATAGGTTTCAGACACGTTATAGTTACAAATTAGCATTTAAAAAACCTTTGAAATTCACTGAAAAAACCATAGGTTTCAGACACGTTATAGTTACAAATTAGCATTTAAAAAACCTTTGAAATTCACTGAAAAAACCATAGGTTTTAGGGACAGTTTTAGTTACTTGGACATTGCACTCGTACAAAACCCGTGAAATTCCCCCGTTATAGTTAGTTCAGCTAACTATAACTCGCGCCCGCAATGCACTGCTGATGACGTCACATATTACATCACTCATGACATGGTCAGTGACATCACTGATGACATCACTGATGACATCTCAAATGGCATCACTGATGACATCATCCACGTGATAATCTGATGCACCTCCTCACACCCTAATATAACCTTTGATTCACCCACTCTAAATTACAGACTGCCATTCGCAAAACCATAGACACTCCAACACCAATAACTACATACCCACTCACTGATTCTTAGGTCTACACACACACATCCACTCACTCACCCGTACAGTCACTCATACTTACGGTCACTCAGTACAGGACTATCATATGCACTCTTACTCCTATATAGACACTCAAACAACGCCACTCATCCATAGAGATACTCACACACCTAGTCAGTCATGCAAATAATTAAACACACTGCCATTTACTCACCTATACAGTTATACACACACCAGCTCACTTACTCATACAAATAGTAGCACATTGTTACGCTCTTATACAATCACAGATACAAGCACACACTCATCCATACAGCCACTATCACAATCACTCACTCTTGCTTATAGCTATTTATATACTCCAACACACATATATACTGCCTTTCACATATGTAGTTACTCACACATGTACCACTGGGACATACATTCACTCACTAACACACTCTTACACACACTTACCCACCCATACAGTCTATCACAGATGCACTCTTGAAACCATCCACCCAGTGAATCACCCACTCACACATCTATGCACAGAGTTGCACACACCCTCCCACACAATCACTCAGGCACCCATACAGATACTCAGACAAGCATTCAATAACTCATATAGACACTCATTTAGCTATTCACAAACACATGCAGCCACTTACACAGCAACAGACAGACGGATACAGACATTCACCCAGTTTAGTCACTAACCCATGCATTCAGTAAGATACGTTAAATCACTCACTTATAGAGTCAGTCACGCACCTACTAAATCATCCATACAGACACTTACACACCCACTCATTCTTCAATACGTCTTTTCCTATATATATTAAAAATATTTAAACTTTACAGAAACACACAGTCACTGGATGATGTCATCAGTGATGTCATTTGAGATGTCATCAGTGATGTCATCAGTGATGTCACTGACCATGTCATGAGTGATGTAATATGTGACGTCATCAGCAGTGCATTGCGGGCGCGAGTTATAGTTAGCTGAACTAACTATAACGGGGAATTTCACGGGTTTTGTACGAGTGCAATGTCCAAGTAACTAAAACTGTCCCTAAAACCTATGGTTTTTTCAGTGAATATATATATATATATATATATTACCTACTGGCGGTCGCCAGTAGGTAGTTATAGTTAGGACCTATTATCCATAGGAAATTTGTAACATTCTTTTCCCAATAACTTTGGCGCCGGTTGACGAATCTTCGCAAAATTTTCAAAACTTATGGCCGGTCCGGTCAGCTCCTGTCTTGAAAGTTTCGGGGTGATTTGGCAAGCGGGGGCCGAGAAAAAAGGGGGTCCCAAAACGTGTTTTCTCCATGTTAATTCCCATAGGAAACTTTAGCCACGGCTACAGCCCGAACTGCTGAACGGAATTACACCAAATTTGGCAAAAAGGTAGTGCTTGGTTCAGAAAGCGCCCTTTTTTAAATGGTGTAAATCCGTTCAGTAGTTGCTGAGAAAATCAAAATATAGAGGTCAAAAATCAATTTCCCATAGGAAACTTTAGACACGGTTACAGCCAAAACTGCTGAACGGAATTACACCAAATTTGGCAAAAGGTAGTGCTTGGTTCAGAAAGCACCCTTTTTTTTAAATGGTGTAAATCTGTTCAGTAGTTGCTGAGAAATTCAAAAAATAAAAGTTTCGATATCTATGGCCGCGGTGGATCCGCACACCCTCCCGATTACGAGCTTCATGCTAATTGGCTGTCAACACTCCAAACCAGGAAGTGTTGGCAGCCATTTTGTGACTCGGTAGAACTGAGTCAGAAGTAAACAGGGAAACAAAGGTGTCAAAGAAGAAAAGGGGGCAGGGTAGAAACACCCTGACCCCCTAGGCCTGCTCAGGGGGTCCCACAAGGACCCTCAGGGCCCAAAAAAGCATTTTTTTTTATAAAAGCGCTGAGATGCACGGAGGATCCGCGGATCCGGCCGCGAAAATAAAAAAAACAAAGCGCGGGCTTCCGCGCTTCGTTATTAATTAGCCCCGGGTGGGCCAAGTCCCGGGGGCATGTAAAATGTGTGGGGGCCCCAATCCCCCACACTGCCCCGGGACCGCCACCCCCGGGGCTTTGCATAAATATTTGCCGGGGGCACACGGCCCCCCTGCAGCCCCAGGGACCGCCACCCCCCAGGGCTTTGTTTTTTTATGTGTGGGGGGGCCTCCAAGCCCCCCCAAGCCCTGGGGACCACCACCCCCCGGGGGTTTCATTAATAAATTTGCGGGGGCACACGGCCCCCGGGGCACTTATTTTTTTAATAATACCTGTGTGGGGGGGCTCGAGCCCCCCCACAAGCCCCAGGGACCGCCACCTCCCCGGGGCTCTAATTATTCAAATTTGGGGGTCCGTGACGGACCCCCAAGCCCCGGGGACCACCACCTCCCTGGGGCTTTGCCAATGGTGGGAGGGGGGCCGTGCGGCCCCCCTCCTGGAGCCAGTGATGGCCGCCAGGGCCGGCTCCTGCAGTGTCCCGGGGTGCCCACCCCCGGGACACTGCTGTTTGCAATGACAGGGCGGGAGCCTCGCGGCTCCCGCCCTGTCACTGCAAACTGCTTTGCTTCATTGAAGCGAGAGCAGGGAAACCTGCTCTCGCTTCAATGAAGCAAAGCAGAATTGCTTTTCCACACGGGGAGCTGCATGTCAGCAGCTCCCCATGTGGAAAAGCAATGCCGGCTCCCGCAGGACGCGGGGAGCCGGCGGGACCATGGGGGCATTGGGGCTCCCCCCATGGGCCCCAACGAGAGGCCAGGCCCCGGGGGATGGGGTCCCTGGGGCTAAAAGAAGCCTCAGGAGGGGGGCCACGCAGCTCCCCTCCTTTGTAAATATTATTTAAAAAAATATATAAAGTGGCCATGCCCTGGGGGATGGGGTCCCCAGGGCCGAAAATGGCCTCGGGGGCCCACGCAGCCCCTTCCCGAATTAAAAATAAAACAAAAAAATTAGGGGTCAGGCCCTGGGGGATACGGTCCCCAGGGCCCAAAAACCAGGAAAGGAAGGGGGCCACACAGCCCCCTTCTATAAAATAAAAATTTTAAAAAGCCGGCATCGCGCCGGAGGCTCCGCCCCCTCCCATCAACACTATGCACACGCGCCCTGTGGCTCGTTTTAAGCTGAGGAATTAATTCCCCTACAATCCGGAGGGTCCCTGGGGGCTAACTAGCCCACCAGGTACCTCCAGTTAGCGCCACAGGGCTGCGTTGCAGAGAGGTGGTCTGAGGCCATGCCCCTTTTTACACCTCTCTGCAACGCAGCTCTGTGGCGCTTACTGGAGGTACCTGGTGGGCTAGTTGGACCCCAGGGACCCTCAGGATTCAAGGGGACTTAATCCCCCAACTTAAAACACGCCACGGGGCGCGTTTGCACAGTGGTGAAGGGAGGGGGTGGGGCCTGAGGTGACATGTGTGCAAACGCGCCCTGTGGTGCGTTTTAAGTTGGGGAATTAATTCCTCTTCAATCCTGAGGGTCCCTGGGGGCCAACTAGCCCACCAGGTACCTCCATTAAGCGCAAGAGGCCTGCGTTGCAGAGAGGTGGTCCAGGCCATGCCCCTTTTTACACCTCTCTGCAACGCAGGCCTGTGGCGCTTACTGGAAGTACTTGGTGGGCTAGTTGGGCCCCAGGGACCCTCAGGATTCAAGGTGAGCTAATTCCCCAACTTAAAATGCGCCACAGGGCGCGTTTGCACAGTGGTGAAGGGAAGGGGCGGGGCCTCAGGTGACATGTGTGCAAACACGCCCTGTGGCGCGTTTTAAGTTGGGGAATTAATTCCCCTTGAATCCTGAGGGACCCTGGGGGCCAACTAGCCCACCAGGTACCTCCAGTGCGCGCCACAGGGCTGCGTTGCAGAGAGGTGGTCCAGGCCACGCCCCTTTTTACACCTCTGTGCAACGCAGCTCTGTGGCGCTTACTGGAGGTACCTAGTGGGCTAGTTGGACCCCAGGGACCCTCAGGATTCAAGGGTACTTAATCTCCCAACTTAAAACGGCCACAGGGCTTCTTTGCACACATGTCACCTCAGGCCCACCCCTCCCTTCACCACTGTGCAAATGCGCCCAGGGCGCGTTTTAAGAGGAAGTTTTAATCCCCCTGCCCTATTATGTACTAGTGCCTTACAGAGGAGGTCATGCTAATCACAGGGGTACCCCAACGCATAGTGTTCCCTAGTGTATGTAGGTGTTTTCACTGTATTCTAAGTGTCTTTTAGCATAGCACTGGCTCTAGGCCTGGTTAGTCCGAGTCAGTTACCACCAGTACCCGTCTGAAAAAGTTGTGGGCACAGGATGATTTTGCAACAAGGCCTCTTTCTGCTCCTCTGTTGGTTCTTTCGCACATGTCTTGCTTCTTCCTGCTCTTTTCTTCGTCTTTGTGGACTTCTGTTGCTTCTTTCTGCATTTCTTTTGCTTCTTTCTGTGCGTTTTTCTTCTCTCTTCACATGTCCTACCTCTGTAGGCATAGTTAGAAACTAGCATTTAAAAAACCTTTGAAATTCACTTAAAAAACCATAGGTTTCAGACACGTTATAGTTAGAAATTAGCATTTAAAAAACCTTTGAAATTCACTGAAAAAACCATAGGTTTCAGACACGTTATAGTTAGAAATTAGCATTTAAAAACCTTTGAAATTCACTGAAAAAACCATAGGTTTCAGACACGTTATAGTTAGAAATTAGCATTTCAAAAACCTTTGAAATTCACTGAAAAGACCATAGGTTTCAGGCACGTTATAGTTAGAAATTAGCATTTAAAAAACCTTAGAAATTCACTGAAAAAACCATAGGTTTTAGGGACAGTTATAGTTAGTTGGACATTTCACTCGTACAAAACCAGTGAAATTCCCCTGTTATAGTTAGTTCAGCTAACTATAACTCGCGCTCCGCAATGCACTGCTGATGACGTCACATATTACATCACTCATGACATGGTCAGTGACATCACTGATGACATCACTGATGACATCTCAAGTGACATCACTGAAGACATCACTGATGACATCACTGATGACATCATCCATGTGATAATTTCATGCATCTTCTCACACCCTAATATAACGTTTGATACACCCACTCTAAATTACAGACTGCCATTCTCAAAACCATAGACACTCCAACACCAATAACTACATACACACTCACTGATTCTTAGGTCTCTACACACATCCACTCACTCACCCGTACAGTCACTCATACTTACGGTCACTCAGTACAGGACTATCATATGCACTCATACACCTATATAGACACTCACACACCGCCACTCATCCATAGAGGTACTCACACACCTAGTCAGTCATGCAGATAATTAATCACACTGCTGTTTACTCACCTATACAGTTATACACACACCAGCTCACTTACTCATACAAATACTAGCACATTCTTACGCTCTTATACAATCACTGATACAAGTACACACTCATCCATACAGCCACTCTCACAATCACACACTCTCACTTATAGCCATTTATATACTCCAACACACATATATACTACCTTTCACATATGTAGTTACTCACACATGTACCACTGAGATATACATTCACTCACTAACACACCCATACACACACTCACCCACCCATACAGTCCATCACAGATGCACTCTTGAAACCATGCACCCAGTGAATCACCCACTCACACATCTATGCACAGAGTCACACACACCCCACCCACACAAACACTCAGGCACCCATACAGATACTCAGACAACCAATCAATAACCCATGTAGACACTCATGTAGCTATTCGCAAACCCATGCAGCCGCTTACACACCAACAGACAGACGGATCCAGACATTCACACATTTTAGTCACTAACCCATGCATTCAGTAAGATACGTTTAATCACTCACTTATAGAGTGAGTCACGCACCTACTAAATCATCCATTCAGACACTTATACACCCACTCACTCTTCAATACGCCTTTCCCTATATATATTAAACATATTTTAACTTTACAGACACACACAGTCACTGGATGATGTCATCAGTGATGTCATTTGAGATGTCATCAGTGATGTCACTGACCATCTCATTAGTGATGTAATATGTGACGTCATCAGCAGTGCATTGCGGGGGCGCAAGTTATAGTTAGCTGAACTAACTATAATGGGAGAATTTCACTGGTTTTGTACGAGTGAAATGTCCAACTAACTATAACTGTCCCTAAAACCTATGGTTTTTTCAGTGAATATATAGATAGATAGATAGATAGATAGATAGATAGATAGATAGATAGATAGATAGATAGATAGATAGATAGATAGATAGACAGATAGATAGATACACACACACAATAAATTAAAAACGGCAACAAGTGACCTGGAAAAAATATACCATTGTAATTACACACAAAAAAGTTATTGATGTAAAAAATTAGATTTTACTAAAAATATATTACTTATTACAAACATTACTAAATAAAAATAATATAATGTTAATTACACAGAAACATCATAATAAAATACATTTAAACAATATAAACAAATCTATAAAATTGTAGGAATAATACATGTACTATTCCCACTCCAATCTGTGCAACAGTAGGGAAAGTGTTGGACTCAGGAAGGGTAACATTTACTATTCTCACTCTAGTCATTGCAACAGTAGGGAAAGCATTGGACTTAGCAGAGGTACAAATTACAATCCCCACTCCAGTCGGTGAAACAATAGGGAAAGTGTTGGATTACAGAGGGGCAAAATTTACTATTCCCACTCGCGTCTGTGCAACAGTAGGGAAAGGGTTGGACTCAGGAGGGGTACAAATTACTATTCCCACTCAAGTTGGTGCAACAGTGGAGAAAGTGTTGAATTGAAGAGGGGTAAAATCTACTATTCCCACCCCAGTCAGTGCAACAGTAGGTAAAGGGTTGGACTCAGGAGGGGTAACAATTTCCTATTCCCACTCCAGTCTGTGAAACAGTAGAGAAAACGTTGGACTCCAGAGGGGTAAAAATTACTATTCCCACTCCACTCTGTGCAACAGTAGGGATGGCCTTGGACTCAAAAGGGGTAATATTTAATATTCCCACTCCAGACAGTGCCACAGTAGGGAAAGTGTTGGATTGCAGGGGGTTAAAATTTACTATTCCCACTCCAGTCTGTGCAACAGTAGGGAAAGGGTTGGACTAAGCAAGAGTTCAAATTTACTATTCCTACGCCAGGTCTGTGCAACAGTAGGGAAAGTGTTAGACTTAGGAGGGATAAAAATGACTATTCCCCCTCCAGTCCGTGCAACCGTAAGGGAAAGTGTTGGATTGCAGAGAGGTAAAATGTACTATTCCCACTCCAGTCAGTAGAGCAGTAGGGAAAGTGTTAGATTGCATAGAAGTAAAATTAACCATTCCCACTCTAGTCTGTGCAACAGTAGGGAGAGGTTTGGACTCAGGAGGGGTAAAATTTACTATTCCTACTGTAGTCTGTGCAACAGTAGGGAAAGCATTGGATTGCGGAGGAGTAAAATGTACTATTCCCACTTCAGTCTGTGCAACAGTAGAAAGAGAGTAGGTCACTTCAAACAAATAAATTATTTTAACAACTATATTAAATAACTAGAAATATAAAAATGTAAATATAAAATATATATATATATATATATATATATATATATATATATATATATATATATATATATAAAATTACAACTACGTAATTATTACAATGTTTAATAAATATTTTAAACAAATAATATTAATATAATTAAAATACCACACTATGGGCCTCATTACAATGGCAGTCGGATGTGCGTCCGACCGCCATCGTTGTGGGCAGGTGACCGTCCGACAAGGAGTCGGTGGTCCCACCGACCCTATTACGATACGACCGCCTTGTAGGCGTTCGTAAAATGCCTTTTCTACTGCGGCTCCTACTGCGGCTCAGAAAGAGCCGCAGCACAAGCCGCAGTAGAAAAAGGTATTTTTCAAACATCCATGCACTGTGCTAGACAATCATAACAACCAACAAATATAATGTTATTTACAATTAAAAGCATAACACAATTAACATATAACATAATAAATACCACAATTTTTAATGAAGAAATAACAATTTTTACATGTATTATTACTTAAATAACTTCCTACCCTGTACCTCTACAAACTAAACAACACACACCAAAAATGTATCTTAAAAACTATAATTACACATTTCACATAATTATCAATTAAACAAATAATAATAATTAAAAAATAATAAATTAATTATATTGAATTAACTTCCCACCCTTTACCCCTACAAACCCAACAACCCACACCTGATATATAACTTAAAAGATATCTTAATTGCACAATTTACATAATTAATTATCAATTAAATAATTATTAATAATTAACATGAATTACTATAATTATTTTCCTTCACACCCTTTAAGCCTACAAAAACCACAACCCACACCAAAAATATAAATAAAAATGTAAATTATTGACACAATTTACATAGTTAATTATCAATTAAATAATTAATAATAATTAAAAATTGGTCATTAATTATTTATAATTAAAATTAAATTACTCCCCACCCTATACCCCTACAAACCCTACAACCTGCACCTAAAACTTACCTTAATAAAAAAATAATTACACAATTACCAAAATGAATTATCAATGAAATAGTTAATATTAATTAAAAATGAATTATTAATAAATTATTAATCATTTATTTCCCACCCTGTACCCCTATAAACCCCACAACCCGCTATGGCACTAAAAATGACAAACTATTAAATTAAAACTTAAATAATTTTTTTTTTAAATGTACAAACTATATTAAAAACATTAACAATAATTATACAAACAATTTATAACATATACAATTAAAATATATACAAAAAAACCAAAAAACTGTATTATTAATAACGATATTTTTGTAAACGACATTAACAACATAGATATTTTTGACATCGATATTACATACTTTAAAATCGATAATCATGTCAACGATATTTGTGCATCATGCTATTTACAACTCGATATTTCTGCATCTCTATTTTTTTTTTCAATATTTTGTCCAAATACCTCTGTCAGTGCTGGGGGGTAGCTTGTCCCACGTTAGTCTTCTCATGCTGTGGTTACTGATGATAAACTAGCTGTTCCAAATGAAGGTCCAAATACCTGCAGGAAACTTTCATCACTAGGCAGTGTCAGACAGTAAGTGGACTTTAAGAGTCCCCAAAGGGCTAGCACACAGAGAGGCCCTGGAAGCATTCATAAAAAAGCAATAAACTTTACTAAAATTTGTTGATGTTTACCTTAACATGAAAGTTTGTGTGTATACACTAACATACAGGACATTTCCGCTCTTGAACGACCACTTCTCACCCACTTCCAGCTTAATGAGTAGATTTTCTTGCATGAAAATCTTTTGTGCAAATAACCCCTTTTTTGAGTGCAAAACAACACTTGGAAACATGGGTCATTCTACATGTCCATCTGGAACTCAGATTTTATGAACCCGACTAACTCTAGCATCTTTTAGAGGAAGATCAATTCCAGTTTGTAAGGGAACATTTTTCTTTTTTCTCTGTTCTCACAAATAATTCTTAGAATGCTGAAAAAGCCTGGTCTGGGCGTGGACCAGTGCAGATGCAGGCAACTTGTCCTCATGACACCACTCCATGGATCCTTGTTGGTAGCTCCCGGATGCCTGTAGCAGGTCCATGGGTCGTTTTTGGCCCAATGGGTGGTGTATAATCTGGACTACTCCTGGCAGGACCACCGACCTGGGCATGTTTCATGGTGGGATGTGGGTGAGGTCAAACAGATAGGTTCTCGTTTGCAAGATGCTGCGCCCTCATTGAAATGATGGATCTCCAAATTTGAATGTTTTTGATTAGTCACGAAAAGTACGCACTATCATTCAGTCCTTAATGTGCAAATACAGGACAAACACATTTACACCCCAAGGGCAGTATATACATTTTAGCCGCATGCTGACTCTGATGGTATATGCCTGTTCTAACATTTTACTATTTACCCGCATCTTTATGAATAGGGAAATTGTTGCGAGTCTAAATAAAAAGGAATGTTACCCATCTTTTTAGTGCAGTGTGTACTCTAGGAAAGTACTTGGTTTGGCAGGAAAATACAAATACTTAACATAATGTAAATGTTCATATTAATGAATTGTCACAGTGGAGCGGCAGGATTCTTACTTTCAGGACCTTCTTGTCAAAAGTATCAATCATTTACAAGGTTTGCTTTATATAAGATGGTCTGTATCTAGGAGGCCTCAATATTTGCTTAAATGTTTTTAAAGCATTCTGTGGTGTTCTTAGTATCCCTCTTCCCAACCCTGATAGCCTCTCTAATAGCTTCTGCCTTCTAGAATGTTAGTTATCTAGAATGGTGGTTGCCTAGCAATGATTTGAAGGTCGGGCAGTTATTTCAGCTTGCTGCTGGATGGGGTCTCCATGTATTTCTGTACGTGAATAAACTACCTTTATTCATTCCTACATGCGTGAGGCTACTTCTTGAAGAGGACGCACTTCCACACATTCCTTTTAAAAGCTAAAAAAAATTATATTGAGCTCTGACAGAATGGTTAGCGAATTAATTCCAAGTGTACCTCTTACAGGTAGCAGAAGCAACTAACTATGTGATTAGTATTTAAACCTTTAAGGCACATGCACCAATATCATCTGCAAATGAAAAACCAAAGCCAAGGGCAGGCCTGTGGGGTTGCTTCAGAGTTAATGAAAACGTGGATGTAGGACGGGCTTCTTTTATCTCTATATGTATTTAAAGCCGGATTTACTAACCTTGCACGCAACGCAGCAAGGGAACTTGCTGCATTGCATGAAAGGGAGAGAGCAGAAATGCACCATACTTACTAAGATATAGCATACTTCTGCTACCTCCTAGCCTGGTGCACTGTGTGAAGCCTATCGCCAACGCAGGCATCCATGCGTCATGTGGCAAAGGTGCCTGCGTTACAAGCAGGATTGTTTTTGTGAAGGAAGGTATACCTTCCTGCACAAAAACAATCCTTAAAGGCACTTTCATTTTACTATGTATGATGCTGGATGCAAAGTAACCAGGAGAAATAAAGATAATTCTTCTCATTACGCCTGGGTGTGTCTTTGTAAATCTGTGAATGCACCAAAATTCATGGGTGGATGAGTGAGAACAGTCATACTCGACCCATGAAACACCTCCCTGGTGCAAGGTAATGCAAGGCAGCGCTATGCACTGCTTTGCTTTGAATTTACTAACCCACGTAAAGACTAGCAAATGGGCTTTTGTGGCCTAGTAAATCCCAGAGAAGGACTTGCTTTGTTTTGCTTTGGGACAGCTTGCGTCATGCAAGTACAAAGCAAGTCCTTAGTAAATCTGTGCCTTAATACCTATAGTGTTGTGGCACTCGATGTCCATGTGCATTTAATGCCTATAATGTTGTTGCACTCGATCTCTATGTGCATTTAATGCCCATAATCTGGTTGCACTCAAACTCTATGTGCGATTAATGCCTCATGTTGTTGTGCTGGATCTCTATGTATATTTAATTCCTATAATGTTGTTGCACTGGATCTCTATGTGCAATTAATACCTATAATGTAGTTGCACTTGATCTCTATGTGCAATTAATACCTATAATGTGGTTGCACTTGATCTCTATGTGCATTTAATGCCTTTAATGTTGTTGCACTGGATCTCTATGTGCAATTAATGCCTGTATTGTTGTTGCAGTTAATCTCTCATTTACCTCTTGAGCAAATTATTTTATGACACCATTGGAAATAAATAAAAGGACCCTACAGTGGAGATAATTATCCTTCTCTTTAATTTTAGATTTGCTGTTTCCACAAAATGTTGCGGCAATACCAGTCAATAATGGCAGCATCCGTATCACTTGGGAACAGCCAATTAAATCCGTTGAGCAGATCGATGCATATGTGTTGGAATGGTCAGACTCTCACATCAAAGATTACCACAGAACAAACTGGGTGAAAGTCCCAGCACTGACGCTGCTAACAATACTAACAGGTAACTTCCATAACTCTATTTTACGTGTGTTTGTTTGGACAGTTATAAGAGAGACTTGAGATCTGTTTCTCTTTAATTGTCTGTCCCTTAAAACTCTGAGAGTGTACTCCATGCTTCCATGAGTGATCTGGAGCTAAAGAACAGAACACTTTAACTCACCACCCCTGTCATGATGCCATAACTCATGACTTCAATCATGCCGTCATGAACTCCCTTTAAAATGTCCCTGAAACTTGAGAACCGAAATACGTAAATGGCGGTTTACCTGCTTCTAGATATGCGCTGTTCTACATGCAGTTTGCCACATAGATTATATGGAGAATAAGAGGTCACTGGAGTTTTTAATGGATTTAATAACATCATCATGTATGAAAGACTGGCTGAAAACTTGAGAGACTGGATTAAGTACATGCAATTACTGTTATTTCACCCAGATTTTTATTTTTAACACAAACCTGATGCAAAGTCTACTGGTGGGATTTACAATCTAATGCAAATTGTGATTGTATTACATGGGCATATGTTATTTTGCTCAAGGAGGTGTACTGTGGGCATTCCCATGCAACCACCCTTGGGTTTTGATGCAAATTCCTACAAAGAACTGTAAACAGAGATTTGTACCAAAATCCTGTGCATCCCTGAGGCAGGCATAATGAGGAGAAATGTTCTAATTTCTCCTTGCTTGTCCCTCTTTGTATGTGTGCTGCATTCTACGGCACACATACTAAGGGGCGATTACGATCTCGTTCAGAAGGGCTCCAAATCCGATTCGGTACCTTGTTCCAAATCGATTCGTACCCAGTTCCGAACGACCGATTACAATGTCCGAATCGGTTCGGAAAGGCATTCGTATAATTCGAGCCTTATGGAGCCGAATCGTACAGTTCTATGGACTCGGTTTACGAAAGAGCGATTACGATGAACGATTCGGACAGCCGTTCCAATTCGGATTGCCCTGAAAAAAACGGCTGTCAGAATCGGTCTTTGGGGGCCCATAGCCGGCCCCCTTTCACCCGAGGCCCTCTGAATCGGGCCTGTGGGGGTACCCATGGGTCCCCCCTTCACCATGGGGTACCTCCCACAGGGTGCACGATTTTCCCCAGCGACCCCTTTCTTCAATGTCCAGACACAGGCTCCCATTGAAGTCAATGGGAGTCCGACCGAATTGTATCCGGAAGCATCCGGATGCATCCAAATCGCTCGGTCGGACTCCCCCAACCTGAGTCGTTCGGAAAGCATTCCGAACGAGACCGTTATCGGCCCCAAAGAGGGAAATGCCTTAAAGTATAGTTTTTATATTGGAAAGGACCCTTTCCTGTACAAAAACGATACTTACCACAATGCAGGCACTCTTGCACTGTGGCACAAGGGTGTCAGCATTGGCGCTTGGTAGCTAAAAGTGCTCCAGCGCAGGGAGAGAGCAGAACAGTGCCACATCTTAGTAGGTATGGCGATGTTCTGCTATCTACCGTTCATACAACGCAGTGCAGTAACTTTACTTGCTGTGCTGCATTGCATGAATTGCACATAAATCTGGTCCTGAATCCCTAACTTGACCAGCAGGGTAGAGGTCTGTTGTGACTAGATTGCTTAGCTTTCCACGGAGGACACAGCTGTAGCGCCTCCATACGGACACCACAAGTTGTGGCTACTAATGCACCCAATTGATGCAAGTGAGCTGTGAGTTCACGCAACAAACTACCAAGGATTTGCACTATAACTGTGTATTTTTGTTTAAAAAATATATATATTTTCTAAAAGAAATAATGTCATCACATAGGGCCTGATTACGTTGTCGGTCGGAAAGCCTCCTACCCCTGTTCGGAGGCTTTCCGACCAATATGGTAGGTTTAAAGTCTGACCGCCGTATCATGATGATGGCGGTCAGAATTTAAACGAGCCGGGGAATCCGATGCGGTTTCAGCGGGCTCAAGAAGCCCAGAGGCCAGTCAGAAAGCCCTCATAATTCCTTAAGGACGGTGTTTCCGCCGTCAGGATTAGGATGTCGGTTTACGACAGCCAATCCATGTCGGCCTTTCCAATATGGATTGGCTGTCTGAAACTGACTTTGAGGGCCCCTAGCAGGGCCCCCTTCCTCCCTGACCCTCCACATTTGGCCCTGGGGGGCACCATAGGTGCCCCCCTAAACATCCCTGCACCATGTGACAGGTACCGTGAGGTGCCTGCTACACGGTACAGGGATGTTTAAAAACTTCAATTGTTCAATGGGAGCTTGTGCTGCGGGCAGTTTCAGCCCGCCGCACAAGCTACCATTGAATAATGGAAGGTGGCTTTGCGTGGCTTGATAAATCGAACTTAGATTTTGCGTCGCCCTTGTGCTTCCTTACCTTCTTCATAAATATTCCCCGAGTGATTGAAAGCAAGGTACACATATTGTCTTTGAACAAGAACAAGGAATAAACACAATATTTTCTGGTCTTAGGAACTAAACTATCCTAGGTTATTTTACTTGAACATAGATGTTCTTCTTGTATAATTCTTCTGCTGTATCACCTACACAGTTTCTTCAAATGACAAGCAATCCTGTTCAGAGATATTTTAGGTCAGGTGGTGGTCAGGAACGGCTCCTCCATAATAGCGGAGAAGCACCACCCCACTAAAAATGCCCCCAGAAAAGCTCCAGAGATTAAAAGTAAAATGGTAATAAAGTTAATTTATCACCATTTTATTTTTCAACCAACCCATCCTGAACCGAATGTCAGGAGGGAGCAGGGCCATTGCTGCTGAGAGGCAGCAGCTGGCTGTGTATTTAAGTTTAAAGTGCGCATGTCTCTTTGTTCGGCTGTTTTGCGATGGCCAGCTAGACATGCACATTTTAAACCTCTCTAAACCAGCTATCTTAGACAGCTGGGTTAGAGAAAGCACAGGCCTCCAGTGCTCTTGAGAGCGCTAAGATAGGCTGCTCCCTCCAATCCTGGCGCTTCTCTCATACCAGTTAACAGCAAGAGAGAAGCACCAGGATTGGTTAGTGGAGTTGTTGAGGGTCCCGTGGTGGAGGCAGAGCTGAGAAGAAGAAAACCGGAGCGAGGAGGAAGTTCATGCAGGAAGGGAAGCACCGAATTCTTTTCTTTATTTAATAAATATACCCAGTCACCCACCCAATTCCCATTTGCTTGCCCCTCCACTCTCTAGTGCTGCCAGCACCTATGGTGGTGGGAGTGTTCACCGTTTTCAATGTTGATGTTAAAGATAATTGTGTAGGTAAAAGTGTAGGTCATTCAGTGGCACCTGCTATTTACCGGGATTGGCGGGGCAGGTGGATGGGGAGGGTTGTAAATGAAAAGAAAAAAACACACTTACCTTCAGGCTGGCCACACGGCCAGCCGCCGCCTCTTGGTCAGCTCGCCTCTGCCGCCTCTCGCTCCTGGAAGCAGGAACAGGAAGCGCCCAGGCTCCTGACTCCCCTAGCCAACCACAATGCTGCAATGCAGCGCTGTGATTAGTCTGAGCGCAGTGGATCGACGCTCAGGCAGGGAATGGGAGCCTGGGGCATGTTCTGCATCCAGGCTGCAATGCACCCTGGGTGCAAAACATGCATAGTGCGCTTGAGGATTTAACCGGCCCGAGAGGGCCGGTCAAAGCGTCATTGCGCACCTTGGAGTGGGCAAACCACTCCTCCCCTGCTCTGCTCTGGCAGTCCAGCCCCGCCCCGCACCAAGAAAGGAAAACTAAAATGATTATAACGCTAGTTATTATCATTTTAGTTTTCTTTAACTGCTGCTCACAGAGCAGTGGGGTGACGATCCTCCGCCTTGGCGGAGGAGCCGCCACTGAGGTCATTGCTTCTGGAAAGGAGCCACGATATCACTGATAATTGCAAATCACAACATACCTAGAATTGGAAAAAGGCAAACTGGGCCAAATTACAGAACAGGCAGTACGAATTTTATGAGTAGTAATTTGCAACAACCACCAGGGAGCAACTATTGCCCATTACAGCTGGATACAATACCACCTAGGCCCCGACTATGAGTTGAGAAGAGTGGATTTCACATATGGAAGTACACCCCACTCGATCATGGGGGGCTCATTGTTCCTACACCCAAGTTTATTGGGTGTCGGAACAAAGGACTCAATTTTACCTTGTGGATAATCTGGCCTGTAAAATTGCTTTGGGAACGGGGTACATTGCAGCCCAAATCCGTCTTCCAGTCCCCGGCCCAAAACTCAGCCATGGCACAAGAGGCCCTGGTAATGCTGCCCCCTGCCAGACTACAATCTGCTGTGATGACCCCACTGTCCTCGCCATCATCCTTCCTCCTCCTTTCCTGCAGCAGGACCCTGCTTAGATATACCACCTGCTTATAACAGGTGGTATGTATGAGTGATATTCCCCATGAACAAAGGGAAAACTGCACAGAATTCCACCCAGTAAAACAGGGTTTACATGATTATTCCCCCATTCCATGGAGATAAATTCACAATCGCTTGGTATTGATGGGGCGCCACTGCACAGTACCAGTTTTTGTCAGTGTAGGTTTACCACTCTGTCAGTACAGTACAACTTGCAATCAGGTGCTTTGTGGTAGAATCCAGTCCACTGGTGTGAGAAAGTGCCCTCTTTCTGCATGGTTGCCCCCTCTTTTGGCTGAATTGCTGATGTGCTTTGACTGAGTGTGCCCTGGTCTCCTGCTAATCAGGTACCCAGGGCCTATGTTCTTTCCCTAAAACTGCATTGAAGCCTAAACCCAATTGGAATCTCTGGCCACAGGTCAGCCCCTGGTAAATGGTACCACAGGTACCCAGGGCACTGTGACCAGAGAAGGTCTCTAAGGGCTGCAGCACTTATTGTGCCACCCTTAGAGGTCCTGTACCTTTACACTCACACACTGCCTTTGCAGGCTGCGTGTTATGGTGCAGAACAAAGTGAAGAGTCGACATGGCACACATCCCTGTGTGCCATGCCTACAACCCACTGCCCTGGCATAGCTCAGTCACCCCTCTACCTGGGTGCACAATACCAGTGGTGAGGGTAGAGGTGCATGAGCCCTGTACCACTTCAGTGTCTAAGTCCATTCTTAGACATTGTAAGTGCAGTGCTGCCATGAAGAGTATATCGTGCTGGGAGTTTGTCATTCCGAACTCCACAGCCCCATAACGGCTACACTGAAAACTGAGAAGTTTGGTATCAAACTTCTCAGCACATTAAACCCACACTTATGCCAGTATGGGATTTAATGAAAAATGCACACAGAGGGCATCTTAGAGATGCCCCCTGAAAACTAACCTACCACTAGTGTCCAGGCTGAGTGGCTGCTTTCAGCTGCCACCACCAGACAAGTTTCTGGACCCCTGGGTCAAGAGCCTGCTGCTCTTGGGGGCCTGAAACAATGCACATCCTGGGACGAGGTGCCAAGCCTCCTTCCCCAGGATGGGCAGGGTTCACGAAGGGGACGCTTCAAAGGCGTGCCGCCTTTGTGAGCTTCCCCAGGCCACTTGCTGCTTTCAGCAACTGGTCCCCACTGCTTCTGACCCCCACTTTGGGCGGGAGAACCGGCGGGAAAAACAAGTGAGGAAGAGAGGTGTGCCCACCTCTGACAACTCCACCCCTCAGGTGGGGGAGGCGAGGTGAAGCACAACTCTGTCTTCGCCATCTTGCAGATGGGGGGGACTCAGCCAACCAGGGATAGGCTTATGCCCCCCTCCCACTGGAGGGTGGCATAATAGGGGGTGTACCACCCCAGGGAAGGGGCCCATTAGTCCCAACCTTTTTACCTACCTGTAACACCCCTACATCTAGTATTTAGGGGCACCCATGAACCTTGCTTCCTCAGACCAGAAGAAACTACAAGAAAAGAAGAAGGACTGAACAGCCATGCCGAAGCTAACAAGAGGAAGACGCCCACTGACTAGGCCCCAGCCCTACCGGCCTGTCTCCACCTCGAACCTGCTCCTGTGAAATCCCGGTGTGTCCTGCAGCCAGCAACCTCGAAAACCCCGGAGGACCTGCCTGCCTTCAACCACAAAGACTGTGTCTCCCGCGAACACCGGATTTGTTCATCTGCAACCTCTGGCACCGACCGGACACCGCGGATCCGCCCCACTCTGCACCCGCCGTCCAGTCGGCAAACACCACAAGGAGGTCCCCCAGCAATCCTAACCCGAGATCCGGCGACTCCTGACCTGCCTCAAGCCTCCAGCCGACGCCTGCAGCCTAAATCCAGAAGGTCCCCCCAACCGCGACCAGGAGCTGGTAAGAAGATCCGACCCTAAAAGGCACCCCTGCAGCCGATGCCCCACAGACTTGGGTGGCCAAACTGATGGTGCCTAACCAACCCCCAAGATCCCAACTTACCTCTCGAAGTGGTGGTGGCAACCAGAAGACCTTCGTCCCCAAGCCTGCAGTACCTTTGCAAGCCGGAGGTTCCCCATTGCAAACAACAGGGCGTCCGACGTCAAAACAGCACCCTGCCCCCGGCGGCCCTAGTGCCGCTGAGGGTGCACCTTTGGTGCTACTTTGTTTCCCCATTTGCACTGAGCTAAAGTCCAGGAGCTTTGCTCCCAAAACCAAGTGGCCTGCTCGTCAGCAGCCACCAACCAGAGGTCCTCTATCCCCCATTGGACAACATTGGGCCTCAGCACTCTGCACCCGGCCGCCCTAGTGCCACTGAGGGTGTAACAAGAGTGCATCCTTGACCCTGGGGGACCCCTGAGTCTACCCCCAGAACCTCAACTCCCACTACCAAAAACTTACCCTAAAACCGATAATACTATTTTCCTCCTTAGGATAACATTGACTGTTTTTCTTGGAAAAAGTGGAGTTTGAAAACCTAAAGAAATTCTTTAAAATTGTACTGTTTAACAAAAACGCTTTTACTTACCTGTTTACAGGAAAAGTCCCAGTGTAGTATCCAGGTATACTACACTGAGTAAGAAAAGTAATCTAAAAAGTAACTTCCCTGGTATTTTACTGAAAAGTCCATTCAAGTCTATGTACTGTATTTACAAAGCATTGCATTTCTCTGCAACAATACTGTAAGTCAAAACAAAGTGCATATACAATTACAATTTAAACTGTTTACAAACTGCATTACTACTGTAAAGTATTTATTGCTTACCTGTGCCAGGCTTTCTTGGTTCTAGAAAATAAAATAACTAAAAGAATATTTTTTATACAAAAACAATTGGTCTGAAGTTCAGTCTTTGAGTGTGTGAATTCATTTGCTGACTGAGTGTGTACAACAAATGCTTAACACTGTCCTCTGATACTGCCTTACTGCTCGACCACACTCACTACCACAAATAGAGAGTGAGGTGCTATCTAACTTTACCTCTGCCTACCTTTGGGGTTCCCCTAGACTCTGTGCACACTATACCTCACTTTGGTATAGTATATACAGAGCCAGCTTCCTACAACTGGTTTTCCATGATGGAAAAGAATGAATTACCACTAGATATAAATTCTTTACTGTAGCAATCCCCATTAAAGAATAAATATTGTTGTGGAATGATTGCATTTTCCTCCTAGTATAAGATCTGCTCTAGTTTTGTTTGGGTAAAACCCAACTTTACAGAGTGAAATGATGGATGTTGTTACTGAAGACTTATGTGGTGATTCACGGTTGTTTTTCTTCCATAGGCCATATCCGTGACCATCAATTTAATATATTAATTTAAACTAATTAGTCCCTTTTTAACTGCCCAACACTAAGGCCCAGATTTACAAAGGTGGCTCGCAATGCAGCGCAGCATTCAAAGGCACTGCGCTGCGTGACAGGGAGAGAGCAGGAGAGTGCCATATCTAGAGATATGGCCTTCTCCTGCCCTCTCCCTAGCTTTAGTGCACAGTGAAGGTACCCTTCCAGTGCAAAATACTATGACTAGACAAGTTTCAAAACGTTCCTACTTTATATGGATGCTCTACAGTGCAGCACACATGAAAAGTCGTAAAAGAAAGGAGAAATTAAAGCATTTCTCCTGTTAATACCTGCTTTCCAGCAGCGTTATTTTTTGGTGCAAAATCTTGTCTACTAATGTTAGTAGATAGGGTTTTGTTTTCGAAAAGCATGGGTGGTTGCATGGGAACGCCCATGCACCGCCCATCTAATGCCCCCTTGACACTAACGCAAAGCAGTGCTTCGCACTGGTTTGCGTTACTTTTACTTACAAACTAATGCACATACGAATTTGCATTGTTTTGTAAATCCCTAAAGAGGATTTGCGTTAGGTTTGCATTAAAAAGTAACATAAACCCGACGCAAAACCTTTGCAAAACTTGGCCTAAATTTTACAATGGTGGTATTTAGTATTGTGCTACATCAATTGCTCTCAGGCAAGCTGTTATTTACAGATGGTGTGATTTGGTACATATTGAGGGCACTAGAACAGTGGCAGCTGTTGATCTTTGAAAGTGGTGAGGCTTAACATCTCTCCATGAATTTCAATGAGCAAGCAAGTGAAGTAAGCAAGGAAGAATGGCTCAATGGAGGTGTCCCCTAGAACATTCTGAAAAATGATGTTAAATAATGCGTTTTACAGCACATTTTTCACATAAATGCACGGCAAAGTACAGACCTTCTCAGCCTTACCAACTGTGGTCCTCTGGCCCCTAAGGCAATTTCCTTCCCAGTTCCATATTGCTGTATTCTACAGCCTCCTCAAGTTCAACCATGTGTCCTTCACACTGGCTAAACCTCCTCAGCACCACCGCCCCTCCATGCTCTTGTATTCTTCATTATATTGAGAGGTGGATTTGTATGTCCCTTGAGCCCCTATATTCCCAATTAGTAGTTCGTACTCTACAGCTTCTTATCTCCTAGCCTTCTCATGCCTCTTAATCATTTACATTTCTGAGCTAACCCATGCTCTTCATATATCAGCCTCCACTCAGTTCTTTCACCAACTTTCTCAGCTTTTTAACACTTGCTACTCTCCCACCCCATCAAACCGTGAGTTCCTCGGGTGCTCTTAGCCGTCTTCAGCTGCCAATACACTTCAGATCACCTTATCTTTCCAGCCACTCATCTAATTTATAGGTTCTTCATGGGGTCCTTTGGCCAGGAGCTGGCCTCCCTGCTGTCCGGGTTCCATTGCTCAGCCATTACCGGACCAGCTTCTGTAATCATATTACTGGCACATTTTCATTCACTGTCAATCTATCTCTGTCACTCTATCTCTCGCTCTATGGGCCGATTACGATGTCGTTTGGGAACTGTCCCAAACGAATCGTTCCGGACTAGTTTCCAAACGAATCGGTCCTGTGAGTCCGGACGACTGATTATGATGCCTCCCAACATCGTTCAGTCAGACTCGCATTGACTTCAATAGGAGCCTGTGTTTCGAACGCGAGCACAGGCTCCCATTGAAAAAAGGGGTGGTTGGGGAAAACCTTGCACCCTGTGGTGGGCCCCCCATGGTGGCTACCACATTGTGCATGGTTGGGAAGAGGGGTCCCTTGGATACACCCCGGGGGCCACATTGAGACGCCTCCGTGTGAAGGGGAGCCCACAACGGGACCCCAAAGATAGGTTCCGGCAGCCGTTTCATCTCGGGCAAACCGAATCGAACGGCTGTCCGAATCGGTCATCGTAATCGCTCGTCCAGAAACCGTGTCCATATTGCTGTACGAATTGGCTCTGAAACACTTGGGCTGTCCAAGTACCTTTCGGAACCGATTCGGTCTGCTCAAACGGTTTCAGGGCATCTTAATCAGTGTTTGGGAAAACTGTACCATTCGGTAGGAAACAAGGGTTCCGAATCGGCTTCGACAATACTAAATCCCATCCGGAGCACTTCCTAACGACATCGCAATCGGCCCCTTACAATCAAACTGTTACTCTCTCTGTCACACTGTCTGTCACTCTCAGTGATGCTCTCAGTCACTTTCTCACTCCCTCTGTCACTCGCTCGGTCTCGGTCACTCAGTCTCTTACTCACTATCTCATTCTCTAGCTCTCTTTCATGTTCTCAGACACTCTGGCCCAGACTTTGAAACACTTTGCATTAGGTTAGAGTTACTTTTGAAATGCAAACATGACGCAAAGTGTTCAGATGGGATTTACAATCCAATGCAAATCTTGTTTTGTACTGGATTGTAACACAAAGTAACGCAGATCTGTGCAATGCTCTGCCTAGCATTTCTCAGTGTCAAGGGGGTGTTCCATTGGTGGTGCATGGGCGTTCCCATGCAGCCACCGATCATTTTGATGCAAATCCCTACCCACAAATAATTGCAGACAGGGATTTCTGCCTAATCCTGTGCCTCTTTGTGTCAAGTTTAACATGGAGAAATGTTTCAATTTCTCCTTGTTTTTCTCATTTTGCATGTGTACTGCATTGTACATCACACATACAAAATGGGAAATGCCTTAAATCATTTTTCTGTACTGGCGAGGACACCCTTCCAGTGCAAAACCTATACTTCCCTCAATGCAGACACCATTGGTGCAAGGGTGTCTGTGTTGGCGCACGGCAGTCAAAAGTACGCCAGCACTGGGAGAGAGCAGAACAGCACCATATCTCAGTAGATTAGGTGCTGCTGTGCTCTCCCCTGTTCATGCTACAATGCCTGCCAACTTTACTTGCTGCTCTATATGCGTGGCATTTACGTAAAGGTGGGTCTCTATCTCTATCACTAACTTTCTTTCACTTTTTTTCTCTTTCAGTCGCTGTTTCTGACACTAACTCTCTCTCTCAGTGACTCTCTTTCTAACTCGCTCAGTAACTCTCCGTCACTCTAAATCTTAGTCACAGTCAGTCACGCTCTCAGTCATGCTATCTTTCTTTTTCAATCTCACAGTTACTCTTTCATTGACTCTATCACTCTTTTCCACTCATTTTGTTTCTCTAAGTCACTTTATTTCTCCAAGTCACTCTCCCTCGTTCAGTCACTTTCTTAGTCACTCTATCTGTATCGCTGTGTCACTCACTCTGTTACTTTCACAGTCATCTCTTGTTCAGGTAATGTCTGATTCACTCTCACAGTCACTCTTTAACTCTCGTTGCTCTTTGTCATTCTAAATCACTTAATCTCTATCAGACATTGTCTCTTAGTCACTCTCTTACTTATGTTAGCTCTTTATCTCAGTCTCTCTCTCATTCACTCTCTGATCCACCCTCTCTGTCACTCTCTCAGTCATTCTCTATGTCACTAAACTCACTATTACCCACTTTCCCATTACTCTCCTACTTATGCACTCTGACTCATTCATTTTCACACTCATACTCCCTCTCTCCATCACTCACTCTTTCATACACTCTCAGTCACTCACCCACTTTCCGTCATTCAATCACATCATGTTCACTCTCCTTCAAAGTCACCCACTCTCACTCACTTTCACGGCAACTCACTCTCTGTAGCCCACTCTCTATCACTCATCCTCTCTCACTAACTCATTCACTCTGGCCCTTATTCTCACTCACTCACTCTCTCAGTGACTCACTCAGTCAATAACTCACTTTGACTCTAACTCTTATTCAGTCACTCCCTCTTAGTCACTATGACTCACTCCCACTCTTATTTACTCACTGTCACTCACTCTCTGTCACACTTTCAGTCACTCGCTCTGTCAGTCACTCCCCCCTTAGTCACACACACATCCCATTTGGCATATTTTTTTAAATTTTACTTACTCTCTGCTGTCCGACAGTGCTCCACTTCAAGTTGTCTTTAGCCGCTGAAGTTGAGCCTTAAGGCCCATTGGAGACACACATCCTACACCAGGTATTTTTAGCTCCTACATTGTGAGGCCTCCAGTGACTCATACACTGTGATTGCCAGCGTAGGGCCTCATTCTGGCCCTGTGCTGTCAGTCACACTGTAAGCGTGCATAAGTGTGACTCTGGGCAACGCTTAAATTGTAAAAATCATTGGTGCCAGAGCTCTCATCAGTGGGCCACTGCAGCTTGCCAATAACAGTTCCAATACAACTATTAACCATCACATTGGTACATGTGTGACAATTCAGACTATTCAAGGCCCCACCACCTATGAGACTGGCTTGTGCGGTGTTTATTAATAATTTTTTATGCACATTGAATTCATAAACAACTGTTTTTGGGCCCATCTGTAAATTGCACAAACAGTGCCACCATGTGGAAGACTGTCATAAGTGCTGGTGTTGACAATTAGGTTCCGGTGCCGAGCACCGGAAACCACAGGCTCAAATTAAGCACTGACTCTGGGGCATGCAATTGATTAGAGCATTGAGAGGCAGCGCTCCTTAAGAGACCGGTGACGCCTGCTTGAAGGCCCACCTGTGCTCAAACAGAACACTGCCTGTCAGCACTCTGAATACACAAACAGTGCATGCCTGCCTGGATGTCTTATCCTTGTCAGCCAAGATATGTGTAATTTGTGTATGTTTTTTTACATAGTCAGTACGAGCTTTATACTCCCACATTGCCTGGAAAAACTCCCACATTACGTGGAAAAAAGAATACACAAACCGTGCATGTCTTGGCCAGTGAGGAGCGCCGTCTTGTTCTCAATTGCAGTGTGTATATGCTTCTTCATCATCACTTTGAGAGACTGAAGCTGTAGTTCTCAGACTGACAGAGGGAGAGGGCTACGTTCAAATGCCCAAATAGAGAGGCCACCAGTGATTGAGATTCAGCGCTGACTGTTTTGAAGAGCATGAAAGCTAGGAATTTTGTAAGAGAGTAGTTTACTGTTGACACCTCGCAAAATTTAGTGCAGTTGTTCCTAACAAGCAATCTGAACCTTGCATGTGTCTCTTCCATAGATAGTTTTAATCAGGCTCATTCTGGTCAAAATACACTTAGGATCATCATTCATGGTCTTCTTTCACAAGACACATTCAACTCCTCGTCAGGACTCTCCCCTGATTTTTATCTTCTCTCTTTCTCATGGACTGTTAGACCTGGCATCCTTGGCCTAGTTTTCCCTGACTTTTTGCCTTCAGACCTCCTGTTTTGCTGACTTTGTTTTTGCTGGCCTTAGGATTCTGCACACATTACCACTACTGATCAGTGCTAAAGTACTTGTGCTCTTTCCCTAAAACATAATAACATTGGAGTATCCGCAGTTGGCAGATTTAATTTACTTATAAGTCCTTAGTAATGTGCAGTACATGTGCACAGGGTGTGTAAATAACTGCTACTTGTGGGTCTACAGCACTGATTGTGCCGCCCACATAAGTAGCCCTTGAAACATGACTCAGGCCTGCCATTGCAGAGCCTGTGGGTGCAGTTTGCACTGTCATGTCGACCTGGCAGGTTAAACCTCTTAAAAATGTTTCAAGTACAAAGTTACCTGTTGTAAATACAAGAACGAGAAAAGGGGCCTTATGCACCTCGGGTGATGTGAACATACAGTCATTACTTAGAAGGCACTAGATGAGTGCTTGTTGTGGACTTGGTGACATTTTCGATGTTGGTTAACAGACGTGGGGTGATCCGCACGATGCGGTCTAATGACATATACAGTGTAGTCTCTTCCGGTCACACGGGGCGCTACACAATACATCGGGGGTGGCGCAGACATGTTTAGTGTATTCTGTTGTTCACTGGCTTGACTAACATCATTTAGCAGCATGATCCGTATAGAACAATGAGAGTAAAAGGCGTTCCTCTGTGACAAGGGATGTCTAACTACGACATAATTGTGTTGATTCCTTTTGATGTACGTTTTGGTTTTTAATTTTATAAATGTATTTTTATGTTTGTTGAATACAGTGTCCCGAATTGCATAGGGCAATGAAAAGTGGAACCCGCAACAACAACAAATGTTGAATTGTGATATATGTTACAAATCACATTGATATGTATAAGAATATGTAATGTAACTGATCAAAGTGTTGTGTTTATGTACATTTATTGAATATTAACTATTGATGTAATGGAAAATAGAAAAACTCATAAGAGTACTGGTGTACATTGTGAAAACGGAATGTTAAATACTTCAGCTGTGCGTATGGGTTTCAGGTAAACGTTTACTTTAATAAAATGTTCATATTATACTCACGGGTTATAGGCAGCTATCTGTCCCTGTGCAGCACGCTTAACATTTAGCTTCATTTAGAGATAGGGTACATGAAGAATACAGGTGTGTGCAAATTGAAAAAAAATGTTTTAAGTTAAACCTCTCGCCAGACCCAAACCTTCCCTTTTAATACATATAAGTCACCGCTAAGTTAGGCCCTGTACAGCCCAAGGGCAGGGTGCAGTGTATTTACAAAGTGGAACATGTACTTTAAAAATGTTCATGTCCTCCTAGTGAAAACACGACTAGATTCGTTTTTCACTACTGCAGGGCCTATATCTCCCACAGGGTACCATTGGGATTACCGTATTACATTTTATAAGAGTAATTTTATTCATTCATTTCCATTATTTTGGTTCGGAAAAAACCATAAAAGGAAACAATATACAATCATATATGAATAAAACAGACTAAAACCAAATACAGATATGTACATATAAAAACACTATAGATTGGAAAATGCTAAAAACAGATTACAGCCCTCTTGACAAAGATGTTAGGAATTTAAAATATCCCTAAGGGCCTTTCTTAGACGAAAATTTTCTTGGACCTCAGATACCATATAACTGTTAAAAAGTTGCCATTTGAAAAGACAACCGGACCACTCGTATTCGTTCTGCATACTCTCAGTGCTGTTATACGGTTATTGAAGTCCATCAATTTGCACAATGGCCTCATCCAGCGTGTGCGTTCTTTTTTGTATGCCGTGCAGAAGAATAAAACGTGTTCAATGGACTCTGGAACCTCACATCCCATAGGACACATGTTTGATATGCCTGACCCCTTCTTCCAAAGACAGGTAAAGGAGGCTATCGGTAGCGTGCCCATTCTTAACTTGATTAAAAGTGCTTGTGTAAAGGGTTTGGTGACCACATCTAAATACATGCCAAACTCGAAACCACATTTAAATGAGAGAAAAGCATCAGTCAGGCTACCCGAAACAGTCTTGGAAATTCTTTCTCCCAGCACATAGTCCCGATAGGCCATTTTGAACTTCTCAATGGCATTGTGTGGTAAATCTTTGGGGTTTGACCAAAAAAACCCTAGTCCAAGCTTTAGTAACCAGGTCTTTATGCAAGAACACCAAGTGATCCTATCAGCACACAAACCCTCTAATAAGCCTTGCAGCCATTCCCTATAGGGCTCTAGTTCTTCTATGACCCACACCTTTAACCAATACCGTATCAGTCTCAATGGAGTAATTTCCAAATGGGAAGATATAACTGATTCAAGTTTGGTGTTTCTGGAGTCACAATTTAAAATCACAACTTATAGTGAGGTCGGATTTTAAATTGCAGTTCTGAAAATGCCTCTTTTAGAAAGTTGGGATTTTCTTACTTTTGCCATTTGGTGCCTACAGCCTTGTCTCTGATCACATGTTTGGGTTCGTTGACAGCTGGGCTTTGAGTATTCCTCCTAGGCAGCCACACACAATGGGAGCTTAGGTGTGACCTGGTGGGCCATCCAGGCAGGATGGGAGGGAAGAGCTGGGCACAGCCTCACTTACACCTTAATAGGCTGTGTCCTGGCCAGACACAAAAGGCTGCATAACCCCCTGTAGTGAGTCTAGAGCTGAAGCAGGAAGGACAGGGACTCTGTGCACCACAAAGACATCTTTTTGAAGTCTTCCCCACTTCAAAGGCACCACTGAGTATCAGTACTGGACCTCAGGCCCCACCACTTCAGTACACTTCTGGACCTGTGACTACTCTGCAAGGAAGAAGAACTGCTGTGCTGCTGGACTGCCACTCTACTGGACTGTTTTTTGCTGGACTCCTGCCTCGCTTTGTTGCCTTGCTGCCCTCTCTTGCCTGGGTGAGAAGGAATGGACCTGCATCACTTGAACCCAGAGTGACTCCAAGGGCTTGATGGTTTGCCTCCAGATTGAAGTCTTGGGAACAACAAAAGACTTCCAACCCACCTGCTCCTACACTTCGGTTCTATTGCCTGTGAGTCTGCCCTGCCAAGTGGTGCCACCCAGGTCCCTTGGAAATGGGTCTAAATGTATGTTCCAGCGAAACTGATGCATCCTCTACTGTGAGAGCAGAATTGACACATTGCCGCTGTTGTGGGAACAGGATCGGCACATTGCACTCTGAATCAGCGCATCGTCCCCGGAACCGCCGCTTTGGAACCAACACATCGCCGCCACTGCATGGAGAAGATCGACGCATCAACTCTGTGGGGTGGAGTAACCCGGCACTTTGCCTTCAGAACTTCAGCATCTCGGCACCAGCGCATCACCTACGAACCATTGCACTGCTGCGTTGCGTGGAGAAATTTGGCATATCACCCCAATTGCGTGAGGATCACTAATGCATCGCTCAGCTGCACCCCTCTTCTTCGTGGACGCAATCCAGGAATGTAGATACTTTTGTCCCTGCCCACGCTCCATCGTGGTTGGGCTTGACTTTGTCTCGGTCCGGCGCAACCAGCTATTCCCTTATGCGTTTACTGCTTCTAAGTGCTATTTTTACATTTATTCTTTAAAAATTCATATCTTGACTTCTGCTTATTGGATTTTTGTCGTTTTGGTCATGTTTTATTTATAAAAATTAAGCTCTATTTTTCTAACCTGGTGTGGAGTCTTTTTGTGGTTTTTTCACTGTTTAACTGTTTGAAGTGTTGTACAAATACTTTAAATATTGCTGCCTAAGTTAAGCCTGACTGCTCTGTGCCAACCTACCAGAGGGTGAGCTCAGGATAATTTAGGGTGTGTTGTGACTAACACTGACTAGGATTGTGGTTCCTGCTTGGACAGGTTACATACCTCTGCCAACCAGCAACCCAATTTCTAACAGGTTTGCATTTTTCACTACTGTAACTAACATGTATCTTTGTTCTGCCTGATAATTTCAAAAGTAGTTTTCCACAACAATGTGACTTTAAAAAGATATGTATCTATTTGTATCACAATTACTGTTTTGTAAACAGTGTATCCAACTTTATTTCTATTTTTAAGTCTGTTTTAAAAGACATCTTTAGCTGTCTTTTGTTGTCAGATCTTTTGTAATCAATATTAAAAAAATACATACATATAAAAATGCATAAATGCAGTAGCCAGCTTGGATCCCACAGTACAAGTATCTCCTTTATTCACACATCAGGATAGGTTAAGGAAACATCAAATTCAGTTGCCGAATACAAGAATACATCTACAGGATACGCCACCAGGAGCATTAAACTTCCCTGCTCAGCCTCTGATCTCAACTCGTGTAAATGTCAGGCCAACATTCCAAGTGACATAGCAACATTCCATGCATGGTGGTGTGAGGACACAGAGAATAGATACAACACACCTTCCTCCTTTGGAAACAAAACAAATGACGACCTTGACAAGAAACATAAGCACAAATAAGATGACCGGACTCTTAAACTACATGACATACTTACAGTAGCCTAAAAAGTCAAGAACCAACAGGAACATACAAACACTATATCAACAAGACAAAGTATGTTTCAAGCAACCTCCAAGCAGAACCGTAACACACTACAATCAGTCACCTAACTAGGCACAAATCCAACATTCAACTGAAACATAGAAATGGGTATCCTCCAACCCTCACTCACCTTGTGAATAAGCAACACATGTCTTTGAGCCCTCACTCTTCCAATATAGAATGAGTGTCTTTTAACCCTTATTCATTCCAGAACAGGTCATTTTGTCAATAGCACAACAGGTGTCTTTCAACCCTCACTGAAGAAATATGCAAATGGTGTCTTTCCACCCTCAATCGAGCAACACATAATGGGTGTTTTCCAACCGTCACAAATTCCAGAACAGTGCATCTTGTGAATAGCATAACGGTGTCTTTAAACTCTCACTCCAGCAATGGAACGGTTGTATTCCAACCCTCACCAGTCCCCAAACAGGGCAACCTCACTCAAGCAATGGCATGGGTGTATTTCAACCCTCACTCTAGCAAAAGGTCTCTTTCAACCCTCATCCTTCCCCTGTTAACAGGGCATGTCTTCAAACCCTTACTCTAGCAATATGTAAAAGGTCTCTTCAGACCCTCACTGGTTAAGAACCAAGCAAGGTCCCTGTGAATCATGACAACAACTGCGCACCAACAGTCATTTCCAAAATACTCTCGCACCACATAAAATACAGAAAATGTTTAACTTCCTGACACCTGGATCAGATAAAACATAGGATCAAGACACGGTGGGATTCCCTATTCCTTGCTCTCCGATAGTATGATAGGATGCATTAGACCCTCAACATTGACTGCTATGACCCATTCGGATTGGCGCTTAATATTACAGATGTTAGGAGCAGAACGGCAGTCCATAGCCTTATTCTGCAAGAAACCTAATCCCCTACCTGTAGTCGCGTGGCTTCTTCGCCTATGGCATGTTCTAGCCCTTGAGCTCATTTCCGCCTGCACTAACCACACTGAAGCCAAATTCACTCGCACCTGGCAGCCATTAATTCAACATTTCTCCCAGATAGAGCACTCCCGCTTGGTCCCCCTTCGCCTACGAGCTTTACAGCTCTTTGACGATCCTCTTGAGCCCTACTCTAGGGGTCGACAACCGGCGTCCCCAACTACATCGGAGCTGTAGGGAAGTGTCTCAACTCCTCCCCCTAAGAGGCCTCAGTCCCCCCTCTTCAAGGTATTTTAAGCGCATCCTCCCTCCCCCGACCCCCCTATTTGGTGCCCTGTTTATCCCTTTATTGCTAGAAGTTTGAGATATACACTTACTTCTCCCCAGGTTCACTACAATAATATCAAGAGATGAATACACGTATACAATACTACATAGACATACTTGAACGTTAATCATTCCGTCTTTTCATTAGTGGTGGTCCCACACGACTCTCTTGTATTAATGCAATATTGCATTGAGGCTTTTTTTTTAGCAAAAGCAGTGTACATCTACAGCCCCTGTTAGGGACGCAGCACATGATCCCCCTACTTTTCTTATTTTGCCCCCACTTTTTTGATCTGGTTTAAAGTGTAATGTCTATTTCTTACAGGATTCCATCGCTGTATTCTGATATCAGTGTTGGACTTTTTTTTTGCTTTATGTCTCTTATCTGTTTGATTTTACCTGTTTCCAATATATTCAATAAATAGGTTTGAAAATAAAAAAAAACATAGGGCCACTGAACAGTCCTCTCTCTAATCACGCAAAAGCAGCAACACTGACTCCCTTGCACATCAGGGAAGGAAATTCAATAAACTTTGTCTCACAATTCACTGTTCATCTCAGCAACACACTTCATAAGATAAATAATAAAAACAAATTCTATAAATTTTCAGCTTACCTGCCAGTTTCAAACTCAAAATAGACTACCATAAACTTTTTCAAAGCGCTATGACCATAATTTGCTTAATCAAATTAGAAATATTGTTTAAATGAACATTTTACTTCCACATAGCAGTACAAAAACCTTATAAATACAACTGCTACACAAGTCCCCACCCCCCAAAAAAAGTAGTTCCAGTTTCTGATTTTGCTAGCATACTATCTCATCCAATGGAAACAATGATTACTTTTCCCTCTTGGGCTTTCTTCTCCTCTTCAAAGAGGTGTGTGTTTCATTCATTTTCTTTTTAATCACCAGATCACCTCCAGAGAATAGAAGTGTGCCACTGACACCATTAAAGCATCCATTTGAAGCTCCACACGCACACCATCCTCATGAAGAAAAGTGACATTTTGTTAATCTGAAAAACATGTTGCAAGGCGTCGTTTCACTCTGGAATACCAATAAACTCCCAGAGCCATAACTTCTTCATAATAGACACTCCGTTGTATGGTACACAAAGGAGAGAAGTAAAAAGATAGTCCATCTTTGCTTACAAGTTCCCTCAGTGACAGAATGTAGTCTCTTTAATCTGTCAGACCGCGCGATAGTCCGTCATATATGACCCCGCCTCTCTCATAGAATAAACCATTCACAAGAGGATATCACAATGCTGATAATGGTAAATACGGTTATTTGAATGCTGTTATTAATAAGATCCAGAAACACTGCGCAAACTCTTAATTCATGTGCTGGAATTTGTATGTAAATAAACACCTTTATCTGCCAGGGCACGTGTCGCGCTGATCTTTGAAAAACTACTCAAGTTTGAATAAGTGCGTGCATTGCGCGACAGCATATTGATGTCCCAACAGGATCAAACTTTTTTTTTTAAACGTGCTGTTATAACCAATACCTGCAAACACAGTGTACAATAGCTCTTTCAATTCTTGAAGGAATTATAAAGGCTTCTTTGAAAAGTGTCCGAATAACCTCTTTCCAGACTTTTCAATGCAGCATTTTCAAATCCCAGAAACAGCACAGCCAAGTGTGTCATTAATGTGCTGCAAGACATGCCTGGAGAAACCTCTTCCAGATTACACCTGTGATCGTTAGAAATATCTCAGCACAATACTTACTGCCTCTCTCAGACGAGACCCAACTCTCCTTTTTTTATGTTTAAAAAGCTTTATTAGATAACATCAGAAGATACATAAAGCCAGCAAATACAAAAAAAAAAGAACTAATAAGCAAAGGAGTACAAAGTACAGCTAGCAATAGAATCAAAAAGAAAGCTGTTTATATTTTATAAAGGCAATAAGGGTGGGGAAATAAGGGGAGGGAAGGGAGGGAAAAAGGTAGTACTCTTACAACTGATGAACGTGTTGCAGGGATTCTGCACATATACAGAACTATGCGCAGGAAAACGGGACCTCAGTGAATAGGGGTGTACCAACCTACCACATTAGTACCCAAAATCCCAAACCGACTAGCTATAGTGTCTCATTCGTTCTCCGACTAACAGCAAAGCTACCAATGATTAGACAACCCAGAACACGACACTCCCGACTCTCTCAGGAATCGCGGGAGCCAGACAACTCTTTCGCTCACTCACTCATACTTGTCCACAATGCGAGTAATCAGAGCCACGGTATAGTTAAAAAATGTTTATTTCAACTAACGCGCTCTATGGTACAGTACACGTGCCATTACTAGCAGCAAAATGCATAAACACAATATAGTCCGCATTGTCACAATTCCCTAGAATATAAACGGGGATATCATTTTGTAAAGACAGTGGAAAAAGGCTACAATACCTAACCACCCTCCCTGTGGTAAGAAATAGTTTATTATAAAAAAGAAGACCTCTGGGCTTTGTCAGCAGACCCCATACCTTAAGGCCTAGATGAAAGGTTTACATCTCAGGACAAGCACAGCTCTTCTCTCCGGAAAGGAATCTCTCCAAATGCCTGCACCACATGTTTAGCTTGCAATATTAAAGCATACGATTTTCAGTAGTGCAGCTGTGTGTCATGTTATGTCTAGGTGTGAGGGACTGACCAGAACAAAATAACAAGGGGCATTGTTGATCGACCTTGTACATCGTGTGCAGACTAAACCTCAGAGCACAGCAGAGAACGCGAAAAGCAGACAGTTCTCATGTGAAAGAGCACAAACAAAGTCTTGTGAAATCTATGCATGCAGTGTCGTGCGCAAAAGCAGCCTCATGGCAGCGAAGCTCATGCTAACTTAGCAGATGTCAACAATGGTCCCACAATCCATACTATAAACGTGTATATTGCATAACCTGAAATGATTATAAAAAGCAATATTATTATAATTAGAAAAACAGTGTGCCAACAAGAAATTAGAGAAAAAATAGAACAGAGAAATTAAAACAATTACGGAGGTTTAAAATTTTCGGAATGCAAACGAGAACTTTTTGACATTACATTCTTATCTAGATATGATGTAAGTGGCAACCAAAATAGATCTCTATTAACCGATGGCTTACAAGAGGAGGCAAAAGCAATATCTGGTCGATGATAATGGCACAGATTATTCCACCAGTGTTGGACGGAGAGTTTTGTTGAGTTTTTCCAATTAAATGCTATTTGTTGGAAAGCTAAAGCCAGCATAAGGTCAAATAGACCATGTTTAGGAGTAGGTAGATCCAAAGATTTTGATAAACTCCCTGAGAAAAGGGTGAGATTAGAAAAAGGAAGGTGTATATTAAATATAAGAGAAATATAGGACCACACCTTCCTCCAAAAAGAAATAACAATAGGGCAAAGAAAGAGAAGATGCATTAGGTCAGCTGTGGGGGATCCACATGTCCAACAGTTCATGTTAGTTGAATGGGAAAAAGTAGCTATAAAAACAGGGGTAAAATATAACCTATGATAAAAGAAGAACATAGATTGAGTGATAGAGGCAGATCTAGAGATTTTGAGAGAACGGGTCCAGAATTTGTCCCAGAAGGTGATGCTCCATTCACATCCCAGCTCAGATTACCATGCAAGTTCCACTTTACTCTTAGGTCGATCAGTAGATAAGGCGTGTTTATATATTAGAGAAGCCTTAGGAAGGGTAACAAGAATCTTAAGAAGAGAGGTTTCTCCAGAAGAAAGAGGAATTGATGGAAGAGAGTAAAATGTGTCAAGAATAATTGCCATTAAAATAGAGAATTTCTGCCAAAAAGAACAGGGACAGCTAAATGTGGATTGGAACTGAGGAAATGAACCGGGGGTCGTACCATCCAATAGGTCATTCACCCAAGTTATTCCCTTTAGTCTCCAGGATTTCCAGAAGAAGGCTCTGTTATTATTGGTAATAAGGGAATTGTGCCATATTGGTGAACGTAAAAAAGATTCCCGGGAGATAATCTTTGGCTGGGTCAACGGTTTCAACAAGGAACTTTGTGTGTTTGAATAAAGGAAGAGAAGTTTGAGGAGTTTTGGCTGAAAAGGGTAGAAGTAAAGAGCGTTCAAAAGTAAACCATAGCGGCATGAAAGAGGAGGGATCCGAAAGGAGCCATTTAGAGGCTTGACGGAGGCAAAAGGATTTATGATAAATACGAAAATCAGGAAAGTTAACCCCTCCATTGGATTTTGTCTTCCGAAGAAGTGATAAGGACATTCTAGCTTTTTTATTTTTCCAAAGAAATTTGGAGAGGCAAGAATCAATCTTCTTAAAATAACAAGACGGAATATAAATAGGGAGCATAGAAAGAATATAAAGTAAAATAGGAGTGATCATTATTTTAATGGAGTCAAGCCGACCCCACCACGAGAGAAAAAGGGGATTCCAAGAGGAAAGTAATTTGTCAATGCGAGATAAAGCCTCTACCATATTTAATTTGACGGAGGAAGATATGGAATTAGAGAACCATATTCCAAAGTACTTAATTTTAGATCTGTTCCATAAAAACCCAGTCGAAGAAAAGGAGTGTTGAGTACAGAATTTCCTAAGAGGGAGAATTTCTGTTTTATCCGAATTGATCTTATAACCAGAGACCAGGGAGAATGAAGATATTTCGTGTAGTAAGGAAAGAATAGAAACTTCAGGGTTGGAAATAAAAAGTAAAATGTCATCTGCATATGCAGAAAGTTTCAAATGGTGATCACCATAGGGAAATCCGGATAGAGAATCATTATTGCGGATAGATGATAAAAAGAGTTCAAGAGCTAGGATGAAGAGAAGAGGGGAAAGGGGACAACCTTGATGGACTCTACGTTGTAAAGGAAAGTAGGAGGATGTACAACCATTAACTAACACCGAGGCTCTAGGAGCAAGTAATTTAGCGAATATTTTATAGTCTACATTGACCAGGGATATAGGGCGATAATTTTAACAAAACAAAGGGTCTCGACCTTCTTTATGAATCAAACAAATCTTGGCTTCTTGAAAAGTATTGTTCGTTTTACCGGAAAGAAAAAGTGAATGAAAGAGATATAAAAGTTTAGGGAGCAATATAGCAGAGAAATGTTAATAGAATTTGACCGTAAAGCCATCCGGTCCAGGAGTTTTACCTTTCTTTAGAACTGTTAGGGCACTGGAGATTTCTTCAAGAGATAGATCCGCTTCAAGCACAGAAAAATTGAGATGACCATTAGAGGGGGTAGGAATGTTATTGAGATAAGATTGGATAAGGGGAATAGTAGGAGGGGATTCTGGAGTGTATAAATCTTTATAAAATAACATAAATTCGTCGAGGATGTCCTGATCTTTATGGATAAGCTTCCCATCTGAAGAGTAAATGGAGTCAATTAGAGTACGATCCTTCCGGAATTTAAGGTAATTAGCCAGAAGTTTACCCACTTTATTATGTCCGCCATAATAGCGAGCGCTGCTCCAGAGAAGTATAGATGATGCGTTATCAGAGGTAACTTTATTAAAATTTAATTTAGCACGAACAAGTTCTTGGATGATAGAATCCGACGGTGAAGTGTAAAATTTGTGCTCTAGGGATTTAATATTTGCTAGTGTGGCTTTGTGTTGTTGAAGGAAACGTTTCTTTTTTTTTTAGATGAAGTCTATGATAAAACCCCGAGCCGTAGCTTTAAAAGAATCCCATAATATATGGGGAGGAGTACTGGGATCATTATTCAGTTAAAAAAATTCTTTAGCAAAGGAGGTAAATGAAGAAGAGAAAAGAGGGTCTAATAGAAGGGAATTATTAAAGCGCCAGCGGGAAGATCTGGGATGCGGAAGGAGCAAGTCAAAATTAGCGACAATCGGAACGTGATCAGAAATAACAATAGGTTCGATTGAGGAAGAGATAAGATTTTGAGATAAGGATTGTGAAAGAAAGAGATAGTCTAATCAAGAAAAAGAGTTATGAGGTGGAGAGAAAGATGAAAAGTCAATAGTGTCTGGGTGAGAAAGCCTCCAAGCATCAACAAGGTGTGATTGGGAAATAGAATTAAGAAATTGTTTATGGGATTTATGAGGAATGAAGCGTACCTGGGACTGGCAGTCAATAAAGGGGTCAACAACCTGATTGCAATCACCTCCTAGAATAAAGAGATCATCTCTATACTGAATACATTTTTGTGTAACATTAGGCCAAAAATTATAGTCGGGTTGAGTAGGGCCATAAACATTAAAGACAGTCAAAGAAGTATTATTAATGAGCAATTTAGCTAATAGCCATCTCCCCTCCGTATCTATTTCTTGCGATAGAACCTTGCATTTCAATTTTTTATGACACAAAATGATAACACCATTTTTTTTAGAGGAGGTGGGGGAGACTAGAACTGAATCAACCCCATCATTTTTTAATTTTAATGCCTCTGCTTCTGTAAGATGGGTTTCTTGTAGAAAGGCCAAATCAGGATTATAAGAGGCAAAATGGGATAATATTCTCTGTCTTTTGATTGGGTTAATAAAACTTTTCACATTCCAAGAGATAACTCTGAATATAAAATATCAACAATTTATAAAGAACAATGCGTTCAACAGTGAAATAATGATGCAAGAGAAGAGAAAAGGAAGGGAGAGGGAGAGATAGAAACTGCAATGGTGTCAATGAGAAGAAAGGAAATGAAGAGATGAGAGGTATCAAAAAGTCATGTAAAGGGAAAAGCATAGATAGAAAAGAATGCAATAACGCCAGGAGAATGAAAGGGAAAAAGACATTGAAGAGGGAAGAGGAAAAGGGGAGGAAAAACAAGAGTAAGAAGAGACAGTACATGTCAGAAATGACGACTGTAATATGTACCTTCACGGGGGGAACAAAGGGAAGAATGAGAAGCGGCAATGGACAAACAAAAACAGCACACCCAACAAAGGGCAACGCACCACACCAGGACGTCAATTAAACATAAACAGGAGCGGGAACATAAGGCAGGAGCAAAATGGGTTCCAAAAGACCTGTAATAGGAATCAGAATAGTTATGTAAACAAGAGGACAATGGAACTAAATAACATACTTCAATAAAAGCAGAATCAACGATATGAACACTACAGAAGAATCATTAAAGTCAAGTGTTAGGAGGAGGACCCGCAATCTCCATCGAGGAAGTAGAGTGAGAATGAATACATTTTCTGAGATCCGCAGGATCCTCGAATGTAGAAGTTTTGCTCAAGAAGGCGACCTTAAATAGGCACGGGTGGAATAAGCCATATCGAGCACCCAAAGAGCGAAGAGCAGGAAAGTAGTAAAGTACGTAACAAGGTCATCACCCTCAAGGCCTTCAGGAAGACCATATAAGTGAAGATTATTGTGACGGTTTCTATTTTCAAGATCTTCAGTGGATCTTCTTAGTTGTAGAACCTCTTTCTCCAAAAATGAAATTCTGGAAGAAGAATCTTGTACATCGCTAATAAGTTGTTCCACCACAGTAAGACGGGATTCCATAGACGACCATTTGTTATCCATAGTCTGTAGATGAGAGTTTGTTTCCTCGCTGAATGGTCTTAGGGCACGAATTTCCTCCAAAACAATATCCAAAGAGACAGGAGAAACAGATTTGGGAGGAGAGGGAGGATCTTGCTTAATTCTCTTAACAGTAGATGAAGGCTTTAGACGCCATGGTCGGTAAAGCTGTAGGGCGAGAAAACGCCGTTTGCACCAATTCCTCAGAAGGCTGTGAGGAATTATTGAAGGATACAGAGTGGGCAGAGCAAGACACTGGTTCGTTGAACTTTTGTCTTTTGGTGGAGTGCAGTAGATATTTGCTCCTGCCCATGAAACAACACAGCCAGAGACCAAGAAAAGGCTTGTCCAGTAATGCTAAAAAGAATTACGTAAAATTACTTCACAAATTCAAAGAATTCCGTTAAATAGCTAGACCTCCTCATACAGAATACTGCTCAGTCGAAGAAAAGGTGAAAAAATAGTTAAAAAAGTGCAAAAAATAGCATTCCAGAACGCAATATAATGAAATTTTGAGGAGAAGAGATGTAGAATGGAATAGAAAATGGTGGCTGCAAAGCAGTTGAAAAGTCACCTGAAGAAAATTGCTATTTATCCAGGAACATGATGGGCGGCAGAGATATCCTCCAGTAGAGAAGGTGTTCAGAAGAGAGGATGTCTTCACATAATGGTGAAAGAAGCGCTGAAACCGCCGAAATTAAAACCGTGATGTCCGGTGCGGCGCAGAGCTCCGTAATTAGGTGGCCATCTTGGGTCGCGTAACGCGCGTCTCGAGACCCAACTGTCCTGATGCCCGGTGTGACCTCGAGCAGAAAGTAGGGAGAATTCAATAAGCAACACAACAGTTTCAGAGTACTCCATAGTGGACTTTTCTCCCAGCAGTTACTTCCAGTGCTGTACGTTTTTCCAATATGTTTTTTCCAGCACATTCCTTCTGTACAGCTGCCAATTATTGTTCCAGCACTTTCTCACTATGCTGCTTTACCTTGAGACTTTCTGATGTAGAAGACACTGGTGAGCCATCCACATACTCCTCTTCTTTTTTTCACGTCTTTCACACGCATGAATTCTTTAATCTCGTCGCCAGTGCTGTGAAGTCCCATAAGTGCAGTGGCCAGCCTGGACCCCACAGCACAACAAGTAGCCTCTTTATACACACATCAGGATAGGTTAAGGAACCATCAAATTCGGTTGCTGGATACAAGAATACGTCTACAGGATACCCCACCAGGAGCATTGGACTTCTCTGCTCAGCCTCTGATCTTAACTGGTGTAAATGTCAGACCAACATTCCAAGTGATATAGCAACATTCCATGCAGCATAATACTCATGGTGGTGCAGGGACACAGAGGCTAGGGAAAGCAAGATACAACACCGGTCCTTTATTTTTTATGTGCGGAGTTCTCTGCCCCGACTGGGAGTTTCTGCAGTCGTAAACTTACTATTAATACGTTGTTTGTGAATACCAACAAAAGGATAAACTTCCACAAAAGTGTAAGTTTACGTTTGTGAATCAGGCCCCATGTGATTTATTAACACAGCTTTATATTCCATACAAAGTGATCAGTAAATAATAACTATATTCAAGTATATAGCACCCATGCGCATGCCTGGGTACACAGCCCCAAGGACCTCCCACGGTTATGTCTAGAAAGGGACGCGGCGGGTCCGCTGACCCTACCGCAGCTACTATTTGGAGCTTTGTCCCGTAGACACAGGGTTATCGACCTCGTGAACACAACGGTTAACTCCTGGCAGAGATTGTTAGAAAAGCAGGTGGGATCTTTTCTATATTCGCCAAACACCCCAGTAGGCTGGTGCACATGGTTCCCCATTGGAGGAGAAAGGGGGGGCACAGGAATCGTTAGCTGCTCTGGGGATTAACACTATGGGAGATTTCTTCATGGATGGCACTATGCTAGATTGAGGGGAAGTGGGACGGCGACTGGCAGACCCCATAGCCATGCAGCAATTTCACTTCTACAGAGCTCGGCATGCGCTCCGTGAGCTGCTTGGAGAAGACATCCTAGAACCACCTGAAATGCCAGCACTTAGGTCCTAATCCAAATATCCTCGCCTAGCCACTTTATGCGCATGCACAGGAAGCCTGCACACATGACACATCTAAGGCCCGAATTGCATGGCAAAACGACTTAGGGATTACTGTAAGCGATAAGCAATGGCTTCACTGTTGCTCTGTAACAAAAACAGTATGCTTAAATAGCAAACATAAACTAATGCGCTTTAAATATCTTAACAGAGTCTACTACACTCCAGGCCGACTATTTTGCTATGGACTGCGGGACACATCTAATTGCCAATGCTGCGGAGAGGCAGAGGCCGACTTTGCACATCTGGCATGGTATTGCAAGAGGGTTGGGGCCTTCTGGCGGGCTGTTATAGGAGACCTGGAGGCCATTGCCGGGACGACACTAGAACTTTCCCCACTAGAGGCAGTGTTGGGGCATGACCAAGAGATACAATTAAGTGTGAGGCACCTAGTAGCTATCGGACTGTTGCTAGCAATACGATGGGGCCGGGGCCCATTTCCGACACTCAACGAGTGGCACAAATACATGACCTACTGCAACACACAATCTGACACATACTGGGAGCTCCTACCGCCACAGAGTCACCCTAAAGAAATATGGGGGCCATACCGGATCTACCTGATCGGCCGCTGCGGGGAAGACTTGGGGAATGATACCCCCCTAGATGGGAACAGGGATGATGTGATGTGAAAGGGGTCATTGTGCAAAATGTTGTACTACATTAGAGAGACTGGAGGTATGGTGCAGATGTACAATGCTCTGCAAAACGGAATCATTCCTTAAGTTCAATATACTATCAGACTGCCATTGCGTCTCTTATTCTAGAAGAAACTGTCTATATATGGAATAATTGTTGAATCATTGTGCAATGCAAATATTTCATGTGCAGCTGCGTCTGCGTCCAATGGACATGTACTTTTATGTGTTTTGGAAACTATAAATAAATAAACTATATTCAAGTATGCCATGCCACAATGTGAAAGTGTGCGAATATGAAATATGTAGTATATCAAATAAGGACATACACCTTGACCATTTTGACGAAGGTGGAAGAAGAATACAGTGGACTTTTCAGAAAGCGGTCTAATGTGTTGATTTTTTTATTTCAGAAAACGTACAGCCTAACACCTGCTATTACATTGATGTATATGCAGTGTCTGAAAACAAAGCAGGAACGGCCTCACGTGCAAGAGGGTTCTCCATCAAGATGGGTAACACTTATTTTTCTGTTTGTTTTTTAGTTTTGACGTTTCTTATTTGGTTTATAAATCAGCTCATGGTTTTATTTTACAGCAACTGTGATAGGTCCTGAGATGTATTTTAAACTCGGAACAAAAAACTCAGTTTTAATTTCCTGGGAGGAAATCCCAGCAAAGAAGCAAATGGGATGCATTATTCACTACACCATTTACCTCCAGCAACAGCATAATAATGCCACCACTAGACGCTTTGGTGAGTAAATTGAGAGACGCAACATAGTAAACCCGCAGCAAGTTATTTGTCCAAAATAGTCACTGTACTAAACAGAAAAAAAAATTGCAACTAATTAAAACACTATCAGAAAGATTGTATACACATCTAGAAAATAGAAGTCTGGTGATGCTCAATGTTAGTGCTTACAAATACAAAGAGTTAAAGACTGAATTATGCACAAAGTATATATATATATATATATATATATATATACACACACACACAACAACAAGCTCACTTCACAGTGTTTGCTACAAAAGCTTCATTTTTCAAAATAAAATATATATAATATATATACATTCATAATAATTTATATTAACAATATTATACATAAATAATATATATATATATATATATATAGAGAGAAGAGAGAGTGTTAGATAGATATATAGATAGATAGATAGATAGATAGATAGATAGATAGATAGATAGATAGATAGATAGATAGATAGATAGATAGATAGATTTCAGCACTGAAATCAGTTGTCTGGCTACAACTGTATTCATGACATATGATGGAATCCTGAATCAGAAATTACAAGACACCTAGAGAGTGCCAGGTATCTGCACAGCAACGCTTTACACTCAACAAAAACGAATATAAACGTTAGTATATGTGACTTTGAGTTACTTATAACTAATGAACATGTTATCAAATTGACAGAGAAGTAAAAAGCGTCATCATGCTGACCATATCAAATGTATTGATAAAATACAAAGAACAGCATTGACAAAGCCAAGAGGTCGAGCTTACAAGTGAAAAGCTTCTTTATTAATTATTTGTGTGAGTGTGTGATTGTGTGGAAGAGTGAGTAAATAAATGCAATATTGATCTAGGGCCTGATGCGATCTTACCACCATCCAGCTGGCATGGCGGTCCCAAGTGTTGGGTAAGAAATCTTCCAACCCTCCTCAGAGCGACGCAAAGCAAACACAGACACCAGCAGGCTTCAAAACAGAGGAAATGTATTTGCACCTTTCTTCTTTTATTGGCATGCCAAGGCAGAAGGCAGACGCACATCCCAGTGTCACGTCTTGGAACAAGCTTCTTCTGCCCCGCTCTGACGTTCACAGGAGTTTATATAGTAAAATAGTGCTGTCATCAGTAAAATCCTTAGATGTGGACAAGGCCAAATACGGTTATATATACAAATAGAATTGTCATGCAAGCACAAGACATAGAGCAAAATATACCTATTGCCGTAGAAGGACACAAGGGAACAGAGAGCAAGTTTAAGCTAAACATGTCAGAATCAGAGGCTTTTGACAGCTGTTAACCCAGGACGTATCAAATAGGGCAATAAAGGTCCTTGGGTCAGGCTGGAATAGATTTGTAAAGGAGGGGGGGATTTTAGGAGCACAGAGCAAGCAGTTTGGTCAGAGACAGACATAGTTAGCTCAGTGGGTCTGAGATAGTACAGTGGAGAATTGGGCGTGATTCCCTTATCTAGCTGGTGCAAACATATAGATATATATTTTTCCCCACAATATCCCTCCTTTTTGATAGCGATATCAAACACCGTTGTAAGAAATATATGAATATATATATAGTAGAAAAAGTACCAATAAAGTACATATCTTTGAATTGCATTGCACAGTTTTTAAATCACATGCATATATTGGTGCGTAGACATATCTAAGAGGTATTCGTTATTCAACATAGACAAAATGATATACTAGTACTCAACACATTTATGTTATATGTCTTTAGCCATTAATTCAAATGTTTCTTTGTGTGCTTTCTGTACATCCTGTTGTATCTGAAGATATCTGCAGGCTAGCTCCTGCTCTGTAGGAGGTAGAATTTTAACTGCAGAAATTGAAAGGATGCTTTTACTACACAATTGCTGTCCCATGGAGCAACAACACTGAAGACAACACAAAGATATCACTATTGTTATAAAGATACCCAGTAGTGCTAGAACTAAGTGCTTTAACCATCCTGTTGGTAGCCATGACCATAGCCAGGACCAGTCATCCGAATCTGTAATTTTCTCTGCTCCACGGAATATTTGAACTGCATTCTTAATTTGTGCCACATCCCTTGCTATGTTTCCACTTTTGTTTAAAAAATAACAGCAAGAGGAATTTAATAAAACACCCAGTCCTCCTTGTTGTAGTGTCAGGAGGTCAAGTGCAATTCGATGTTGTCATGGCAGCTACTGAATTAATTTCCATCTGCAACTGTTGAAGTGCATCTCTTGTGGCATTGAATGCTACAGTTAGCTCAGCAGACATATTAACAAGGGCCAATTCTAAATCATATACCCCATATCCAGGAATGAATATATGCATTAGTTCATAGAACAGACCTTGTCTAGCTTCCAGAATAGGTGCATGTATATCTCTTTTATATCTATGAGCAAAACTCCCCAAATTTAGTGGCTCATGGGCTGCAATATATGGCACGACTGAAATGTTTGGTGTAAGATAAGAAATAGCACACATGCCTTCCCAGTGCCGGGGAAGCACCTTGTATGCTTTAGTGCCACAAATAAAATACATTCCGCCCTGTAACTGTGTGTCCAATGTGTGATATTTACTGAGAGGAAGGCCTACCCCTTCAGGAAAAGTGTTTTGGAATTGATCACACCATTTGTAATCAATCCATGAAGAATTTATAAGAGTAACATTTGCCCATGGTGCCATGTATGAGCAGCGAGCTGACCATAAGGGTTATTCTAATATTTTAGAAATCACATTTGGTGCCCTAGCATGCTTATTCTTTTGCTCAATTAATGGATCGTATAGAAGACCATCAGGTGTTATTAATAGTGTCTCTCCATCTACAGTGATGTTCCAGTAATGTAAAGTGTAGTTTACTTGTTTTCCTCGTACCTTAGCTGTCCAGTTCCTACTTACTAACTGTCTGTCTCTTATGTTCCAATTACCTGTGGTATTATCAAATTCTAATATGTTAGGACACTGGCTACTTTTTAAATGTCCTAAGTATCGGGAAGCTGGGTTACATCCAGTAACATGATGCTTTAAACATACAGGAAATGCTTTTTCCTTGTCTTTGTATTCTACTGTAGGTGAGACTTGGTATTGGGCTTGAATATTTGGCAGTATGGTACAACGTGGGTACCATCCATTCCTTCCTTCTCCACAATCCTAAGTTACGTTGGATATGAGGCATCCTATTCCTTGCGCATAATTTTGTATAGGCACAGGTGTTTCATATAGGCCAATTGGGTCTCTGGGGTGTCTGGATAATTTTCTACAAATCCAGCAATTTTGAAGACCTAAAGCCTGGGCGACTTTCTCATGTACTGCAATGAGGGGATGGTCAGCAGGTTGTTGCAATACAGGTAGCACACACATAATTAAGGTACTAAAAAATAGTGTTTGCACAATGCGATGCATTTTCTTGACAGTGGTAAATATCACTTTCAGGATTTAAAATATTGTTAGGCAGTGTCTTTCTGTCTCAGTTCCAGGGTACTTTCTGTAAGTGTCAATAATGAAAGTTCTCGTGGTGCGCTGTCATCTGCTTCTCCTCCTGGTCCGTAGTCGTCTTGTTCAGGGGCGGTTTCCCGGACCTGCCCTGCGTTGTCCTCTGCAGCCTATTTTTGGCAGGTGCAGACCATCACCTTTTTCTAGACTGCGTTGCGTGCTTCACTCAACAGCATCAGTTGGTGTCACCGCTCCTGAGGCACTTGATGATGGACCCTCAGCGTTGTTGTTAGGAAAGGTCTGGTCTGTCTCCCCCTTGTCCGGTGTTTCGCGCTGCTCCACGGTTGGCCGGTGCTCATCTGTTATAGGTACCTCTGCCTCAGGCTTTGTTGGTGCAGCCCTGCATCGTGTTCCGTACAGCCACTCGGGACGTCCCTGCACCTTTAGTGATGTTCGGGTAACCAGGAGCACAACGTGGGGTCCAGTCCACCTAGAACTAAGAGAAACATCTTTTATTTTTCTCACCATGACCATGGCTCCAGGTTTAAAAGGGTGTGATTGTTCTGAAGAAGGATGCCTCATGGGGGGACAAGAGAGTTGTTCTAGATGGTGTTGCTCTTATGGCATGCAGCACTAAAGGCAGCGCATCTGGCCATTTCAGGCCTGTTGCATCAGTTGTTTTGGCTAATTTATGTTTTATTGTGGAGTTCATTCTCTCCACCTGGCCTGAACTTTGGGAGTGGTAAGGGGCATGCAGTTTCCACTCTATTCCCAAACAGTCACACATCTTGTGCACAACTGCAGCCACAAATTCACCCCCTCTGTCACTGTTTATGCTTTGGGGAACGCCAAACCGGGGTATGATATCTTTCATCAAGCATCGCACAACAGTTGCTGCATCATTCTTCCTCATGGCAAACGCCTCCACCCATTTTGAAAATTGATCCACACATACCAGCAAATATTTGAATCCATTCACTGGGGGCATATAGGCGAAGTCTATTTGAATGTTGGTAAATGGACCCTCTGGTACTGGCAAGTGATCATGGGTAGCGGGGGACCGACCTTTAGCATGTTGGGCACAGACAAGACATTGGGAGCAGAATTGTGCAGTGAAAGCTGTTATCCCTGGTGCAAACCATTCTTGTCTAATCAAAGCATTCATCCCTCCTTGAGCCATCCCTCCTTGATCCATCCCTCCTTGAGCCATCCCTCCTTGAGTCCATGAGCAAGCCTTGTAAGGGGCAGGAACATACTGCGTGGGGCCACAATCCTTCATCATTCGGCTCACATCCAGCATCAATCCACACTCTTTCTTCCTCTTGTGGTGCAGACCATTGTGCTTCCTTTACATCAGCTAGCAACAATTGTCTCTGAATGAGCTGTATTTTTGGAATGCTTTTTGCCATTAAAGGTACCATCTGTACTGGCTGTAACATGCTCTCCTTTGCTGCTGTGTCAGCCATGGCGTTACCTCTAGCTATCTCAGTATTAGCTCCTGTATGTGCTTCACATTTTATTACTGCTATTCTGTTGGGTAGTAGTATTGCCTGTAGCAAATTCTTTACTAAGGGGCCATTTTGAATGGGGCGTCCTGCTGCTGTTATGAAACCACGATACTGCCACAGCTGGCCAAAATCGTGAACAACTCCAAAGGCATAACGTGAATCTGTGTAAATGTTAACATTTTTCCCCTCAGCTAGGATGCATGCTCTTGTTACAGCATACAGCTCGGCGTGCTGGGCAGATGTGCCAGGGGGAGGGCTGCAGTTTCAACTATGGTGCCTACTGTTATAGCATACCCTGCTCTGTAATCAGTGTCTGTTAGTCTGCTGGAGGAACCATCAGTGTACCACTCATAATAAGTTTTTTCTAATGGTGTTTGCTGCAAATCTGGTCTGGGTGTGGTGCATGTCTCTACAACTTCAACACAGTCATGGTCAGGGGTCTCATCTGAATCACCTATTGGAGGTAATAATGTCACCAGGTTAACAGGTGGGCATCTTTTGATGGTGATATTGGTGTTAGACAACAGAGTGACCTCATAACCTGTTTGCCTGGCCGCCGAAAACTGTTGTGTTGCTGCAGATGACAACAACAACTGTACCTCATGTGGCACATAAACAATACAAGGGTAGTCCAACACAATGGGAGCCGTCCTTTCTACCATCACAGCTGCTGATGCCACTGCTCTCAAACAAGCTGGATGCCCAGTTACTGCTGCAGGCAAAGTCACAGAGTAGTATGCCACAGGTCTTTTTCCTGAGCCATGCTGCTGCGTCAGCACACCATTTGCAATGCCATTTTGCTCTGACACATAGAGATGGAATGGCAGTTTGTAATCAGGCAGCCCCAGGGCTGACGCAGTACACAAAGTCTCTTTCAGTTACTTGAAACAGTCTGCAAGTTCATTAGTCCATACAATGTTGTTGGGAGCATCTTGTAGTGTACATTTTCACAGGATGGCATCATAGGATCTGTACTCAGGGATCCACTGGCGGCAGTAGTTCATCATCCCCAGGAATGACAGCATTCCTTTCTTGGTGGATGGGGGCTGCATGCTCTGAATCATTTTTATCCTGTCAGGTGATATGCGGTGTGTATCTTTGGATACCAAATAACCCAGGTAAGTCACCTCTTTTTGGCAGCACTGGAATTTTGACAATGAAGCTTTGTGTCCTCTCTCCTGGAGGTGATTCAGCAGTGCTACAGTGTCTTTTTCACAGGCCTCAAGTAATGGAGATGCCACAAGGAGATCATCAGCGTACTGCAAGATGATGCTACCACCTTCCAGGTGCAGGCTGTCCAGGTCTCTCTTTAGTGCCTGCGCATAGAACGTGGGACTCTCAGTGTAGCCTTGAGCTAGTCTTCTGAAAGTATAGTGCGTATCTTTCACTGTGAAGGCAAAAAGGTACTCGCTCTCTGGATGGACTCTAATACCGAAAAACGCAGAGGAGAGATCAATGACTGAAAAGTACTCTGCCTCTACAGGTATAGAAGATAATATAGTATTGGTGTCAGGCACAACAGGTTCTAAGGGAACCACAATGTTGTTTATCTGTCGTAAGTCTTGTATGAACCTATACTGCCCCGTATTGCCCTTGGGCAAGGGAATTATGGGACTATCACAGGGGCTGGAGGTCTTTTAATGATACCCTGTTGCAAGAGAGATTCAATCACAGGTTTTATTCCCTCCTCTGCCTGAGGTGACAGTCTGTACTGACGGACATACGGTAGTTCTGTATTTTCTTTGAGTGTCACTTTATGGGGAGGGCATGTTTTCAATAATCCTGCCTCATTTTTGTGTTTTGCCCAAACCTCTGAGTTCACTTGCTCTAGTCCCTTGTTTTTAGTCAGCTGTAAAGCCATATTCCCTTCAAGCTTGTCAAAAACTGCAGTCCTGTCCTTTCTGTTCATACACAACGTCCAACACCACCCTTCTCCATCTCCCAACACAGACACAATTCCGAAAGGAAATGTAAATTCCTTAGTTCTAGGTAAGTCCTGACGGCGTTTGACCATGGGGCCCAAATCCTTAGGGTAGAAACCTGGTGCTACAGCTATGGATACATGTGGTTCAGAACCTGGCACTTGAAATAACCTCATTTCCTGTGGTCCTAGTTCAATGCTCACTGCACACCCTTCTTTTCCTACATATAATGTGTGCTCGAGCAACTCCATTGTCCAATACAAATGTTTGTCTGCCCTGTAGGCGTACCATTCAGGCACTGCTCCTGTGAAGAATGCTGCAGTACAGTGTATGGGCCCAGGTACTAATGTCAACTGCACTAAATGAGTGACCAATTCACTCTCAATGTCAGGGCTGTATTTAAACAGATCTTGAAACATGTTCTCATAAAAATCTCCATGTAATGGAGTCCATTGGTAACGTGTTGGAGAGAGAGACAAGACGGCGGTGCACATAACACAGAGTCCTCACTTAATTTGCAAGCAGTAAGTGCTCTATTAGCCAATTCTAACCTGTCCTCAGGTACTTGTAAGTAAATCCCATTTTGTGAAAAATATAATGTTGCATGCAATTTACAGAGGAGGTCTCTCCCCAGCAAATTGATGGGTGCATCTGGTGACAATAAAACTGATGGGTCAGTGTGAAGTCATCAACAGAAACTGGTAGGGGTTCTGACAATTCTTCATGCATCATCATTCCATTTACTGCTATAGTAGTGACTGTTTCACCACTACTAGGACCCAACTTGTTTCTTACTGCACCACTGTCTATTAGGAAATCGATCTCTTTACCTCCTACCTTAATTTGGAACATGGGATTCTCCTCAGGTGTGTCTGATACCTTCATCATAAAGTACTGGGCTCTGGTTTCTGCCGTTTGTCCCATCTCTCTCTCCGCGTGGTCCTATGCTGATCCATGTTGCTCCTGGAAAGGATTCCTCAGGGAGTGCTAGGTCTGCTTCAGGTCTCTGGGCATGGGTGGTGCTCATGGCTGGATCTCATTTCTGTCAAACCTTTCATTCCTGTTGGTTCTATCATTTCTGTTATACTGGTCACTTCTCTCATTCCAGTCCCTTCTACCTCTATTATTTCTACAATTGCGTCCCCAGTGCCCATACCTCCGGCAAATATAACACTGATCCCTACTCTTATCTCTTCTCTGGTATCCTTGTCCATTATCCTGTCTATGCTGTGCCCCCTGATAGTACATTCCCTCTGGCTCCTCCTCTCTTTGTACTTGCTGCAACATCATTCCATTGTCATTTTTAGCGATGTCCTTCCTTATCCTAAAAATACCATCTCTTTCCATGGTTATGAGAAGTGTGCACAACTCGTGATATCCTTTAGTGGACCAATCAGGGTGGCGCAGTTTGCAACTGTGGGCCACAGAAGCTAGCAATCCATTCATAAGTGTTTGAGTAGATAAAACCTTATAGGCATCTGTTGTGCGCGGAACCCCTGCACTGTTATCCCATGCTTCATTGTACCTTAAGATGTAATCAGCCACTGACTCACCTGGCTTCTGCAACGTGGCAGTGACTTGAGAAAAATCACCATGTTTAACTGCTAGGCCATTAATTGTGTCCCTGATAGACTCTAACCAATTAATCAATCTATTTTCTGTGACATCCATATTATTAGTCAGTATGGTCCAATCTCTTTCCTGTGGAATTTGGAACGCACTTTTTACTAAAGACCATCTGCTCCCATATCCTATTTTTAATAACATTTCTACATCTCGAGGGAGGGGGGTATAGGCAATACATATTTTATAAAGCCACTCATAATATTTCACACTAGCAGTGAGTGGGTCTGGCGCGTCCTTAGTCATCTGTGTCGCCTCCAAGGGAGACCATTGCTTTAGCATGGCTGTCCCCCCCAACACTATTTTTGGTGCAGTTATTTTAGTGTTCAATAGTATGTCATCAGTATATGAGTTCTCACCCTTTCCCTTTAGTGTCCGTGTGCGTGACCGTTTATGTATCAGCCGTTCCCTCCTCTCTAGCTTATCCTGTAGTTTATTAATGGAGCGTTGTATTTCCTCCCTATCAGTGTTTACTTCTTCTTGGAACTCATCTGCCTCTTTCCTCAGGTGTGTCAACTGCTCGCGTTCCTCCTCCTCGTTTCTCTCTTTTGCACTTAGCCCTAAATCTTCCCTCAGACCAAAAGTGGAAGTTTGGGCTGGGGATTCAAAAGCATGTAGCATGTCCCCTCCTAAGGATAAGTGCCCATTCAGGACTGGTGTTCTAAAACTGCCTTCTCTGGGGCTAGTTGGCATGTCAGATACCCTAGTTAAATCACCTTCCAGGGATATGTGGAAATAAGGGACACGTAATAAGCTTGGTTATGAAGCCAGTGCTTGCTCAGGTGTGTTATTTCTTTCACACTGTATGTAGGGGCCTGAAAGTGATGGGTAAATTGAAGTTGCTGGAGGAGGGGCTGAGAATTGAGGTGCAGGAGGAACAGGCCCTGCAGACTGGATGCTTTGTCCCAATGTTGGGTGGCTGTTCTCATTGCTGGCTCTATCTGAGACCCAGGAATTAAATTCACTATTTGCATCTACTCTCTGTCTTTTCCTTTCTTCCTCAGTAAACAACAAAAAATTTTAAGGTTTGGATAGAGAGATTTGAAAAAAAATCAACAGTTGTGGAACACTTAGACACCTCATAAAACAATTTGTTTTCTCTGATGCAATAATGTACTATTTTTTTATATCACTCAAAGAAGCATTTCAAAGAAACATAGCAGGACAATACTTTTAAAGATCAACACATAAACATAATTAAATACAGTCATTGATCAATGACAGAACAGTGCAAATTTGAAAATCATTTCCTTGTGTCTTGCTGCCAGCCAATAGTCAATGCTTCCCACGCTACACTCCGGGAGGGTTGTTTTTATTTCTTCGTTCCCCCTACCTTTGGGGTCATAAATTATTCTCTAGCCTAGGCTCTCTTGTTGTGGATTATGGGGTCTCGTAAACCCCTGCCATATATCAATTCAAAGGTATGGATAAGACAATTTCAATGAATGTTTCTCTACAGTCCCCTGTTTAGATTAAATGCCAGTTACTACCCTTTTTCTAAAATTAATACTATGTTCTAACTAAGCATTTGAAACACTGAAAGGCCACTCGCAGCAAGGTATTTAGCGCTTTACAGCTTACTTACCAACTGGTGACATTACAGTCCTTCAATGCACCCCACTTCTGGTGCCATCTGTTGGGTAATAAATCTTCCAACCCTCCTCAGAGTGACGCAAAGCAAACACAGACACCAGCAGGCTTCAAAACAGAGGAAATGTATTTGCACCTTTCTTCTTTTATTGACATGCCAAGGCAGAAGGCAGACGCACATCCCAGTGTCACGTCTTGGAACAAGCTTCTTCTGCCCCGCTCTGACGTTCACAGGAGTTTATATAGTAAAATAGTGCTGTCATCAGTAAAATCCTTAGATGTGGACAAGGCCAAATACGGTTATGTATACAAATAGAATTGTCATGCAAGCACAAGACATAGAGCAAAATATACCTATTGCCGTAGAAGGACACAAGGGAACAGAAAGCAAGTTTAAGCTAAACCTGCCAGAATCAGAGGCTTTTGACAGCTGTTAACCCAGGACGTGTCAGAGAGGGCAATAAAGGTCCTTGGGTCAGGCTGGAATAGATTTGTAAAGGAGGGCGGGGATTTTAGGAGCACAGAGCAAGCAGTTTGGTCAGAGACAGACATAGTCAGCTCAGTGAGTCTGAGATAGTGCGGTGGAGAATTGGGAGTGATTCCCTTATCTGGCTGGTGCAAACATATAGATATATATTTTTCCCCACACCAAGTACTCTGTCGAGTTGATGGCAGTCCGCCCGCCGTATTTAGATGTTGCGGCAATAGACATGAGACTGTTGTGGTGGTAGTCCTCTCTGCTGGCTAGCAGTACTCCATCGCCACCAGGCCTGCGGGATTGAGCCGAACCAATTTAGTTGTTCCCGTTGAGCTGGCGGTGTTCTTGCGGCGGAGTCCTGACATAGCGGGGCAATGGTGAAGTGGAGACAGGTAAGTACTACTTATTTACATCTCAATACACATATATGTTGTGTATATGCCAATATGTACATGTAGCCAATGTGTACTGGCCATTGTTTTTACATATAGCATTGCCCACCAACAACATGCACACACCATTGCTTGTACACCTACACCTACCACAAAAGCCTACCTTAGAATCGTGCGACAACGGTATGGCTGAGCGTCGTGGTCAAGTAGCAGCAGCTTAGCGAGAACCTTGACAATGTTGTTGAAGAAGGAATCGGTGATGGGACACTGAAAAAATGGTGAGTTTGCAACCCCTTTTTCTTCATTTTTGCCAACCCGAGCTTGGAGGTGTCCCTGCCACAGTTTCCTCGACGGAAAGGCACTTCGTAATCTGGACGGCAGGGATCTCAGCGGGAATCCCTTCAACAGCTGCTGCAGCCTCTGAGGCCATCAACATGGGAGACATATCCTGGCAGAGTCAGCAGGACCACAGCTGTCTACCCTCAAGTGTCCAGCCAACATCTAAATCGGGCGCGCGGACCACCAAGGCGGCAGGAGGGAAGACCGCCAAATAAGCGATGGCGGGACTAGTTTTGCCTGGATCTAAATCAGGCCCTAAGTGTTTGGATGAATGGCAAGATGATTGGGTGCATTCATTCATTGAGCCCAGAGCCAGACAGGCCTTCTATTCCACTGGCATTTCCCCAGTGGGCTGGAGCCTTCGAAGGCCAGTTTTGAAAACGGATTGCCACTCCTGTTGCCTCTGTCACTTTTTCCAGCTCCTCAAGATTAATTGCAGCAGGTGTGCCAGTGCTGCTTTTGGCACCCCGTTCCAGCCCTGATTCAGCCCCGGAACCGGTCCTAGGATGCTTGTTTCCAGTCCAGGGAGGACCTGGCCTGGCAGTTCGGGCTGGACTGTTCCCATTGGGCACAGAGTCAAGACTGATTTGCATATGACTGGGTCCAAACTGGAAAGGCATGGTGAGCAAAAAAACGATGGATTTAGGCATAGATCTCTGTACTGGGGTGAATGTATGACATTGTTCTGCATTCTGTCCATCAATTGTTCTTTTTGCATTTGTCACCCCGAGTGGTACGGGTATGCCCAGACGTGGGTCCCGTGCTCTCCATGCCACTGGAGTCAAGCTATCCTGGCTGATGAGGGGTGAAACCCCGAAACCGGTCCTAGGATGCTTGTTTCCAGTCCAGGGAGGACCTGGCCTGGCAGTTCGGGCTGGACTGTTCCCATTGGGCACAGGGTCAAGACTAATTTGCATATGGCTGGGTCCAAACTGGAAAGGCATGGTGAGCAAAAAACCGATGGATGTAGGCCCAGATCTCTGTACTGGGGTGAATGTATGACATTGTTCTGCATTCTGTCCATCAATTGTTCTTTTTGCAATGAGAAGAAGGGAGCGGAGCTGGTATGATGCCAGTGCTGCTTTTGGCATCCCGTTCCATCCCTGATTCAGCCCTTGAATCATTCTCAAATTCATCCACTCACCCATCTAGAGAACCACATATGCAAACAATCAATGAAGAAGATCTTTCGCTCTAAGAAAGTTCTATTGGCTGCCAATTTTTGTTCTCTTGAATTGTTGCAGTAGATTCGCTCTGGCCATCATGGTGGTACTTTATAATTCTCTGTGAATTCGATAACATCTTCATTTGTTATGCATATTCCACAGGGACCAATGAAATATGGAAAATACATCATGGGTGCTATGAAATATGGAAAACAGTGGCATATTATGTCACGTGACGTGATCGATGTTTGGATTTCATCTGTAACATCATGAGTGAGGTCTTGATCAGTGCATTGGAAGATGAGTTATGGCTGTATCACTACCCATAGCTGACACATTTCAGTGGTGTTTCAACTCAAAACCATATCCCTAAGTTCACAGTTTTTTCAGGGAATGGTTAAAGTTTATGAAAACATATGTTAATGTCTAATGAGCAAAAGAAACTCTAACTTAGGACCTTATTATAATGGTGGTCGGACAAGCGTCCGACTGCCATCATTGCAAGATGAATACCAGCCGGCGGGTAGTCGGCGGTTCCACCAGCCAAATCATGATCAGCCCGCTGTGCAGGTAGTCTGAAACATGCCGTTTTCTATTGTGCCTTGTGCAGCAGCCAGGAAAAGGTCCGCAGCACAAGTCACAATAGAAATAGCCATGTTTTAAACATCCATGCACCATGTGACAGGCACCATGTGACAGGCACCATGAGGTGCCTGGCACAGGGTCCATGGATGTTTGGGGGAGGCACCATATGTGCCCCCCAAGCCTCATGGTTGAGGCCAATGGGGTCGAGGGCCCTGCTAGGCGCCCCCAAAGTCCCTTTCTGTCTGCCTGTATATGGCGGTTGGACCACCATGTACTGGGCGAGGGAAACGGATATCGTAATCCCTACAGCGGTGCCTGAGCAGGCACCACCCCTATTGTAGGTATTACAGTCCGACCGCTGCCCGACAGGCTTCTTGAGCCCGTCGTAAAGCAGCGGTCTGTTCCTATGACCAATGCCTCCGACCGTCAAATTATAATCCGACGGTTGGACCGCTTCTATGGATGACGGTGGGACCGTAACCGAAAGGCTGTTGATGGCGGTCTCACTACCACCATAATGAGGCCCTTAGCCTTAAAGATTTTTGCCATTTTCTCATAGTATACTATGCCCCACTGTCATAAGTCCCATATTACTATATTCTACTGTGTCCAACACTCTCTGTGGTCAACCCCCGTTGTGCATGGCAGTGCACTAGGGGGACACTTATAGTTTCATTGATAAGCACAATGTTTGAATTTTCAATGGTGTTTCAAATGAAAATGATATCCAGCCATGCGCTTTATAAATTCCTCTAACATAACTTCACCTTAATATTTCTTTCTGAAAATTTCGTTGCTTCTTTTAAACATATGTCAATATCTTGTGAGCAAAAGAAACTATATCCTATGGGCCCTATTTATACCATACAAGTGGGGTGCAAAAGCAATACAATTCTTAAGATGTGGTTTATCAAGCCACGCAAGGCCACCTTGCGTGGCTCTGAGTGGCTTAGTAAATTCAGAGTAAAGCAACGCAGCGCAAATCGCTGCATTTCATTATTCTACCCCAGGGGGGTATTCTATGGGTGGTGCGTGGGTGTTCCCATGCAAAACCCATGGATTTTGACACATTCACAGATTTACCATAAAAGTTTGACCTGGGAATGCGGCAAAACTGCTATGCCTCCTCGGTTGAGGCGTAACAAGAAGAAATATGTTTATTTCTCATAGGTTTTTCCTCTTTCTATGTGTGCTGCAGTTTGCAGCACACATAGAAAGAGGAAAATGCCTCAGGGGTTTGTTTTTGTGCAAGAAGGTCTCCCTTCCTGCACAAAAACAATCCTGCTAACAACGCAGGCACCCTTGCACCATGGTGCAAGAGTGCCTGCGTTAGAGCTAGGAAGCAAATTGTGTATCAGCACTGGGAAAAGGCAGGAATGCGGCGTACAATGTTAACTACGGTGCATTCCTGCCCTTTCCCTATCAAACAGCGCAGCATGGTGACTTGCTGCGCTGCGTGATATGATTATAAAAATGGCACTCTGTTTTTTCATGATATACTACATTCAACTCCCATATTTTTATATTTCACTGTTCCCAAACCTCTGTGGAGCAAAACCCATTGCTTACAACCTTTGGTTGTGCGGTGCGGCCACAAGGCCCGGGCTGTGCACCAGTCAACACCCACTGGATATGGCCTTTGGCCATATGCAACACCAGTGGATCACTGGACCTGGCCTACAGAGAGACCGTAAAGGTAACATAGCATGCGTTGGACATCTACTGCTTATATCCTTCAACCACATCCAGGGTACACCCAACCATCGATGAGCATGTGGCCAGCACCTTAAGCCATGTTCCAGTATGCCACATTTGTGCAGATCTGTCAAAGGGTATAATAGTAATTACCTCTTTTGATCTCCCTTTAACTTCCCTCTGCCCTCCCAGCTGCATGAACCCTGAGACCACTTCACTCGACCTAACATGCAATTACCTACCAAGTTACATGCATATTCATCAGACAGCATAAAAGTTATTAGCAAATGAAAACTTTGAAACACCATCAATTGACATATAGGCATGAAAAAAGCCACAGTTCACTAAACAACCAAATGTCTGCCCAATTTCATGCAGCTTTGTCAAATAACACCGAAGTTAGAAGCAAATCAAAAATTCCATTCCAATGGAAACTGTCTTTAGCACAATAGTGTCATATTTAAAAATGGTGGCCCAAATTTTGGAATTGACCTAAACATGCAAATTTGTATAAACGTGCAAATTCAGTTTAATATGATGAATTTAACATGTTGAAAAACTGCTTTTTTGTCATAACAGTTGGCTTTTGCCACCCATCTGGGAACTGTCCTCTCTTTATCTTTACTCCAGGAGTGCTCATCATACCACTCCAATATTCTTTTCCCTGTGCCAAATGTATATGTAACTATTTTTAAATTTCCACTCCTCTGAATTTGATGTCTCCTAAAAAATGGGGATTAGCCCCTGAAATATTTGATCTGGGCCGGATCGCAAAATATATTTGAATTGTGCTATTTTATGTCCTTGGTGGTAAGTAAAGGCAGTGCTTGGTGCAAACACTTTTTATCACTGTATTATGTAACCAGGTTTCTGAATGGTGCTGCTTTGTGACAAGAAAATCTGTATATATTTGTTGTGTGACATTATGTTGTAGAAGGGATGTGTTATGTTATTTTTGTGTTGCTGTATTTTTGTCCTGCATTATTGCAATGTGATACTGCTGCATCGTACTATGGTTGTGTTGCATTCTGTTTTGACTGTTTTGTTGTGTTGTGCCTTCCTATATTTTAATTCTGTCACTTTGTTGCTTTGCATATGTTATCGTGTTATGTTATGTTGTTTACTTTAGATATGTCAACAAATAAAGCTAGATTTCCAGCCACATGCAGAAAAAGCTTTTTAAAGTTCGTGTTGGCAAAAGGGTACTGCATCAGTTATTTAAGACATGAGTCAGCCCAAAACTGTTGCAGAGACCTATGTTAAAGTAGCATTTCCAGTGCCCACTTTATGTCATACGGCCCTTAGTGTTTTGATCAGGTGCAGTTCACATACAATAATGAAATTCTTACCATAGTTGCCATTTAGAATCTCCCAAGGCTCCTGTCATCCATATTCTTTCCAAAATTAGCTGTCATTGTTCAGAATGTTCCTTATTTTCTTTGTTGTAATCCAGTCCCAATTTTAAATTTGGTTTACTTGCTCTTGTGTAAAAAGTACTAGAATAATACATTCCATGAGATTGTTAGTCAATGCAATAACAAAAGACATTAGAGCCTAGTCACAAACTGCACTTTGAAGCATATTTAATTCTACTACAGTAGTAATACCTGCTACAAAAGGCTATACACAAACCTATGTGCCGATACCTCAGTCTCGTCTCCGCCCTCATAGATATACAATTTAGAAGTAAATGTGAGAGAAATCTAGGGGAGTGGCTGGTAAATGGGAAATACTTACTGCTAAATGGGAGGGGTTCAGGGAAGGGTCGGGAGGGGCTTAGGGAGGAGTAAAGGAAGAGCTTGGGGAGGAACATGCAAATACAAACACCCACCCACAAAAGAGTAAGCCCATTACTGTTCACAAACTGCCCCTCTAGAGTTATTACTGCCAAAAATGTCCCAAAACAGTTATGAATGTACTCCAGCTCAGCCTTAGAGTAAGTCCAGTACCACACATGGCTATTCCCAGGTACTGCAACACACTCCCATAGAAAATAAAGGAGCCAGGGACTTAAAAGAGCACCTCGTAGGAAATACATTATTTTGATTTGTGTGCATGTGTATGTTTTTTTAAGTGTTAAAAGTTACACTCAATGTATTCATATTTTTTTAAATAAATTAATATTTACATTTTAAACTTGTATTTAAAAAAATGTAAATGAATTCAAATTAATTAAACTAATAAGTTATAATAAAATGTGCAAAATAATAATAAAATAGAAAATTGATAGATAGTGAGGGTGGGATTTATAAAAAAATATTCTAAACAATAAGAATTATATATTAAATTAATATTTGTAATTTATTTATATTTCATTGGACATAAATGCTGTTCTAGCAGTATCCATTCCTGGTTTGTGGGGATGTACATATGTAAGTCTGCACAAGTAGTACGTTTACACACAGAAATCGTGAACAGCAAAGTCTAAAGTTACCACAAGGTGCAGTAGTACCTTTACATATAAGTAAATAAACATGGGTAAATAAACCTATGTGAATCAGGCCCACTGCATATTTTATTGATATAAGTTTCATTTAGACATTTCAGAGTCAATTCGCAAAAGCATTAATAAGCATGGGAAATAGTACTGCAGAAGTACTCTTTTATTTATGCTTACAGGCCCTTGTGAATCAGCCCTGAAACATCAGCTCCCTTTGAGTAAAAATAGAAAGAAAAAGCAGTCTTTTCTATTTTTTCTAAATTTATATGAATATCCCCATTTTAGATGTTTTGACGATCATTTACAAGAGCATGTAAGAATACATAGAAGAGTTCCACTGGAAATACTATTTTACATACTTTTGTGACTAGGACCCTTTGGCTTTTTTTTTTAAAGTACTATTTTACATACTTTTGTGACTAGGACACTTTGGCTTTTTTTTGGAAGTACTATTTTACATTCTTTTGTGACTAGGACCCTTTTCCCTTTTTCTTTCTTCTACCGCTGCCACTCAGGCATCAGCTTGTTGGCTCTTGAGATTAATTTCTATGAAAAACTGGGGGCATGAGTGATTTACAAATGTATGTATTTCTTTCCCTAGTAATCCCTAATGACAACTTTCCAAATCAATACAAAATTAAAAGCCTTGAAGCTGGTCTTACATATCGTGCATGGATGACTGCGACAACGGAAAACGGAGAGAGTCCTAAAGGAAACGACCAACTGTTCTTCATTAATATCGAAAGTAAGATATTATGTTCTTCATTATCATACATTTTGATGATTTGAGTTGTGGATCTATCAGTACACAACAATTTTATGTGTGAAAATAAAAAGGTTGAGGCAGATTTATTGGCCTAGGTTGTTCATAAGTTTCCAAACTCAAAGTCTGCCCACTCCTTATATCCTGTGAGGTAAGCTACTTGTTCATCAATATGGTTGTAAGAGATAGAATGAGGACATAAAAGGCATTGTGGAAGAGGTTTGATGCAGCGTCCAGGGCGGCTGACTCCGGCACGGTTCGATCGCCGGCGGCAGGTTAGCCCAGCACCTTGTGACTCTGGGCAATAGCTCGCTTAATCTTCCCAACGGCCCCCAGCACCGGGACACCTCTCCGGAGGTAGCTGGGCGCTTTACAAATGCTGGTATTTCATTTCATTTCATAAATGCCTTAGCTATTTATGTCCCATAACAAAAAAGATCACAGGTACTTGCAGAACAGGCCAGGATTGGAGGGCATAATAAAATGTATAATAGGGTATTCTGCTGAGTTATAATTACAAGAGCATTGTGGTCTTGGGAGATCAGCTCTGGTTTCCAAAGGCAGGTGGATGCTGTTGTTTTGACACCAAAATCCACATGTACTGGTAAATTCCAGAATTTGACATGTGGAAGATTATGGGGGGAGCGAGTTTTAACGCAACCAGTGAGTTGCCCATGTGGGGAAGACTGCATGAACTCCAAAATATGTGGTACCAGGAATTACCACACATATTGGAGTTCTACATGGGAATTCTTAATCAGGCTCTTACTAATAGGATTCCTAGTAACCACAGGCTCATGAAAATCAAGAAACAACTTTTGTTTGTAATACCTCGATTTCCTAATGATATGAATTGTTATTGGATCCCTACCAATAACACAGTATACAAGAAATCCTGTCAGACATCAAATGCTGGCAAGATGGGTCTGTCATTTAATGCTCACCGCTAGCATATGCTGTGATCTGCAGGCCACAAGCATGAATCCTTGCTAGGCCATCTAGTCCTGCTATGCTTCTGAGGTTGTTCAAACGAGTGCGAATACTTTTTTTAATTGTACTTGCATAGCTTAGAAATAAAACAACAAGCTATTATTTAATGCTTCATTTGAAAATATGTTATTTTTACAGCATACCAGCATGCTAGGTAACACCACTCAAGATCGGTAAAGGATGTTTTCATTTAATTGAAGAATGAATACTAATTTAACTGAAATGCAGCATGTGTGTGGCCAAATGTCTGTATGTTTACTATCATTAATTGAAGATGGACTCCTATTGTTCCTAACAAGCCAAAATAGCAATTTAAATATAATCAACAGATTTTGGGTAAATGGAACTGGCCCACTGCTGAAAGACTCTACTCCTACTTATGCCAGTTGCCAACTAGCATTATACTTTATATTGTCTTACATACTATAGGAGGCAACTTACATTTAAAATTTTACTTTCAAATTTATTTCATTTCACTTGCTACTTCTTTCTCTTTAGATTATAAATTATTTATTAGTACTTCAAAGTTCACAGCAATACAGACACAAAAATTGCTGACAAGCTCACCATAGAAGAAGCAAGATGGCGGTAATGGACTGACTGCTAGCACACACGCCGAAGCCCATCTGTCAGTTTGACAGCACAACGGCAGAGGAAGAATGCTGTAGGTGCTAATATGGAGTAATTGGCTTTCAGAGTACAATTCCAGTTACCTGTGGCTAGCTGGCAGTGAGCCATCTTTTACTGCCTCTCTATTCTGGGATACAGAGCCCCACAGATTCCAGTCAATAGAGATCCCGCTGTGAATTTCCCCTCAGTCCAGCTATAGCTCAGCGTGGCTCAACTGATGACACCCACACAAGAAGTAAGGCCACTGGCAGGACTTTGGAATGCGACCGGCCTGAACCTAATTAATAATCTGCAGTAGTAGAGAGGTCTAAAGCTGCACATACAGTCAAGGAGGCAGCTAAGGAGACTCATGAGATGGCAGAGGAGCCCTCAGGCTTTACTATTTCTCCAGTGCCACCTCAGCATTTAATCAGAGTGGTCCATTTGAAAATAGGTTATTTTTAAAGCTTACCACCACGCTAGATAACACCACTCAAGATTGGTACAAAAATATTTTCTGTTACCTGAAAAATGAAGGGGGAGCCCCAAACAGCAGAGGGCACCCATAAAGAGACTTTGAAGTCTTTGTCTTCAGCTTAAAGGGGTTACATCAGGTGTTCCAGTTGCTCCTCGCCCCACCCCATCTCTCCAACCCTACGACTTGCGAAAAAAACTGATAATATGCAATTGTGGGACAGACATGTCCTCACTGTGACTTTTGCAGGAGATAACTAGCATATTGATACCAAATTTGGCCTTTCCTGCTGAGGTGAACAGTTGCAGGGACCAGAGGGCACATAATGGTAAGGATCATTTTAATTATTCTGCTGTGGACTTTTCTGGGTCATTTAGTAGAGCCTCCATCAGATGCTATTCTGCTTATCAAAGCTAACAGATTACCGTTCTCTGCCTCCCCTCACACTCAACCTAAACCTGTCCCTGTTTGGACTCAGGAAATTGTGGATGAGGCGGATGAGTCTTCTGCAAGTTCTCTAATTAATAGTCAAATGGCAGGTGTAACTTTTACACCAAATAGTGGGTGTCCTCTGGGCAGAGGTCTTTGCCTTGGTCAGTCTTTCTGGGAGTTATTCAACACAAGTCGTGTCAGGCAATAACATGCTTATCCAAGGCACTCATGAAACAAAAGAAATGCTAGAGGCTTTTTTCATTATCGGACTTACCAGTTGCTTGACCTCTACATTGGGCTTAGAGTCAGAAGCAGACGTTGAATCGGGTAAGGAGCATACCAGCATGCATTCTCTGCCTAACTATTGCAACCTGCTGAGTAATCCAGCAAGAAGGTAAAGATGGCAAAGGTAATGAATGAAGGGCTTTCTCTAAGACATCCTATGGCACACTATGAGGTTGGGAGATCCATAGTTGATGAATTACTATGGAATGCAGAGGGCACCAGATTCACTCAGACTAACTTGTTGATCTCTGACCTTAAGCAGATGCCCCCATATGCAAATCCAGACTTCAAGACTTCTTTTTAGGTCGAGCTAGATAGTACATGCGCTGTCTCTTCGGGACCTGCTGTAATCAGTATGTGGGCTTAAAGTCCATGCCCTTTCTTGTCTTTGCTTTTCATTTGTCTATGTCAGTGTCCTTTAAAAATCCTTGCTTGCTAGTGGTCAGTCCTGCCTCTTTGTCCCTCCTTTCTCTCATCTGTTCCTCCCACAGAGCAGGGACTTAGTACTGTCTCATTCCGCCATGGTTCTATATCTGTTCTTTGAGGAACTCCATTTTTCTTTGTTTCCTGCTCTGTTACTGTTTGTCTGTGTTTAACTTCAGCGTCCCAGCTTCTTACATTCAAATATAGCACTCTTCCTCCCACCTCCTCTTAATGCCACAGTTGTGTTGCTGCTGCCTTTTTTACTGCTGCCTCCCCCACCTTGGCTCCCACTCCCTTGTCTGTATTTATTTTATTAGGCTTTTTGCACTTTTTGATCTCCAGTGTAAATTGGGCTTTTTCTAATAGGATATTTGCTGGTTCAGGCTTCCTTTTAAGGGTGATTGGACTTGTTTTTTAGATATGGCCTCAAAGGGTTTACATCCCGCCCCCTCTCTTTCCTGGCTCTACATTGATTACTGTGGGGGCCACTTACTTTTCCTCCAGTTCTATTGACTGTAGCATATTTCCTTGCATTGACCAATGCTTGTTATTTTTATTACGACACCACAGGAGCCCACCTGGGAGCTTAAAAATTGGCCACTCTCATGAAATATAGCTTTCAATCTCCCAATTTGCGTTCAGCCCTCCCACCAGCCGCCAATGCAAATGCAGCGTTTTCCCTTTCTTCACCCTTTCCATGTGCATCGAGAAGGCACTATCCAGGTCGTTATGTCCAAGAGGGGGAACATTTAGGCCCTTTTTTACAGGTTGATCACCAGGGCATAACGTCATCACATCATCAGCTCTTTTTGCCAATTTTATAGGCTAGCTAATCTGGTGCGGCACCCACAAGAGATTTATTTCACAGCCACAATCACAAACGCCAGCTCCCTGCGCTGCTACAGTTGGTCCCAGTGCCTGTGTGGGGGTCGGTGGTGCTAGAACGTTTAGTTGCTGCAACAGGAGCCACATCTCCACCGTGTCTGAGATCCCATGACCCTGTGGGGGAATGTATAGCCTGCACTGCTTGCGCTGAAGGCACAGCCCGGCCAGCGCTTCCTCCTAGGGAGCAGCCCTTTCCACTGCACTCTCAAACTTTGTTTGCAAACAAAACTGTTGCTTACAGCCCAGGCTTCCCCAAGCACATGGCTGCACAGGAAATGTGACATGGACAGAAAGAGGGACAGTGGTACATGCACAGAGACAGAAACACGCGCGCTCACACACGATCCCACGGTCCCTCCCTCCCGCGGTTTCTACATTTAACAATATAATAAAAGTGCAATTACAAGCTCCTTGACAGGGGCGTGGTCTGCAGCCCAAGATGGTGGTCGCTTAAGCGACGTGCTCCGGGCCGGGGCACTTGATCCGAACATAATCCGGCATTCCCTAACACGTCTGAAAGCTGAAAACATACAAGGTGCTGCCTGGCTATAATGCGATCCTTATGCTGACGATTCCGGGACTCTACGATGCTTGCAGACCCGAGTTTGGGAAGCGAAGATCTCCGGTGCGACGCAGTTCTGGCCCTGGAGGAGGGTCCTACACTACACTGAGCTTGCCTGCAGCTACGCCGGACTGCACTGCCCAGAAATCGGCTGCCGCTGCAACTTGAACCCCCGGACTCGGGCCTAGTGCCCAATGCCCCCACTCGCCGCCCGCACTGACCTCCTGTGATCGACTACACGACGAGTGGCCTGTGGTGAGCTGGAACACCCCTGCCGTGACTGCGCGTGCCTCGTGTGGCGGTTTCGAAATGGTGGCCGGTGTGTCGTCAGCGTGAATTCGTCCCCTCACCTTAAGCTGTGCGGATTGGATTGTACCCCCGACGGCCGGAGCGGCTCCTCGGACTGGTGGACTGGGCCGGTGTGATTGAGACTGCGGTGCCCTCCTCCCTACCCCCATGATGGCAAATGCTCTCGGGTGGCTGCCGTGAGTGACTCACACCCGTGGAGAGCTCCGGGGGCAGAACGATCGGTGACCTGCGCACATGTCGTATAATCGCATGGGGGGACAGAGACAAGTGCTGCTACTTACTACTGTGCCATGGAAGTGCCTGGGATCACTCATTTCTACCTAGCCAGCCCGTCTGATTGGGTCTCTAATTCCAGGTCAGTGCCGACCCCCCCTCATTGGAGTCTACTGAGTGGGTGCTTTATTATCACTATTGGGGGCAACGAATATTCTGCTGGCTTTCCCTCCCCATCCGTTATGCAGCCCACTTGTCGAATAATGTCCTGCGGAGGGTTTTAAGGGGCAGCAACTAGACATTGATTGTAAACCATTGACACACACTCAACGAGGTGAGATCCGCCGTCTCCTGGAGGTGCTGGCCCCCTGATGTGATTACTAGACTATTTCTCGCCAGATGCCTCGTAGGGCCCCTCCCCCCCTCTCCCGCTTGGATTGTGGCCCCAGTCACGGACTATATCCACCTGATGTGTAGCGGCGTAGGTGATGCTGCCCCTTGACTTTCACACATATGAGAGCTTTCCTGTTATACCTGCGTGGACTCTTGGTTGCATCTAATAGGGCTTGACCTGATCAGATTAAGGAGTGAGCTGGTCTGAGTGTGGGGATCAGACTAGCGGATTACCACATGGTTTTATGACACATTAGCTGGCCTGTGGATGCCGCATACATACTACAGCCTCCACTAAGAGACACACCGGTTCAGCGGTGCGCACTTCCACGCCACTGCGACGGTTACCGATAAGTGAGCCACTGCTTTGCGCCGTGCCAGGTGAATATTGCCCTGTTCTCACAACATTCCACAGCTCCCTAAGCTCCGTGGCACACCAGCTAAATACTGTGTTCGTTCGCAGCACCCAATAGCCTCCTTGAGACCTACGATTGGGCCCTTTTATCATCCATAATTACTCCATTTCTGGGCACGCTGGTAACCATGGGCAGAGGTAAGCTGAGAACGACCTCCAGATTCGGTAGGACAGGATTGCTTTCGCCACCATCCGAACATTCCTCTGGTCGCTCGCGCCATGCGGAGGAGGGGGCTATGTCCAGTCCCCCGGGAGACAAATTAGATATGATCTTGAAGGAAATCCGGGATTCGAGAACAGCGCTGGAAAACCAATTAGGCAAGATTTCTGTGGACCTCAACCTACTCAAAGACGACCATAGGAAATTGGCTGATAAAGTAAAGTCCACGGAACAAACACTGGAACCTTTACTGCCACAAGTAGCTGCTCATGAAGAACAATTATGCCAAATGCGCCAGCAGATTGATTGCCTACAGGCTCGTGCAGATGATGCGGAAGGTCGGGCACTACGTAATAACCTTAGAATTGTGGGATTTCCGGAGGGTTCGGAGGGGTCCAAACCGACGATCTATATAGAAAACTGGCTGAAAACTACAGTAGCTCCCACTGGTCTATCTACACACTTTACCGTCGAACTGGCCCACCGAGTTCCTGCACGTCGACCAATACCTGGTGCTAACCCCCGCCGAATATTGGCCAGAATTCTAAACTATAGAGACCGTGATCATCTGTTACAGACAGCGCGTGACAATGGCCCATTACAGGTGGACAACGCAAACATTTTGATCTTCCCCGACTACACTTTGGCTGTGCAGCGCAAACGTTTTTCATTTATGGAAGTTAAGGCTCGGGTCCGTGCAGCAGGCCTCACATTTGCCTTACTGTTCCCCGCTAAATTGAAAGTCATATATAATCAACGCTCTTTGTTTTATGATACACCGGACAGTGCTTGGGAGTGGCTGGACAGAACCTTCCCTGACACTCTTCCCGCCAGACGCATGGATTCTACACAGCCGAAATCACAGCGTCCCCCTCGGAGACGCAAGAAGGGACCCCTTACACAAAGCACGGACTCCAGTCCTCCGCCAAAACAGCAAGTGTTGGCGGGTCAACAGGAAGCACTGCATTCTGCCACGGCCTTCCTCCCCACTCGTCTACCTATCAGTACAAGCCCTTCAATTGAGGCCCCTTCGGATTCCCACTGACTCGGACTCGGATTTTTACTCGGACGGAAGTATGGCGCTGTTTCCATCGGTGTCCACACAGCTAAGTTATGACCCTCTGGGGTGACCTTTTGGTATGTAACTTGGACCATTAACTTTGCCCAGTACATCTGCGTCCTACGGACATGGTATGTGGATTATAACATTACCCCAGGGTCTTGTATTTTCAGAATGTACAGCATTATGTAACTTAGAGATGTATTATTTGTACAACAAGAAAGGGATTGAATAGTATGTTCCCCGGCCCACCCTGTCATGGGCGTTTCCACAAATTGCTCACTGTTATTAAGTAGAAGTGATACTTGCAGCCTCCCCCATAGGCGATAGCAACAGGTTGATGTGAACTATGTTATGTTTCTCACACAGCTTGGTCGAACGAAGTTAGGTCGTTGGACCCAGTATTGGGTTATGGCTTTATTGTTTGTATTTTTGCCGCATGATCCGAGGTGTGGGGGATGGGTGGGGGATGGGTGGGGGTGGGTTGGGGTGGGAGGGGTGGGAGGGTTCCACCAAAATGCCCTGATGATGACTACTCCCAAATCTTACACTATTATATCCTGGAATGTCAGGGGAATGGGCGTGATTCATACGCACCATCGTATAGCAGCACAACTACACCGCCGTAAGGCCCAAATAGTATATTTGCAAGAGACACACCTAATACCCTCAAAAACCGCGAAATTGCAGCGACGTTGGAGGGGTCAATTTTATGCCACGGCATATTCTGCCTTTTCTAGAGGGACTGCAATATGGATACGAGCGGGAATTCCCTTTTCCCTTAGTGAGAGTAGGATAGATGAGCAAGGGCGTTACGTGTTCTTACGGGGGACCTTGGATGGTATGCAAGTGGTGATGGGGTCCCTTTATGCGCCAAATTTAGACCAAGATGCCTTTTTGTCCCGGGTCTCACTAGCCCTCTCGGACTGGTCCTGCTACCCATGGTTACTGGGAGGGAACCTGAATGCAGTGTTTGATATATTCCTGGACCGCTCTCATCCTCCCTTGCTGAACACCACCGCACGCGCCCAGGCTGCGGCGCTGTCACGCTGGGCACAGGGATGGAATTTAATAGATGTTTGGAGGTCCCAACACCTAAACATGCGTGAATACTCCTTCTATTCTCACCCCCACATGTTACATACCCGCCTGGACTATTTTCTGTGTTCACCCGAGCTCTCATCGACCATTTTGCACTGTACTTTCTTAGGCAAGACAATCTCAGATCACAATCCCATTGAACTAAATCTCCAATGGGGATGTTTTCCCATGCCCATCCCGACCTGGCGTATGCAACCCATGCAATTGGAGGACCAGGTGTATAGGGCCACGTTAGCCACTGCCATAACGACATATTTTACAATTAATGAAGGTACAGCTACGACCCGATCCCTGGAATGGGAGGCATTCAAGGTATCGATCCGGGGTGTCTCCTTGAGCTCCTTGGTGGGAATTAGGAGGGAAGCGATTAAGGACCTCACAGAGCTGGAGGGCAAATTGCAAACACAGGAAGTGGAGGCCCAAATGGACAGGGATGGGGTGGAACGCTTGCAATCAGCTAGGATCAAATATGCAGAATTGTTGGAACGCTTGAGATTGATTGACTTTAACGCATACACACTTCGCGCGCACTCTGAGGCAGACCGTGCCGGCACCTTATTGGCGCGACTCATTGCGCCTCCGACAACCCCCACTCCCATATTGGCGATTAATAATGTTCAGCATACGCAGGTCACCACACAGGCTGAGATAAATTCCACCTTCCAAACCTACTATACTACTCTATATGCTGCTCCTCATCTAGACGTATTAGACGCTACTACTCGCTTCCTTGCAGAGGTAGACCTCCCAGTTATTTCTGACTCCGACGTCCAAGACCTGAAAGCTCCGATTATACCGGTGGAAATAAATATGGCGATTAGGGCGCTAGCTCGTAATAAAACACCGGGCTCTGGCGGGCTCCCTATTGAATTTTATTCAACCTTTGCGACAGCACTGGTGCCTAAACTGTTACAGCTTTACACTACCTCGCTTGCTGAGGGTACACTGCCCCCCACAACTAGAGAAGCACTAGTCACTTCCTTACTGAAGCCTGACAAAGATCCTCTTGAGCTTACATCCTACAGGCCCCTCTCCATCCTCAATATGGAGTATAAAATACTCAGTAAACTTCTGGCGTCTAGGCTTCTTCCCTTGCTCCCCCAACTCATACATGTAGATCAGAGCGGGTTTGTTCCCAAACGTAGCACCTCATTAAATATTCGTCGATTCCACACCATACTACATGCGACCTTGACACAGTCCCCGCGCACTGGTTGTCTATCCCTGGATATACGCCAAGCCATTGATACTCTGAGTTGGTCTTATATGCTAGCTGTCTTGACCAAGTTCGGACTACCTCCAGAATACTGTAACTGGATAAAATTACTCTATACTAACCCTATAGCCCGCGCAAAAACCGGTTCGATTATATCGCCAGCGTATTTTATTTATCGAGGCACGCGACAAGGTTGCCCCCTGTCGCCTTTATTGTTCGTCCTAGCGCTCGAGCCTCTAGCCCAATACCTGCGGCAGGTTATGGTCCCCTATGGTATTCCCATACATGGTACAGTTCATTCTGTGTCACTCTACGCAGATGACATGTTATTGTATTTCCAGGACTTGAATGAAAACATGCTTGTAGTAGCGGACGTGTTCTCACAGTTCGGGGAGCTGTCGGGGTTACACCTCAATGCCTCCAAGTCAATAGCGTATTCTTTCAATAATACGTATGCTGCCCCCTTTTTAGGATTTGGTCAGTTGCAGTTTAGAGTAGAGCCCGTAACCTTTAAATATTTAGGAATTTATATCTACAGAACCACCGCCGACACAATAGCTGGAAACGTAGTACGGACCGTCAATTCCCTTAGGTCCCAGGTCTCCTTCTGGAATACTTTACCGCTCACAGTGGCGGGCTGTCTTGCGGTGTCCAAAATGGTTATGCTGCCCCGGCTCCTTTATCAATTTGTAAACCTTCCGGTTATCCTCCCAGCATGGATATTTAAAACACTAGACACCCTTATAACCTCCTTACTTTGGGGCTTGAGCAGACATAGACTGGCACTAGCCAAGATGCGGCTTCCCAGCACTGCAGGCGGGATGGGAGCGCCCGATTTTAAAGCATACTGCATAGTTGGGCAATTGCAATGGCTGGCATATTGGCTAGCAGGCCATAATTTATTTGAGATAGCGTATTCTCTGGACCACCTTGGACGTGGTACCTTACAGTCATTGCTGTGCCCGGGGGCAGTCAAGTTGCAGAACCCTCCCTTTCTTCTACACATAGCACTCCACTATTGGAGACAGGCTCATAAATATGCGAAAATATCCTTCCTATATGCCCCGAATATCCCACTCTGTGGCTTACCCACAACACGTGGAATAATAAAAAGGGCACAAATTCGAGTTTGGACACAGCTAGGGATTGAGACAGTTGGAGATGTCTTTCATGATGGCAATCTGATGCCACACGAGGAGTTTGTACGCACCAGTGCAGTGCCTGACACTCTTTTCCTCACTCACGCCACAATTACACACTTCATTCGCAAATACTGGCTGGTGGACCAAGGAGAACCTCCCACCTTCCATCTGCTGAAGTCCATTTACATAATGGGACATGGCCCACATCTTGTCCGGTGGTTGTATCGAGGGCTGAGGGAACATCTGAATATCCCGTTGGGGCCTCTCAGACAAAAATGGGAAACAGTATTATCACGAGATTTGGAAGATAGGGAATGGACCCTAATGTTACTGCCGATTGAAAGTAATACAATTATTTATTTTGCATAGGGCCTACCTCACCCCGAAAACACTACACAAAATGTATACTGCTGCCTCCCCGAACTGCCCCAGATGCCCAGCTCAAGACGCTGATTTTATCCATATGTTGTGGTCCTGCCCGGCGTTGCATGGGTTTTGGATGGAGATTACCCAGAATCTGTCCGTATTAACAGAACGCACGCCCTGGGATACTGTAGAGGCCTGCCTGTTGGGCCTTTTCCCACTTCCCAACAAGTTGAAGCTGCTACGCCGCTTTGCGGGCTTAGCCCTGATGATTGCAAAAAGGCTGATCACACCGCGCTGTAAATCTCGCACGCCACCACGTGCGGGCAAATGGAGGGAGGAGGTCCTCCGTTGGGCTACTGCAGAGAGGAAGGCGCTACAGCGGGAAGAATACAGGGGATTACGAAAACGTCCAATATCCTTAGACTGGGCACAATTGGTAGAGCTTTTTAGAGCAGATGCGGAGGAGGTCTCAAGGGTCTCACAATCTCCACGAACTAATAGTGGTGTGGATATTTGATCCCCCCTCACACAGCGGCTAGACTGTTAGCAGATGTCCTCTATGCGGATTGTCATTTCCCTCCCTCTCTCCTCTCCCTTGCCCCTTGTATTGATACTGCCTCCCCTCCCTTTTCCTCCCTAACACTATCGGATGTACTTATCACCTGGTACCTTCTACCAGGATAAAATGTAGTAATTTCACAGCGGCAATTATTATTATTTTTTTTTGTGAGATGGGTTTGCAGGGGTGGGTTAGGGTAGGTGGGTTGCACTGGGTTTTAGTCATTATATACTTCAGACATGCAATTTATGTTGTAATATTGTAACGAAAATGTAAGAGAATTTTTTTCTTGGTTTGAATAAAACGGTTAAGCACAGGGACATGTGAATACCTTGCGACATGAAGTTGTGAAATGATACATATATAATTTGTAAATCATATCATTACAAAACTAACATTGTATGAAGGATTGTTCAAATATGTAATGTACATCAGAAAAACCCAATAAAGTTTGTGTTAACAAAATAAATACAAGCTCCTTGACATTCCCTCGCCACTTGTGATGCTTACAGAAGGATTCACTCACTTACTCCCAGCCTACCGCAGCCCTGCAAGGCACAGAAGACTCGCACCAAAAACTGCCCCTTCTGAATTTGGGCTACTAATATGCTAATATTTTGCCAGGCACACTTTTACTCAGCAGTGCACTTTAAGTGTTCTTTCCGAAGTTCCATGTCCATGACAGCATGTGTGTACCTAGGTGTGTGGAGCTTGGGTCGGGGAAGGGATGGGGTGTAACTGATTGTCGCTTGGGCTTCAGACCCTAAACCTTTCTTGACAGAAGATGCTGTAGCTTTAAAGCGCTCTGAGCATTGGTTCAAACATGGACGGCTGTAAAAGAGGCAACAGATGCAAACTGTAAAACAAAGACACTTAACCCCTGCTCCTCTTATCAGCGGCTATCCCAACCTCTACCCCACTACACATAGATTTTGTCAAAAGGGCGCCCCACTCTTGCTGGAAGACAACTCTTCCTTACTGTGGCTTGGAAGTGCTTCTACAGCACTACTGGGCATGTAAAAGTTTCAGGAAGAGGCGCCTTACAGTGTATGAACTTTACGCACCAGCCCAACTGGAGATGAGGTTTCACCACAGGGCGAGCGCTAGGTAGGTAAGTCAATGCAGACCCTTCCACAGACCACACTCGCCAATGACATTCTTTCTAAGGCAGACATGAGGGTCTCCGTGAGCGTGTTCTGCTTGTGGAGGGGGCAGACAGTAAACTTTAGCTACAGCATTTTTATGTTTTTTAGTGTGGCACTACTAATCTCTGCATCACCCAGAACTCGAGAACACGAGATAGGAAAGTGGGCAGATAAACACATTTTCAAAAGCTTGACGACACCTTTCTGGGCACTTTCACATCATTCTTTCACTAAACACGCCTAACTCAACCAGCCGACTCTATAGAGCTAGGAAGCCTTGGATGCTAATTCCTGATCTTAAACATCACATTAAGGCTATTCTGTTTAGTTTTAGCACAAATGTGATAATGCTGAAAGTGACCCTAAAAAAAAAAAACAGGCTCACAATTTAACTTCTTTGTTTACCCTACATAGGCTGAGGCGTTTACTAACATGCTTCTTGCCCCGTGAATGTTCCCCACTGTACCCAACTGGTCCTGTGCATGCTCCCTTTGCCCTTTGTGTGCTCCCCAGCTGGCTCTGCACATGCTTTTCTCATTTCATTTATTCACACTGCCTTTTCCCCTCTGTACCACCCTCCACCTCCTGCCCGATGGCGATTCATTCTGGGAGTGCCCCTTGTCTTCTCGATGCTCTCACTGGCATCCAGTGCTTCCCCTCCGGTGTGCGTGCTGCCCTGACAAAGCTGTCAGCTGAGATCTCCTTAAAATACGCAACCGATAGATAGGGCTTAAAAGTGTAGCAACCTTGCCCAGAAGTGCCATTAATACTGTAGTATGACTGTCGAGACCGTAATCCTGGTAAAAGAGTAGCAACACACAAGTTCTTCTGTGACAATACACCAAATTTACTGTCATTTGTTATACGGTGGAAGGTTTGATATTTTAAATTTAGTTGTAAAGTTGGTGTGTTGTCAAAGGTGGTTTTCAGAATTTCATAATTATTTGTATGCGTATGTTTTAAAAAACCATGTCTAAACTGTTAAAGCTGGTATGGCATTATTATCACATAACATGCAAAGCGCTATGATACCTTCGGGTCTAGCTAGCGCTATATAAAACTCAAAATAATAATTATTATTATTTAATGATATTTATTTTAAGTTTACATTTATTTTTTACCATACACATGTTTTTAAAAACAGTCCGCGTTGAGACTACAACCCGGTTCCCCAGGGTAAAGTCGGCAGCTTTGTTTGTTACGCTGCAGGCACAGTTGTGCACTTCCCCCCAACCCTAACTCATCAAAGGCTTCCGAGGGTGCACACGGCATTTACATCTCATCAGACAATGGCGTGGTGCACTTCCCCCTCCCGCTTCTTTAACATAGCTCTTATCATCATCTTATTTTGCTGTGAATCCACAGCTGGTGCTGCAGTGGTTCGGCGCATTTGTTAGAGGCGAGCAGTTCTGGGCTGGCGATAAAGTACCTTTGGCTCTAATTAACCAAAACCTTTAAAGTAACCATGTTGTTCCTGCTTACATTTCACATGCATTAATTAATCTTGCATTACCTATGTTTGCTTTTTCAACGATTATGTTACTTTTTTTTTCCACGCAGCATATCACTCTTGTCTCCCCTCCCTTATAACCTATTTCCAAGTTCTCCAGTGCTACAAAGTAATGCAAATGGCAATAGCGCTATGCAAATATAATCACTTTACTACAAATAAAAAGACAAAAGTAAAAAACATTGTCATTTTCAACGCCCAAAGCTCTCACCTTCACAAATGCGAGACCTATTGCATTGCAAGTGCTTGTTTTTTCATCTGCCCAGTCTCCACCTCCAGCGCAGACAGCCGACTCTGCTTTCTAGGTCACTACATTAGGTGGAATGACAGATGCACAGTTTTTATCTTCCATTTATGACTACTACTACTTCTTAATCTAAAAAAATATAAAAATACTGCCTAGCTTTAAAACCCTCTCATTTTAAAAAATAGGTGGTTCTTTGCAAAATGTCAAACAAATATGGATATAATTAATAATTGATTGAATAACATCAAACCTCACTCCAGAGGTCTGTTGGAGACAGTACATGGTAGTCAAAGTTGGGTCAGGACAACGATAAGCTTAATAGTATGGTTACTAAGATGGAGGATTTGGAGAATTGCATGCAACAATATAATCTTCATGTGCTAGGTATCCCAGAAAGAAATGAGGGGATGACCATACAGCATATATTGTTCATCTATTTAAACAGTCATTTGCTCAGTTCTGCGACTGGACTATGGATTGTTGAATACAAAGAACACACAGGTCCCCTTTTTGTACGCAATGGCAAACTGGCTCAGTATCCTTGCACCTTTCTTATTTATATGGGAACTATATTTTTAGACAACTTATCTCTCAGGATGCATTCCCATGAAACCCTATTAAATCTTTAGGGATAGAGTTCTTTGTAAGATCGGACTTCTGTCACAAGACTGTGGAGCGCCAATGACGGTTGTTAAAGATGATCCCATAACTCGAGAAAGCTGGCGCCACAGTGTCACTGCTGAGGCCCGCAAACTCTAAAATTACCTATAAGGGACACATTTTCTTTTGCCAAATTTCTGCTTAGGCTCAAGGTCTGCTAAAATATTGGCAATGATATATCAACTGTTGTCTAGGAAAGGGACTCATTCTCAAGGCAAGCACACAGGACATTACAAAGGAAAAATCAGTTTCCTACTTCAAATATATGTGTTTCTTCTTTTCTCTTGTCCTTGTCCTTCTCTTTTCTTTTTTCTTTAGTTTTGATTATTTACTAATTATCAGGGTACTTAATGCTACCACCGAGTGGTGCCACAGTGTTCGCTTCATGAAACAGTTGTGATCTGCTTACATCTAGTTTTAAGTGCAAAAGGAATGCTATACAGGGTACTTCAGTCCTTTACATTTATCACTGAATTAGGACAGGAGTGGAAGGGAGGGTAAGGAGTGAGAGGGTGGTGGGTATGTGGGGCACTTGTGATTGGGTGAGTGGGAAGAGCTTTGTAATTTTGAGTCTAGCATTTAGATGTGTGTGCATTAAAATACTATTCATTTTTAAAGAAAAAGCATTGGGGGGACATTCATGCATTGTGTGTTATTTTTGTGTGTTGCTCTGTTCTGTGTTTCTAGCCCACAGCAACTTTCTAAGTTACACTTGGACTATTGTGCCTCAAAAGTCTGAGAGTTTAGGATTTACATTGTAAACTCTTTCATGAATGGACGGGAAAGGTGCATTATATTTAGGGCTCCCGATTTTATGGTATTTATTTTTTTGACATTTCCGTCTGTATTTGTCCATATTTATTTTTTGCTAATTTTATCTGTATTTATCCATATTTATTTTGGGTTTTCTGGGAAAATGAAGCTGAAATTAGTATATTTCCACATGTATTTAACCGGTATATATGCACTCATGCTTGAATACCTACCAGGTTTCAATGCTTTAAACACCCACAGAAGATAAATCAATGCGCTTATAAGAAAATATGCAAATTTCAGTATCAATGTTGTGCATATCTACTGCTGTTAAAGCCTCTTTCCTAAAATTCCTGTCTTTTTAGCCCCCTTACCTATCAATCCACACAGCTATTGGCCTGGCAGACAGTATTTAGATTTACTCAAAAAGCAACCCGATTTCCGTTTTTATCCACATTTAAAAATAAATATAGCCAAAATAAATGTTTTCTGTCTGTATTTATCTGTAAAAATCAGTAAAAACGGAAAACAGGGAGCCTTAATTATATTGTGAGCTCCCTGGCAAATGCAAAAGATAGAGGTTTTACATTGAGAACTCTGACAACTACAGTAGGAGACATTCTGACACAGATCTGTAGTTCAGTAGGTGCTAGAGAGGTCTCCTTTACTTAATGTAAATTTGTGAAATATGTAGTTGCCTGTGCAAAAACTACTTTTTCTTTTTTAAAGCAATCCACTAGACATTGATTTATTAAGACGTCTTGTGCACTAAGTTAAGTTCTTTAACATTAATTTAATCCTTCATTTTTTACAATTCATTATTTTGGCTTTACCTTTTTGAACTATGCTGTTGATGTTCATTTCCTGATACAACAAAGTGATAGTAACTCAGACTTTCCCTTTAAACTTTGGGAATGTCTTGCTTCACTCGCATGTCTGATGCAAGTAAAACTGTGGTGTTGGTGCTAGGGAATCACCCTTAGACCTGAAATTCTATTTGGTAGTCACTGATTCTTGGCCCATACCCAGCCACTGCTACAATGACTAGAAAGCTGTTTGTGTTACTTTCAAAACTGATCTTACCTTCTGCCTGCATGTCAGGTAGATTGCTGGTATATGTTGCTCCCTTTTGAAGAGTGTAAGAAGATTCTTCTTTGCCTCTTGGTTAAAAGGAAAAGGTTGGTGATCCATACATCTATGTAATCCTGGTTGGATTATAGAAATTTTTACAACATAAAAAATGAATATAAACGTTTTACTTTAGGTGGGAATTTTCTTTTATTATTGACATGTAATTCCATTTAATATATTTAAATGAATAAAGAGTTTAATTTAAAGGTAGGTTAATAGTGTTATACCATTTGTATTATTTTGTTCTATATTTAAAATAATATATAACATGAATATACATTATTATTATTTAATATAAAAATATTTTACTTTTTTTTAAAAGTTTAATCAACTTTTTAAAATTGTCTTATACTTTACCATAGGTAGATCTCCGCCTTGGTGACAGAGACCTCTGCCTATGTGTGAAAAATGACTAAGAGTGACTTTACACTCATAAATTTGGCTTCACCCTTTGTTTTCAGCGGGTAGAGCATTATAAGTCTACGTTTTGCAGCAAATGTGCCTTGCTAAATGGTGAATAGCCAAAAGTGAGATTTTTTTATGGAGAGAATGTTATTGTTTCTACTTGTAGCCATAATGTTAATGTTATAATTGCGCTCTTTGCCAACTGATCATAAAAAAGAAGTATTCATAACATATTCAACGGGATCTCGATTTATAAGATCGTGACAAGGAATCATTTTAAAGCCACAATAATGTATATGATATATTATTAGTAGTTATACATAAATCCTTCCATTATTTTTTGGGATGGCACCCTTTCATGTTCTTTAACTGTTCATAAATGGAGCATGTGTGAACTCAACAGTGCTTAATTTGAGCCGGTGGTTTCCGGTGCTCGGGACTTGCACTTAATTGGTTTCCGGTGCTGGGCACCCACACTAAATTGTCAACACCGTACTTATGATAGCCTGCCACATGGTGGCACTGTTCATCTTATTTAGAGAAGAGCAGAACAACGGTTGGTTATGAATACAATATACATTAAAAATAACTAATACCTGCCTCCCTAGCCATTCCTTTTGCTTTGGGGACCTGGAACAATCTGAACTGTCACACTTGCAGGCGAAGGAGATAGTTAGTAGTTGTTTAGGTACCGTCATTGGCACGTTGACAGGGGTAATGGGTGGTGCAAGCTGCAGTGGTCTCCTGGTCAGGACCCTGGCACTTCTTATTTTACAAATTAAGCACTGGAACTCAACAATAAGGGCCACAGTAAACATCTGAAAAGGACCTGTGTATTGAACTTCTTGTCTTTGATCCTGCAGGTGCATCTGATGATTCCCTGGGCATTACAGCAGCTGTCACTCTCACTGTGGCTGTTGCTCTTCTTTGTCTTTGCATGTTCCAAGCTGGGAGAAACAGGTGAGTGAAATGCATTAAAAGAGAATCTTCTTGACATTGTATGTCATGCCAAATCATTATGAACAAAAATAACATCACCACTGTATATTAAAGGCCTTCAGACAGCACGTCTCACAAATAATTAGAACTATTTTAAGATTTTGGCAATGGTAAGGCATAAACGTATCTGCGAACCTGTCTGCACAAATCAGAGTAAAACTTAGCCGAGAACTTTTATAGCAGAAGGAGCATCTCGAACACAAAGTGCTGAATGTAGGGTTGAGTGTCGAAATAGAGACTACAGGAACATCATGCTACCAAACATCGTGGCCAGAGTTTCGAGCCTTGACAATAGATATAAGCGTAGTTAAGTAAAGTAAATGCATAAGTTCCAATATGCACTTATCTTCCTGATTGTGTGGCCACTATAATTTGGTGGTATGATTTTTTCTGAAGTATTTATTAAGTTGGAACAGTGTGACAAAGCAGGTTCTTCGTGAAATGATGAGATGAAGATCCAGGATAAGGTCAAAGCAAGTAGCTTTTATTAGGAGGAAAGAATCCCATTCAACATCCCAGTCAAGGGACAGCCAGCAACTGCCAGTCCCTTCAAATGACAACATTCCATCGCCTGAGCCCAGCTCCCCTATGACATCACGGAGTTCCAGGCTCAGGCAAAGTAACCAAGGGCAACAGCTGGAATACCACACACCTCCCTTCCTTATCAACATAAAGAAAAAATTAATAGAGAGAAAAAAAAAAAAATACATGAAACTTGCAACATTAGTTAAACATGCTCCTTCAAATAACCAGGTCTTTTTAAAAAAGAAAAAAAAACAAAGACATGAAATTTGCAATATAAATTAAACATAGTCCTTCAAATAGCCAGGTCTTTTGACCACACGGCGTGGTGCACCAGAAGATTTTCTGCAACCTTCACCACCATTATTGTCACCAGAAGTACCAGAGAGATCCGCTGCCACAGTTTAACCGCCAACAGTGTTACCACTACAAACCACCACACGATTCAAATTCCATATTCTGTAGTCCTGGGTTTTCACAGCATTTGTAAAAATTTGAATGACACGAATAGGTTTAGAAAACTTCGGATGGCTGCACTTGCCGGGATTTTTAATCATGACTAAATCCCCCACACACACCTTAGTTACCTTTACAGCCTTTCTGGAATCAAAATTAATCTTCCTTGAGCAAATTTTCTGTTCCTCACGTTTACACCAATCGAGATCACCCACACACCGACTAGATTGTAATGTATACGCATTCACCCATGAAGATTCAATGAAGGTTTTGGGAAGCCTACCACGGAACAGCTCAAATGGGGTCTTTCCTGTAGTACAATGTGGAGTAACTCTGCACATTTCAATCATTTTACAAATTGCTGCCTTCCAATCCATAGCATTGGATTTTGCCAAAGAAACAGTCTCCTTAATAACTCTGTTTAAGCGTTCAACCATTCCATTGGATTCTGGATGGTACAACGCACACTTTTTGTGAGTTATTCCTCTTACTTGAAGAAAATCAGCCATCTCCTTCGACGTCAACTGTACCCCATTATCAGTAAGGATAGAGTGAGGAAACCCTTCCCTGGCAAACAAACAGTTGAGAAACTTAATGACATCCCTACTTTCTATAGAGCTTGTAAAGAAAACCTCACACCATCTAGAGAACATGTCTAGTACCACAATGAGGAAAGAGGACCTTCCTTGATCATAAATAGGGCCCACAATGTCTAGAGCGATGTCTTGCCAAGGACAGGAAGGCAAGTTCCTCGCCACTATGGGTTGAACCCTTGGTTGCTTTGACTTGTCACTCCAGGCACACATCTAACAGTCACGCACCAAACGCTCCATGTGTTTGTCCATGCCAGGCCACCAATACGACATTCGCACACGCTCTTTGCATTTGGTCATACCTTGATGAGTCGCATGGGCGAGATCCATTCTCTCACACCTGAGGTTAGATGGAGGAATGAACTTAGTGCCCCTGAATAACAAACCATTGTTAACTGACAATTCATCACGTACAGCCCAGTAATTGCGACACACATCAGAGGCTTGCTTTTTCTTGCACCAACCCTCAGTCATGCACCTCATCACCTCAACTAGCACAATGTCCTTCGCTAACCCCTCACGCCACCTATCCTCAGAAAATGTGCTGCGCGCACAAACACAGACGGAGTCATCATCCATAATTTCATCAGAATCCGAAGCACATTCAACACTAGGGACCAACCTAGAAAGAGTGTCAGCAATAGTATTACAAACATCAGGTAAGTACTCGACAACAAAATTATACTCTTGTAGAGCAATGACGCACTTGGTAATTCGACTTGATATTAAGTCCACACCTTTCTTTGTGAAAGTCTCAACAAGGGGTTTGTGATCAGTTCGTATGACACAAGACGATCCCCACAAAAAAAATGTAAGTTTCCTCACAGCTAACGCCTCCCTTTCAATAACAGAGTCGTTTTCCTCTGTATCCTTTAATGTTCTAGACAGAAACATGATGGTTTCTGTCACAAGCTCTCCCTCCTGCTGGAGGACAGCACCCAAACCCTTGAGACTGGCATCAGTAGTTACTATTGACCATTGATCAAAGTTCTTTCGTTTTGGAGCCATGCTGAGATGAAGCTTGAGAGACTGGAATTCTTCTTCGACGAGGAATCCCAAGAAAACACAGAACCTTTCCTCAAGCGTAATCTCATGTTGGCACTGAGTTCAGCAAAACCTTTAATGAATTTGGAATAAAACTCAATCATCCCTAAAAATGTCATTAATTCCTCTCGAGAAGTGGGAGAACTCATGTGCATGATAGTGCCAACTAACTCCTCTTTGGAAACAATGCCCTCACTGGACACAATATGACCAAGATATGTTATGGAACTGGTACCAAATTTGCATTTTTCAGCTTTCATAGTAAGATTCCAATCGGATAGCCTGCTCAACACCTCCCTTAGTCTGACGTCGTGCTCAACAGAATCTTTTCCAAAAATCAAGATATCGTCTTGATAAACACGTACACCAGTTGTGCCATCAAGAACCCTTTCCATAGCACGCTGAAAGACAGAAGAGGCGGAAACAAGCCCAAAAGGCAGGCAAGCAAACCGAAAGGTTCCAAAGGGCGAAATGAACGCAGCAAGATCCCTAGACGATTTCATGAGCTCGATCTGGTGGTATGCACTAGTTAAGTCAATAGTACTAAAGACAGTGGCGCCTCCAAACAACATGATCAACTCAGAGATGTTAGGGAGAGGGTACCTATCGACCACAACGCACTTGTTCAGGTGCCTCAAGTCCACACAGAGGCGTAATTTGCCGTTGGACTTCCTGGCAGCGACTATGGGAGCAAGCCACTGGGTTCCTTCAACCTCCTCAATTATACCCTCAGCTTTGAGTTTCATAAGTTCTTTTTTCACCTCCTCATGAATGGCAATGGGAATATTCTTAACCTTACAACACACAAGTTTTGCTTGATCAACCAACTTTATCTCATGCTTATAAGATTTCAAGCAACCCAAACATCCTTGAATACTTTCGGAAAATCAGATTTCAATTGTGACAGCAATGAAGAATCATAACCAGAATTAACATTCAAGGCGGGCCGATCTTTAAGCTTAATAGGTGTGGTGCTGCTAGGATCAAGCATAACACCGAGATCGCCTTGATGTGACCAACTAATTATACTGTCACCTTTTTGGGAGACGGACACCTTGCCACAAGTGAGGCGTTGTTTGTAATCTATGACCCCAGTGAAATACCCACGTAATTTTATGGGCTCACCACCGTAAGCACATGGGTTAATATCAGGTTGAAGTAACTGAATTTTATGAGCCAAATTGTTAGAAAATAATTCATTTGAAACAATGGTTATTTTTGCCCCTGAGTCAAAAAGAACATCAGTTGTCTCTCCCTCTACACAAATAGCATCAACAGGGCTGCTGTGTTTGTTACTACTGTAGTCACTAGCTTGAAGAACAATCTGACCACACATGAAATCATTACACTCGGGAGCAGAATCATCACTGACACTGACCTCCTTAACAGTAGCCCCTTTGGCATTACAAACAGTGGCCAAGTGACCTTTCTTATTACATTTAGAAGAAGTTAGTTTAAGAGCAGGACACTTTTTATCATTAGCAAGATGAGTGGAAGAGTTGCATCGATAACATCTACGTACCGTCGGAGTGATGCTTTTGTGACCACCAACATCTGGATTCACAACAACTTTCTTACCCTTTTCTTTGACCAAGTTGACAGCTTGACTCTTATCCTGTTCTTTCTTTATCACACCAATGCACGCAATGGAATGTTCGATACGTTTGGCAACCATAAGGACCTTATCAAGAATAGGATCATCTTTCAACCAAAGCTCTTCTCTTACCCTTTCCAAGCCACAACCCACCATGAACTGATCCCGAACTTGTTCATCAGTTAAGTCACCAAATTTGCATGTAGAAGCAAGTTTACGTAAATTAGTAACATACTCTTCAACGGATTCCTCAGGTTTTGAAATCTCCTGGCAAAGTGGTAACATTCAAGAATGGTACTAACTTTTGGAAGAAAATGAGTGTCAAGTTTTTTAAGACATAGTTCATATTCATTTAAATCTTCTAAGTCAGATTGCGAAGGTGAGGGCAAATGATCAAATATTTCTTGTTCCTCCGGACCCAAACAATGCAGAAGCAAAGAGGCCTTTCTCTCAGCACTCAAAGTTGCACAACACACCTTGGCATACCTCTCGAAGACTTTCTTCCATTTCTGCCATCTAATCGGAGAAGTACCTGGTTCTGCTAGGAAAAACGGTGGAGGTGTAATGTTTTGCATAGTAAATAAGAAACCTGTTAAACAAGCAACAATACAATATGAAAGCTAAAGTAAACACAATGTATCACACGTTGAGGTCCAAGAGCAATAGTGAGTACACCACTGAAACAGTGCGTAAACATGAGGAAAATAATATATATTTTTCAGCACCAGAGTGCGCAAGCGAATTTCACCACCATTGTGCGTACCACTGAAGCAGTGCGCTTTTAAATAAATAGACAGGAGGGCACCAGTGTGCGCACCACTGAAACGGTGCGCTTTAAACAAACAATGGTCAGAAGGGCACCAGTGTGCGCACCACTGAAACGGTGCGCTTTAAGCAAACAGACAGAAAAGCACCAGTGTTCGCACCACTGAAACGGTGCACCGGCAATAGAAGAACATAACGCTGGATATGAAACAACCAGCGCTGCACTGCACCAAATGCAGACACTGCTCTCAAACTCACAGCAGGAGACAGAAGCGTAGCTGAACTGCACTAAAACACCAACAGGATGTGCCTACATAGGGCTTGATTACGATTTGTATGTGAAATTGTGGAGAAATATTGCACCCATTAACTAACAATACAGTGAAGTAAATATCGTGATTATTAGATTAATATGCTGAGCAGTCCCGCTCAGCATATTACAAGTTCCGCCACCGCCAGCCATTTCATGGCGGGAGCCCTGCCATGAAAGGGCTAGCGGTGGAGGAACAAAGGGGCCCCTACATGGCCCCCATTCCCCCCGCCATGGGGATAAATTCAGGGGGGCACAACATGTGCCCCCCTGTCTGTATTCCCCCAAAGTTCCAACATGGCATGGATGTCACCGTCCATGCTATGCTGGAAATTTTTTGCTGTTCTCATTGCAGTGCCTGTTTTCCAGGCACTGCCATGGGAAAAGCAAAGGACCGTCCACCATACACGAGTTCAACTCGTAATATGGCGGGCAGTCCTTGTGCGCCTTTGGCGCACCTGTGTCAGCAGAGAGCCGGCACAACTGCACCAAAGTTGTAATTTAAGTTACAAGAAGTAGCCATATCACAAGCCACAGAGCATAAAGAGTATTCTCCATTATACAGATGATTCTAGAAGACTAGAAATCGTAATGCAAACCTTATTTTATCATCTGGAGCCTGTACAAATATCCCAAAAGGTTTGGAGGGAGACTATTGGAAGGAGCCAGCCATTTTGTTTACCCATGATAAAAAAAAGTGGAATTGAAAACGACATTCATACTTCGAGAGGATTCTACCATTGTTCAGATAAAGCACATTTATCAACAGGACGGATGCAGAAGGGAACATAGATATACAGTTTCGGAGCCAGAACTTGAAGCACTTGCTGATGATGTAATAAAGCACCACAATTAAGTTTTGGGACACCTGATGCTAAAGCACCTCCCAAAAGCTGTACCAGTCTTTGGAAAGAAATCACGGATCAAGCCAACACAGTGTCATCATTTCCACACGAGGTACAGGACGTGAGAAATTATATCAGGACCTGAAGATGGGTATGTGAAATTGTGTTGCAGAAGATGAAGGACGTCATGTTATTGCCATTTGTTATGTTATGTTATTGCCATTTGTATAGCGCCAAAATCACCAGGTCCAATGGTCTCTAAGCGCTTGTGAGGAACATAAATCAATAACAGGGCTACACATCCCGAAACTCGGTCAGTCTGGGTGTAGCTTGTCCAAAAGCCTGTTTTTCCTGTTCTTCCTGAAGGTGAGTAGGGTACCTTCTGCAACTGGCGGGGATCCTTCAATGCAATACCCTTTAAAACGATGGGATTAGAGGTTGGGGGCTACAAAGAAAATAAAGGTATGAAAATGTATTCACTTTACCTAAATAATGTACGGATGTTTTAATGTATGTATGTTCTACTATATGGCAACCATTGTGCACCCAAATTCTCGTAATGGTTGCTGATGGTTTACTATTTAGTATTTTTAGACTTGCACAAAGTAAGCTCTTTTTGTTTATATAGTTTCATTACGAAATATTCAATATATAATTGCATTTAGAATACAGTTTGCATTTGAACATCATTACAAGCTGTCTCATCATATGCCATATGGATATTATTTCCTAAGTTCACAAATTGAGTGGGTGTGAATTTTTGCACTCCATTGTTTTTAAAATATTTCTTCAGCATTAAGTGCAACCAGCATCTGAATAATTAACAAATATCAATTTAATGGCACAAGTGTGTTTAAGAAGTAGGGCCACATTTGCTATCATTGTTTAAGGTGCTTATATCACGAAACGTAAGAAAACATACTAAAATGTTTATATTGATGCAATTTTCAAGGAAAAACATTATTTAGCATTTGAAAGTTGCCTGAAAGTAATGCAAATCATTTATTTCCTCTGTATTGCATTACGTTTTTGTAGGCCTAGTACATGGTACTGGAAAAGTAAGGTTCCAGAACTATACGTGATGTACATTCTTTCGGTATATGGTACGAAGATGAGTGTGTGGCTCCAGGCAACGTAATTCTTCACTAGTGCTAGTGAGAGAGCACAACAGTGGCATATGTTAGTAGATATGGGCAGGCCTTCTCTCTTACTCTCATGAAACATAGCGTCGGACAACAACTTCACTAACTGTGTTGGCACCTTTGAATAGTTGGGCCTAGGCCTTTCTCTCTTGTGTGAACAGGCTGATCCAGAAAAAAAGAGGCACCTACAATTTTCCTGATCATTCATTTTTGCATGAATGTAATCCCCAAACAAATATATTGAAGTCTTTGTGCATTGCATTCCTATTATACTCTCAATCATAACAGGTGGGTTAGTGGTAAGTGAAAATCTCTATATTCTGTTACACAACACTTCCCCCTGAAGTGGAGGATGAACAAGACGATTGTGCCTCAATCTCAGTGGAAGGCCCATCCTCAGGTCCTATAACACCTGGCAAAACTAGTAACAGTGTATCACCAAAAAAGCCAACTGCCATTTCAAGCCACACTTCCAAAATCATAGAAAGAAATCATGCACTGCATTTGGAGAGAAAAAAACAAAGAATCACATGTTTCAAGAACATCCTGCCATTTCAAAGAAAATAAAACCTCTGCTGATTTGACATCACAACCAAAGCTTTGAAAAAACCTACTACAGTGCCAAGTCTGTCTGACGAGTACGTCTGCAAAAAAACAAGCCACAAATGACTGTTTCCACCAGTACCAACTTAATGGTAACTAACACCATATCACTAATCGAAAATTACTGATGGCCGGTGTTCCTGGGTTGTCTAGGCTGAGTAGCGTTCCCCTATATATAGTCTCTTTGTTTTTGTGTATACAGGCACTCTGCATAGTTGGGGGGTGGGCAGTTCTAAGTCCACATTGCAGGGAAGCAAGGGGGGGGGGGTAGGACATAGTAGTTTTGGGGATTTAGTTTGTATATTTTTATGTGTTTTTTTGTTTAATTTTCGCAGTCTTCTCTCAGTGGCCTATTTTCATGAATACAACGGTGGGGGCAGTCCTTGGGTACGGCGTGCAGTGGATGTGGGAGCTTCAGTTTCTTTTATGTCGATTTGGTTAATAGTTCTGTTGCGTTCTCAACCAGGGGAGACTTTTGTACGGTTTGTACCGTCATCCAGGCCGAGGGGGGTTTGTTGGCTCCAACCTATTTTCCAGTATGAGTGCGGTTGATCAAGTGGGTCCACCATCTAGTTGCCTTAAGCTCCTCTCCTGGAACGTTAATGTTCTGGGAGATCGGATTAAGAGGGGTGTTGTATTGCAATATCTGAAACGCCAATCCCCTGACCTGGTGTTGCTTCAAGAGACCCATATTCAAGGCAATACTTATTGTGCGCTCAACAGATGAGGATATAAACTTGTAGCCCATGCTGGGTATACACGGGGCTCCAGAGGGGTCGGTATCCTGATCCGTCGCACCCTTCCTTTCTGAATCCAAAACACTGTGCGTGATCCACTTGGCCGATTTGTTTCAGTTTCCGGGATCTGGGAGGGGAGATCACTTAACGTTACGTCCTTATACAGTCCCCCGAGGCTCTATTCCACTACCCTGAGTGATTTAGGTACGCATCTGTTGGGTTTGCCTGATGGGGACATGCTTTTCGGTGGCGACTGTAATGCAGCGTTGGATGGATCATTGGACCGTATGCCTCCTCGTTTGAATGAATCGGCTGGGAAGAGTTTGTCTGAGTTCCTGAGGGCTCTTGGGATTACTGACGTCTGGCGAGTCTGTAACCCGACCGAGAAACAGTACACCTTCCACTCTGGTGTGCATGGGAGCTTGTCCCGTATTGACTATTTTTTCTGTAAGGCAGAGCAGCTTCCCCTGTTCTCTACACTGTCCTTCCTGCCCCGAGGTATTTCGGACCATTCGCCCATTGTCGCCTATTATGGCGTTACTCCTGCCACTAACCATCGCGATATGGTCCTCAATCCATGGTATCTCAAAATCCCCTAAATTCGCTCTAAACTGATATAGGTGACGAAACAGTACTTCGCCGAAAATGATGGGTCGGTAAAGGGAGGCCTTTAAAACTGTGGTCTGTGGGTGCGGGGTGGCGGCCGTAGCAGGACATAAGAAAGAAAAGCGTCACCAACTGGAGACTATTGAGTCAGAGATTGCGGCCCTTGAACGCGACTTAGTGTCGGGCAGGTCTTCGGAGACCTCGCATAAACTGGCGATCAGGCAAAAGGAGTACAGAGACATATCGAGCGAGGCGGCTAGGACCTACTATAGGGCCTCTCAACATAGGGTCTATGACGTCGGTGATGAAGCGAGCAAGCTACTGGCTTGGCTTGATAGGAGGAAACTGGCGAATAGGTGGGTGGCCGGAATTGTGGACGACGATGAGATCTTGCGTCATGATAGAGTTGGTATCGCAGACGCCTTCGCCTCTTACTACAGCCGGATATATTCTCCGGTGGCTACCTCCACTCAGGAGGAGGCTGCGGAACTGTTAGCGACGTTGCCACTGCCGAGCTTGGACTCGCAAGAGATGGCAGATCTTGAGGGGGTGATCACGGTAGAAGAAATCTCCAAGGCCATTTCCTCTTTACAATCAGGCAAGTCTATGGGACCCAGCGGGCTCCCGATCGAGTTATATAAAGCGGTGACTTCACAAATTGCCCCTCTCCTCCTGCGTATGTATAATGAGAGTGTGAGCGAGGGCGTCCTCCCGGCCAAGCAGCGGTTGGCCCATATAGTGGTTATCCACAAGCAAGGAAAGCCCCCTGAGCGATGCTCTTCATATTGACCCATTTCATTATTGGACACTAAGGTAAACATTTTGTCGAAAATCCTGGCTCGTCGAATTTCTCCCCATCTTCAAAAGTTGATTCATCCAGATCAAAATGGCTTTATGCCAACCAAAAATACAGCACTTAACCTGTGTCGCTTGTTCGGGGTGATGGGGCGAAATGCCACAATACAAGAAGACGCAGTTATTATGTCCTTGGACGCCAAAATGGCGTTTGACATGATTGAGTGGCCCTTCCTCTTTGCGGCCCTGGAGAGGTATGGCTTCGGGAGCCGGTTTTTATCTTGGGTGCGACTTTTATACTCCGCACCATTGGCGCGAGTCGCCGTGAACGGGGGTAGGTCGGCGGTTTTTGAGTTGGGGTGGGGCACAAGACAGGGGTGTCCATTGTTCCCCTTGCTCTTTGCTCTCGCACTTGAACCTCTCGCGATATGGCTCAGAGGCGATCTGAGGTCTTAACTGGGCACCGGACTGGAGAGACTTAACATCCCTCTACGCGGATGATATTCTTCTGTATTTGGCGAGGCCCAGATTCTCAATTAACGAGGTCCTTCGCGTATTCACCCTTTTTCAAAAATACTCCGGATATACCATCAATTGGGATAAGTCCCTTATATATGTCCTCAGTGGCCGTCCGCCCCTGCTCCCCTCGGGTTGCGGGGCTAAAGTTGTGACTGAGGGCTTTCGATATCTCAGTATATATATCATGACACATGCAGAGGTCTTCTATCAACGTAATTTACTGCCTCCCCTATTGCATCTCAAAGCCGACGTCCAACATTGGAGGAAGCTTCCTCTTACACTTTTGGGACGGGCAGCTCTTTATAAAATGATGGCTTTACCCCGCTTCTTATATGCCCTGCAGAACACACTGCACCCTGTCTCACCTCACTATTTTACGTCCATTGAGTCGGAGGTGCGTAGTCTACTGTGGAACGATGGTCCGCCCCGAATTGCACTGGCCAAATTAACCAAGAGTTGGTATGATGGCGGGATTGCGTTGCCAGCCATTCGGTATTATTATTGGGCTTCACAACTAGTGGTTCTCAATCATTGGATGCACCGGCCAATTACTGATCCATCGTACAGAATGGATAGGCACAATATGTTGCCCGGCACCTATCTAAGACCGCTATATGGTGAATCAAAGTTGGAGCCCAGGTTTACTCCGACTTCGACGACTGTCTCCATTTGGCATACGGCGAACTCAGCCCTCGGTTGGAGAGGTAAACTTACGCAGGCGACACCTTTGTTGGATTCCGGTCGTCTGGGTCTGCTTTGGCGTCAGCCCGGTTTTGACAAATGGGTTCTGATTGTATTATCGAGGTTGGGAGATATTTGGGTGGGAGGCGCAGTTCTTCCGTTTGGTGACCTGCAGCGAAAATTCAATTTGCATGAAAACAAAACTTTCCGTTATCTCCAAGTGCGTAGTGCACTGTCTAAAGTGCTCTCCAGGGGCGAGGTTCTACCGGTGCCTTCTCCTTTGGAAGACAGGCTCCTAGATGATTATCTCCCTGAGAAGGCCATCTCTCTCTAACCTATCGTAAGCTCCAAAATAATGCGCCCGACCTTCTAGTTAAAGTTCGGGCACAGTGGTGTTCAGATGTGGGTGATATTGATGATGAGGACTGGAGAGAGGCCCTCGCCTCACCTCGAGAGATTGCGATCCGGTCCCGATTTAAACTAGTTAAACTCAAACTACTTCATAGGAGCTATTATACGAGCACGGTCCTGGTAAAAATGGGTCTCTTGAGTTCCCCCGTCTGCCCGCGAGGTTGTGGCCAGGTGGGCACCTATTTACATCAATGGTGGGGATGCCCGGTCCTCCAGAAGTACTGGGGAGAGATTATCGCAACTGTGTCCCAGATTTGAGGGAAAGAAATTGAAAATTTCCCCCAGACTTTGCCTTTTGAATATTTGGGAGGCCACTGACCTAACGAGGCCGGAGCGATTGTGGGTCTCCTTGGGATGCATGGTGGCCAAGTGCAATATTGCCAGGACGTGGAAAGGTGGAATTGAATTGAAATGCTCAGATTGGGAATCCGATATGGATTGGTGTATGCAGGCTGAGAGAGCGGTGTATGAGAGTAGGGGCTACCCGGGGTAGTGGACCAGAATCTGGGCCCCATGGAATGAAAGCAGAGGTTGGTTGTGCACCCCCTTTGGGGATACCTCCCCATTCGCGATGGATATGGGAACAATATAATCTGGCGCCCTATGACCGCATTTCCACTGACGATGCCCGAAAATGATGCGCGTGTACAAAAGAGCCCCCCCTTTCTGTATTGTTTCGTATTGATTCTTAGCAGCATTTTCTTTATCCTTGTTTTGCAATATCATGATTGCTTTTGTTTTTGTGTTTATGTTTGTGATATTATTTGATTTGTTTTCTTAATAAAAAGATTTATAAAAAAAAAAAATTTAAAACACTGCACCACCTTTCAGATTGGGCAATGAATTACATCACAGACCGAATGGGGGTAAAATGTCGCTTTATTAGCAACAATCAATTCAATTACAATATTGCAAGCAAGATTAACACAACTCAAATGTAACCCCCCCGCCACCGCTACTTGATCCCCCATGAATTTTCCCCATATTGATCCCCCATGAATTTTCCCCCATATTGATCCCCCATGCCATATTGATCCCCCATGAATTTTCCCCATATTGAAACTCGTTCCCAACCCCTTAGTTTGTCCCCCTTCCTACCTCCTGCCTCATTCCTCTGTAATCTGTTTTCCCTCTGTCCTAAGCTATTCTGCCTGCCCCAACCCTTCCTGCCTGCCTAAATCCCGTCCAAATCTGCCACCAGGAAAAAACCCTGAACAGGCATTTTTCCTGTGTCCCCCCAATTGTTTGAATTTGCAAATTTCCCCATTTGAGACAAAGTAAATTCAGCATATATAACCAAACCATAAGTAAAAATATTTAATAAGAATGCCATAAACATGAAAAAACATTTACTTCAATGCCGCTCCAACAGAGGAAAACGATTAGGAATTCATAAGAAATAACTGGAATATATAAAAATTAATTTGACAAAAAGAGAAAGACTGTCGCCAATACAGCCCTTAACCCCAAGGGTGCAACCCCAACAAATCAGAACTTTTCATTAATATTCACTAAATACAATTCATTTGCTATGAACGAAAGGTGAACCCCATCAGGCCTGAAAAATTGAAAATCATCCTTGCTGATATCTTCATGAGCTAACCAACTAATCCCATTAATAATGGAGAAATGATGAAGTTCTCTATTGACCTTTCTCCTGGCTCTGTCAACTGCGGAGAACTTATCAGCACCCCTCCACACCATCCTTGGTATCAGAGCAGTGAAGATCAGTTTTGTTGTAGGCCAAGACATGACGATTCGTTCTTGGTCAGCTTTTATCTCAATGAGTAGGCCCAGGCCCGAAAGTTGCACCAAATCTTTTTCCCTCAATTGAATAAGCAATACATCAGGGCATGGTTTAGAAGAAAGTAACTCATTTAACAAAGGTAACAATTGACCTCAACTCATGCCACCTTTTCCCCACCAATCAATCTTGATGTCCTCGAAACTAAAGCCTAGGTTCAGTCCATAATGGTTCCTTTCAGCCTGCTTGGCTGCCCACTTAATAAAGGAATATCCAACGATCCAGACGCTTGCTATGGATGCTGGTTGTGTCAACAGGGTACCTAAAAGAAAAAGATGTTAGGAAGGCCAAAACAGATCTATCACTCGTTTAAATTTCTAACATACTTTAAACAGCAATTAGATGACCAACGGCCTAAACATTTCAACTGTTGTAGCGAAAAAAACCCTCTAACAGCTTCTGAAGCCGCGCCTATTCTAAATGAGTGTGTACCAAATTCCATAGGGTTGAGACCCAACATACGTAAAGCTTTCCGCAAGACTGCTAAAATTTGTGGAGCTGTTAAAACAGAACCATCTTGGTGCTGAAAAACAAGTTCCTGCGAATATGGGTTTGCTGCCTTAAATTGGAACCAAGCTGAAATTGGGCAAAGCGGGCCGCTGAGCTTTCGCAATACCATAGTAGCCCCTTTACCTTTCTGATCTGTTTATGAGGATTCCAATAGAATACCTAGAGACTGTTTTGAGGTTGAAACATTAGAAGCTTTGAGCCCTTGAGAGGTAGACTTACCCAATAACTCTGAGATCCTGAAGGCTCCAAAAAATAACCATAACATGCAAAGCTTGAATAACAAAAATTCAAAATGGGAATAGCAAATGTTTTGCAAAATTGATATGATGTTGCCCAGTAATGAAAGATATAGGTTTTCTCAATACTGTACCGCGCTTCTTTATTTTAGACCAACCTTGTAAAATTCTCTTACCCAGCTCGCCTACAGATGGATCATAACCCCAAAAACACTTACCATAGAATGAAACGCCTGACAGTTTACCAGCAATTGTAGTGGCCGATATATTCCTATCAATATTGTCCAAAACGAAACGCAAAATATCATTGTTACTATTTATACAACCTATTCCATCATTGCTTCGACAAACAGCACCTAGATGTAGGAATTCAGCCCAAGCTCTTCTGTAAGCCAAATGTGTACTGTAAGCAAGAGAGTGTTCAACCAATTGCCGTATCTTCGATCTGCTAGATCCCATACCTCTTGAGGAATCTGAGTTTTCACCGGGTCTGCTCCGGGTGCCAAACCACAGAATCTCTGCCACTGGGAACGAGAACGCATCTGCTATATTATTATCCAAACCTGGAACATGCTTAACTTTAAACGTTACATTGAACATCAGGCAACCGAGCATGAATCTCTGCAATAGTTTTAGCAGGCGCCTATCTTTGGCCCTTTGACCATTAACCAGGTCAACCACAGTTTTGTTGTCAACATGAAAAAGAATGGGTTTATTTGCTAACAATGTGCCCCAAACGGCCAAAGCTACAATTAGGGGAAAGAATTCCAGAAATGCTATACTACGCTTTTCTGTAATCCATTTCTTTGGCCATGTTTCAGCACACCACTTGCCATCCCAGAAGAGCCCAAAACCATTGGCCCCTGATGCATCAGAGAAAATCTGAATAGACCATACAAAACTTTCATCTAAAGACCAAATGGTGACTCCATTGAAGACTTTAAGAAACATAATCCATACTTCAAAGTCAGCTCTCATAGAAAGAGACACTCGAACTCTGTGATGAGGTAAGGTAATACCTGACATAGCAAAACCTAACCGTCGACAAAAGGACCTGCCAGCTTTCACCACCTTGCAAGCACAATTTAGATGACCCAATAATCGTTGCATCTCAAACAATGTGAGCTTTTGAGATAACCTAGCATGTTCCAAGAAATCCATAATCTCTTTTAATTTTGCTGCTGGCAATCTGGCCTCCATTTTAATTGTGTCAATTTCAATGCCCAGAAAAGTGAGACAAGTCACAGGGCCCTCTGTTTTCTCTTCAGCCAGAGGCACACCTAATTCTTTGGTTAGAGTCTGAAAGAACTGAAGCGCTCTACCACATTGTTGAGTCTTTGCTACACAAACAAACAGAAAGTCATCCAGATAATGCGATACTTGAACATGACCTGATCTAAAAGAGAAAACCCATTGAAGAAATTAGCTGAAATCCTCAAACAATTGACAAGAAACTGCACAACCCATAGGCAAAACTTTATCGACAAAATAATGTCCATCAAAATAGATACCAAGCAATGCAAAATCCCTTGGGTGTACAGGGAGTAATCTAAAAGCTGATTTAATGTCGCACTTTGCCAATTCCGCACGTGAGCCGGTTTTTCTCACCAGTTCAAGAGCCACATCAACTGAAGCAAACTGTACCATAGTATCTTCTTTAGCTATGAAATCATTTACTGACCAACCTTGTGGCCATGACAAATGCTGTATCATGCGAAATTCGCCCTGTGTCTTCTTTGGAACAACTCCCAAGGGAGAAATGATAAGGTCGGGAAGAGGCCAAGTAGAAAAAGGACCAGCCATTCTGCCTTCAGCAATTTCTGAATGCAATTTCTTAGCAATAATATGTGGGTATTGATTAGCAGACTTCAAATTTAGAGCAAACCCGCTGCATCTAGGACCTTGGTACCCCAGACGGAAACCTTCCTTGAAACTCCACTCCAACTTCAAAGCTTTGTCCCGCATAGGGTAGAACTGCAGCCAATAACATAGCTTAGGAATATCAATTGGGGTAACTGCCCTTGTAGTTAGGTTGGAATGTATTAACCCGTCCTCTACCCTGACCAACGGCATACCCGTGGGTTTGTTCGCTGAAACACTGCAAAATGGCATGCTTACCACCACATTTTGAACACTCGTGTCTGTATTTACAGGGATTCTTGTGGCAGTACCCTCGGTTAAAATTCCAGCAAGCTCCCGGAATGACTGATTGAGTTTTTGCCCAAGAACCCAACCCTCCCGGGGTGGGTCTGTTAAGAAAAGGCCGGTGAGTAATAGCAAGCCCGCTAGCAGTATGCATGGTAGGGGGAGGCCTCTGTGGATACATCCATTGAACCCATAACTCGTTATCAACCTCCCCCCAGGGTTTATCGGGAACAAGGACTAGCCGAGCTCTAAATTTCTCATCATAATGGAGCCACGCAAAACCACCAAATTCGGACTGAGCCTTCCTGATTGTATCCAAGTATTTAAAAATAGATACTGAACGATCTGGAAATTTTTCGCAATAAACACTTGCGAAAATCAGAAATGCTGAGGTCCACGAATCTATATTGGTAGGAACTCTAGGTCTTTTAGCTAATTCCCAAGCCTCTTCCCTGGAACCTTCTTTAGATTGAATTTCCCTGTGAAGCAACTTAAAGACATCAACAAACTCACCTTTCCAAATTTTTTCCCTGGTACTCTTGCTCAAATGTGAACCAAGGAGCATAGATAAACCTATGTACGGGAGCCTTTTTAAACCTGCTATTTTTTCCTTATCTTCTTGAACTTTAGAAGCTGCGTCATTCTGGGCAGCTTTGTCAGATACCGGTATGTCACCCTTGTCCTTACCAGTACTGGGAGGTAACGGTTGTTGTACGTCTGAAGATGCCTCACAATGACAGCACACTTTAGCCTCTGTATTTTTATCATTAACCAACTTCTCTTCTGCTTTACGCCTTCTAATATTAGCATTACCACAAGGATGACCACAATTCGACTCACCTGACTGAAAGGGCTTGTCCAGCGCTGAAAACGCCTTCTTGGTAGCACTTTAGTTGGTGCTGGTATAACGTCTGAAATCCTTCCAGCTCCGCTCTGACTCTTTCATCTGTAAAATATGAGCTTTGGACATCTTATTAGTGATCCCACCCCTTCTGGACTGGAAAAAACCTGTCCCAACATCCTCCTCCCCGGTCCCAATTTCACCATCTTCAAGTTCGGAAAGATCATCAGCCCCATTATCATAAACCCCTTGACAGGCCCCACTGCTGGATGGCTGTGCTCCATCCCCTACCCCACCATCAAAATGTCTACAGTTCACCGCTTTTTTTAACTGCGCAATTTTGTGGTTAGCCAAAGGTGCTGGGAAAACCGCCTCAGGATTTTCAAATTGTTGCTGAGGAGAAGAACAGGATGCTGTGTACCTGCTCAAAGGTGTATCACTGCACCTGATGCCCTTTTGCAGCCTTATACCATCGTTGGCCTGCGAGCCGTTTGAACCCGCAGACACATGAGGCTCCAAGAGCTGTTCTGATGCCGTGGTGGTTCTTACCCCCTCATCGCTAACCCAAACCCATTGACCATGCCCTCTTGTGGCACTTTTATCCCTGACTGAAACATCCTTGCCACTGCCCACTTCACAGTTTGAAAAAGGAACCTCTGTATTCGGTTTAGAAGGCAAAACCTGGCTTCTCAGAGCTGAACTAACACCAGAAAAGACTTTAACACCAACCCTGGAAGCGTCTTGTGTGGACAAAACCACACTGCTCAAAACCGAGTCACCACTCTCACAAGAAATCACCGACCAAAGGGACCTCTCACCAGACGTAGAACTCGCACTTTTTGCCAAATGAAGTTTGTTACTAAAAATAGGAATATCAAGTTTAGCAGTTGTACTTAAGATAGCAGTGCTTTGAATAAAATCAAAATCTTTCATAATTAAATCATCACTAGGTGGCGCCATCACCTCATTTTCAACCAAGAGCACCTCATCTGTGCTGCCACAGTCCCCTTTAAGGGAGGTTGTTTTCTTGGGAAATTTGCCTCTAACTGAGCGTGTGCAGGACCTGCCCCTCCCTCTCCCCACACTTGAGGAAGCAGGCTGAATACCAGAGGTGAGAGAAAAATCCCCTTTTAAGACTTTGCCATTACCGCTGCGCAACTTAACCTTCTCATTCTCAGGAGAGCTGTCAGACAAGGAACAGGATAAAATAGCCGCAGAAACCCTATCTGAAGAAGACCTTCTCTTATTAGACAACCCAGTCCAGGCTTGACCAAGCACCCCTGGGGCCAATAAATCTTCCCTCCCTGCCTGACAAAGCATTCTCAATGCTTCCCTAACATTAGCGGCAGACTCAGCCATGATTTACAGCGCAATAAAACCAAGCGCTGACACAAAAAGGCCATACAAAGGCACTAAAACCAAACGCTGCCGCCTACCTGCCTCACAAGGACCCCCAATTGACAGCAATTAGAACGCGGCGTTTGAACACGCCGCGTTCTAAAGCAGGCGCCTAGCCTGCACGCGCTCGCTCTGGGCCATTCCATCAGCCCGAAGCTGCCCGGGGGTGGACATTCTTTGAATGCCACCCCCAAGCCCCCCATTCTGTCACATCACTCAGAATCTTCCGTGCTTTTTCGAGTGTATGTTTCCATTGTAATCTATGTACAAGACTTTGCTTCGCCGTCTGTCTCACTCGGTATTTGATCTTGAAATGTGTCACTGCTCTACTCCGTTGTGTATAAAACCTTCGACATATACATGCCCATGTTTTTGTTCACAACTTGTTCTGAGCTGTGCCTGAATGGTAAAAGGCTTGACCTTGTTTGGTACGATGAGCATCTCATCTTTAATTATGTCTGGCTTTTTAGTTCTTCAAACCTCATACTTGTCTGCGCCTGCATGTGTAATGGAGGCTGGTAATCAGTGTTGGCGGTGTTGGTGTCAATGGATGTGTTTTTGGTAAATCTGGGTGAACTGGCCACAGTGGTATTTCATATGGACTATCCTTTGTCCTGCTCAGTGTTGTGGAGTTCTGTGCAGTACTTTTGTGTGCTACTGGCGTGTTCTTCGAAGTGGTTTCTGCATCTCTGTGTGCATGATTAATTTCTAAATTGATTTTGCAGCTTTTGTTTTGCTGGCTTTTTTATTGTTTTCCTTGGGAACTATGCATCTTCTGTATTCCGCTTTTAAAGGCCTAAACAGGCATCCTTTATGAGTAGATTTTGCTCCTTTCTAGGTTTGTGATGTTAGACTTGCCAAGGCAATCCAAGATTTTGCTTGATCATGTTGTCCGAGATAAATTATTTGTCATATGGGTATCAGACGCTCTTAATGTATTATGAGGCATTACGTTCAGGCAGCTCAGTTGGAGTGAAAAAGGGGTTATGGGCCATCATATTGCATGCTCATTTATTCCCCAAAATATTGAACAGTTTTTCACAATTTACCATGTGTCAAGATGTGAGAAATAGGGTTGTTGGTTGATTGGGGTGTGAGACCTGGTCAAGCAACAACCACAATCCCTTGCAGGGTGAGCCAAAAAAGTCCCTAAATTAACCTGTGCTTAACCCTGGGCAACTCTGCACACAAGTAGTCAGGCTTAGCTTAGAGGCAATGTGTAAAGTATTTATGCACACACAAACAGTAATAAAATGAAAAAAATAACACAAGAAAAATCCCAAACCAAATTAGAAAAATAGATTATATTTTAATAAATCATTTGACATCAAAACCAGAAAAATTCAAAGAGTAAAACCGAAGATATTAATTTTGAAAGAATTAAGTGAAAATAGTGCCAAAAACCACAAAGCGCCAACGAGGGTTATTTGGTCGTGCTGGATCGGGAAAAATTCAAAATTTCAGGCTACCACAATGGAGCGTGGGCCGGCTACAGGGACCAGGCTTGGCCTGCTGAGCAAATGTACCTTAGTTTGGGTTGCATCGACGTTGAGGATCCTGATGACGATGAGGATGCAGATTGCAGGCAAGGCAATGCGCCGGTGTCAATGCATGTGGCAGTGGTGATGCGCTGGTCCTGGTCACGCAGCAGCGCTGATGCGTCGGCTCCGCTGAGTAGGTTGCTGCGATGCAGAGTTTCTTCATCGAGGCTGTGGTCAACAGGGATGCGGGGACATTTCTTTAAGTAGAGTGTCGTGCAGTAGTGGTTCCAAAGGTGAGGTGGCAGCTCCGAACCACACAACAGCAGCGATGCACCGGTTCTGATCCACACAGCAGGGTTGATGCACCAGATTTGATCAGCACAGTATCGGCGATGTGTGGGTGCTAATCTACGCCTCGGTGGGGATGCGCCGGTTCTGTTCTCCGCAGTGGTGACAATGCATCGGTTCTGTTAGAGCAAGCACCTTAGGTCCACTTCTGAGGGTCCAGGACTGGGGTGTCACCACTTGGCAGGGCAGACTCACAGATGGTAGAGTCTAGGTGCAGAAGCAGGATAGTTGGAAGTATTTTATGCCCCTGAGACTTCAGATCATGAGGCCAGACAACTAGCCCTTGGAGTCATTCTGGGTTCTGGGGGCAATTGATGAAGGTCCAGTCCTTCTCACCCAGGCAAGGAGGGCAGCAGGCAGCCGTTCAACGCAGCAAGGCAGCAGTTCTTCCAGAGCAGCAGTACAACAGAGGATGGCCCATCAAGTCACACCTAAGCTCACATTATGTGTGGCTGTCCAGCGGTAATACCAAAAGCCACCCAACCCAGACTTGGAATCAGAGACAGGCTGCAGGCACACAGGGCTAAGAGCAGGAAAATGCTAACTTTCTAAAAGTAGCATTTTTTGAAATTGTAATAATATATCCGACTTTACCATTAAAGAGGATTTATCATTACAATTTCTTAGGTACTGAACATGACAGATCTACCTCCTTACCTCCTCGCAATTAAGAATTACAGCTTATTAAATGTAATAAGGAATTCCCAATGTTATATTATGAGAGGGGTAAGACTCACAGTAGTGAAAAAAGAATGTGGGAGTTTTTGACTACCAGGACATGTAAAACTTAAAAGCCCATCCTACCGTTTAGTTACATAACACCCTGCCCTATAGGCTACCTAGGGCCTACCTTTGGGGTGACATATGTAATGAAAGGGGAGTTTAGGGCTTAGCACGGGGTTTAAATGCCAAGTCAACATGGCAGTGTAACACTGCATTCAGTCTGAAATGGCAGGCCTTGGGCAGGTTTTAGAGTGCTACTTAGGTGGGTGGTACAATAAGTGCTATAGCCCCACGGGTAGCATTTAATTTACAGGCCCTGGGTATATGGTATAGCACTCTTCAAGGGACTTAAAAGTAAATTAAATATGCCAGTTAGGTGTATGGCAATCAAACCATGTTTAGGGGAGTGAGCACAACCACTTTTGCACCAGTTAGCAGTGCTAAAGTGCACAGAGTCCTAAGGCCAACGAAAACAAATTCAAAAGAATTGGAGGTAAGCAGGCAAAACGTTTGGGAGAAGACCACCTTAAGGCGGATAGGTCTAACACAAGAGCACAGATCTAGTGGACTTTCATAGATTGTTGTTGGCTGACTTGGAATCTGCAGTTCCAATACTGTTCTGTTGGTTATATTCATAATCTTTACCTGTGCTCAGATGGCTTGGGCATGCTGTGGTGTTTAGTCAATGGGATGGTGCCCTGCTGGTGTCCTGGTTGTTTGATCCCTGGACACCCTAACAACCATCTTGTTTTACATGGTTTTTGTGTGTGAGTGGACTTTTTGTCTCAAAGTGCGTGTAGAATAATGCACTTGTGGTTAGTGTATGCTACGCTGTTTATGTGGAGTGCATACCTGAGATTTGTGACACTTTGGGGTAGATTTACTAAAGACTTACAAAGGCACATGCATTCCATTCATGGGACTGCAATGTGATGTGCATACGTTGAGTTGATTGAATTTGTTGCACGGTAGTGTTTTGTGTATGCTTGTGCATGTAAGGCTTTATCCATTCTAGTTCTGCTTTTAGCATTTCTTATGCACACAGAAGTTGTCATGATGTTGCCAAGCTGCTATATAGGGCTCTTTCTGAAAGTGTTAATGTGACCGTAGTGGTGTGCTTATGGTGTGCCTTCATACTGCAGTTGCAGGTGCTTTGGAATCCAGGCACTATCTGTGTCAGTACTTTGTCTGGGCTCTGGTATAATTTTTTGGGTCGGTTAATGTATGTGGCATTTTCATTTGGTAATGTTTGTGATGTGCATTTTTAAGAATTCATCTTCAACCCACCAGAAATTACATGTTATGCTCCATCAAACCGGTTAAATTTCACCAAGCATTGCAGCTTTCTGTCAAGTGTAGAGCGTTACCTACTGCACTACACTTGATCTTAGCCCAAGGACATTGGCACCCAAGGTGATGGTACAACCAATAGACCACAACCTCCCCCTTCACATATTAGTCTATACAAAATACCTTACCAATATCACCACAGGCATCAGGGATTTAATGAAGTCATAAGCCTCTCTTCTACAGACTAATTCTAAAAGTGTAGCATGTGGCATTTAAAATCTAATTGCATTTTACTTGATTTCTTTCTAGAATATTATCGCTCCTGTCTACCATCTTGCCAAGGTGGTGCAGCATACCTGTCCCAGACCCAGCTAATAGCACATGGGCTAAAGAGCATCAGTCTGCAAAGGTAAGTGAGTTGTTGTATCTTCCATCCTAGAATGTCAGGTCGGTGCTGTTTAGAATGCTTGGTAGAATAGCAGGACTATGCTTTGCCAGTTGGTAGTTGGAAAGAGAAGTAGTGTAGGAGTGCTAACTTAATAGATATCTTGGATAATTTCACTCTTAATTGATTCAACTTTGTTACATTGGCAGCGGGTGCCTTAATGGGTAGATTTATAAAATTAAAATAAAGGCTCTGAAAAGAAAGTAGGTAAAGTCAAAAGTGTTTGAAACTAACCCTAATTAGACATGGGAAGATTTGTGGAAGCATTCTAGTTGTTACCCACTAGATTGTGGGGAAGGAAACAATTGCTTTTGTTAGTATTACCCTCACACACTCTAGTAGTGTCATGCTTCATCATTGGGTCACCCTGACTCCTAAAGGTCAGGGTGGGCTCAACCATATTCCAGGGAGCTCTTGAGAACATCTTCTCATTTCTAATTAGGGTTAGTTTCAGAGGCCTGTGAACGTGATTTACAAGGCTGTGGGGTACTTTCTGTGGAATAGTGTCTAGTACGGGAGGATGTACTCCCACCAGAGATTCCCTGCCTGCCCTTGCGGCGCAGGAGAAGTTCCTCTTCTCCGAGTGCCTTAGTTTTCTAGAAAGTCAAAAGTGTACCTATTATGGTAAAAGACCAAGTACAAAGAGTTGGAAAAGTTGAAGAGTAATGGGATAGTTGAGGAAGTAAAAGCGACAGAGTGACTGGCTTCTGTGGTGATGGCACACAAGGTCAATGGTGAAGCTAGGTTGTGTGTCGACTTGCGTGAGTTAAATAAGTGTGTTCTAGTAGATCTACTATTTTGAAAAAATCCAGCAGGTATGATCATGCCCGGCTGGCCCTCTGATTGGTTTTAATTCTGACCCATGGACGCATGAATATTTTGCGGCGCGTACCTTGGGGCCAGTTTTAATTTGCACACACTTCACTGACGTCCTGCTTCCCTCACCACTTCGTGCTCATTAGAAAGGTATTTATCATACCTCTGAAAATATCCCAGAGCGGTTAAAGATCGCACCGTGACTTGGCATCACGGTGCAAGGAGTTTCCCAATGATGAATCATGCCACCTCTGGTGGGTGAGGAAATTCATCCTTTAAAGGGAACACCCCACATCAGTTAGGTACACCAGCTCTCATTGCTTCTTTTCTCTCCATTAGACCCAGGTGTTTATTAGTGGTTATTATAAGTATTGGCTGGTCTCTAAATCTCCTCTGGCCCTCGTTTTGTGGTTTGGTAGTAGATCATTATCCGCCTCCGAATATAACAGAAATGCTGTCAATGTTAAAAGTGCAACACACTTTTTTTCGCTAGATTTAACTTTGACATATCACCAGGTGAGATTGTTTTTGAAATTGAAGGATTGTGGCTTAATGTTCAAAGCCAAGAAGTGTAAGTTTAAATTGACAGGTTTATGATTTGGGTCATAAGATTACTTCCACAGGTATAGAACCTAAACAGAAATCGGTAAAAACAATTGGTGACATGCCAAGCCCTGTTGCAAGGAGGAAGTGGCCAAATTCCTAGGTATGTTAGAGTTTTATAGTAAGTTCATATCTAATTTTACAGAGAAAACTAAAAGGTTGAGAAGTTTGTTGAGGAAAGGAACTGTGTTTCTATGGGATAGAGAATGTGAGAAGGAGTTCCATGTTTTGAAATTGTGTTTTGCAAAAGCCCAGAGTCTACAAAGTTTCGAACCTAGCTCCCAATTAGTACAAGGAAAACCATCATGCATGCCCTAGTCACAAGCAAGTTGGACTAGAGGAACACCCAGTATGCCTGAATCAACAAAAAACTCACCAGAAAGTTGCAGACCATTCAGAACTCATTGACTAGAATCACTCTCAACCTCCTACGCGCACTCACGTCACACAACTTCTGAAGGAACTCCACTGGCTCTCCATTTACAAACAAGCATAATTCAAACTCTCCACCCACACTTTCAAGGTACTACATAACACTGGCCCAGAATACCTCAACAATCATATCTGCTTTCACAAACCTTCAAGACACCTCCTCTCGTCCAGACTCCTACTTAAACAGATCACACGTATACAGGAAACCAGATCTGGCAATTGAGCCTTCTCATACACTTCTCCTTAAACATGGAGTGACCTGCCTCTAATCATAAGAGCTTCCTCCTCACTTCTTGAATTCCGCAAGGTGCTAAAGACCAGACTTTTTGAGTAATCCCACTAGGCCCTCAGTGTGCTCAGCACCAGGATAGCCTCCCGGGTAATAGTGCACTCTACAAATCTACATGACATGCCACTGTGATCATGACAGATGCCAGTTCGAAGGGTTGGTGAGCAGTGTTTCAACGCACAGAGGGTGCAGAGTGCACTGGTAAACATCATTTACAACAAATGCAATACAATGCATTCCATTACAATGCGGTCATTACAACGACTGCGTTGTTACATTGCATAACATTACAACTCAAGTCGTTACAACGACTTGCTGTAGGGGGCAGAAGGTGTTGGATTTAAAATCCTACACCTTCCCTACTGTTGCACAGACTGGAGTTGGAATAGTAAATTATACTATTCCAAACTCCAGCGCCCTCCCTACACCAAGTCGTTGTAACGACTTGCGTTGTAATGGTATGCGATGTAACAACGCAGTCTCGGTAATGACCGCGTTATAATGGCATGCGTTATAAATGTGTGCGTTGTAACGTGGCCTATTCGAGTGCACTATTTTATTTATTTCTACAGGATTGCAAGGTGCCGAATTAAACTATTCTGTAATTGAAAAGGAGGCAATAGCTGTTCATTGGGTGATAAGAAAGCTAAAGAAATGTGTTTGAGGCAGTAGATTTGAAATCAACCATTAACCCTTAAAGGGCGTGTTTGAAAAGAAAGGGGTTGATCCTATTACAGGAAGAATTTAAAAATGGGTTGTGTCCCATCAGGAATTTCAGTTTGTGGTAGCGTAGGTATGAGGTACACAATCTGGCAGATTGCTGCTCGTGTCTCATAAGTGATAAGAATGATGCAGAAGATATGGAAGAAGATGATGATGATTGCGATGACTTAGATGTGTGTTTAATCAGTGAGGGTATTATAAAGAAAGAACAGTAGTTGAAAGAAATTGATAATTATTCTGTATTACAGGAGGTTTTCAGGTGTATGAACAGTGTGGGAAAGGTAAGGCAAAACTTCAAGACCAATCTAAAGGTTTCTGGAAAGTTAGAAATGAGCTTTCGCATCAAGGAGGATTGCAAATATGTGGGACAAGATGATTTGCTCCTGTTAGCCTAAGGGGAGATTTAATTGATATTGCCCATGAAAGTCACCAGGGATTTCAAAGTCCAAAGAGAAATGGAGAGGCATGTATTGGTGGCCAGGAATGGATCTTTGAATTAAAATTTCGGTGAGAGAATGTGTGGAGTGTGCAAATAGAGACAAAATCATAAAATGTAGATTGCAGCCCCTGGTCATAAAAACCTACATAAGGAACCTTGGGATGATGTAGCTTTGTACATCATAGGGTCTATCAGAATTTCTAGTAGAGATGAGAATGTCATTGCTCTAGTAGATATGTATACACGGTGGCCTGAAGTTACTATTACCAATTTGGTGGAGATGTGATGTGATTAAATTTCTGGATTAGATTTTAAGCAGGGAGAGTTTTTGCTAGAAGGCAGAATTGGTAAAGAAGGTGAAGATTTATAGATTGACACCTCACTCCACCATGGGCATTACTGCTCTTGAGCTTTTTCACAAGAGGAAAGCTAATGCCAGCATATGTCCATCTTGGGTTAACACTAAGATGGTGAAAGATAAGAGTGTTGAGTTTCTTAAGGATGTTTGGAGGGATGTTGAAAAAGAAAAGGTGAAAGTGAGAAAAGAGATGTTTGATGCTCATAAAGTAAGCAAGAAGACAGTGATGGAGGTCACTGATACAGTAAAGATTAAAAATCCCAGAAAAGGACATTTACAATCTAAATTCTTGACTCCTATGAAGGCAAATAAGATTTTCAACAACGCTAGCAAGACAGAAGATCACAAAATTTGGAATTTGAACAGGGAGGCAAAGCTGCCCTGTTGTGAGAGATCTATTGGTTGAGGGAATGAGGTGTATGGTGCTCTGAGCACTAAAGTATAGACTAACTTGAGGAGGAGTAAGAGCTGTTGCAAGAAATCAGGGCATCTGATGGATTATGTGTGATAATATTAATACAGCACTGGAGGGAAGAGAGAGTTCTTTATTTTTCTATTCTATTCAAGGATTTTCTGATTTGATTTATGATGGAAACAGAAAATGTATGTTGTGTTTTGATAGTTGCTAAGATATGAAGATATATTTACGTACTTTGTTTACTATTGTTTAGTAATGTACATAACCATACAAGTGATGCGGGCATCCCCTTTGCCTGTATTCTTCCTTATTGTTTTACAATGTGTATAACCTTACAAGTGAAGCTGGAATCTACATCCAAGGGAGGGAGATGTGTGGTATCTCCCATCCTAGAATGTCAGGTCGGTGCTGTTTAGAAGGCTTGGTACAATGTTAGGACTATGGTTTGCCAGCTGGGAGTTGGAAGGAGAAGCAGCATAGGAGTGATGGCTGAGGTGAATTTCAGCAACTTAATAAACATCTTGGATATTTTCATTCTGATTTGATTCAACAGTGTTTTATGTAATTCTGGCGTAAGCCCAAGTGTCACTTGAAATGTGGCACGTTCATTTCAATGAATAAGTCTCAAAGTATGAGTGGGCAGGTACAATCAGTTTAAAATAGGAAATCAGAGTTGGATATTGGCATTTACAGATGGGAGCTAGATGTTGGGGTCGGAACGTATGAAAATTGGGGAGGGTAAGGGAGGGGAGGGGAGGAAAACAGAAGAGAGGGAAGAGGAAGCACGGAAGAACTAGGGTGAGCTGAGGAGGAGTGAGGGGAAGTCGAGGTAGCGTTGTGGAAGGAGAGCAGTTCAGAGATATTTTAAAGCAAAGCTTGGCTTTAAGTGGAGGTAACGATAGATGTTTGGAGAGGTGAAGATAAGGAAAGAAATATGAAGGGGATATTTTGTAATGTCCCGTTGGAGGAACGGAGGACAGAGGGTTGGTATTAAGACAGTTTGACAGGAAGTGGAAGTGGAGGGGTGATGAGAAAAGATTTCAGGAGAGAGATGGACATGAAGTAGATGAAAGAAGAGGAGGTGTGGGTGTTAATACTTCATGCTGGAAGGGAAGTTGAAATCCAAGAACAAAAATAATACATATGAATTTAAAATATTATTTTCAATAGGTTTTAAAATGCATTTTAAGGTGACGGCAAAAGATGAATTTGAAGTTGTAGTCTCAGATTTATACAGTTAACTTTTTTCTAACATAATCATTTTATAAACTTAGGATTTGATGCTTCGTAGGCCTGGTTCTGTGAATCTGTGACTGTGCAAAGCCTTTTTTGATTAATTGACCTTGGATGGCCCTTGTTCAAGTGCACGTAAGATCCTTGGGATTCTAAAACTGGTGCACGGCTTTGCATGGAACAGGGGAATTCAGATGCAGTAAAGCTCCTTCTTTGAGTGCTCCTAAAGAAACATTCAATATTGTGTTTCTTGCCTGGGAAGGATAATAGTTTGCAAAAATATTGCATCCCACATTGTGACTGAAAGGTAGCCTTAAAGATAGCCATAATATTATAGTAGCCCCATTTTATAACAATCCTCCATGGGCCTCATTCCAAGAAAGGAGGGATACTAAGTATTGGAAGATCAGCAACTTTTGTAATGAAGGGCTAAGATTTACAGTGGGTGTAGGATAGTAACGTCATTAAGTACACAGCAAAAGAGAATATAAACTGTTGTGAACATGTTTTGCTGTCTTATAAATTTTATAAGTGAGCACAACATTTGCCATGTACAACTCAAATACACGAGAGCTGCCTGTGAGAGACATGAGCTAACAAACAGAAGTTGGCTGCAAAGTGCACAATTGTAAACATTATGGGCCCAATTCTTTAAACCATTTGTGTGCAAGTTCAACTTACGCATGCACATGGCTTGATATAGAAGTGCAATGTAGTCGCAAAAGCTGACCTTGTATTAGTAAATCCATTTGCTCATGCCAAAAATTACCTTACAATGTTGTAATACTGCAGAGGTGTTAATTCCTATTTTAGGGGAGTGGTGGGGATGGGAGGCGATTTGAGGGGAGGGGAGGGTACATGAGGGGAGGTGAAGGAAAAGGTCTTTCCAGTGTGGGATTCCCCTAGAAAAGTTGGATGCATCCAGAAAATCTAGAGTTAGTTGGTTTTCAAAAACAGTGTCTACTGTCCCTACAGATGGGGACACAGGAAGCACTCAGAATCAGTTCTGTCCCAGCAGATAATGACATTAATCAAAGGTGACGTGATCGCTCTGCTACTCCTATGGACTGCCACAATGGCTTGCTGCTTCAATGCGTTCCCACCAGAAAACTCTGTCTTTTTCATGTGGTCTCTGTTCTTTATTGCCAGCCCCCAATCTCCGCCTTGGCTTTTGGCACCAGGTACCTCTTATTTGCTGTGATGTGAAATCACCCTGCTTGCCACTGTTCTGGCTACAGAAGGAGGCAGGTTACAAGTAAAGGTTGTTTGTAAGGCTATGGCTGTGTGGGGCAGAAGATGCTAAATAAGAGGGTGGAAAGCCCACCACAAAGCTGTGTGAGCCCGCTCTCTCAGTTTTTGCAACGTGGACGGAGAGGGAATCACATTTAGTTTTCGAATGCCAAATTGAAGCATCAGCAGAACTGTGGCTCCAACCGTGTTTGTGCTATTTTTCTACTGGTATCTGAGGCTCATTCCACTATTGCTTTGCAAACTGTACCAAGAGAGAACTATTTCCCCACTTGACTCTAAGGGTAGTGAGAAAGAGCAGTCATAGGCTTCTCAGGAAAGTAGTGAGGGTGGAAGAGCTCAACCAAGAAATACAGTAATGTAATGTCCCTTTCAGTGATTGTCTTTCTGTAAAGGAAAGTACTTTTAATCATCCAGGAAAATGAAATACTTCAAAATACAATTTGATAAGCGGATACAGGTTGGTTTCCTAGTTACTAAGATCCCTTGGGTGCTACGAGAGCCAGAACTCTCTTCTGCCCATCATCAATGTGACGTTTCCATAGTCTTAGGTGCTTTTGGTATGCGTTGTCATCATCCAGGACATGTCTTGTCACGAAGTCATGCACATAGAGACATACTACTCTGGGCGCAAATGTGTTCCCCATTGTTGTGCCATGAATTTGGAAAAAGATTCATTCTCCTATTGGAAATATTTCCTAGTCACTGCCATTTGTGCACAGTCTAGGACGAATTCTATGGGAGAAATATGGTCCCAATCCTCATCTTTTAATAGTGATTGCAGTAATATTGTTATACGGGGCTTCTGCATCCATGGTTATCAAAATCTCACCCTCTAATAGATCCAAAGTGTTAAGAAAAAAGTCTGTAAATTTTGATTTGGGTTCAAGTTCTGATCCAATACCTGACACAATTGGTCTACGCAGTGGTGGTGCTTTCCCTTTGTTTACTTTTAGGAGGATGTAAAAATATGAGATTCAGGGATTCTTTTGGTGAAGATAGTCAGCCTCATACTGTGTTATCCTTCACTTTTCCTTGGTTTCATTTATATGCAATATCTTCCAAAACCACCTTTGTAGGGTCCCTATGTAACATTTTGTAGTTTCTTTTCTCATTCAGGAGTCTGAGACATTCTCCCCTGCACATGTTCCTTTGTAGAATTACAATTGTTCCTCCCTTGTCTGCTAATTTGATTACAATATTATCTGGATCTGCTAATTCTGTCAATGTTTGTTCTTTCTTGCTCAAATTATGGTACATTTTATGATCTGCCTCCTTGGGTTATCGAAGTCCCTTATAATGGCTGCTCAAATGTTAGTACTTCCAGTGGCATGAGTGATGTCATCAGAGTGAACGAAGACTTTGTCCATAAGCTTTTGTTTCCCTGTTTTGTATCACTACCTTCTTCTGCTCTGAAAACATAGGTCTTCAGCATTATTTTTCTGAAGAAATCTGACAATTCAATCCTTAGTTTAAATATATCTGGTTTTGTAGTTGGGACATTTCCTAAGTCTTTGTCTAGAACCTTCATCTGTGTCTCGGTCAAATTGACGTCACTTAAATTGATGACAGGACTTATTCTATGCTTGTGCTCAGTTATAGTTGGACATTTCTGTAATTCCCCATGGGAGGGGTCAGCTAAGAGTAATACCTCCACAGAGTCTGGGAACGATGGGGATGAGAATAGACAACAGAGGAAAGGAAGAGCGAGAAGACCTCAACACTTTTCCCAATGATATGAAAAAAATTGAGTTCCCAAATCAGGGTTTTTGGGTGGAACCTGCATAATTTTGGACAAATGTTTCCCCCCTAAAATTTTCAGTGGTTTCCTAACACCCACCCCCTTTTTTAGGAAGAGGAAGGAGGATGGTCTGAAAAATACAATGGTAAGACCCCGTACCGGACAGCCTGCTCTATTACCAACCATGGAATTTCTTTTTTGTTTTTTGTTATTGTTTTACATAGCGCAAACTTGACCCGAAGGTATCCGGAATCAGAGCGCTTTACATGAGCACCAGTTGGGTTACACAAGGACTTTTTTTTGTTTGGCACAGGGAGATTAAGTGATTTGCTCAGAATCACAAGATGTTGAGCGTCATTCCTGAGACTCGAACCTGGTTCCCCAGATTTGAGATCGACCGCCCTAGCCGTTAGGCCACATCCCACATCAGCTCTCCACAGGAAGTGGGAGGAGATGCAGGACTCAGTGCTCCATGCCTATTTTCAGAATTGGGGAGCATACAGGAAGCTAATCTCAAGACTTTATGAAGAATTGATAACAACACCGTATTCTGAACAAACGTCCCAACATCTACTGACTTGCTGGTGCCCATACCTGTCTACAGTCCTGACGGATAAGACCTGGACCATTCTCCTAGCCACACACGATTAGGACCTCTGTGAATTACGATTGAATTTCAGTGACTTCAAAACACTTAATGGATGACACTGGACTCCAAGTAAACTACTTCATGCAAGCCTGGTAGCCTCTGAAGTCTGCTGGAGATGCCACACACCTGGGGGCAATATCATCCACATACTATAGTCCTGTGACCTTATCCAAGACTACTGGAACGGGGTCTGGGGGTCCTTGAGACAGTCCAGCGATTTGGACTTCCGACCCTCGGTCGAGCTAGACTTTCTACATCAAATTCCACCTGACTTCTCCATGGATGATCACAAATAGAGATAGCTTGCCTCAGCTTTTGCAGTGGTGAAACTCTGTATCTGGCATCGGTGAAAATCATCCACACCCCTTACTTTAGTGAACTGGAGAGCGATCCTGGCAGCGATGGCCTCTCACCAATGTTTGATTTATATACTCAATGACCAGTTGCACATTTTCAAAACCATCTGGAACTCTTACCTGTCCTGCACACTCCACAACTCTTGATGAACCTATGATGGCACTGGGGTCGCCAAAAGATGCGCACCCATGCCCCTGGCACTTTCAACTTACCCATGTGAGGAGACATCTCTTCTATTACTACCTGTAGCTTAGACTATTGGTGGTGGATTAACCCTACGGCTTGCTTTCCTCCTTACTTTCAAATTTCAGATACTTTACTATTCCGAGCATGAAGTCAAGGCACTCGTGGGCATATATACAAGGACTGGCGATAACTATCGCTAACGCTAGTTAGCGGCAGTTTTTTCATTGCCGCTTACAGCTGAAAACTATCGCCATGTTAGCGGCGTAGTTACAAGCTGTCACTACATGGCGATAGTATCAGGGATCGGCGGTGAAAACTGCCGCTAACATTAGCGCAATGGCGATAGGAATTCCGGCGTTAGCGGGCGAAAACTAGCGATAGGCCCATTAGCGGCAAAAAAAACTCACGTTAGTCAGCCCAACATGAGTTTTGTTTGCCTCTAATGCAAAAAATAGCCTATCTGCAACCTCCAATAGAAAATAGGCATAAAAACCAAAAGAATGCAGAATGTAGCAGCAAGGGCCAAGTGCAGCACACATCAACAACCCTTGCAAGCCACCCAACAACCAGGATGATCAGGATGAGAGCCTGGATGCCTCGCTGGACCTGCGTCTGGAGCCTGGATGCCTCGCTGGACATGCGTCTGGAGCCTGGATGCCTCGCTGGACCTGTGTCTGGAGCCCGGATGCCTCGCTGGACCTGCGTCTGGAGCCCGGATGCCTCGCTGGACCTGCGTCTGGAGCCTGGCTGCCTCGCTGGACCTGCGTCTGGAGCCTGGCTGCCTCGCTGGACCTGCGTCTGGAGCCTGGCTGCCTCGCTGGACCTGCGTCTGGAGCCTGGCTGCCTCGCTGGACCTGCGTCTGGAGCCTGGCTGCCTCACTGGACTTGCGTCTGGAGTGGGATGCGGAGGAGCTGTGGAGTTGATGAGCCGTGGTGGTAGACATTGAGGTACGACGATCGCCCGTACCTGGTGGTGAAGTCTGGCAGGTCGCATGGAGACACGTTGCTGACCTGTGTGAGAAGACCGCCTTGCGCCCCTTGGAGCTGTTAATGGTAGAGGCACTCCTGCGCACCAACGTAGGGAGGTCTGCATCGCATACTACGATCCACCACTACACCGGGGTGCACGGAGGGGATTACCATCAGTGGGTGCCACCTCTCTGCATCACAGGCGGGATGATGTTGGGCTGGCCGGATGCTGTGGAGGGTGAGGCCCCTGAGCTGCACCGAACTTGTGTGGCGGGAGCGCTGCAACTTCACGCCTAAGGGGTCCTGCTGCATCAGCTGCATTGGGAGGTTCACCAGCGGACTTGGCGGCGACTGCTCTACCCAGACTTGTGAAATCACACCTGGCTGAGGCTCCTGCTGGCTGAGTCACAGATTTGGGGAGATTGCAGGGGATTGCGCCACGGTGTCAATGTCCAGGTAAGGAGAAGGTGGGACGCGGAGCGCAGGAGGCCTGGGGGTCGAGTCGCCCAGGCCGAGCACATGGAGATGACGCACCCCTAGTGGCCGCTCATCCGCTATGGCGGAAGAGCATGGCCCCACTGCTTTCAAGCAGTGCAGAAGAGGAACAACCATCACATGATGATAACTTACTGATGTAATCGTGCTTTGTTTCCTTTGCGAGTGGGAGGGTGGGTAGGACTGCTCCAAGCACGGAGCAGGGCATGGGCGGATTGGCATGCCCACTCAAGTGCGCAGTGACTTTTTGGTTGGCCCGCTCAGGCCGCACAAAGCAGTCATGCGCCCTGTCCTGTGCGCAATGCAGGCTGCATTACAGCCTGCATGGAGAACATGCCCACGTCTCCAGCCCCTGGCTGAACGCCTCGTCCCGGCACCAATGACCAATCCCAACGCCGCATTGCAGCGTTGTGATTGGCTTAGGGGAGGGAGCCTGGCTGCCTACTTACTGTTCCTGGAAGTAGACTCAGGAGAGCAGGAGCAACGAAGACAAGGGAACCGGCATCGAGGTAAGATTTCCCTCATTTAAATATTTACAACACACGCTCACACATCCACCCAGTGTTCTTTCCGGTCTTTCCCACCTCCCAGCTTTCCAGTCCCCCCCCCCCCCCCGCAGCACTTCTCAATGGCGGCCGCTGTGCGGCCATGCGCAGCGGGCGTACCACTGGTGTGCCAAAGGTATATATGAAGTTACTACGCATACCATTACATCGCATTCCATTACAATGCATACTAATACTAGGCAAAAATGGGAGCCTCCAAACCCATACAAAAGTCTAGGCCATTCTTTCATGCAGAGACGGAAGGCGCCACTGTTGCCTTCCAAGCCCTGGCAATGTCTCATTTGGCTAGAGTAAAACCTAAAAGCATAAGATGACGTTTATAAACATTGCCCCCAATACCTTCCATGACATGCAGGAGAACCAACTTGGGCGAACAGGGTGGATCCCAACACAGAACTTCTGAAAGGCAGGTTATTACCCCCCTCCAAAACCGTGCCAGCGCGGAACAGTGCCACACGGTATGTAGCAAGGTACCCTCCTCATGCGCGCAGCGAAGACACACAGGGGAAGCAACCAAGCCCGCCCGACTCAGCCTGACTCTGGTATAATACACCCTATGGAGGTATTTAAACTGGATGAGCCGAAGGCTCATTGCGATGGCCACCCTACGCGGGGAGGCCAGAGCCTCCGTCCAATCTTCCTCCTCCATCGGGCCCACATCTCCCTCCCAAACCTCCCGGAGATGCTGCAGGGACGGGGAGCTATGTGTGACCAGGGACTGATAAATTTTGGAGATCTTGTGGTCCCGCAGATCTCCCATGAATACCTTTGCTTCCACCGGACTGAACTCCGCCAGTGCCTCCAGGCCCTCCAAGCTAGGGGAAATAGCATGTCGGAATTGCAGATATTTAAAGAATTGAGTTTTTGGCATTTGAAAATCTTTTTGCATGTCTTGAAACGATTTCAACACAGGTCCCCGCATAACGTCCCCCAAAGTAGAAATCCCGATAGCGTCCCAGTCGCGGAATCCAGGCAGAACCGCCAGCTGTGGCACGCGTCCATTGTGCCATAGAGGGGTCTCCCGGGTCAACCTGTTCCACCAGCCTATCCTCCATAATGCCTGCCTCCAAATCTGAAAGACAAGTTGTGTGGCAGACGGCAAGGAGCGCCTCAACGACGCGGAGTATAGGATCACTTGTAAGGTATGATCTCCCATACACCGCCGCTCAACAGCATACGCTGGATCCAATCTATCTCCGTACCACCATTCGTTGAGGACCAGCAGGTGCGAGGCCATATAATACAAAAGAATATCAGAGGTCGCCAACCCCCCACAGTATGTGGACTGGAAGCAGGTGCGTAGGGCCACCCTAGCCGCCCCGCTACCCCATAGGAACTGACCCAAGGCCGCATTGATCTGACGGAACCATCTAGGGGGAATAGGGTATGGATGGTTTTGCAACTGGTAGAGTAAGCGCGGAAGAGAGACCATCTTAAAGATGGCCGAGCGACCATAGCCCAAATTTCATATTTGACCCAAATGCACACCCCAAATTTCATAATTGACCCCAAAACACACCCGATTTTCAAGAATTGATTGACCCCAAAACACACCCCAAATTTCATCTCCAACACACGAAACCCATATCCATCCTAAAACTTAAAAATACCCCATTACTGACCTCACAATGCGTTGTAATGGAATGTGATGTAAAGGCACCTGCGTGGTTGGAGTAGCGTTGTAAAGGCATTACGATGTAATGCCTGCGTTGTAATGGACGTCTCCCGTGCCAAAGGCAAGCCATAGGCAAGCCCGTCTGCATCCGTCTGCCCCTGGACCGCGCTCAGCACCAAGGACCCTTCCTCTCGGACACTCCACCGCTACGACGCCAGCACCCTTCTGCTCCGGACCGGACATCGCCATCGCCATCACTGACGGCTACTGAATCACTCGCAAGGACCACCTTCACCCTCCAGGAGGAGGCATTGCCATCACCTACAGAAGCACACTCCGACTGACCACGCACTCTAATGACCCAACGGTGACCATGGAGCACCTCAACTCCCAGATCCGGACCAACCCCAAGCCCATCGTCTGCGGCACCCTCATCTGCAGGCCCCTGGGCCATGGCCCCCCATTCTCCGATACCATTGTAGACCTACTTGCACCCCAGGCTCTCCCATCCACCGACGACATCCTACTCGGTGAACTCAAGTTCCACCTGGACAACCCCAGTGACCAGAACACCACCCCCTCCTGGGAAGCTCACCAACATCAGACTCAAGCAGCTAGTCACCGCAGCAAGCCACATAGCAGGACACACGGTCAAGCACGTCTCCTCTGCCAGCGGGTACTTCAACTACAGCCACACCACCGGACTCTCCTGGACCGACCATCATTGTATACATCACGTCTTCACCATGCCCACCGTACACCACCGCCATCATCGCCCCCCTCGCAGCTGGAACAAGGCCACCGAAGAACATCCCGTCAACTCCCTCAGCACCACCACTCCGCTAACGCCACTGATGGATCTCCAACTGCGCCGACACCCTGGCACCCCTCAAGAATGGACCAGGCAAAACTAGCACCACGTAGCGCCGTATTTGCAAAGTGACGCATGTAGGCATATGCGTGACCTTGTGAAGTCCTGTGCCACATCATACCTGCATCAGGTATGATGTACGCAGGGTGTGCGTTCACACGCGACAAGGCCTCATAGGAGTGGCACCGTGAAATCCCTCAGATTTCACTGCGACTATTGTAGGACGGCACTGCGTCAGTACCTTACGCGTGCCGGATGGCAGGCGTAAGGGTGATGCACTGCCACAGGGATAGGCTGGCCCCATGCATTGCTGGAGTTGTGTCATGCTTGTGACACAACAGCAGCAATGCGTGACATTAGCGCAGACAGATACGTCAGGATTCCAGACGTATCTGTCATTACTTGCGTCATGGAGCGCTGTCCAGTGGAAACAGCACATCCATGGAGTCGCAAGAAGGGCGTAGTGAAAAGTGTTGCGACACTGTCTTGTTGCAGCGCTGCAACACTTTTCATGAGTGAGGCCCAGGAATGCGCACTATCTTATTGATGGTGCACATTCCTGCCCTGTAGTTTTGTCGCAGGGCAGCGCAGCAACATTGCTTGCAGCACTGTCCACCACCAAAACCTGCTGACATGAGGCCCCAAGTGTTATCTCCATTTTTAAGACCAGCTATTTTCTGGTCTTAAGTCCCAGCCGCTAACGGGCTTTAGCGGCTGTTTTTTTTTACGTATCGCGTGTCCGGGCGATCATTGTAAATATCGCGAAGTGGGGTTAGGGTGCGTTTTTGCACGGGAACGCCTACCTTGCATATCATTAGCGATAGTTATCGCTAACATAAGTGGCGATGCTGGAAACAGCCGGTATCGCCGGAAATCTGTTGCTAACGGCTGTTAGCGACAGCTTGTTAATAGGGCGATAAAAATATCGCCGCATTAGGGGCAGAAAAGTGCCGATAACGCGGCTTTAACTCCTTGTACATATGCCCCTCGGTCTTTCCCCTCCTGTTACAAGGCTTGGCATGCATTGTCTATGTTTTTTTAGACATCCAGCCAATTGGGCTATCATATGTTACTACTTCTCTATGTGACACGGACTGCTGACTCTATGCGATTTCATTTTGTCTCACTGTACTTGACACCTTAGTATAATCAAAATAAAGTTTGATAAAGATTTGTTTTTTCAAAATGTAGAAATTCACCCAAAAAAAACAAAGATTAAAGTAACATTATAGTTAGGTGTGATAAAAATATGTTTGTTTTTTTTGTTTTTTTTTTAAACCTTAGAAATACACTGAAAAAGCAAATGTTAAAGTGACATTATAGTTAGGTGAATATGTCAGTAACAACATTAATGTTTTGAACTAAAAAAAAACACAGAAATTCACCAGTTATAGTTAGAATGTGCCTCACCATGCACTACTTATGACCTCACATATTATGTCACTCTTAACATGTTCTATGACATCATTTGACATCACTGTTGACATCATTGATGACTTCACTGATGATATCACCAAAGCTTCTTTTGTACAAATTGCTCTATAAACGGATATGGATTTAGAGCTACGAAAGTAAGTGCAAAATAGCTCAGAATACAATGAGGCATCATTACTGCTATCATTACTGCTATCATACGTACAACTCCCATAGATGAAGCAAACTTGTGTTATGTGCAACATTGACCCTCTACCATACACTTTATGGGTAGTCGATTTCATGTTGACTATCAACCATAGATAAAAGGGTAACCTGTACTGCACAACATGTTCAATCTGTTTTCAACTGTTCAGTAAAAACCAAGCTCCTCCAGATACTCAAGCCCTGTTACATAACTAACGCCCTACTACAGACAGTCTTTACCTGTATTTAACCTCTCACAGTCATTGAACCTACATTGAGAAATGAAGTGGATATGAGTAGAAAGTGGATAAACAGTGTTTACTCTATGGAGATTTATCCATACCACACTGCTTGCAGGCAGTGAAACTCTCATGAGAAATAGATCAGAGTATTAAAAAGTATCTACTAAGAACAGTGTACACTCTATACAAAACTTGTCCAAAGAGAGACTATTCACTTAATATAACCAAGGTGTGAAGGTGTAAAGATCATACTACCTGCAGCCTTCATACTGTGGTGAAAACTTTACAGATAACATAGGTTTCTATGTTAAGTAGAAATTGTCATGCTGAGACGATTCTGTTTAACAACTTGTTAGAACTGGGGGTCTCTAGTTGGCTGAGGCAGTTACCTTAGTCCAAATAGGGACCCTTGCTTCTAGTCAGGGAAAGGAGGGACACCCTCGTTGATAACCCCTGCTCACCCCCTGGTAGCTTGGCACGAGCAGCCAGGCTTATCTTCAAGGCAATGTGTAAAGTATTTGCAACCACACTCCCAGTGACACCACAAATGGACACCACACTGATGTATGAAAATAGCGGTATCTTTATCAAGCAGAAAAATATGGTAAGACCAAACGATAAAAATCCCACATATGTGTATTCATAATATTTCACTTTGCCGGTTATTAGGCCAACAAACACTTGTAGGTTCTTGCGGTATTAATGAGCAGTTCACGATGTTCAAAGGCAGTCCTAATGCAATGCTATGCAGTTCGTACTGCAGTTCGTATTATCAGACTAATGCAGTTCGTAATGCAAGAATAATGCAATCCTCAATGCAAGTAATCAGGCAGTCCGTAATGCAAGAATAATGCAATCCTCAATGCACGTAATCAGGCAGTTCGTAATGCAAGAATAATGCAATCCTCAATGCAAGTAATCAGGCAGTTCGTAATGCAAGTATAACGCACTCCTTAATGCAAGTAATAAGGCAGTTCGTAATGCAGTAATAATACAATCCCTAATGCACGTAATAAGGCAGTTCGTAATGCAGGAATAATACAATACCTAATGCACGTAATAAGGCAGTTCGTAATGCAGGAATAATACAATCCCTAATGCACGGAATCAGGCAGTTCGTAATACAGGAATAATACCAGGCCAATCGATGCGATTAGCGCGGGCCCCACTAGGCCCCAACCACAGAAAACAGTCCAGAACTTCCGAAGGCGGCCCCGGTTCTGCCGGGCAGGTCCGGGCCGCTCGAGGACTCAGCGCGTCTAACGCGATGCAGCGGGAGAGAGACGGGAGCACTCCGGTACTCCTCCTGCGCCTCCCCAGGCCACACACGCTTGTGGCTCCCGACCGGAGTCCAAGCCTTACCTGGGGGATGCGCTGCCTCGCTCTCTCTCTCTCCCCGCTCGTCGGACGTCCTGCTGGGCGCTCCCGATGACAACGCAGCTCCGAAGCAAGGCGACGCTGTAGCCGGGCGCTGCCTTCTCCGTTGCTGATGATCTCGGGCAGATTCCTCTTGCGAACAACGATCACGATTACTTCACGACTTCCTTAGCTTTAAGAAATCCTTCAGCACGTTGCGGCTCGGGCCGGCGGCGGCGATCTTGATCCGCAGCCTCCGTTACGATGACGACTCGGGCCGCAAACAGCTACACAGCAGCGTGGACGATGATTCACGCTGCGGGGGCACTGCAGTCACGGGGCACTCTCCAACCAGTACCACGGACCCCACGGCAGTCTCAGGCTGCACACGCACAAAGCGTCGCTGAGACTCGGTTGGGTTTCGGGCCACACAGTCCCGGTGCAATGCTTTCGAAGGTCTCAGGCTGCAAAAAGCACACGCACACAGCGTCGCTGAGACACACTTGGAAACTTTGATGTTCCTGAGTTTCCACAACAGGGAGCCAGCTCTCCTCGGGCCCTTGGAGACAAGTTACTTCGGGACACAGCACACAGCAAAGTCCTTTCAAGCAGGGGGACACAGCACACAGCAAAGTCCCTTAGCCTCTCCTTGGTTAAATCAGCAAACTGCAGGCCAGCCCCAGAACACACAGCAAGGGTCAGTCCTTCTCTTCAGTCTCTTTAGCTATTCTTCCTTGGCAGAGGTTCCTCTTGACCACGAAGTAGTTTCAATCCTTTTCAGTCTTGATCAGTCCAACGTTCAGGGGCTTCAGCTCTCATAGTTATACCCCTACATGTCTTTGAAGTCTTTGTGTTCAGGGGGCACTGACCCCTGTCCAAACCAGTTCTGGGTGTCTTCCTGCCAGCGGCACCTTCTTCCTTTGATAGTGGGGGTCTGGTTCCTCAATCACTCAGCAGGAGGGGGAGCCATTCTTTTATGGCAGCAGCCCAGGCCTCTTCACCTCCAGGGGGCTACTCCTCCCCCCTACACTCCAGATGCAGGTCAGCCTGTTGCTGTCTCACCTCCTCCCCTGGGTCAAGACATTCCCCAGATCCTATCACATTCAAATCCAGACAATCCACAACCAGCCAGAGACACACAGAATTGTTAGAACAAAAAAACCAGCCACTTTTAAAAGCGTGGTTTCTAAACACACAATTCAAAAACCACCTTCACAAAAAGATGTTATTAAATTGCAAGTTCAGGCACACTAAACTTCACCTCTCCATCTTAAGCCTATGGGAAGATAGGCTGGAAACATATTACACAGCCTTCCCCATTCTGTCCTATGGGCAAGCTGGCCTTGCAACAGTGAAAAACGAAATGGAGAGTATTTCACTGTTAGGACATGGTACACACCTCAGTACATGTCCTACCTTTCACAAACACTGCACCCTGCCCAGGAGGGTACCTTGGGCCTACTATAGGGGTGTCTGATGTGCATGGAAAGGGAAGGGTAAGGCCTGGCAAGTGGGTGCACTTGTCAGGACAACATGGCAGTTAGCAAACTGCGTGCAGGCACTGCAGTGGCAGGCCTGAGTTCTCTCTTTAGGGCTACTTGTGTGGGTGGCACAATTAGTGTTGCAGGCCCACCAGTAGCATTTGCATTACCAGCCCTGGCACACATAGTGCACTTTACTAGGGACTTTACTAGTAAGGCAAACATACCAATTATGGACAACCAATTACCATAACACTTTATACAGGGAGCACTTGCACTTTGACACTGATCAGTAGTGGCAAAGTGCCCTAAGCATCTAAGTTGGCAACACCATGTCAGAAAAAAGGTCTAGGGGGAAGGCAAAAAGTTTAGGAAACTTTAGCCAAAAAAGGGCCAAGTCCAACACAACTCAAGGCTGCTTACAATACTTAGTATGTAGTATGTAGAATCTTTGCCCTGTTGGAAACCTTTTCTACAGAGCCACAGTGGCGGATGCTCCCGGAAAGCAGCAGTGGGGAGGGGGGAAGAGGGAGAGGAGAGAGGAAGGGGGGTAAAAAATAAAAAATCCCTTACCTGCCGGCCGGCTGTCTGGCCAGTCGCCCCCTCTCCTCCGTTCTTTGTCCTCTTCCTGGCTTCTTCTCTGAAAACAGGAAGCACCCAGGCTCCCCATAGCCAATCACAATGCTGCAATGCAGCGTTGTCATTGGTCTGAGTGCCGTGGTTCGCACTCAGCCAGGGAATGGGAGCCTGGGCATGTTCTCCACCCAGGCTGTAATGCAGCCTGGGTAGAGAACATGCAAAGTGTGCATGGATGTTTGGCCGGCCGAGAGGGCCAGCCAAACATTCATGCACATTTACATAGTGCCCACCACTCCTCCTCCTGCTCTGAGAGCAGAGCAAATTGCCCCGCCCCGCCAAGACGCTGCAGCAGGAACAAATAAAATTATAATAATGTTGAGTTATTATAATTTTATTTCTTATTTTTTTCACTGCAAAAAGCAGTGGGGCGAGGCTCCTCCACCTTAGCAGAGAAGCCACCACTGAAGAGCCAAAAAACGGAGTTACTTGTCACTACAAAGATTTAAAACATGTTCAATAACTCTACACACCTATGAAGCAATAGGAGCACATGTGTTTTGTAAACACTTACACCCATTCGATGGACCGAAGCTGTACAAAATTAGGTAGACAAGTAATATGGTAGTTACCAGCCACTATGTACACTATCAAACAAACTTACACACTCATTCGATGATGTCTTCAATGATGTAATCAGAGATGTCATCAATTTTGTCCTTTGAAATGTCATCAGTGATGTCATAAATGATGTCATAGAATATGTCATGAGTAATATAATATGTGAGGTCATAAGCAGTGCATGGCGAGGGTGCAAGTTATAGTTAGTTCTGCTAACTATAACTGGTGAATTTCTGTGTTTATTTTAGTTTACAATGTCGTCACTGACTTATTCACCTAACTATAACTTAACCTTATCTTTTTTCAGTCTATATATATATATATATATATATATATATATATATATATATATATATATATATATATATATATATATATATATATGTTACCACCTTAGTCCATTTTCCCTGCAGTTTTGGCGCTCAATTTGCGTTGCGATCCCCAGCGGCGGGACCAAGCCGCTTCTACTTTGCCACAAATCCGGTAACACCAGAAAAACGGGCCGCACTCACCAAAGGTATACTGTTACGAATTTTTATTTTCTTATTTTCATAGTTGTTAACGTGGAGGAAATAGGGAGAAAATCCTCCGTCAAAAGGAGTCACGCCATATTCTAAATTTCAGAACAATGACACCCTTTGGATTGAATCAATCGGAAGAATTGTACATTCACTTATAAAAAACAGGAATAATGAGTCTTCAAAAATATGGGCCCCAACGTGAACAATGGAGTGAATAATGAAATTAATATAAAAAAGAACTTGAAATCAATGCAAGGAATTGAGATTAAACTTACAAAGTTTGGGGGACATTTTGAGACGCTAATCCAGTGATATATTTATTGAGAGAAAAATATGTATCAATTGGAATATATTTTTGTGAAATGTATAATAGAATCCAGTTCGCATTTTGTAATTGCTAAAGTGAAAGAAACTACATTTCCCAAAATTCAGTGGGTTTTTGATTAGAGAAGCAGGAAGTGATGCAATAGCCTTTTTCAAACCGTTTAAAGCAATGGAATTAATGCAGAATGTAATTCGTGATCAAGGCACAGGAAGTGCCGAAACGCGTAGGTTTTATTTGTCTTGAAATGCCGGAAATTTTAACAACTATGAAAATAAGAAAATAAAAATTCGTAACAGTATGCCTTTGGTGAGTGCGGCCCGTTTTTCTGGTGTTACCGGATTTGTGGCAATATATATATATAAATATATATATAGTCGGCAGTAGGTAGTTATACTTAGGACCTAGTTTTCATAGGAAAACCGTTTTTGACTTGCCTATATCTTTGGCGCCAATTGACGGATTTTCACGAACTTTTCCCCAAAAAGTGTCATAGTAAGTCTCGTTGTGCATGGCAAGTGTTGGGGTGATCCATTAAGCGGGGGTCGAGAAAAAGGGGGCTACAAAAAGTAAATTTTCCCATTTTAATTTCCATAGGACGCATAGTCGAACCTAGAGTCTGCAGTGTGTAGCTGGACGTCCTTGGGGGCCAACTACCCTTCCTGTCCCACTCTGAGGGATTGCTGAGAGGTCTACATGGCCCCACCCCCTTTCTCCACCACTCCGCAAACACGCCTCCTGGCGCAGTACTAGTTGGGGGATGAAGTCCCCTTGGATGCTGAGGGTTCTTGGGAGTGAACAACCCCTTCTGTTACCTCCAGTATGTCCCACACAACGGGATTGCTAAGAGGTCTTTGGAGGCCACGCCCCCTTTCTACACCACTCTGCAAATGCACCTCCTGGCGTACTACTGGTTGGGGAATGAAGTCCTCTTGGATGCTGAGGGACCTTGGGGCCAAGAAGTCCACCTGGTACCTCCTGTAAGTCCTCAACAGCTGGATTCCTGAGAACTGGTCGGAGGCCCTGCCCCCTTTCTCCACCCCTCTGCAAATGCGATCACTACTTAAATAACTATAGAAATTCACTGAAAAAAACAAAGGTTACAGGGACGTTATAGTTAGGAATTAGCATTTAAAAAACCTTAGAAATTCACTAAAAAATAAAGGTTACAGGGATGTTATAGTTAGCTGAAGTTTCACTTGTACAAAACCAGTGAAATTCAGTATTTATAGTTAGCTGAGCTAACTATAACTCGCGCCCCGCAATGCACTGCTTATGACCTCACATATTACATCACTCTTGACATGGTCAGTGACATCATTGATGACATCACTGATGACATCACTGATGACATCACCCAGTGACTGTGAGTGTTTTAAAAAAGTTTGAGTGTTAAATATATATACCAACGTGTATTAGTGAATCAGTTCTTTTTCAGTGAATATATATATATATGTGTGTGTGTGTTTAAAATTGAATCATACTACTCCTCAACAGGACACATCCGCTAACCTTTTATATCCTTACTATCCCTCAGCACTGCCTTTTCTAAACAGTACAAACCCCTTAGCACAACCCACTCCTGAACACTAAAAAAAACCCTCATTACCCCTTAGCACTACCCATCTCTGATCTCTAAAAGCTCCATATTTCCTCTTACCAGTACCCAGCACTAAACCCTAAAATCCCCTTGGTACCCTTATACCACCTATTCCTGAACGCTACAGATTCCTTACTACCCCTATAAACTACCCATCCATGAACCCTAAAAACCACTTACCACTCCATAACTCTACCCTTCCTTGAAACCTAAAAACTCCTTACTACTCCTTAACACTACCTAGCACCTAACCCTAAATTGCCTTACTATTCTTTACTACCCGTCCCTACCATCCCTATACTCAACCTATTCCTGTGCCCTAAAATTCCCTTACTACTCCTAAACACTACCCACACCTGAACCCTAAAATTCCCTTACTTCCGGTATAGATTACCCATACCTGACCTAAAACCCCTTACAAACTTTAAATTCATTGCAAATGTGATGCATTGTAACTTACCTCATTGTACCATACCACATTGTAGTCGTAAATGAGTTGTTATAACTCCTTTGTAGTGGTGATACGTTGTTGAGGATGCTTTGTAGTGGTATAATGCCCCTGATGGCAGACACATCATGAGAGGCAGGCGAAATCCCTTTATAAATATCATTCATGCAGAGTTAGAACAAGAGCGGGGCGCACACATCCTTGTTTTACTCCAGAAGAGGTTTGGAACTCTATGCCCATCATTCCTTTTTGGTTTACTCTTTCTTAGGAGCTTGTTCCTGAGTTTTGCATTTTTTTTTCAATGTTTTTTTTCACCATCAGTTAAATACATACACATAAATAAGTACATAAATGCATGAGGAAATACAGTAGAGAATAAATAAGTTATAACGGGAGAGTAAAAATGTTTTTCAACATTTCATATCCCCCAATAAAATAGCGTTAATTGCCACCTTTCAATATCCGAGGGGTTGCTGATCATTCATACTGTCACTCAGCCAGCCTCACTATCATTTTTACATTTGTGGATCAGAGCCCAAGTACGTCTTCCTATTTTTTTGGCGCTCCGTTTCTTTCTTTCATATATCCTCTTTACAAGATTATAGATAGACAAGAGCCGCACAACCCATTGTTGAAACGAGGGGGGGCGGATCCAACCATGCAGAGGAGATACATATTCTTACTAGTGCCATAGCCAGAAAAACAAAGTATTGTTGCGCCCCTAACGCTCCTTTGGTGACCCCCAGTAGCATTAACTCAGGTGTAAGTGTTATTTTAATCCTCAATGACTGCGCCAAAAAGGTTTCTATATCTTTCTTCAAGGCTTCTAAGATCGGACAGGTAGAGAACATATGAACAATGTCGGCTCCTGCGCTATGGCATTGGGGGCAGAGGACTCCTACTGAGCCCCCCCCCTATCGAGCAATCTTGGCCGAGGTATAATATAGCAAGAAGATTGTTTTGTAGTGTTGCGCTTGCAACCCAGCCGAGCTCAAAATGGAGTGGCCTAGTGTTAAAGAGTCAAAAATCTCAGCACAATCCATGCCTAGTCTTTTTTTCCATTTCTCACAATGTTTCTCCAAGTCATCAGACATCATCCGACTCAGCCCTCCATATATTTGACTGATGGTACACCCCTCATGATCCCTAATCACCTCCATTATAGGGTCTTTTCTGAAAGCTCTTTCCCCCCTTTCGCATTTTTAAAAGAGAGAAGAGCGTGGACACCAGGCCCATGTTGGCCAGTTTGCTCCATAATCTGTTCCTTGATACCAGGTTGATGGCCATGTTAATTTAAAAAATGCCGGGCCATATGTATCAAGCCCATTTCCCGTTCGCAAACGGGCCGATTCTCAGAATCGGCCCGTTTCTGAAGCGAATCATGCCTTTGGGATGTATCATCCCAAAAGGCATTCATAAAATAGAGAATCGCAAAAATTGCGATTCTCTATTTTTGCGAATACATTAAGGAATCGCAAATTGCGATTCCTTAAATGAAATGTATGAAGCACCTAAGTTGTGCGATTATGGCTTAAGGAATCGCAAATTACCACCAACTACAGGTTGGTGGTAACTTCTGATTTCTTTGAGAAATGCATTTTTTGCATTTTTCAAAGTGGCATGTGGCGCACATACATGCCCTAAGGGCATGTATGTGCGCCACATGTGCACCCATGCTCATTTCAGGGGTGCAACAGGGTGTCCTTTGGACACCCTTGCAACCTTGGAATTGCATTCTCAATTTGCGATTCTCTAATTGCTAATCGCAAATTGAGAATGTCCTCCCATTCATTCCTATGTGCCTCTAGGCCCATAGGAATGAATGAGGAGGGTTTCCTTAACTGCGATTCGCAATTTGCGAATCGCAATTAAGGAATATGTAGGATTCGCAAATTTTCTTGCGAATCCTACATACATCTCGTTTGCGATTCTCAAATAGCGATTCTCAGAAATTCGCTATTTGAGAATCGCAAACACAAACTTTGATACATATGGCCCGCCATATGCAGCAACAGACCTTTTACCTTACTGCATTTAGGTATTATGCGGGAGAAAACAAAGACCTGGTGGAAAGCCCTGGTCTGAGTCTGCCTTAGATTGTGTAGAGTATGTTTTGGTCAGCTATCCATTCTACCATAGCAGTTAAGTCTAGTTTATGGTAAAGCTTGCAGTCTTCTAAAGCCTGGTCTAATTTGTATCATTCTTGGGACTCTATCTGTACAGAGGTTTAATTATTCACCAAGAGGAAGGGCAGGGCTGGAGTACTGAAATCTAGATGAAAACAGGAACCAAAAGGTGGATGCACCCTTCCAGTTGGTAGACTTCAGGTGATATCACATTTTGACTTGGAACTTATTCTCTTGTGAGTTCGCAAATTGCCCTCTTCATATTTCCAGGTCATCCTCTGTGTTTTCATTTTTTGTGAAGTTTTCTGAGGGAAACCCATTTTGTAGTTCACTGCGTGAAGTGTTCACTACATTGACAAGGTTGTCCAGTTTTCATCTGTAATGTTTGCCTCCAATGTGTTTATTTTGTTTATTCTGGCACCTGTTCCTTCTCCTATATTCTTAGAAGGTTGTGAATCTGTCTCTGTGGCTGCTTTTTCCTGGCATTCCAGTACTTCTGCATTATTCCTTCATTATTTTGCTTGAATAAGGCTTTGTAGCTCATTCTGGACATTTTGATTTCCTTTGTACATGCCTTAGTTTGAACTAGGCACTCGATCTTCTTTTATTTGCGTAGGCCTTGTAAAATCACAAGGCACAACCTGCTTGCTTTCTTTGTGCTTCTTGTTCTCTTTTCACATAGGTATTTTGTGACCATGTTTTATTGAGGATAGCAAATTCTCATAATTTGCCAGCCAACTTTCGTGGAGTGTGAGCGCGTACATTAGGTTTGATACAATGGCTTCTGCTTCTGACTCATTGCTCCATTCTTCCAGTTTTAGTTACATATCCTTGTGCCATCAGACCCTCACTTTGGAATCAAATTCCCATATGTTGTTGAACTCATGTGTTTCAAGTGTCCGCTTTTGCTATGTTTCTTTGATGCCCAAGTGCAGGGCATTGTGATTACTCTCCAGTCTCCACTTTATTCAGCTGTGTGCATAGTATAACAAACTTCTGCTCTTAGCAGGATGTAATCGATTACACTGATGTTGCTTCCCAGGCATTGTAGGTAGGCATTTAATATTCATTATTCCCAAATGAATTCTCAGCTATGCTCATGTCTTTTCGTATACAAAAAGATTTTAGGTACTTTCCTTTTGTACCTTTTTTCTCAAAGTTTATGGGACAGCAAGGTTATGTCTTATGCCATTGTTAGGCTTTCTGGTTTCCAGTTAAAACCAATTATAACCAATGAAACACCACCAAAGGGAACATTTGGTTCTTAGTAAAAACCAGAACATAGGAAGATTTTGCCTCACTTGTACTGCTTTGATGCCCTTGGGTATCAAACAGTGTAGGTGCAGAGTCCTAACTCTAAGCACTCTTCTGTGATGAATGCTACAGCTATGACTCATTCTGGCTATGGTAAGCCACAAAAAATTGGCTTTGTTGGATGTATGACGAAACCATGCATGCCATTACCACGCATGCCTTTTACAAGTGTCCTTAACAATGCATATGCCTTTACCACGCAAAATTTGACCACGCATGCCTCAAAAACAAAAATCGAAAATGTAAGTGTCTTGCAGGAAAGTTAAAGCCATATATATATATATATATATATATATATATATATATATTACCTACTGGTGGTCGCCAGTAGGTAGTTATAGTTAGGACCTAGTTTCCATAGGAAAAGCGTTTTTGTTTTCCCAATAACTTTGGCGCCGGTTGACGAATCGTCGCAAAATTTTCAAAACTAGTGGGGCGCTCCGGTCAGCTCCTGTTTTGAACGTTTCGGGGTGATTCGTCAAGCGGGGGCCGAGAAAAAAGGGGGGGGTCCCAAAACGCGTTTTCCCCATGTTATTTTCCTTAGGAAACTTTAGACAAAGCTACAGCCCGAACTGCTGAACGGAATTACACCAAATTTGGCAAAAAGGTAGGTCTTGGTTCAGAAAGATCCCTTTTTGTTAAATGGTGTAAATCCGTTCAGTAGTTGCTGAGAAATTAAAGAAAGAAAAAGTTTCGATATCTGTGGCCGAGGAGGGTTCGCGAACCCTCCCGACCACGAGCTTCATTCTAATTGGCTGCCAACACTGCAAACCAGGAAGTGTTGGCAGCCATCTTGTGACTCGGTAGAACTGAGTCACAAGAAAACAGAAAAAAGAGGTTAAAAAAACAATAAAAGGGGGCAGGGTAGAAACACCCTGACCCCCTAGGCCTGCTCAGGGGGTCCCACAAAAACCCCCAGGGCCCAAAAAAGCATTTTTTTTTTATAATTTCGGCGGAAATCGCGTAGGGGTCGCGAATCCCGCCGAAATTATTTAAAAATGAAGCGCTAACTCCCGCGCTTCGTTTTCAAAAAGCCCCGGGTGGGCCAGGTCCCGGGGCACTGCCAGTTAATTAGCGGGGGCCTGCGGGGCCCCGCAGCTCCGGGACCGCCACCTCCCGGGGCTGTGAAAAATGCATGGGGGCGTCCCAATCCCCCCCACGCTGCCCTGGGGACTGCCACCTCCCTGGGGCTTTCAGAAACAACTGCGGGGGGCACGCAGCCCCCCCCACAGCCCCGGGGACCACCACCTCCTTGGGGCTGTGAAAAGATATGCATGGGGGTCCCAATCCCCCACGCTGCCCGGGGACCACCACCTCCCGGGGCTCTATTTTTTAAACCTGTGTGAGGGGGCTCGAGCCCCCACATGCCCGGGGACCACCACCTCCCGGGTCACTAAATATGGAAATGCAGGGGTCCGTTACGGACCACCGAGCCCCGGGGACCACCACCTCCCCGGGGCTTTGCACTGGTAGGGAGGGGGGCCGCGCGGCCCCCCTCCTGGAGCCTTTGATGGCCCTGGGGACCACCACCCCCCAGGGCTGGCTCCTGCAGTGTCCCTGGGTGCCCACCCCCGGGACACTGCTGTTTGCTATGGCAGGGCGGGAGCCGTGCGGCTCCCGCCCTGCCATAGCAAACACTGGTTTGGATTTTGGAAGCAAGGGCAGGTTTCCTGCTCTCGCTTCCAAAATCCAAAGCAGATTGCTTTTCCACAAGGGGAGATGCATGTTAGCAGCTCCCCTTGTGGAAAAGCAATGCCGGCTCCCGCAGGAGGCGGGGAGCCGGCGGGACCGTGGGGGCATTGGGGCTCCCCCCACGGTCCCCAACGGAGTGGCCAGGCCCCAGGGGATGGGGTCCACGAGGCTAGAAGTAGCCCGGGAGGTGGGCCACGCGGCCCCCCTCCAAATATATATTTTTTTAATTTAAATACTGGCCATGCCCCGGGGGATGGGGTCCCCAGGGCCGAAAATGGCCTCAGGAGGGGGGCCACGCGGCCCCCTTCCCGTATTTAAAAAAAAATTAAACAAAATAGGGGTCAGGCCCTGGGTGATGGGGTCCCCAGGGCCCACAAAATAGGAAAAGAAGGGGGGCCACACAGCCCCCTTCTAAAAAATAAAATTAAAAAGCCCCCTCAGTGCATCATTCTGCAAACGTGCCCCATGGCGCATTGTAAGTTGGGGAATTAATTCCCCTTGAATACTGGGGGTCCCTGGGGGCCAACTAGCTAGGTGTAAAAAGGGGCGTGGCCTTGGACCACCTCTCTGCAATGCAGCTCTGTGGCGCTTACTGGAGGTACCTGGTGGGCTAGTTGGCCCCCAGGGACCCTCAGGATTCATGGGGATTTAATCCCCCAACTTACAACGTGCTAGGGGGCACGTTTGCACAGTGGTGGAGGGAGGGGGCGGGCCTGATATAAGAAGTTAGCAATCCTGCTGTGTGGGACTTACTGGTGGTAATAAAAGGGATAGTTGGCCCCCAAGGTTGACGTTGAGGGCTAACTACTCCTCCTGTTACCTCAGTAAATCCACACAGTGGGATTGCTAAGAAGATGTTTCGGAGGCCACGCTCACCTTTCTCCACCACTCTGGAAACACGACGGGTATGTTATAGTTAGAAATTAGCATTTAAAAAACCTTTGAAATTCACTGAAAAAACCATAGGTTTCAGGGACGTTATAGTTAGAAATAAAAACCATTGAAATTCACTGTAAAAACCTTAGGTTTCAGGCAAGTTATAGTTAGAAATTAGCATTTAAAAAACCTTAGAAATTCACTGAAAAAACCATAGGTTTCAGGGATGTTACAGTTAGTTGGACATTTCTCTCATACAAAACCATAGAAATTCCCCCGTTATACTTAGTTGAGCTAACTATAACTCGCGCACCCGCAATGCACTGCTGATGACGTCACATATTACATCATTCATGATATGGTCAGTGACATCACTGATGACATCTCAAATGACATCACTGATGACATCATCCAGTGACTGTGTTTTTCTTTAAAGTTTAAATATGTATTATATATATGCCAAGGTGTATTGAAGAATGAGTGGGTGTATAAGTGTCTGGATGGAGGATTTAGTAGGTGCGTGACTGACTGTTTAAGTGAGTGATTAAACGTGTCTTACTGAATGCATGGGTTAGTGACTAAAGTGTGTGAATGTCTGTATCAGTCTGTCTGTTTTTGTATAAGCTGCTGCATGGGTTGGTCAGTAGCTACATGAGTTTCTATATAGGTTATCGATTGGTTGCCTGAGTATTTGTATGGGTGCCTGAGTGTGTGTGTGGGTGGGAGGTGTGTGACTCTGTGCATAGATGTTTGAGTGGTTTATTCACTGTGTGTATGGGTTCAAGAGTGCATGTGGAAACAGCTGTATGGGTGGGTGAGTGTGTGTATGGGTGTGTTGGTGAGTGAATGGATGTCTCAATGGTACATGTCCAAGTAACTACATATGTAAAAGGCAGTGTATGTGAGAGTTGAAGTATATAAATGACTATACATGAGTCAGTGATTGTGAGAGTGGCTGTATGGATGAGTGTGTACTTTTATCAGTGATTGAATAAGAGAGTAAGTATGCGTTTGTTTCTGTTTGAATAAGTGATGTGGTGTGTGTATAACCGTATAGCTCAGTAAATGGAAGTGTGATTGATTCTTTGCATGACTGACTAGGTGTGTGAGTAACTCTGGATGAGTGGTGGTGTGTGAGTGTCTGTATAGGTGTATGAGTGCTTATGATAGTGTTGTATTGATGAGTGACTGCATGTATGAGTGATTGTATGGGTGAATGAGTGGATGTGTGTGTAGACCTAGGAATCAGTGAGTGCGTATGTAGTAACTGTGTGTCGATGGTTTCGAAAATGGTAGTCTGTATTTTACAGTGGGTGTATCAAAGGTTATATTAGAGTGTGAGGAGGTGCATCAGATTTTCACATGGATGATGTCATCAGTGATGTCATTTGAGATGTCATCAGTGATGTCATCAGTGATGTCACTGACCATGTCATGAATGATGTAATATGTGACGCCATCAGCAGTGCATTGCGGGTGCGCGAGTTATAGTTAGCTGAACTAACTATAACGGGGGAAATTTCTATGGTTTTGTACGAGAAAAATTTCCAACTAACTATAACGTCCCTGAAACCTATGGTTTTTTCAGTGAATATATATATATATATATATATGGCTTTAACTTACCTGCAAAACACTTACATTATATATATATATATATATATCAAGGCTGTTTACAGTCGAAACACGTAGTGGAATAAACTTGGATTAACTAGACTGGTGTCCTGCCTTTTATCCTGAGAGCGTACTTTATTGGACTTTTGCATTTGGGATATATATATATATGTATATATATATATTATCTACTGGCGGTCGCCAGTAGATAGTTATAGTTACAACCTATTATCCATAGGAAATCCGCGACATTCTATTTGAAATAACTCTCTTGCCGGTTGACGTATCTTCGCAAAATTTTCAAACTTTGTGGCCCGCTCCGGTCCGCTCCTACCCTGAAAGTCTCGGGGGATTCGTCAAGCGGGGGCCGAGAAAAAGGGGGTTCCAAACGCGTTTCCCCATGCAATTTTCCATAGGAAACTTTAGACACGGCTACAGCCCGAACTGCTGAACGGAATTACACCAAATTTGGCAAAGAGGTAGTTCTTGGTTCAGAAAGAACCCTTTTTGTTAAATGGTGTAAATCCGTTCAGTAGTTGCTGAGAAAATGAAAAGTAAAAAGATAGATATATCTAGGGCCGCGGATCCTCCCGAGCACGAGCTTTATGTTAATTGGCTGTCAACACTCCAAATCAGGAAGTGTTGGCAGCCATTTATTCCTCGGTAGAACCGAGGGACAGAAACAAGTGCGCAAAGCGCACAAAGGGAGCAGGGTAGAAACACCCTGACCCCTAGGTCTGCTCAGGGGGTCCCACAAGGACCCCTGGGCAAAAATAAATTGTTTTTTTAAAAAATCGGCAGGATGCGCTCAGGGAACGCGAACCCTGCCAAAAAAAAAAAAAAATCGAAGCGCTTCGATGTTAATTGGCCCCGGGTGGGCCAAGTCCCGAGGGCATGCTGGGGGGTTAATTTTATGTGTGGGGGCCTCTAAGGGCCCCTAAGCCGAGGACCACCACCCCCGGGGCTTTATGTAGAATGGTGCGGGAGGGCTCTGAGCCCTCCCGCAGCCCGAGACCACCACCTCCCGGGGCTTCTTTTTAATTAAAAACCTGTGTGGGGGCTCCAGCCCCCACACGCCCGAGACCACCACCTCCCGGGGCTGTGCACTGAATGGGAGGGGGCCGCGCGGCCCCTCCTGGAACCCTTGATGGCCCTGGGGACCACCACCCCCAGGGCCGGCTCCTCGCAGTGTCCCGGGGTGCCTACCCCGGGACACTGCTGTTGCAATGACAGGACGGGAGCCTCGCGGCTCCCGTCCTGTCATTACAAACTGCTGAATATTGGAAGAGAGGCAGGAAACCTGCTCTCTCTTCCAATATCCAAAGCGATTGACTTTCCACATGGGGAGCAGCATGTTAGCTGCTCCCCATGTGTAAGCAATGCCGGCTCCCGTAGGACACGGGGAGCCGAGGCGGGACTGTGGGGGATTGGGGACCCCCACAGTCCCCAACGAGAGGAGCCAGCCCGGGGGATGGGGTCCCGGGGCAAGTAGTGGCCCGGGAGGGGGCCACGCGGCCCCCTCCCAAAAAAAAAAAAAGCGATCGGGCCCGCAGGCCCGCCCCTTCCTTCACCACTCTGCAAACGCGCCCCTGGCGCGTTTGCAGAAGAAAGCAATTCCCCTTGAATACTGGGGGTCCCTGAGGGCCAACTAGCCCACCAGGAACCTCCAGTATGCGCCAGAGAGCTGCCTTGCAGAGAGGTGTACAGAGGCCACGCCCCTTTTACACCTCTCTGCAACGCAGTTCTATGGCGCTTTTGGAGTATATGGTGGGCTAGTTGCACCCCAGGGACCCTCAGGATTCAAGGGAGTTAATCCCCCGACTTAAAACGCGCCACGGGCGCGTTTGCACAGTGGTGAAGGGAGGGGCGGGGCTTCAGGTGACATGTGTGCAAACAGGCCCCGTGGCGCGTTTTAAGATGGGGAATTAAATCCTCTTCAATCCTGAGGGTCGCTGGGGCCAACTAGCCCAACAGGTACGTCCAGAAAGCGCCACAGAGCTGCGTTGCAGAGAGGTGTAAAGGGGTGTGGCCTCTGTACATGTCTCTGCAACGCAGCCCCTGGCGCATACTGGAGGTTCCTGGTGGGCTAGTTGGCCCGTAGGGACCCTCATGATTCAAGGGGACTTAATCCCCCAACTTAAAACGCACCACGGGCGCGTTTGCACAGATGTCACCTCAGGCCCCGCCCCTCCCTTCACCATTGTGCAAATATTCCTCTAAAATCAGCCGAAATACGAATTCCGATTTACTCAACTGTTATCAGGAGAGACCTCAGTGCTGCATCTTTCAGCCCAGTACTGGTCCTGAAAAGTAATTTTAACCGTACTTACCGGTAACTTGAATTTCCTTCATAGGCTAACATTGACTGGTTTCACTTGGAAATTCTTCTAAGTGTGGAGTTTTGGAACTTTAAAATATTCCTCTAAAATCAGCCGAAATACGAATTCCGATTTACTCACCTGTTATCAGGAGAGACCTCAGTGCTGCATCTTTCAGCCCAGTACTGATCCTCAAAAGTAATTTTAACCGTACTTACCAGTAACTTGAATTTCCTTCCATAGGATATCATTGCCTGCTTTTTGCTGAAAAAGTTTCTAAGTGTTGATTTTTGAAACATACAAATATTCCTCTAAAATCAGCCGAAATCCGAATTCTGATTTACTCACCTGTTATCAGGAGAGACCTCAGTGCTGCATCTTTCAGCCCAGTACTGGTCCTGAAAAGTAATTTTAACCGTACTTACCAGTAACTTGAATTTCCTTCCATAGGCTAACATTGACTGGTTTCACTTGGAAATTCTTCTAAGTGTGGAGTTTTGGAACTTTAAAATATTCATCTAAAATCAGCCGAAATACGAATTCCGATTTACTCATCTGTTATCAGGAGAGACCTCAGTGCTGCATCTTTCAGCCCAGTACTGATCCTCAAAAGTAATTTTAACCGTACTTACCAGTAACTTGAATTTCCTTCCATAGGATATCATTGCCTGCTTTTTGCTGAAAAAGTTTCTAAGTGTTGATTTTTGAAACATACAAATATTCCTCTAAAATCAGCCGAAATACGAATTCCGATTTACTCACCTGTTATAAGGAGAGACCTCAGTGCTGTATCTTTCAGCCCAGTACTGGTCCTGAAAAGTAATTTTAACCGTACTTACCAGTAACTTATATTTTCTTCCATAGGAATCCATTGTCTGGTTTTCAGCAGAAAAGTTTCATAGTGTCGATTTTCACAAACTACAAATATTCCTTAAAAATCGCCTGTATGACTTAAACGCATTCTTTCAACTGTTTACAGGAGATGCACCAGTGCTGGATCCAGGATCCAACACTGAGTAAGAAAAAGTAACGATAACAGTTTTTACCTGCTAAGTGAATTTCCTTCCATAGGATAACATTGGTGATTCTATGAGAAAAAGTTTCTAAGTGTCAAGTTTTAAAATACAATAATATTCCTTAAAAATCACGACTGTAACCAAAACGCTTTTACTCAACTGTTTACAGGAGATGTACCAGGACTGAATCTAGGATCCAGTCCTGTGGTTAGAAAAGTAATCCATAAAGTAACTAATTGCATTTAACTAGAAATTCACATTGAGCTGAATGTTGCATTGTGTTTGAAAATGTGTTGCCCATTGCAACAACTGTAACTACTGTACTTAAAGTCTATTGCCTATGTGCAAAGTATTTAAACTAAAGTAATTCATTCTGAGAAAGTATTTTTGTAATGTAATGTATAATGTAATTACAATGTAATTTAAAAAATAAAATATGTAAAAGAAATTGTTTCTAAAAATGTAGTAAATCAGTATGAAAAAAATTAATATAAAAATTAATATATTTAAAAATTGTCATTTAAAAAACCTTTGAAATTCACTGAAAAAACCGTAGGTTTCAGGCACGTTATAGTTACAAATTAGCATTTTAAAAACCTTTGAAATTCACTGAAAAAACCATAGGTTTCAGACACGTTATAGTTAGAAATTAGCATTTAAAAAACCTTTGAAATTCACTGAAAAAACCAGAGGTTTTAGGGACAGTTATAGTTAGTTGGACATTGCACTCGTACAAAACCCGTGAAATTCCCCGTTATAGTTAGTTCAGCTAACTATAACTCGCGCCCCACAATGCACTGCTGATGTCACATATTACATCACTCATGACATGGTCAGTGACATCACTGATGACATCACTGATGACATCTCAAATGACATCACTGATGACATCATCCACGTGATAATCTGATGCAGCTCCTCACACCCTAATATAACCTTTGATACACCCAATCTAAATTACAGAGTGCCATTCGCAAAACCATAGACACTCCAACACCAATAACTACATACCCACTCACTGATTCTTAGGTCTACACACACACATCCACTCACTCACCCGTACAGTCACTCATACTTATGGTCACTCAGTACAGGACTATCATATGCACTCTTACTCCTATATAGACACTCAAACACCGCCACTCATCCATAGAGGTACTCACACACCTAGTCAGTCATGCAAATAATTAAACACACTGCCATTTACTCACCTATACAGTTATACACACACCAGCTCACTTAATCATACAAATACTAGCACATTGTTACGCTCTTATACAATCACTGATACAAGCACACACTCATCCATACAGCCACTATCACAATCACTCACTCTCGCTTATAGCTATTTATATACTCCAATACACATATATACTGCCTTTCACATATTTAGTTACTCACACATGTACCACTGGGACATACATTCACTCACTAACACACTCTTACACACACTTACCCACCCATACAGTCTATCACAGATGCACTCTTGAAACCATCCACCCAGTGAATCACCCACTCACACATCTATGCACAGTCGCACACACCCCATCCACACAAACACTCAGGCACCCATACAGATACTCATAGAACCAATAAATAACCCATATAGACACTCATGTAGCTATTCGCAAATCCATGCATCCACTTACACACCAACAGACGGATACAGACATTCACACAGTTTAGTCACTAACCCATGCATTCAGTAAGATACGTTTAATCACTCACTTGTAGAGTCAGTCACGCACGTACTAAATCATCCATTCAGACACTTATACACCCACTCATTCTTCAATACGCCTTTCCCTATATATATTAAACATATTTAAACTTTACAGAAACACAGTCACTGGATGATGTCATCAGTGATGTCATTTGAGATGTCATCAGTGATGTCATCAGTGATGTCACTGACCATGTCATGAGTGATGTAATATGTGACGTCATCAGCAGTGCATTGCGGGGCGCGAGTTATAGTTAGCTGAACTAACTATAACGGGGAATTTCACGGGTTTTGTACGAGTGCAATGTCCAACTAACTATAACTGTCCCTAAAACCTCTGGTTTTTCAGTGAATTTCAAAGGTTTTTAAATGCTAATTTCTAACTATAACGTGTCTGAAACCTATGGTTTTTCAGTGAATATATATATATATATATATATATATATATATATTGAAAAAAACAAAGGTTGCAGCAACATTATAGTTAGGCTAAGGTTTGACTCGTACAAAACCAGTGAAATTCAGCAGTTATACTTACCTGAGCAAACTATAACTTACGCCCTTGCAATGCACTGCTTATGACCTCACATATTACATCACTCATGACATGGTCAGTGACATCACTGATGACATCATCCACAGAACTACTCACACACCCACTCATACCCCCATAAAACCTCTTGTACGCCCACTCACACACCTGCACAACTACTCACATACCCATTCACAGACCCATACCAGTACTCACCCACTCACTCCTCCATAGAGGCACTCGCACACCCACTCATTCATATAGCCACTCACAGAACCATTCACTCACCCATACAGCCACTCACACAACCAGTCACTCACCCATACAGCCACTCACAAATTCACACACTCAGCCATACAGCTACTCACACACCCACTAATTTACCTACACAGTCACTCACACACCCACTCACTCACCCATACAGCCTCTCAACCTAGCCATTCACTCACCCATACAAGCACTCACACACTCACGCACACACTCACACAACCACATACAGGGGCCAACAAGCCCTCCTTTTTTTATTTATTTTCTATTTTTATTTTAAAACAGGGGAGGCGGGCCCGGGCCCAGTCATTTACAGATGGGGGAGCGGGCTGTGCGGCCCCCCTCCCCGGGACAAATTGCGCCCCGGGGATCCTATCCCCTGGGGCCTGACCATTTAAAGTGGGTGCCCTCACCTACTCAACATTCCTGCCGGCTCCCCGCCTCCAGTGAGAGCCGGCATTGCTTTAACACAGAGGGAGCTGCTGAACATGCAACTCCCTCTCTGTCAAAGCAATTGTGCTCTGCTTATAGCTTGCTAGAAGCGGAGCGCAGTTTGCTATGGCTTGGCGGGAGCAGAAAAACTCCCGCCAAGCCATAGCAAGCAGCTATGTCCAAGGGGTGGACACCCCGGGACATAGCAGGAGCCAGCCCTGGGGGGTGGCAGTTCCCAGGGCCATCTGTGGCTCCAGGAGGGGGGCCGCGCTGCCTCCCTCCTTGCTTTAATTTTGGAGTTAGCAAAAGGCCCAGGGAGGTGGCGGTCCCCGGGGCTGTGGCGGGGGTCCACGCGGCCCCCACATTATTTAAAATTAAAGCCCTGGGGTGGTGTCGGCCCCCAGGGCTGCGGTGGGGCCCGCGCAACCCCTCGTATTTAGTAAAGACGTGAGCCCCGGGTAGGTGGTGGTCCCCTGGGCACGAGGGATCCAAGAGGCCTCCCCTATTTATATTTGCCCTGGCATGTTTCCCGTTTACACTGCAATAAGCTCTGGTGAGGTGGTGGTCCCCGAGGTAATAATAAGCCCCAGGACCCCTGGGACCTGGCCCACTAAGGGGCCAATAACTAACAAAGCGTGGGAGCCCACGCTTCGTTTTTTTGTTTTTGTTATGATCTGCGGATTTCACTGAAAATGTTAAAAACAAATCTATTTTTGGGCCCTGTCGGGTGCCTGTGGGACTCCCCTTAGGAGGCCTAGGGGGGTCAGGGTGATCCTACCCTGCCCCCTTTTCTTTTTTTTTAAAACGTTATACAGTGCCTCGGTTCAAGCCGAGTCACAAGATGGCTGACAACACTTCATGGTTTGAAGTGTTGGCAGCCAATCAAATTTCAGTAGGATCCGCAAGTCCACTGCAAGGACTCGCGTCCCCAGATATCTATATTTTTTTTAACTAAATATCTCTAAAACTACTGAACGTAACTGAACTGTAAAATTTTGCGTGGTAAAGTAATTTGTTGTAAAGGCATACGCATTGTTAAGGATGCTTGGTAATGGTATTGCGTGGTAACGGCCGCGTTGTAAAGGCTATTTCCCGGCTTTCTTACTATGCACAAGGTCTCAAGAACCATAGAACCTACTTTCACCCTTGTTTTCTGAGCATGTCTCACATCGCATGGCGTCAGTTCGCTGTCTATTGCATGTTGCTCTGTACTGGGCAGCAGATTCACAGCTGAACTCTGAGCAGTGTCCAAGGCAAGTGTCACTTCCATGATGTCATCGTCATTCATTGAGAGGGACAGGATTTTGATTTCTGAAAGCTCAGGCATCAGGATTGTCCCAACAAAGACCACTATACATATGTGTGCCTGCAGACACAATGTTCTCTCATAAAACACTGCCTCAAACACAGCTGTTGTTAGGTTTACATTGTGATGTTCTGAAAAGCATGGCTATGTGAGCAGCATTTCCTTTGTACCAAAGGGATCCTGGGCCATATCATGAATATCTTTAGTTCCTATGCATGGACCCAAAAGGAGTCTGTGCTTTTGTTTTGGTCAAATGGTGGACTTTTTAATCCATATATTAACTAAGAAAATCTGTCCATTAGTGTATGAACTGTATGCAGTAAAGCTCAGAACAATGAACAAGTAACTACTGCTCTTTGCATTCTAGTATGTGCTGCAGACAGTGGAGTTTCGACAAAAAGAGGTGCTTAGATCTGTTCTGAGCCTGCATACTGGCGTAGGATGTGAACATGATACAGTCCGAGTACCACTTAGTTCAAATTTTTTTCTAATGCCTCCATGTTAAACTAAAACTTGGAACTTATTTTTGCCAAAAGAGGCTTGACACTTGGCAGCATCACCTAAAAACCACTGTGACCACATGTAATTAAAATATTATGAGCTGTGATTGTTCCTTTCCTAGGATGGAAAATGCACTAAAACAGTGCCAGTGTACACTGCACAGAACATAAGGGTAAAGTGCCCGGTGCAATTGTCACACCTTTTCCATAGGAAGACTGTCCTCGCAATGATTTCAAATAAACAAAGGCCCATCCTCATGCTTGTTACAAACTGATGCCTAGAGGTTCTTATTCTGGCTTTAAATTATCACAAAATCTCATTAACATGGCCCAACAATGTAAAATAAACTTATTTCACAGTGTGAACTGCACAAGCAAATTACCCAAGGCATCCTGCAGGTCATGAGGTTTCTTTACTACCTAAGCAGCATGCTCATAAAGCAGCACCACTTGCTATCACCAAAGACCATGTAGCTAACAGTTGTTGTTAGCTAATATTAATTCCTTGTTAAAGCCTTAGCAGATTTCTCCCAGAATAGGCCTAAGATCAGACAATAATAATACATTTAATAGCCCAGGTATTTCTTGGTGTCTCAAGACAAAGAACAGGACAGTGTGACACCAGCTTGCAACAACTGAGCACTAAGCATTCCACAATAGATATAACTCATGACCTGAGTAGAAAATCTTCATTCTGCAGTCCTATGGCATTTGCGAGAAGAACAGAGCAGTACAGAGTTCTGTTAAATGCCCACCATTAATCTTTCATCTGCTACAAATCTTAATGACGTACAAAGATATCTCCATCTATGCGCACCCTCTTCATGGGATAGGGCTGGACTTCTAGAAAGAGGGGTTTGAGTACTGGGAAATTAGACAGGTGAGAGAAATAATAAAAAGTTACTTTTAGATGCAAATTCAAGGGAAATGTTTAAATAATGGAGTTAGGAGCAGGAAAGGAGAGAGGAATAATTGATCAATTGAAAGATCAAGGGAAGAAAGGAAATAAAAGCAGATTTCTGTATAAGCACTGGAAAACACCATCTTGAAAGGAGCAAGCACTGATAACCACTGATTTTTTCAGTTTTTGAAAACACTGGAAAATGCTGAAAAAACCCTACTGGAACTCTCAAAAAATAGAAACTGAAAATAGGAAGGCCTGCCCATTTTAGTCGGAATGTCGACTCTGAGTCATTTGCCCATTAGCCCATCTTGTTATTAAAGTCACCACATATAAGTGTGAAGGGCTTTGACTCAGCTGGTTTCTTAATTGCATCTCCAAGTTTGATGTAATCCTCCTTTCTTCTCTACAGTGCTTATACAATTATGATCAGCAGAATGGATTTGTTGAGCAGAGTGATAGCGCACACTTTGTGTAGTTAATATAGCCTTGGATCTCCTTCAATAATGCAGCCCATGTTTCTGGTACCATCATTTCATGGTGCTTAAGGAAGTCAGTTAGATCTGAGCCACCTAATATTTGTAGAATACCTCCACATTGATAACAGGATGGTGCTTTCTTGCCCCATGTTGACAAAACTGCCCTTGTCACTTTGTAACTGGCTGCTAGTCTATCAAACCTTTTGTTTGTATTGACTACCTTCCTCTTAGTGTGGTTTGTGTGGGAGATGAGTGTTTTGGAGATGTCTATCCTTTCTTCCTGTCCGTAACAGCTTCTTTATTCAATTTTTTATTTTCATTTGGGTGCTTGCAGGCTTTCTGGTTATCATTTTGTTCTAAAGTCTGTCCCTGTTGGTTTCACCTCCTTGCTACTTGTTTGCTAGCAAAATTAAATCCGGGGGGTTGTTTCTTATTGCTGCTTATGGTAGCAGTTCCGGTTTTAGAAAGGGGATTTGCAAATGCATTTTTTAGCATGTAATCTATGAGGTTTTACTTGTCCATGATAATCACTTTGTTGTTTCCATCTACGCCATCCAATGTGAGCCTTCACACTGTTTGGAGATTGTTTCTTTTTACTACTCTCTGCCCAGATTTTCCCATCTAAGGGTCTGATCAGAGTTCCTCATGATATTCCGACCCATACATAAACTCCTGTTTACACATGGGTCAGAATTATGAGCTTGAAGATATTTAATGCATCCAATAAATATCGAATGTGTTAAATACCTCAACCTTCATTAAATTTCTGCAGGTCAAACCTGTTGAAATTTAAAAGGGGAAAACATACGGTATTCACCATATAATGTGGATTTTGGTGCATTAAAAACCAACATCTGTATGTTATTCCTCATGAACTCATAATAGGTGTTATTTATCGCACCCGATAAATAACGTACACAGTGGTATTGTTATTTATCAGGGGTGATAAATAATGTCTTAGCTCAGTAATCAGGCTCTCAGTATACTTTGTTTGTTGATAACTCTTGCTCTTTCTTGGTGTTGTTCCTTTGAAAAGTGTAGATGGCAAAATTTCTGATGTCAGCAAAAATATTAAGATATTATCCTGTACAGCTGGTAGATTTGGTGCGTCAGACATGAGTTCCATCTGTTTCAGTTCATACATATGGTGTCTATTCTGTGATTCCAAAAGATTCCCAAAACAAGCAGTTTCTGCCATGGCGTTGCCCAGGTCAGCTAAGCTTAATGTTGAGTTTTCCAGAGCACTGTTCTGTCTGTATTTCTGTTTTTTAATCTGGCTTCTGGCCGTGTTATTTCACTAGTTGTATTGGTTCCCTCATTGGGTTTTTTTGTGGTTGTTTCATCCTGCTTGTTGTCCATTTTCCCAGCACGCTTCCTCTTGTCTGCCTTTTTCATGGATTTGGGTGCATTGTTTTCCTTGATGGTGTATCCACAGATTTGTTTCTTAGGCTATTCATTTGGATTTATTTGGTCAAGCACATCAATTCTTTTGGTCGATTCAGTGGCTGGTTATTTTGCACTGTGTCCTTATTAGTTAGGATGGCAATTTCTGCCGTGTACTTACTGTGAGTAGTAGACGTGTTTAATTTCCTTTTGAGTTGCCAGCCTTTGTTTTTACATTTGGGCTGATGGCATTTTTTTGGAGGCTCAGAGATTTTGTCTTTCGCTTGACCAGGGATTGGCACATCTGCCTTGTATGGGAAACATTGATCCTCAGCATTTTGGATAAGGTTCATTTGGTATTGTGGATCTTGAAGGCTGGGGTGATATAAATATCACTTTGATTAACTTTTGAGTGTGAACGGGCGTACGCTTTCTCATAGCTTTGGATGGGAGTTCTTAGCCTTCTTTGTCAAACTGCACCAGAGCAATGACGCTTTTTAATGGCTCATGTTCCTACAGAAGGTTGTATCATGTTGTTGTTTAAGGCCACTGCTGTGGGTGTTTAGCCCTTCGTTTCTGTGAAGTTTGCAAGAGAGCATTGTCCTCTGATTCAGGAACTGTTTCGGCTAACATTCTTGGCTCGTCCAAGTCCAAATTTATAATGCTGTTTGCGCTCTCTTATATCAAATCTGTTCCTGGGGTGAGGTTTTAAAACAGAATTTGCCTATTGGGGTGCCCTTTTGAAGCTCAATCTCCTATAGCTTTGGGCACTCAATTAGTGTATTGGAGTCCATGGTGTCTAGGTTGTTTTCCATTGCTAATGCTTCTAACCCGGCGGAGGTTTGTGATGGCATGTACCTCTGCCTTCACCAATTGCTGTTTTGGTTTAAATTCTCCAATTGCTGTCTTGGCATTGTCTGATTACATCAAACTTGGACTTGGTTTACCTACTCCCCCCATTTTCCCCAGTGTTGCCAATGCAGCTGGCCTGTTAGGGTGCTATTGAATTTCTGCCCAGTAATGCTAAAATACCTGGAGGTTTCTGCATCGTTTTCAGCAGGGGCTCTAAATGTTCTGGTTCCTTACGGGGATGTAGGGTGGTTTTATATTGAATTGTTGTTGTGGCATAACATGGCGTAGGCCTGTTGGCATATGGCGTGATGTTGTTTTATGTTGCATGTTTTAGCTATAAGTTGGTGTAGCTTGGTGTAGAATGGGTAGCCATAGGTGGTAGGTGATGGATGGTGGTACGTGCTGAGGCAGACAGTACAGGTAAATAAATAAGACTTATGATGTGGTTATTGTATGGCACTATGTTTAACATTTCCATCAAGCTGAAATGGGCAAAACCCCTGCCCCGAGGCCTTTTGTGGTCTTTCGATTACACCTATAACCTCAAGTCCCCTCACTGTCTGGCGTCTGATGTCACTGTCCATCTGGTGCTCCTCTGCCGCTATGCGTATACCCCTGTGTACAGATTTGTGCCAACACTAGGCACTAACACACTGAGCACTGAAGTGCTGTGTGCCTTGAGGGGAGCCCTTTGCACTCCTCATCAAATTGTGGCATGCCCCTGATGCTCTTTGGGGTTTTGGGTTTATTGGGCCTGTTGTCAACCAAAACACACCCAACACACCAAAGACAACAGTTTCCTAGACAAATATCAATCTGGCTTCAATCAGGGCTGAAACATAGAAACTTCTCTGCTTCAGGTGGTATATGATGCCCTTTGAGTCCTAGATTCAGGCAATTCCTGTCTTTATTCTCCTTGACTCATTCAAAAATCGAACAGGCATTGATCATCTGGTTCTTAAATGGTTTGAATCATTCCTCATGGGTAGGTCGCAGAGGATATAAATTGATGGCTGTTGATCAAGGGGTAACTCAGGGTTCTATCCATGCTCTGACCTTTTTCAATCTGTATATCAGCCTCTTGGAGGCCTACATAGAAAATCTGGAATCCTGTATCATCAAGCTGATGACACTCAACTTTATGTAAAGGATTCCTCTCCAAATGACATCTCGCAATCACTCTAAATTCCGTTCAAGACTGGATAACTTCTCACAATTTAAAACTGACCCCTTTCAAAGCTGAATTCCTCCCCTTCCCTTTAAAATCACCACTTCTGGTACAATACTGAATCGACACGTTCAACATCTTTGACAGCAACCCCACGTTGTTGACAATGCCAGATCCCTACGAGTCATCCTAGACAAAAGGGTCAACTTACAATCGCAAATCAGCTCTATGACAAGGAATGTAGAACATCAACTGTGTCTTCTCTGGGAAATCAGTTGCTACATTCCAGAGCAAAACATGAAATCTCTTGTTCAATCACTGGTTCTCTCCAGAATTTACTATTGTTTCTCTTGACTGGTCTCGCCAAGACCTATCTCAACTCTCTGAAATCAATCCTACATTCAGCAGCACGTTTCATCTATGGAGCCAAAAGGAATTACCACATCTCAACTATGCTGATCACTCTGTGCTAGATGCACATTGAGGCCAGAATCCTATACAAGACACCCAGTATCACCCATAAAGCCCTACACACATTCACTCCTCATTACCTGGCAGACTGACTTAAACTACCTGGAGGCACTGGACCATTCTGCGACGCTGATGCACTGTTGCCAGAATCCCTGACCTTTAAAAAGAGCAACTTAAGGCTTAGTCCTTCTTACGAAACGCAACCAGAATATGGAACTCCCTACCTCCAAACCTAAGCCCCACCACCTCACTGGCGATCTTCAAAACAGAGCTGTAAGGCTTTCTCCTGCTAAAGCATTTTAGTTAGTGACATCTTTTCCAATCTCTCTGGTTTTCTCTCACCTCTATGACTTCGCCTCTAACCCTTGCCGTGAGATTAACAGCACTACCTAAATTATGATAGACCTTATCCGTTGATAATCTGGTTACTGCCTCAACCTAAACGACCTACGCCCTCAAACTACTATAATTCTGTGCTTTGTATAATGCTATGCTAACTTATAAGTTTGGACCGTATGTAATGACTCTATGTGAAGAGCGAATATTTTGTAATTTTGGACCTTATGTAGTGACCTATGTTTTATTGTAAAGCGCCTTTTGTAACAACACTATCTAACAATCGGATATTTCTCTATAGCACTTATGGGTAATGTCCGTGCTATATAAAAATGCATAAATAAATATATAACCGTGATCCCACCCAGCAGCCATGCAAGAAATATTTGGCAGACACACTCAAGGAGAGGTGAGAGGTGTGTATTCATCAACCATCCTCCCTAACTTCATTATCATGCACTGAAAGGTTGATGAAAGAGAAAACCCACATAAAGGTTTGCATACCTATCTTCTAAGGAATCCCTTATTATGGGATAAAAATGCCCTCACCCACTCATTCGTGGCATGCTTCATCATCCGGCTGCTTCAACACTCCCTGTATTGCCTTTAACTGGGGTGGAGCAAAGTTTATTTTCAGGGTTTGAATAATTTCTGCTGTGATCAAAGATTTTATAGGTATGTGGTTGAAACTGCCTTGGGGAAACACCATCAATTCAGATTCTTTATTCAAGGGCTCTCTCGACAAGATTAAAAAGCACCTCAATAGATGGTCAGCAGGCTTAATCACCCTCCCATCTCTCAAATTTCAGTCAGCATGTTTCGTCCAGTTATCATATGCCACTCAGGGTCGATGGCCTCCATCAGCACTATATGATCCCTATCTCTGAGTCACTCTCAACGTCAGTTAGTCTGTCTTGCATAGAAAGATTCAGGGGCATATGTACAAGGAGTTAAAGCCGCCTTAGCGGCACTTTTCTGACGGTTCAGCGGAGATACTTTTATCGCTATATGTACAAGCTGTCGCTAACCTCTGTTAGCGGCTGTTTTCTGGCGAAAGCGTCCATAGAAAAGATCGCCACTTCTGTTAGCGATAATGACATGCAAGGGAGACGTTCCCATCCAAAAACGGCCGCTAACCCCACTTCGCGATATTTACAAGGGAATTCTTGAAGGCAGGAAGACCAAAAAAACTGCCTCTAACTGCAGTTAGAGGCAGTTTTTTAAGACCAGAAAATAGCTGGTCTTAAAAATGGAGATAACACTTGGGGCCTCATTTCAGCAGGTTTTGGTGCTGGACAGCGCTGCAAGCAATGTTGCTGCGCTGCCCTGCGACAAAACTACAGGGCAGGAATGCGCATCATCAATAAGATAGTGCGCATTCCTGGGCCTCAGTCATGAAAAGTGTTGTAGCGCTGTGACAAGACAGCGTTGCAACACTTTTCACTACACCCTTCTTGCGAAACCATGGATGCGCTGTATTCACTGGACAGCGCTCCATGTGACGCAAGTAATGACAGATACGTCTGGAATCCTGACGTATCTGTCTGCGCTAAAGTCAGGCATTGCTGCAGTTGTGTCACAAGCATGACGCAACTCCAGCAATGCATGGGGCCAGCCTATCCATGTGGCACTGCATCACCCTTACGCCTGCTGTAGGACTTGGCCTTTTTGGCTAAAGTTCCCTAAACTTTTTGCTTTCCCCCTAGACCGTTTTCCTGACATGGAGTTGCCAATTTAGATGCTTTGGGTACTTTGCCACTGCTGATCAGTGTCAAAGTACCCGGGTTCCCTATGTAAAGTACAATAGTAATTGGTTGGTATTAGAAATGGGGGTCTCTAGTTGGCAAGGGCTTGCACCTCTGTCCAAATAGGGACCGTTCTTCCTAGTCAGGGGAAGGGAGTTACACTCCTAAAATAACCCCTGCTCACCCCCTGGATAGCTTGGCACGAGCAGTCAGGCTTATCTTAGAGGCAGTGTGTAAAGCATTTGCACATAACGAACAATAATACAGTGTAAGCACTACAAAAGGACACCACACCAGTTTAGAAAAATATCCAATATTTTTATATACTTAAGACAAGACCAAAAACGATAAAAATCCACAATACAGTACTTAAAAATCTTCAGTTATCAAAATATGCTTTAAAAACAGTTCCTTGATGTCAATAGCTCCGTCCGGGGCTATCACGGCGTCGTGAGCAAACAAATTCAAACAATTCTGGCTGACCGCGGCGTCGCGGGCCAGCTACGGTGTCGGGAAGACTTGCAAACAGTACCTTTTACAAATGCAGGGCGTCGGCGACCTCTCGTTGAGCTTTCGAAAGCACGGCGTTCGCAGGCGTCTGTTCCGGAGGTCGGTGCAGGAGTCGTCGGGGCCCTCGAAGTCACACGCGTTGCAGATCGATCTCCTCTTTGTTGAAGTCAGGAGCGCTGGTGTCGGCCGGCGTCGTGTGCTGCGGTGCAAAGTGCAGCGGTGCCGCATGCGGTGCCCTCAGGTCGCAGTGCGAGCAGCAGCTCGGTGGCGGCGTCGGATGGCGTCGTCGGTGGGACCAGGGTCGCGGTGCGAGATGAAGGCGGTGCTCGTCACGGTGCTGGCAGGTCACGGTGCAAGCAGCGGCGTCGGCGTTGCTGAAGCGATGATGGATTAAACCCAGATCAGTTGACTGGGGGTGAGTGTTTGATTGGCTCAAACGTTCCGTCCATCATCCCCTTTTGTATCGAAGCGCTGTCGTCGGCTGACGAACTGGAGTCGATGGCGCCGGCGTCGGTAGGCCAAGGCTGCGGTGCGGGATGAGGGCGGTGCGTCGTGTAACTTTACGAGCGGTGCCATCGAACCACGGGGCAAGCAGCGGCGTAGAGTTCGGCATGGAGCGGCGGCGTCGGGGATACCAAAGCGTCGTCGTGAAGCGAGGCGGTGCGGAGTGCGGTGCCCACAGGTCGCGGTGCGAGCAGCGGCTTGGTGGCGGCATCAGCAGCCGTCGTCGGTGAGACCAGGGTTGCGGTGCGGCGTTGCGGCGGTGCCCTCTGCGGTGCCAAGGCGTCATCGTGAAGCAAAGCGGTGCGGTGCGGAGTGCGGTGCCCACAGGTCGCGGTGCGAGCAGCGGCTCGGCGGCGGCATCTGCAGGAGTCATCAGTGAGACCAGGGTCGCGGTGCGGCATTGCGGCGGTGCCCTCTGCGGTGCCTTCGGGACACTGAGTCGGCAGCGTCGTCGTCGACGAGTTGCTTTTCTTCTGTTGCAGCACAAAACACACAGTCCCCAGTGCTGAGGGCAGAAGAACTTGAAGCCTTTGCTGTTCCTGAGACTTCTTGAACAGGGGGCAAGCTCTACCACAAGCCCTTGGAGAAACTCACAAAAGTAGATTGCAGAAAGTCCAGTCCAGGCCTTTCACTGCCCAAGACAGAAGCAGCCACTGCAGGCCAACACAGCAAAGCACACAGTAAAGTGGTAGTTCCTCCTCACAGCTTCTCCGGCTCTTCTTCTTGGCAGTCTTCTTGATCCAAAAGAGTTCTAAAGTGCAGGGGTCTGGCCCCAGTATTTGTATCCAAAGATCCTTTGATCTTTCAGGCAGAGGGTGTCTGTGCCCGGCCAGAACCAGTTCTGCCTTCTCTGGTGTGATTTCCTGGCAGGAGGTGGAGACGGCATTGTCAGAGGCAGACCAGGCCCTTTGAGGTGCAAGGAAATCTCCTCCCCCTTCCCCCATCGCAGCTCAGGTCTGTTCAGCCCTTTCCTGACCTACCTAGACTATTTGGAGCCCCTCCGGCCCCCCAGCCTTCTGTCATCCAAAACCCAGACAGGCAATCCACATTCCAGCAGAGGCACACGGGATGACTGAGCAAGAAAATACCTACTTTCTAAAAGTGGTATTTTCAAACACAGAATGTAAAAATCACCTTCACTAAAAGATGCATCTTTAGATTCTGAGTTCAGGCATACTAAATTCTATTTTCTTACCGAATTCCCTGGGCCAGTTATGTTTATAAGATGTTATAAACAAACCTCCCATTCTATCCTATGGGGAACTGGTAGCCTTGCAATAGTGAAAAACGAAATTGGCTGTAATTCACTATCAGGACATGCCACACACACCAGGGCATGTCCCACCTTTCACATACACTGCACCCTGCCCACAGGGATACCTTGGGCCTACCTGAGGGTGTCTGACATGTAAGAAAAGGAAAGGTTAGGGACCGGCCAGTGTGTGCACTGGCCAAGTCGACATGGCAGTTACCAACTGCGTGCAGTCTCTGCAATGGCAGGTCTGAGTTACCGTTTTCAGGGCTACTCACGGGGGTGGCACAACCAGTGCTGCAGGCCCCCGAGTAGCATTTGATTCACAAGCCCCGGCACCCGTAGTGCACTTTACTAGGGACTGACACGCAAATCAAATATCCAATCGTGAAAACATCAATTCATAACACACTTTACCACAGGAGCACCTGCACTTTCCCACTGATCAGCAGTGCGAAAAGTGTGCAGAAACATTACGCCAGCAAAAACAGAGTCAAAACCGGGAGGTCAGAAAGCAAAAACTCAGGGGAAACACGTCAAAAGATGCCAAGTCTAACACATGTCCCCTCCAGCTGAAAGTAGGGAGAACTACCCACTCGCCTGGGAGTTCTCTTCACTAAGGCGGAAGAACCTGGACAGGCCATCTGCGTTGGCGTGCTCTGTGCCAGGGCGTTGTTCCACCGTAAAGTCCATTCCCTGTAGGGAGATGGACCACCTCAGCAGTTTTGGATTCTCCCCCCTCATCTGCATTAACCATCTGAGGGACCTGTGGTTGGTCTGAAACCGGAAGTGAGTTCCAAACATGTAGCTTCTTCAGCGCCCAGACCACAGCGAAAGCCTCCCTTTCTATGGCACTCCACCTCTGCTTCCTGGGGAGTAGTCTCCGGCTAAGGAAGACTACCGGCTGGTGTAGGCCCTCTTCATTCAGTTGTGAGAGCACTGCTCCCACTCCATGCTCTGACGCGTCGGTCTGCACTGTAGGAGAGTAGGATCTGCCTCTTATGGTTACCCCCACTTTTTGCTGATGTATCACTGTTTTTCGACTTTAGTCTGGCTGGGGCCCTGCTATCCAGGACCCCAGCCTAGCTGCTTCCTCTCTAAATTGATTCCATGTACCTTAAGTACACTTCAGATTGGATTCTGGGGTGCCCTTATAAGTCCCATATACTATGTACCCAGGGCATAGGTACCCCAGAGGCCTACCAGGGGCTGAAGCATGTATTGTGCCACCCCTGGAAGGCCCTCCAAAATGACACCACAGGACTCCTACAGCAGCCTAAGTAAGGTGGTGCATGCACCCCTTACAGAGATATAGGTTCACTATATCTCACCTATCACTGCACATAGAAACCTATCAGTCACCCCTATGGCAGGCCTTATCAATTCTGAAGGCAGGGTGCTTGGTTTTATGTGAGAGGGTGCCCATGAATAAGCAGAGCCCCTCTGCAGCCTTCGGAATCTCCTCTCCGGGGTGGTCTGTGGTGCAGCCTGACCATATACTCTTAAGTGCATTATATCCTCGCGGTAAATGCTAACTTTGGGATGGCTGCACGGAAACATGTCGTGTTTGGTGCCAAACACCTTGGAATCATACCCCCACACCAGTAACTGGTGTGGGAGTATGATCCCACCCTTCTAGAGGGAGAGACATGACAGCACTGGTATACCCGGTAGAAACTTTACAGAGCCTGACATCACAAAATGGATGCTGCAGCCACAGACACGAGTCTGGCCTCCTTCTGCTGACCGAAACTCCGGCAGGGGAGGCCTGGACAATAGGTTTCCTGTCACAGGGAGGTGTTACCACCTCCCAGACAGGCCTTAGTGGATTGGGGCTGGGTGGGTGCACTCCAAGAGTGCTTTGAAGTCCTGCACTGGGGGCACATTTGGTGTCCTCGTGCAAACCGGTTGCAGGGGCTGCCAGCCCCTGCTCTGGCACGAAACTGGACAAAGGAAATGGGTGTAGCCCCCCCTCTTTCCAAACCCTCCCATAGGTGGGTCCACAGAGTTAGTCCATCCCCTTTCTTAGGTATAAGTAAGGAACCCCTGGCAACAGGACTTTAGATATCCCTGGACAAAACTCTGCAACTGAATCCTGGAACTTCGACGCTCTACTCAAGACTAGAGGACTGAAGAAATCTCCCTTGGGGTCAAGGAGTGACTCCCCTGCTTGGCAGGCACCAACAAAGCATTTGCCGGTCTGCATCTCCAAAGCTCCTGCCGGACTCCGAAGTAACTGCAGCCCAGGAAGAGGATTTCCAGACTTCTCAGAGGCCGACCCGAGTCCCCAGCAAAGCTGAGACCCGCAGCCCTCACGAGTGACGTGGAACCGGAACCCCTGGACACCGTGCACATTTGCTAGTGCATCAACTTCTCGATGTCTCTTGAAGTCCTGCTTTGGGTTACTTGTAGCCCAGGCCCCGAGCACCATTTGCTCTGAAGATTGTGAGCCTACACTCCACGAGTGTTCCGTGGGCCCACTTCTTGCATTTCCGCTTGAGGCTCCTTTGCGATCCCTGGTCTGTCGACTGGTGGGTCCCTGTGAAGGCAACTCTGATTTTCTTTGGACTTTCCTGGTTGCACCAGATGTGCCCTGACTCCCCACTGAGTGGTGAGTCCCTCAAACCTTGCTGATCTGCATAGAAGTCTCTTTCTCCTTTCTGCGTGGGTTGCTGTTGCCAAGGCTTGTTGTGTTCAATCCGGACACCAATGCTGCAGCACTCGACATCCTTTGTGGGACAGCTCGAATCCAGCTCCTGGTTGTCGTTGATGCCTCCTGGTCCTCGTGGCTGAAGAGTCAAGCTTCACCTCTTTCACCTGAAGCACCCGACATCGGTGGGCATTCGACTATCGTGCCCCTGGTCACTGGCAAGTGACCCAGACTCTGTCCCCTCTGCTTTCAGGTTCTTCTCATCTCCGATCCAGGCTTGGATCTCTTCGGACACTTCGCATCTTCCCGGCAGCAGCACTTCCTTGCAGGCTGCCATTGAAATCGACGACGCGACCCGACACCATTCGACACCTATGCACCCGGCTTCCCTGGGTGAGGTAACTCGAGTACTCCGGTGCTCCCGTGGGTGTTGACCCTAGAACTGTCTAAGTCCAAGAGGGTTTGGTCCTAGTCCATTTCTAAGTGTCCTTAAACTCTAAAACTCTAACCGCGACTTTCCCATAGATGATAACGGAGCTCGCGGCTGTGTTCACACACTGCACACAGCCCCCGTGGGTCCCCTGTGTCACTACCTTGGGTGATTCCTTGGGGTCCCAGCGATTCTACAGGCTCTAGGCCTTGTGTCTACTTAAGTCGTGGTTCTTATACCACTTTCTTAATATATGGTTTGGTACGCCCCTAGGGCTAATCGTATATTGTGCTACTTTACTGTGCTATTTGACTTGTAACTTGTGTACTTTGACCTCTAGCCTCATAAAGAGACTATTGGGTAGTGTTTAGTAATAAATACATATATTTGATATATATACCTGGTGTGGTTCTCCTTTCATTTGGACATTCATGAGATTATAACTGGTAAAACAAACAGCTTAACACTCCTTCAAGACTTAGCCTGAAGGCTGCTCTCCATAGCTATCACTAGGATAGCTTTCAATAAAGGTTGTCTTTAAACCTATCATCGATAAAGGTCGTTTGGACTGGTGCAAGGTGCCCACTATAACTAGTGGACCGCATATACCAGGCCAACTTCTCACATTGGTGTGCAGCGGTTGGATTCAAGCTTGCCTTCGTTTTACCAGATAATATCAAGTGTGTGACTAACTGAAAACCACTAAAGGTACCTCAGGTACATATAAATTCAAGCTTAGAAATACAGTAAGTTCTACTGAACTTAGAGTTATGTGTCAAGGGCTTAGCACACCCTTTCTACAACTCAAGAGAATTTAGTAGGTCACACTAGAGTAGGTAGTGCATACACCACACCTCACTAGTGATATCTTCAAAGCCAGGAACCAGTGGGTCCCTGCCAGAAGCCAATGGGCTTCTACCATCCAAGTATGACAACCTCCCATTCTTGGAATTGAGAGCATTGTGCAGTACTAGGAAGCTGAAGACACGCAAAAGTGCCAACACCCAACGCCTCATAGAGGTGCTTCTGTTGGATGATCTCAGAAGACCCACAGGGTCTGAAGGGGTAGGCAGAGAGGGTGTGGCAGAAGATGAGGAAGGGACCAGAGGTGAAGAAACCCAGGACCTGACCTCTGAAACTGGCCAGGAAGATGACAATGATCTTGCCATGGAAAATCCAGCTCCTCCTGAAGATGAGGAGGAGGACCAGAATGGCCTCCCCTTTGTCCCACCAGGAAGAGTTGTGAGTGTGCCTAGAAGGTCAAGATCTCCTTCTCAGGAGTCTAACCATTCTGACACCTCAGTAGGGACCTCTGTTTCCTCTCATAGGAGGGAATCCTCTCATGAAAGGAAAGAGAGACTGCTCAAGTATGGAGAAGCTCAGCTTAGGATCAGAAGAGAGCAGTTGGCTATAGACAGGGAGTCCCTAGAGCTTCATAGACAAAGAAGAAAGTTGGGACTAGAGCCCCATGGTGGCAGCAACTTCCCTAGTGGTAGGGAAAGGTCTTATGACCATAGAAACCTGAGCAAGATTGTCCCTCCCTACCAGAGTGGGGATGATATCCACAAATGGATAACTGCTTTAGAGAGGGCCTGTAAAGTACAGAAGGTCCCTCAGGAGCAGTGGGCAGCAATCTTGTGGCTCTCCTTTGCAGACAAAGGTAGAGACAAGCTCCTCACTGTTAGAGAAGAGGATGCTGATGATTACCAAGTCCTGAAGAGTGCACTGATAGATGGGTTTGGCCTAACCACTGAGCAATACAGGTTAAAGTTCAGAGATACCCAAAAGGCACAGACACAGGACTGGGTGGACTTTGTAGATTGTGCTACTAAGGCTCTGGAAGGCTGGTTACTTGGCAGTAAGGTGTGTGACTTCAAAGGATTGTATAATTTAATCATGAGGGAGCAGATTCTTAATAACTGTCAGAATCAGTTGCTACATCAGTACCTGGTTGACTCTGATCTGACCTCTCCCCAAGAATTGGGAAAGAAGGCAGACAAATGGGTCAGAACCAGGGTGAAGCAGACGGTACAGAACCAAGGTGGTGACCAGAAGAAGCAAGATTCCAAAAACTCTGACAAGGGTGGGGAAAAGGGTAAAGACCAGAAGTCTTCTCAAGGTCGCCAAAAATCTGCATCTGGTGGGGAATCCCAATCTACCAAAGGAAAAGGCCAAAAGAAACCATGGTGCAAAATCTGTAAGCAGAAAACTCACTGGACCAGTGACTGCACCAAGTCCAAAGACTCTAATCCAGCCACCATTGCCCCCAAGGCAACTGTTCCCCCTAGTGCAGCTACAAATGGTGGTGGAAGTACTCAGAATAAGGGTTTAGAAGGGTTGACCCTGGGTACTGAGATGGGCTCTGGCCTAGTCAGAGTGCCAACTCAGGCTGTCCTAGTCTGTGATGGGGGCATGGATATGTCCCCCTTAGTGAGTCCCAATAATTTGGGCAAATACAGACAGCAGCCTTTAATTAATGGAAGAGAGGCTTTGGCATTCAGGGACACAGGAGCAAGTGTCACCATGGTGACAAAAGATCTTGTGGATCCTGGGCAGATTATACTTGGTGAAATGTACCAAGTGACCAATGCTAGCAATGTCAGAACAGACCATTCTCTGACAGTTGTTAACTTCTCCTGGGGAGGGGTAACTGGCCTTAAGAAGGTTGTGGTGAGTGCAGACCTACCAGGCGAATGCTTGCTTGGCAATGATCTTGAAACCTCAGCTTGGGCAGAGGTGGAGCTCAGGAAACATGCAGAAATGCTAGGGATCCCTGCACATGTCTTTGCTGTGACTAGGTCACAGGCCAAAATGTCAAAAGCTGAACAGGCCCTGGATTCTGGAACAATGGACCAGGTGCCTCCCAAGAGGAGGAGCAGTAGGGTTAAGGCAGTGCCTTCCCCCTTGGCTCAGGAAGCAGATCAGTCTTTTGAGGAAGATGATCTCAGGCCTGAAGAAGGCACTGTCCCAGAGGAGCTTGAACCTGATCAGGTTGAGTTCTTGGGGACAAGGGGCCATTCCAGGGCAGATCTGAGCCAGGAGCAGCTGAACTGCCCCTCTCTTGAACCCCTCAGACAGCAAGCTGCTGCTGAGGCTGCTGAGAATGCTAGTGGCACCCATAAGATGTATTGGGATAATGGACTCCTGTACTCAGAGAGTAGAGACCCCAAGCCTGGAGCAGCCAGGAGGTTGGTTATACCTCTGAAGTTCAGGGGCTTCCTATTGACACTAGCCCATGATATTCCTTTAGCAGGTCACCTGGGCCAGAACAAGACTTGGGACAGGATTGTCCCTCACTTTCACTGGCCCCACATGTCTGAAGACACCAAGGAGATTTGTCACTCCTGTGTAACCTGCCAAGCCAGTGGGAAGGCAGGTGGCACCACAAAGGCCCCCCTGATACCACTACCTGTGGTGGGGGTTCCCTTTGAGAGGGTGGGGATTGACATAGTTGGTCCCATGGATCCCCAAACAGCATCTGGGCACAGGTTTATCCTGGTGGTGGTGGACCATGCCACCAGGTACCCAGAAGCCATTCCCCTTAGGACCACTACAGCACCTGTGGTGGCAAGGGCCCTCCTGGGAATTTTCTCAAGAGTGGGCTTTCCTAAGGAGGTAGTATCTGACAGAGGTGCAAACTTTATGTCCAGTTACTTGACTGCAATGTGGAAGGAGTGTGGAGTGACTTATAAATTCACCACACCCTATCACCCACAATGCAATGGTTTAGTTGAAAGGTCCAACAAAACCTTGAAGGGCATGATTAAAGGGCTCCCAGAAAAGCTTAGGCGAAGATGGGACATACTCTTGCCCTGCCTTTTATTTGCATACAGGAGGTGCCTCAAAAGGGGTTGGCTACAGCCCTTTTGAACTTTTGTTTGGCCATCCTGTCAGGGGTCCATTGTGTCTGGTGAAGGAAGGTTGGGAGTTACCTCTCAAACCCCTAAACAGGACATAGTGGACTATGTACTTGGTCTCCGCTCCAGGATGGCTGAGTATATGAAAAAGGCAACCAAAAACCTTGCGGCTAGCCAGGAATTACAGAAAGCCTGGCATGACCAAAAGGCTGTGCTGACTGTTTACCAGCCAGGGCAGAAGGTGTGGGTGTTGGAGCCAGTGGCCCCAGCAGCCCTCCAAGACAAGTGGAGTGGCCCCCATACAATTGTTGAAGAGAAGGGAGAGGTTACCTATCTGGTAGACCTGGGAACTCCCAGGAGCCCCTACAGGGTGCTCCATGTCAACAGGCTGAAGCCATATGTGGACAGGGTTGACATGGGCTTGCTCATGGCAACTGATGGGGGACAGGAGGAAGAGAGTGACCCACTCCCTGACCTGCTCTCACAGAACCCTGATGATGGGTCAGTAGATGGTGTAGCCTTGGCAGGCAGCCTCACTGCCCAGCAACAAACTGATTGTAGACAGGTGCTCAATCAGTTCAGACACATGTTTTCTCTGACTCCAAGTCAGACCGCCTGGTACACTCATGAAGTGGACACTGGGGACAGTCTGCCTGTTAAAAGTAAGATTTACAGGCAACCTGACCAGGTCAGGGACTGTTTCAGGACAGAAGTCCAGAAAATGTTGGAACTGGGTGTCATTGAGCCTTCAGATAGCCCTTGGGCTAGTCCAGTAGTCCTGGTGCCTAAACCTCACACCAAAGATGGCAAGAGAGAGATGAGGTTTTGTGTGGACTACAGAAGCCTCAATGTAGTCACTAGGACTGATGCCCATCCAATCCCCAGGGCAGATGAGCTAATAGACACTTTGGCCTCAGCCAAGTATCTAAGCACATTTGACCTGACAGCTGGCTACTGGCAGATCAGACTTAGCTGATGATGCAAAGCCAAAAACTGCATTTTCTACCCCTGGTGGGCTTTACCAATTTGTGGTGATGCCCTTTGGTTTGAAGAATGCACCTGCCACTTTTCAGAGGTTGGTGAACACAGTCCTTACAGGTCTGGAAGCCTATAGTGCAGCATATCTAGATGATATTGCTGTCTATAGCTCCACCTGGGAGGATCACTTGGTCCACCTGAGAAATGTTTTGGAGGCCCTGCAGAAGGCAGGCCTCACTATCACGGCCACAAAGTGCCAGCTAGGGCAGAGTCAGGTTGTGTACCTGGGCCACCTTGTGGGTGGAGGCCAGGTTCAACCATTGCAGAGCAAAATCCAGACCATCATGGACTGGGTTGCTCCAACTACCCAGACTCAGGTGAGAGCCTTCTTAGGCCTGACTGGGTATTACAGAAGATTTGTCAAGGGGTATGGATCAATAGTGACACCCCTGAATGACTTAACCTCTAAGTAAATGCCCAAAAAGGTTCAGTGGACAGTTAGCTGTCAAAAGGCATTTGATGACCTGAAGCAGGCCATGTGCACTGCTCCCATTCTGCAGAGTCCTGATTACTCCAAAACGTTTATTGTGCAAACAGATGCATCTGAGTTGGGGGTAGGGACTATACTATCACAGTTGAATGATGAAGGTCAGGATCAGCCAGTAGCTTTTATTAGCAGAAGGCTGACCCCCAAAGAGAAACGTTGGTCAGCCATTGAGAGGGAGGCCTTTGCTGTGGTTTGGGCTCTGAAGAAGCTGAGGCCATACTTGTTTGGCACTCACTTCATTGTTCAGACAGACCATAAGCCCCTCTTATGGCTAAAACAGATGAAGGGTGAAAACCCCAAACTTTTGAGGTGGTCCATTTCCCTACAGGGGATGGACTATACAGTATAACATAGACCTGGGAGTAACCATGCCAATGCAGATGGACTCTCCAGATATTTCCACTTAGAACATGAAGACTCAACGGTCAAGGTTAGTTTAATGTCCCTGCGTTGGGGGGGGGGGGGTTGTGTAGGAGAGTAGGATCTGCCTCTCATGGTTACCCCCACTTTTTGCTGATGTATCACTGTTTTTCGACTTTAGTCTGGCTGGGGCCCTGCTATCCAGGACCCCAGCATAGCTGCTTCCTCTCTAAATTGATTCCATGTACCTTAAGTACACTTCAGATTGGATTCTGGGGTGCCCTTATAAGTCCCTAGTATATGGTATACTATGTACCCAGGGCATAGGTACCCCAGAGGCCTACCAGGGGCTGAAGCATGTATTGTGCCACCCCTGGAAGGCCCTCCAAAATGACACCACAGGACTGCTACCGCAGGCTGAGTAAGGTGGTGCATGCACCCCTTACAGAGATATAGGTTCACTATATCTCACCTATCACTGCACATAGAAACCTATCAGTCACCCCTATGGCAGGCCTTATCAATTCTGAAGGCAGGGTGCTTGGTTTTATGTGAGAGGGTGCCCATGCATGAGCAGAGCCCCTCTGCAGCCTTCAGAATCTCCTCTCCGGGGTTGTCTGTGGTGAAGCCTGAACATATACTATTAAGTGCATTATATCCTCACGGTAAATGCTAACTTTGGGATGGCTGCACGGAAACATGTCGTGTTTGGTGTCAAACACCTTGGAATCATACCCCCACATCAGTAACTGGTGTGGGAGTATGATCCCACCCTTCTAGAGGGAGAGACATGACAGCACCGGTATACCCGGTAGAAACTTTACAGAGCCTGGCATCACAAAATGGATGCTGCAGCCACAGACACGAGTCTGGCCTCCTGCGGCTGACCGAAACTCCGGCAGGGGAGGCCTGGACAATAGGTTTCCTGTCACAGGGAGGTGTTACCACCTCCCCGACAGGCCTTAGTGGATTGGGGCTGGGTGGGTGCACACCAAGAGTGCTTTGAAGTCCTGCACTGGGGGCACATTTGGTGTCCTCGTGCATACCCCAGTTCAAACCGGTTGCAGGGGCTGCCCGCCCCTGCTCTGGCGCGAAACTGGACAAAGGAAATGGGTGTAGCCACCCCTCTTTCCAAACCCTCCCATAGGTGGGTCCACAGAGTTAGTCCATTCCCTTTCTTAGGTATAAGTAAGGAACCCCTGGCAACAGGACTTTAGATATCCCTGGACGAAACTCTGCAACTGAATCCTGGAACTTCGACGCTCTACTCAAGACTAGAGGACTGAAGAAATCTCCCTTGGGGTCAAGGAGTGACTCCCCTGCTTGGCAGGCACCAACGAAGCATTTGCCGGTCTGCATCTCCGAAGCTCCCGCCGGACTCCGAAGTAACTGCAGCCCAGGAAGAGGACTTTCAGACTTCTCAGAGGCCGACCCGAGTCCCCAGCAAAGCTGAGACCCACAGCCCTCACGAGTGACGTGGAACCGGAACCCCTGGACACCGTGCACATTTGCTAGTGCATCAATTTCTCGACGTCTCTTGAAGTCCTGCTTTGGGTTACTTGTAGCCCAGGCCCCGAGCACCGTTTGCACTGAAGATTGTGAGCCTACACTCCACGAGTGTTCCGTGGGCCAGCTTCTTGCATTTCCGCTCGAGGCTCCTTTGCGATCCCTGGTCTGTCGACTGGTGGGTCCCTGTGAAGGCAACTCTGATTTTCTTTGGACTTTCCTGGTTGCTCCAGATGTGCCCTGACTCTCCACCGAGTGGTGAGTCCCTCAGACCTTGCTGGTCTGCACAGAAGCCTCTTTCTCTTTTCTGCATGGGTTGCTGTTGCCAAGGCTTGTTGTGTTCAATCTGGACACCAACACTGCAGCACTCGACATCCTTTGTGGTAAAGTTCGAATCCAGCTCCTGGTTGTCGTCGATGCCTCCTGGTCCTCGTGGCTGAAGAGTCAAGCTTCCCCTCTTTCACCTGAAGCACCCGACATCGGTGGGCATTCGACTATCGTGCCCCTGGTCACTGGCAAGTGACCCAGACTCTGTCCCCTCTGCTTTCAGGTTCTTCTCATCTCCGATCCAGGCTTGGATCTCTTCGGACACTTCGCATCTTCCCGGCAGCAGCACTTCCTTGCAGGCTGCCATTGAAATCGACGACGCGACCCGACACCATTCGACACCTATGCACCCGGCTTCCCTGGGTGAGGTAACTCGAGTACTCCGGTGCTCCCGTGGGTGTTGACCCTAGAATTGTCTAAGTCCAAGAGGGTTTGGTCCTAGTCCATTTCTAAGTGTCCTTAAACTCTAAAACTCTAACCGCGACTTTCCCATAGACAATAACGGAGCTCGCGGCTGTGTTCACACACTACACACAGCCCCCGTGGGTCCCCTGTGTCACTACCTTGGGTGGTTCCTTGGGGTCCCAGCGATTCTACAGGCTCTAGGCCTTGTGTCTACTTAAGTCGTGGTTCTTATACCACTTTCTTAATATATGGTTTGGTACGCCCCTAGGGCTAATCGTATATTGTGCTACTTTACTGTGCTATTTGACTTGTAACTTGTGTACTTTGACCTCTAGCCTCATAAAGAGACTATTGGGTAGTGTTTAGTAATAAATACATATATTTTATATATATACCTGGTGTGGTTCTCCTTTCATTTGGTCATTCATGAGATTATAACTGGTAAAACAAACAGCTTAACACTCCTTCAAGACTTAGCCTGAAGGTTGCTCTCCATAGCTACCACTAGGATAGTTTTCAATAAAGGTTGTCTTTAAACCTATCATCAATAAAGGTCGTTTGGACTGGTGCAAGGTGCCCACTATAACTAGTGGACAGCATATACCAGGCTAACTTCTCACATGCATGACAAATTCCTTCGAGAAGTCGGGTGCCTTGAACACGGGGGCCGTGCACATGGCGGCCTTCAGGGCATCAAATGCCTTCTGGCAGGACTCAGTCCAGATCACCTTTTTTGGCTGCTTCTTGGAAGTCAGCTCAGTTAAGGGGGCAACAATGGTGCCATATCCCTTAACAAACCTCCTGTAGTACCCAGTGAGTCCTAAGAAGGCCCTCACCTCTGTCTGGGTCTTGGGGGCTCCCAAGCCAGAATGGTGTCAATCTTGGGTTGTAGGGCGCCACCTGGCCGCTCCCTACCTGGTGTCCCAAGTACACCACCGAACCCTGCCCGATCTGGCACTTACTGGCCTTAATCGTGAGGCCTGCCTTCTGCAGCGCCTTCAACACTTCCCCGAGGGGCTGCAGGTGTTCGTCCCAACTGGAACTGAACACCGCAATGTTGTCCAGGTATGCGGCGCTGAATTCCTCCAGCCCGGCCAATACCTGGTTGACCAACCTCTGAAAGGTGGCAGGGGCATTCTTCAACCCAAAGGGCATCACACGGAACTGGTAATGTCCTTCCGGGGTTGAGAATGCGGATCTTTCCTTGGCCCCCTCGGTTAGAGCAATCTGCCAGTACCCCGACATTAAATCAAACGTACTAAGGAATTTGGCAGCTCCCAACCGATCGATGAGCTCATCAGCTCGGGGGATGGGGTGTGCGTCAGTCCGAGTGACGGCATGAGCCCCCGGTAGTCCACACACAACCGCAGTTCTGGTGTGGCCCCGGGTGCTGTAGCCTTCGGGGCCAAGACCACCGGGCTGGCCCATGGGCTGCTGGACGGCTCAACCACCCCTAACGCCAACATCTTCGAGACCTCCTCTTTGATGCTGGCCTTGACCCGGTCAGCCAACCTGTAAATCTTATGTTTCACAGGGGGGCTGTCACCGGTGTCCACATCGTGGGTACACCAGTGAGTAACACCTGGGGTCAAGGAGAACAGCGGGGCAAACTGCCCCAGCAACTGGCGACACTCGCTCTGTTGCTCAGCGGTCAGGGTCGGGGAGAGGATCACACCATCCACCGACCCATCCCCCTCTTGGGCAGACAAGAGGTCTGGGAGAGGCTCACTCTCCGCTTCCTCCCCGTCGTCCGTCGCCAAGAGCATGCTCACTTCGGACCTCTCGAAGTGGGGCTTGAGGCGTTTCACGTGGAGGACCCGTAAAGGGTTCCGGGGAGCCTGCAAATCCACCAGGTAGGTGACCTCACTTTTGCGCTCCACCACCTCAAAGGGCCCAGTTCACTTGTCCTGCAAGGCACAAGGTTCCACTGGGGCCATGACCCACACTTTTTGTCCGGGTTGAAACTCGACCAGAGTGGCATTCTGGTCATACCACTTCTTCATTTCTTCCTGGCTGGCTCGAGGTTCCCCTGAGCGAGTTTCCTGAAGCGGGCAGTTTGGTTTCGGAAGGCCAGCATGTAGCTAAACACATCCTGGGGCGTCTTCCTGGGGGCGGCCAGCCAGCCTTCCTTCACCAAGCTTAGAGGTCCTTGCACGGGGTGACCGTACAGAAGCTCAAAGGGACTGAACCCGAGAGACTTCTGGGGTACCTCCCTGTACGCAAAGAGAAGGCACGGTAAGAGGACGTCCCACTTACGCCTCATGAGTTCGGTGAGACCCTTGATCATGCCATTCAAGGTCTGGTTGAACCTTTCTACCAGGCCGTTACCTTGGGGGTGGTAAGGGGTGGTGAACTTGTAAGTAGCACCACACTCCTTCCACAGGGATGTCATATACTTCGATATGAAATTGGTCCCCCGGTCGGAAACCACCTCTCTGGGGAATCCCACTCGGGAAAAGATCCCCATTAACGCCCGGCCCACCACTGGCGCCGTCGTTGTCCTGAGAGGGATTGCCTCCGGGTACCGGGTGGCATGGTCCACCAAGACCAGGATGTACCTGTTGCCCATGGCTGTCTTGGGATCCAGTGGCCCTACAATGTCCATCACTACCCTTTCAAAGGGTGTCCCAACAACGGGGAACAGTTGGAGAGGAGCTTTGACCTTCCTCCCACTCTTGCCACTTGCCTGGCAAGTTTGGCAAGACCGACAATGCACATCCGACTGCCTTCGCATTTGAGGCCAGAAGAAGTGGGTGACAAGCCTGACAAAAGGTCTTGTCCTGCCCCAAATGTCCTGCCAAAGGCAGGTCGTGAGCCAGACCCAGTAGGAAGGTCCGCTAGCACTGGGGTATCACCAGCACACGGGCTGACCCAGGTTCCGCGACCTTAGGCTCGCTGTACAGGAGGTCATTCTCCCAGTAGATCCAATGTGACCCGGACTGATCACCAGTCGCCTGGGCTGCGGCCTGCCACCGCAGACCCTCCAGAGAAGGGCACTCCTTCTGCTCCTGGCAGAACTCCTCCCTGGTGGGACCCCCTTCTTGCTGCCAATGGGTCAGCTCAGAGAGGTCTCCTAGTTTGGCTACCTGTTCCCCCGTAGGCACCGGGGCGTCCTCCTCAAGGTCCGCCTCCTCCCGGGCCGTGGGAACTTCGGGGGCCGGTTTCCCGCACCCCCGGCCCTTTCTCTTGGCAGGGACCGGGGCCACTGTTTCAGGCTCCGGGTCCCTCTGATCACCCTCTCTGGCCGCCATTGACCGAGTGAACACGCATGCCCACTCTGGCAACCCAAGCATCTCCAAGTGGGACCTGAGCTCAACATCCTTCCACAAGGACTGCTCCAGGTCGTTACCGAGCAGACAATCGACAGGCATGGAAGGGCTCACAACCACCCTCAAAGGACCTGAGACCCCCCCCACTCGAAGGGAACCTGCGCCACCAGACACTGGCGCTCAGAATAGTCGACTGCAATTACTTGGTGGAATGCCCCGGGGACTACCTGCCTCTCAGAGACCAGGTGACACCGAACTGAGGTCACACTGGCTCCAGTATCCCTGAGAGCCTCTACCCTTTTCCCATTGATGGTCACCCAGGTGCTGTATTTCTTTGTGTTAGGGGGCACCCGGGCCCCTGGGACCATCTCACTGTCCCCTAGTGAGACGAGGGACATTTCTGCGGGGTCCCCACCCTCCTGTTGGGACTCCTCCTCCTCCCCAAGCGCTACACTAGCCAACACCTTGGACTGCCCACCGGTGGGTGGCTGTGCCCCTTTGGAGCACCTGGGGTCCCCCTTCATGTGCCCCACCTGGTCACATGCAAAACATTTGCGGGGGCCGGTCTCAGCAGGCTTTCCTGTCGAGACCCCATGCTTCTTATCTCCGGGGGGATAGGAACCTTTACCCTGGGTGTTATTTTGGGGCCCTTTAGAGAACTCCTGTGTTTTACCCTTGTCCCCCCCACCTTTCTGCTGGGGACCCTGCCCACCTTTGGCTGAGTCTCCCCCAACCGCTTTCTTGTGGACCCTGGTACTCACCCAGCGGTCCGCCTCCATAGCAAGCTTCCTGGGGTCAGTCAGCTTACTATCAACTAGGTGCTGGCGCAGATCTGCAAAACATAGACTGGACAGGTGCTCCCATGCAATCAAATTGTAGAGCCCCTGATAATCTGTCACATTACTGCCCTTTACCCAGCCATCCAACGATCGGCAAAACACATCCACACATTCCAACCACGTGTTGGCATCGGACTTCTTACTGGACCTAAACTGGTCCCTATACTTTTCAGGAGTAAGACCATACTTGGTGAGGAGGGCATCCTTCATGTCTGGATAGGTGAGGTGATACCCCTTACCCAAAGCTATTAAAGTATCCCTCGCTTCTTCAGGGAAGAGGGGCCACAATCTTGCTCCCCAATTCTCTTCAGGGACCCCATTCATATGGATTGCAGCCTCGTACCCCTGGAACATCCTTTGTATGTCGTCCCCCTTCTTGAACTCCTTGCCTACATTCTTGGGGATGTGCACGATTCTGTCTGCCTGCACGAGTTGCTGCCACCATCTGAGCTGGTTCTTTTCTCTCGATCCAGCTCCTTCATTCTGATTTCGTAGTCTAATACCATTCTCTTTTCTTCCATGGCTAACCTGATCTTCTCTAGTTCTGTGGCTACTTTCCTTGCTTCCCGTCTGTCCTCCAGCTCCTCTGGGGACAGGCCACTGCTGCCTGGCTGGGAGGTTTCCCCCACTCCCAACAGCACATCCACCCTAGGACTAGGCTCCTCCGCCTCTCCATTAAGATCACCAGATTGCCCACTTGCGTCTCTGGCTGCTACCCAGGCCCTCAGCGCCTTTTGTAGCTCGTCTTTCCTAGTGAGGCCTCTGACTTGGACTTTTAGGTTTTTGCAAATGGATTTCAATTCTCTAACAGTGTAGAGCTCCAACCTATCCTCCTCAAAGGCAATGTCCATGGATGCAACGGATGATGCTATTGATTCTGGCATGACGAAGTAGAAAGTTCACCTGGCAAGATCACAAGAAATCATCCAAAAAGAAAAACGGGCTAGTATGTGGTACGTAATGGTCTGTGATATGGTAGTAGTGCACACCAATCACTGTAAGTCAAGTGCAAACGCAAGTCCTATCCTCACCGCTGACAACCAATGTTAGAAATGGGGGTCTCTAGTTGGCAAGGGTTTGCACCTCTGTCCAAATAGGGACCCTTCTTCCTTGTCAGGGTAAGGGAGTTACACTCCTAAAATAACCCCTGCTCACCCCCTTGGTAGCTTGGCACGAGCAGTCAGGCTTATCTTAGAGGAAGTGTGTAAAGCATTTGCACATAACCAACAATAATACAGTGTAAGCACTACAAAAGGACACCACACCAGTTTAGAAAAATATCCAATATTTTTATATACTTAAGACAAGACCAAAAACGATAAAAATCCACAATACAGTACTTAAAAATCTTCAGTTATCAAAATATGCTTTAAAAACAGTTCCTTGATGTCAATAGCTCCGCCCGGGGCTATCATGGCGTCATGAGCAAACAAATTCAAACAGTTCTGGTTGACCGCGGCGTCGCGGGCCAGCTACGGTGTCGGGAAGACCCGCAAACAGTACCTTTTAGAAATGTAGGGCGTCGGCGACCTCTCGTTGAGCTTTCGAAAGCACGGCGTCCGCAGGCGTCGGTTCCGGAGGTCGGTGCAGGAGTCGTCGGGGCCCTCAAAGTCACACGCGTTGCAGATCGATCTCCTCTTTGTTGAAGTCAGGAACGCTGGCGTCGGCCGGCGTCGTGTGCTGAAGTGCAGCGGTGCGGCGTGCGGTGCCCTCAGGTCGCGGTGCGAGCAGCGGCTCGGTGGCGGCAGATGGCGTCGTCGGTGGGACCAGGGTCGCGGCGCGAGATGAAGGTGGTGCTCGTCACGGTGCTGGCAGTTCACAGTGCAAGCAGCGGCGTCGGCGTTGCTGAAGCGGCTGACGAACTGGAGTCGATGGCGCCGGCGTCGGTAGGCCAAGGCTGTGGTGCGGGATTAGGGCGGTGCATCGTGTAACTTTACGAGCGGTGCCCTCGAACCATGGTGCAAGCAGCGGCGTAGATTTAGGCGTCGAGCGGCGGCGTCGGGGATACCAAGGCGTCGTCGTGAAGCGAGGCGGTGCGGAGTGCGGTGCCCACAGGTCGCGGTGCGAGCAGCGGCTCGGTGGCGGCGTCAGCAGGCGTCGTCGGTGAGACCAGGGTCGCGGTGCGGCGTTGCAGCGGTGCCCTCTGCTGTGCCTCCGGGACACGGAGTCGGCAGCGGCGTCGTCGACGAGTTGCTTTTCTTCTGTTGCAGCACAAAACACACAGTCCCCAGTGCTGAGGGCAGAAGAACTTGAAGTCTTTGCTGTTCCTGAGACTTCTTGAACAGGGGGCAAGCTCTACCTCAAGCCCTTGGAGAAACTCACAAACGTAGATTGCAGAAAGTCCAGTCCAGGCCTTTCACTGCCCAGAAGCAGCCACTGCAGGCCAACACAGCAAAGCACACAGCAAAGTGGTAGTTCCTCCTCACAGCTTCTCCGGCTCTTCTTCTTGGCAGTCTTCTTGATCCAAAAGAGTTCTAAATATCAGGGGTCTGGGCCCCAGTATTTGTATCCAAAAATCCTTTGATCTTTCAGGCAGAGGGTGTCTGTGCCCGGCCAGAACCAGTTCTCTGGTGTGATTTCCTGGCAGGAGGTGGAGACCGCATTGTCAGAGGCAGACCAGGCCCTTTGAGGTGCAAGGAAATCTCCTCCCCTTTCCCCCATCGCAGCCCAGGTCTGTTCAGCCCTTTCCTGACCTACCTAGACTATTTGGAGCCCCTCCGGCCCCCCAGCCTTCTGTCATCCAAAACCCAGACAGGCAATCCACATTCCAGCAGAGGCACAAGGGATGACTGAGCAAGAAAATACCTACTTTCTAAAAGTGGTATTTTCAAACACAGAATGTAAAAATCACCTTCACTAAAAGATGCATCTTTAGATTCTGAGTTCAGGCATACTAAATTCTATTTTTTAACGAATTCCCTGGGCCAGTTATGTTTATAAGATGTTATAAACAAACCTCCCATTCTATCCTATGGGGATATGCAATAGTGAAAAACGAAATTGGCTGTAATTCACTATCAGGACATGCCACACACACCAGGGCATGTCCCACCTTTCACATACACTGCACCCTGGCCACAGGGGTACCTTGGGCCTACCTGAGGGGTGTCTGACATGTAAGAAAAGGAAAGGTTAGGGACCGGCCAGTGTGTGCACTGGCCAAGTCGGCATGGCAGTTACTAACTACGCGCAGACTCTGCAATGGCAGGTCTGAGTTACCGTTTCAGGGCTACTCACGGGGTGGCACAACCAGTGCTGCAGGCCCCGAGTAGCATTTGATTCACAAGCCCCGGCACCCGTAGTGCACTTTACTAGGGACTGACACGCAAATCAAATATCCAATCGTGAAAACATCAAGCCATTACACACTTTACCACAGGAGCACCTGCACCTTCCCACTGATCAGCAGTGCGAAAAGTGCGCAGAATCATTACGCCAGCAAAAACAGAGTCAAAACCGGGAGGTCAGAAAGCAAAAACTCAGGGGAAACACGCCAAAAGATGCCAAGTCTAACAGTTGGCCATGATTGGTATGTTTGCCTTACTAGTAAAAGTCCCTAGTGATGTGCACTGTGTGTGCAAGGGCTAGTAATGCCAGGGCGCGCAGAGAAGGGAACTCAGGCCTTCAGTGTAGGGCCTGCACGCAGTTTGCTAAGTTAGCATGTTGTCCTGACAAGTGCAACCACTTGTTAGGCCTTACTTTCCCTTTTGCGTACACTGTGGGCACCCCTGTGGTACGTCCCAGGTAACCCCTGGGCAGGGTGCAGTGTAGGTAAAAGGCAGGACATATACTGAGGTGTGTGCTATGTCCCGACAGTGAAAAAACACTCCATTTCGTTTTCACTGGTGAAAGGCCATTCTGCCCATAGGACAGAATGGGGGAGGCTGGGTATGTGTTTTGTTAGCCTAGTTTCCTATAAGTTTATAATGGAAAGGTGAAGTTTAGTATGTATGAACTCAGTGTCATAACACATCTTTCTATGAAAGTGGTTTTGTCACTGTGTGTTCAGAAACCACTCTTTTAGAAAGTGGCTGAGTTTTGTGCTTTAAGCATTTCTGTGTGTCTCTGCAGAATGTGGATTGACTGTCTGGATCTGAAATGGGAGGGGGTGAGATGGCACCTGGCTGACCTGCATCTGGAGAGTATGCGAAGAGAAACCCCGGGAGGTGAAGAGGCCTGGGTTGCAGCTATAAAACAATTGACCCATTTCCTGCTGAGTGAGTAAGGGTCCAGACCTCCAGTATCAAAGGGAGAAAGGTGACACTGGGAGGGAGACACCCAGAACTGATTTAAGAAGGGGTCAGGGACCCCTGAGCACAACGAACTTCAAAGACATGAAGGGGTATAACTAAGAGAACTGAAACCCCTAGAATTTGGTGTAATTTTGAATGGCGAAATGGACAGGTCGAGTCTGTAAAGGCTTTGACCTCTTTAGTGGTCAAGAAGAACCTCTGCCAAGGAAGAAGTTGCTGAAGAGACTGCTGGATAGGACTGACCCTTGCTTCGTGATCTGGGGCTGGCCTGCAGTTTGTAGCTTTTACTAAGGAAGAGACTGAAGGGGCATTGCAGTGGGTGGTGTCCCCCCCCCCCTTCTTGAACAGGACTGTGCTTTGTGCTGTGTCCTGAACCCCAAGGGCCCGAGGTGAGCTGGCTCCCTGTTTGGAAACATAGGAACATAAAAGTTTCCGGAGAAGTCCCAAGCAACGCGGTGTGCGCGTGCTTTTGCAGCTTGAGACCCTCAGAAGTTGTGCCTTGTGATCGTGGGCACGCAGGAGTAAACTGAGTCTCGGACGCGCAGGGTGCGTGTCGAGGTGAAAGCCGAGGCGTTGGTGAGGAGCGCCTGGTCGTTGTGTGCACCAGGAGACGATGTGAGACTCGGACGCGCAGAGTGCTTGTCGTGGTGCAAGCCGAGGCGTTGGTGAGGAGCGCCTGGTCGTGGTGTGCACCGAGAGAAGAGGTGAGACCCGGACACTCAGGGTGCGTGTCGCGGTGCAACCAGAGGCGTTGGTGAAGAGCGCCTGGTCGTTGTGTGCACCGCGAGAAGAGGTGAGACTCGGACACGCAGGGTGCGTGTCGAGGTGCAAGCCGAGGAGTGGTGACGATCACCTGGTCATCGTGTGCACCAGAGAAGAGGCGAGTCTCGGACTCGCAGAGTGCGTGTCGCGGTGCAACCAGAGGCGCTGGTGAGGAGTGCCTGGGTAGTGTGTGCACCGAAATCGAAGTAAGTCTCCAAGTGCTGAGGGCGGGTCTCGGTGTCCACTGAGACCGCCGGAAGGAGGGCCAGGTCATTGGGCCCTCTGAGTGCAACAGTAGCGGCCCGGACCGGCAGTCCCGGAGGAGCGGAGTCGTCGGCCCGAGCTCGCCGTGCCCATTGACGGAGTTCTGGATCAAGGCCCAAGTCGCTGAAGGAGGGGAGGAGAGTGGGGTTGCGCCACCCCAGGTAACGTGGATCACCACCTGGGGTGGGGTGCGGGCTCGGAGGGACACTCTCTCGACCTCTTGCTCCTGGCAGCTGCGTGAGCCTGTTGCTTCGGCTCGGATCGAGGCCCGTGCTGGCCCAAGGAGGGGCAGTACCGGAGCCGGAGTGAGAAGAGGTACTTTTGTGTCATCATTGATCCATGTCGGGGGCAACTGTTAACGGAGCACCTAGACTGTTGTATTACACTTTGCATTATTGCTGCTAACGAACTATTGAACTGTCGTATGACGCCTGACTCTATTTGTGCCTGACGAACTACATGCTGGGTGCGCTACGCACTGCGTTATTTTCCCTTGCAGAGTACATGATTGTAAGCATGGCACATTGCATTATTTCTTCATCGCACAGTACCTGATTATAAAGTGGCGCATTGCATTATTTCTTCAGTGCACAGTACATGATTGTAGCGTGACGCATTGCTTTGTTTCTTCCTTGCACAGGGCACGCTGGTGGTGATACGCATTGCATTATTCCTTCTATTGCAAAGTACATGACTGTGGCGCTATGTATGGCATTGTTTCTCTATTGCACAATTCAGGAGTATATCGTTACGCATTGCAGCATTTTGTTTCTTTTGCAACGTGTGTGATTCTAGCAATACGACCTACCTAACCTTTTGGAAACGGTTAGAAGTCAGCTTAACTGTTGGTTAGAAGCGATGGTTGGGATTAGAACCTACCAATCCACCGGAAGGAATACTACCCATTATTATATGTTGGTTTTGTATCGTGTGGTCATATCGTGTATATCTTGTGTAAAGATTATACTTGTTTTATAAAAACTCGTGTGGAGTCTATTTGTGGTGACATCATTGGGTTGCTGTGAGTGTGGTTGCACATACTGTACACTCGTGCCTTGGAGATAAGCCTGGCTGCTCGTGCCAAGCTACTAAGGGGGTGAGCAGGGCTATCTCAGACAGTGTCCTTACTTAGCCTAACGTTGAAACGAGGGGTCCGGATCTCGCACCTGGCAACAGCGGTGTGGGACGGGGACTCCCGCCTCCAGCATTTGGTGGCGGCGGTGAGAGATAAGGACCCCCACTTCCAACATTTGGCGGCAGAGCGGTGGGATTCGATCCTAATGTAAATTAAACGTGTATGTGCAAAATCACTCACAGTAATTGGTGTTCATCATAAATTGATCGCAGACCACGACGCAACCACATATTGTGTTGTTGGAATTGTTGGTTATATTGTTGAGTAACCTTTAAACCACACATCATGTCTCAGGAAGAGAGCCAGATAGCCGCTGAGGCTGCAGAATTAGAGTTTAACATTGAGGCACTGTTTTCCTACAAGGTTGATCAGTTGAGGAAATTCTGCAGAGCTTTGGGATGTCCCATGAAGGGTAGCGCCAAGAAGGAGGAGCTGCAAATGGCCTTGAGGGCCTGGTGGGAAGCCAAAGAGGCTCAGGAGACGGGGGATGTTGAGGTGGATGAGGATGACCCAGGGAATGGATTTGGTCCACAGGATTAGCCAGTGGAGAGACCAGCCGCAGGGGCTGGTAGTAGCCATTCAGGGAGGAGTTTTTCACCAGAGGAGTTGGAGGAAAACCAAAGGGTCAGACTGCATGAGTTGGAGGTGTTAAAACTTAAAACTCAAGCAGAGGAGAGCAGGAACGCTCTCGCGTTGGAAGAGAAACGGATTCTCTTCGCTCATGAGTTAAGCATGAGGGAACTGGACATTAAGGGTAAACAAACAGAGTCCAGTGTGATTGGTGGCAGCGCACAGCCAGTGCCAAGTGCGGATGAGTACAAGAGTACACTGGAAGATTGGGTAGTGGTTAGCATGGTAAATGATTTGGAGGGGTTGTCCAGTTTGGCCCCAGGGGAGCCTAGGCTCAGAAATTATTTTCCAGGATTGCGCCACCCCGGGTTAAGGTGTGGGCTCCTTGATTCCCGGAAGTCTGCACGAGAACCGGACCCCTGGTCATGGGTCCAGGGGCCTGAAGAGGCCCCAGAGAGGGAAGGAGGGCCAAGTGGCGCAAGGAGATCCCAGAGTAGTGAGGAGGGGTTGCTGGCTGGCCTCTTGTCTCAAAAGAGGGGAAGGAAGAGTAAGCAGCACCCCCAGGGATCAGCAGCACCACCCAGGAAATTGGGTGGGGGCCGTAGGAGAGCCCCCGGGTGGAGGTCTAGTGCCTACTTGCCAGAGGTGTGAGGAAGAACACATTAGCGTCAGGAGGGCGTGGGGAGTCTGTAGCCAGAGCTCCTGCCGTCCTGAAGTTTGTGGGTGCCATTCCTAAGTGGCAGGCCCAGAAAAATAAATGGAAGGTTATAAGAGGGTTGTGTTCCCCAGTGGGAACACCGGTGGGACAGTGTCCAGCCAGTGGGGCTGGGTCCCCTAGAAGTGACCAGAGTAAACCCACTTTTAACCGGGAGGGCAGGATGACTGGAGGTAGTATCCTGACCAATGGACCTTCCCAGGGTACCACTCCAGGGTGGGGTTGGCATGGGTCCAGCACCCCTGGAGGGGTTCCCCTGGCCGGGAGGGATCCATGGAACAGCATTGTTGGCTCGGGGGGTAGTGATCAGGAAGGACCCCTGGGGTCAGGAAGGCGAGGAACAGGAGAGTGACCCTGTGGTAGAGGGCCTGCGTCCTGGTTCTATCGCCCGAAGCAGGGAAGTCCATCAAGGTAATGATTGGTCTACCCTGGCTTTTGGCTGGGAGGGGGTTGTGTAGGACTTGGCCTTTTTGGCTAAAGTTCCCTAAACTTTTTGATTTCCCCCTAGACCGTTTTCCTGACAGAGTTGCCAATTTAGATGCTTTGGGTACTTTGCCACTGCTGATCAGTGTCAAAGTACCCGGGTTCCCTATGTACAGTACAATGGTAATTGGTTGGGCTTGATTGGTATGTTTGCCTCACTAGTAAAAGTCCCTAGTGATGTGCACTGTGTGTGCAAGGGCTAGTAATGCCACGGCGTGCAGAGAAGGGAACTCAGGCCTTCAGTGTAGGGCCTGCGTTCAGCTTGCTAAGTTAGCATGTTGTCCTGACAAGTGCAACCACTTGTCAGGCCTTACTTTCCCTTTTGCGTACACTGTGGGCACCCCTGTGGTAGGTCCCGGGTAACCCCTGGGCAGGGTGCAGTGTAGGTAAAAGGCAGGACATATACTGAGGTGTGTGCTATGTCCTGACAGTGAAAAAACCCTCCATTTCGTTTTCACTGGTGAAAGGCCATTCTGCCCATGGGACAGAATGGGGAGGCTGGATATGGTGTTTTGTTTGCCTAGTTTCCTATAAGTTTATAATGGAGAGGTGAAGTTTAGTATGTATGAACTCAGTGTCATAACACATCTTTCTATGAAAGTGGTTTTGTCACTGTGTTCAGAAACCACTCTTTTAGAAAGTGGCTGAGTTTTGTGCTTTAAGCATTTCTGTGTGTCTCTGCTGAATGTGGATTGACTGTCTGGATCTGAGATGGGAGGGGGTGAGATGGCTCCTGGCTGACCTGCATCTGGAGAGTATGCGAGGAGAAACCCCGGGAGGTGAAGAGGCCTGGGTTACAGCTATAAAACAATTGACCCATCTCCTGCTGAGTCATTAAGGGTCCAGACCTCCAGTATCAAAGGGAGAAAGGTGACACTGGGAGGGAGACACCCAGAACTGATTTAGGAAGGGGTCAGGGACCCCTGAGCACAACGAACTTCAAAGACATGAAGGGGTATAACTAAGAGAACTGAAACCCCTAGAATTTGGTGTAATTTTGAATGGCGAAATGGACAGGTCGAGTCTGCAAAGGCTTTGACCTCTTTCGTGGTCAAGAAGAACCTCTGCCAAGGAAGAAGTTGCTGAAGAGACTGCTGGATAGGACTGACCCTTGCTTCGTGATCTGGGGCTGGCCTGCAGTTTGTAGCTTTTACTAAGGAAGAGACTGAAGGGGCATTGCAGTGGGTGGTGTGTCCCCCTTCTTGAACAGGGCTGTGCTTTGTGCTGTGTCCTGAACCCCAAGGGCCCGAGGTGAGCTGGCTCCCTGTTTGGAAACACAGGAACATAAAAGTTTCCGGAGAAGTCCCAAGCAACGCGGTGTGCGTGTGCTTTTGCAGCTTGAGACCCTCAGAAGTTGTGACTTGTGATTGTGGGCACGCAGGAGTAAACGGAGTCTCGGACGTGCAGGGTGCGTGTCGAGGTGCAAGCCGAGGCGTTGGTGAGGAGCGCCTGGTCGTTGTGTGCACCGGGAGACGAGGTGAGACTCGGACACGCAGGGTGCGTGTTGTGGTGCAAGCCGAGGCGTTGGTGAGGAGCGCCTGGTCGTTGTGTGCACCGGGAAAAGAAGTGAGTCTCGGATGCGCAGGGTGCGTGTCGTGGTGCAAGCCGAGGCGTTGGTTAAGAGCGCCTGGTCGTGGTGTTTCCCCCGAGAGAAGAGGTGAGACTCGGACGCGCAGGGTGCGTGTCGTGGTGCAAGCCGAGGCGTTGGTGAAGAGCGCCTGGTCGTTGTGTGCACCAGGAGAAGAGGTGAGACTCGGACGCGCAGGGTGCGTGTCGAGGTGCAAGCCAAGGAGTGGTGACGATCGCCTGGTCATCGTGTGCACCAGAGAAGAGGCGAGTCTCGGACACGCAGAGTGCGTGTCGCGGTGCAACCAGAGGCGCTGGTGAGGAGTGCCTGGGTAGCGTGTGCACCGAAATCGAAGTAAGTCTCCACAAGTGCTGAGGGCGGTTCTCGGTGTCCACTGAGACCGCCGGAAGGAGGGCCAGGTCATTGGGCCCTCGGAGTGCAACAGTAGCGGCCCGGACCGGCAGTCCCGGAGGAGCGAAGTCGCCAGCCTGAGCTCGCCGTGCCCATTGACGGAGTTCTGGATCAAGGCCCAAGTCGCTGAAGGAGGAGAGTGGGGTCGCGCCCCCCCAGGTAACGTGGATCACCACCTGGGGTGGGGTGCGGGCTCGGAGGGACACTCTCTCGGCCTCTCGCTCCTGGCAGCTGCGGGAGCCTGTTGCTTCGGCTCGGATCGAGGCCCGTGCTGGCCCAAGGAGGGGCAGTACTGGGGCCGGAGTGAGAAGCAGTACTTTTGTGTCATCATTGATCCATGTCGGGGGCAACTGTTAACGGAGCACCTAGACTGTTGTATTACACTTTGCATTATTGCTGCTAACGAACTATCGAACTGTCGTATGACGCCTGACTCTATTTGTGCCTGACGAACTACATGCTGGGTGCGCTACGCACTGCGTTATTTTCCCTTTCAGAGTACATGATTGTAAGTGTGGCGCATTGCATTATTTCTTCATCGCACAGTACATGATTATTACGTGGTGCATTGCATTATTTCTTCAGTGCACAGTACATGATTGTAGCGTGACGCATTGCTTTGTTTCTTCCTTGCACAGGGCATGCTGGTGGTGATACGCATTGCATTATTCCTTCTATTGCAAAGTACATGACTGTGGCGCTACGTATGGCATTGTTTCTCTATTGCACAGTTCAGGAGTATATCGTTACGCATTGCAGTATTTCGTTCCTTTTGCAACGTGTGTGATTCTAGCAATACGACCTACCTAACCTTTTGGAAACGGTTAGAAGTCAGCTTAACTGTTGGTTAGAAGCGGTGGTTGGGATTAGAACCTACCAATCCACCGGAAGGAATACTACCCATTCTTATATGTTGGTTTTGTATTGTGGGGTCATATCGTATATCTTCTTGTATAAAGATTATACTCGTTTTATAAAAACTCGTGTGGAGTCTATTTGTGGTGACATCATTGGGTTGCTGTGAGTGTGGTTGCACATACTGTACACTCGTGCCTTGGAGATAAGCCTGGCTGCTCGTGCCAAGCTACTAAGGGGGTGAGCAGGGCTATCTCAGACGGTGTCCTTACTTAGCCTAACGTTGAAACGAGGGGTCCGGATCTCGCACCTGGCAACAGCGGTGTGGGACGGGGACTCCCGCCTCCAGCATTTGGTGGCGGCGGTGAGGGATAAGGACCCCCACTTCCGGCACCTGCCATCAGGCAGGCGTAAGGTAATGACGCAGTGCCGTCCTACAATTGTTGCAGTGAAATATGATGGATTTCACTGTGCCACTCCTATGAGGCCTTGTCGCGTGGGAATGCACACCCTGCATACATCATACCTGATTCAGGTATGATGTGGCACAGGGCTTCACAAGGTCACGCATATGCCTACATGCGTCACTTTGCAAATACGGCGCAACGTGGTGCTAGATTTTGCCTGGTCATTTCTTGAGGAGTGTCGGCGCAGTTGGAGATCCATTGGTGGCGGTTGCGCGCTGCGGTGTTATCGCCTGTAAGCGTTGGCGGAGTGGTGGCGCTGAGGGAGTTGACGAGAAGTTCTTTGGTGGCCTCGATCCCGCTGCAAGAGGGGCGATGATGGCGGTGGTGTACGGTGGGCATGGTGAAGACGTGATGTATACAATGATGGTCGGTCCAGGAGAGTCCGGTGGTGTGGCTGTAGTTGAATTTCCCCTGGCGGAGCAGACGTGCTCGACCGTGTGTCCTACTATGTGGCTTGCTGCGGTGACTAGCTGCTTGAGTCTGATGTTGGCGAGCTTCCCCAGGAAGGGGTGGTGTTCTGGTCACTGGGGTTGTCCAGGTGGAAGTAGAGTTCACCGAGTAGGATGTTGTCGGTGGATGGGAGAGCCTGGGGTGCAATGAGGTCTATGATGGTATGGGAGAATGGGGGCCCATGGACCGGGGGGCCTGCAGATGAGGGTGCCGCAGAGGTTGGGGTTGGGTTTGGTCCGGATCTGGAAGTTGAGGTGTTTCATGGTAACCATTGGGTCATTAGAGTGCATGGTCAGTCGGAGTGTGCTTCTGTAGGTGATGGCAATGCCTCCTCCTGGACGGTCGGGGTGGTCCTTGCGGGTAATTTAGTAGCCATCAGTGATGGCGATGTGGCGTCCAGGGTTGATGTCGAGGAGGGTGCTGGCGTCGTAGCGGTGGAGTGTCCGAGAGGAAGGGGCCTTGGTGTTGAGCGCGGTCCAGGGGCAGACGGACGCAGACGGGCTTGCCTATGGCTTGCCTTTGGCACGGGTGACATCCATTACAACGCAGGCATTACATCATAATGCCTTTACAACGCAACTACAACAACGCAGATGCCTTTACATCGCATTCCATTCCAACGCTTTGTGAGGTTAGTAATGGTGTTTTTTAAGTTTTAGGGTGGGTATGGGTTTCGGGAGTCAGAGATTAAATTTGGGGTGTATTATGGGGTAAAATATGAAATTTGGGGTGTGTTTTGGGGTCAAATATAAAATTTAGGGTGTGTTTTGGGGGGTCAAAGATGAATTTTAGGGTCCAGTGTGTGTTTTGGGGGGGTCAAAGATGAATTTTAGGGTCCAGGGTGTATTTTGGGGTGCAAGGGTTAGTTTTAGGATTGCACTCACTGAAGTGGGAATAGTAATGTTTTCATCTCCGCTATCCAGCACTTTCCCTACTGTTGCAATATGCGTAGTATTAGAATGCATTGTAATGGAATGCGATGTAATGGTATGCGTTGTAACGTCATATATACCTTTGGCACACCAGTGGTACACCCGCTGCGCAAGGGCGCATAGCGCCCGCTATAGAGAAGTGCTGCGTGGGGACTGGACAGCTGGGAGGTGGGAAACGCCGGAAAGGACACTGGATGGGGCGGGGACGCGGGGGTGTGTGTGTGAGCGGGTGTTGTAAATATTTAAATGAAAGACATCTTACCTCGAGGCCGGGTCCCGTGTCTTCGTTGCTCCTGCTCTCCTGAGTCTGCTTGAAAGCAGTGGGGTGATGCTCTTCCGTCATTGCGGATGAGCCGCCACTGGGGGTGTGTCACACCAGATGCTAGGCCTTGGCGACTCGACCTCCGGTCCTCCTCTGCTACGCGTCCCACCTTCTCCTTATCTGGACATTGACACCGTGGCGCAATCAGCTGCACTCTCTCCAAATCTGTGACTCAGCCAGCAGGAGCCTCAGCCAGGTGGGATTTCACAAGCCTGGGTACAGCGGTTGCTGCCAAGTCCGCTGGGGAACCTCCTGATGCAGGTGATGCAGCAGGGCCCCCTTAGGCGTGAAGTTGCAGCGTTCCCGCCACACAAGTTCGGCGCAGCTCAGGGGCCTCACCCACCACAGCGTCCGGCCAGCGCAAATTCATCCGGCCTGTGATGCAGAGAGTCGCCGCCCACCGTTGGTAATCCCCTCCGTGCACCCCGGTGTATTGGTGGATCGTAGTATGCGATGCAGACCTCCCTACGTTGGTGCGCAGGAGCGCCTCTACCATTCACAGCTCCAAGGGGCTCAAGGCGATCTTCTCACACAGGTCAGCAACGTGTCTCCGTGCGCCCTGCCAAACTTCACCACCAGGTAAGGGCAATCGCCGCGCCTCAATGTCTACCGCAATGGCTCATCAACTCCACAGCACCTCCGCATACCACTCCAGGCTCCAGACGCAGGTCCAGCGAGGCATCCAGGCTCCAGACGCAGGACCAGCGAGGCATCCAGGCTCCAGACGCAGGACCAGCGAGGCATCCAGGCTCCAGACGCAGGACCAGCGAGGCCTCCGGGCCCCAGGGACTGTCCGTGCTTTTAAGGTTTTGGATGCCATGGTGTTGCGAAGAGTGCGCAATAAGTGATGCATCACTGGTGTTGCACTGTGATGCGCCTCTTTTCATGGATGTAACCCTGCATTTCCTCTTCCCCTGGGACTCTGGCTGGTCATCCTGGATGTTGGGGGGCTTGAGGGGGTTGTTGATCTGTGCTGCACTTGGCCCTGGCTGCTCCATTCTGCATTCCATTGTTTTTTTTCCCATCTTTCATTGGAGAACCACTGATAGGCTATTTTTGGCTATAGAGGCAAAAATACCTCACGTTGGGCTGACTAACTTGCGTTTTTTTGCCGCTAATGAGCCTTTCGTTAGTTTTCGCCCTCTAACGCCGGAATTCCTATTGCCATCATGGTAATGTTACCGGCAGTTTTCACCGCTGATCCCTGAAGCTATCGCCATGTAGCGACGTCTTGTGAATACTTTGCTAACAAGGCGATAGTTCTTAGTGGTACACAGCGATAAGAAAACTGCTGCTAACTAGCGTTAGCGGTAGTTATCGCCAGTCCTTGTACATATGCCCCTCAGAGTGATCATTCATACACCATGCAAGTACCTTACTCCTAGTATGAGTCAATTGACGAAAGGGGATTTTCACTGTGAAAATAGAACCAATATTTGTTAATTGCACCAATTGCTTTGTTAGAAGATAGGTTCTTGTTAGTCACATTCACAAGAATGTTGGCAATTTACATGCATCATAGTCTCACAATAGGTTAAAAAGATGTTCTTAGTGACTTGTGAATACACTGCAAATCGTGATGCACTTTAGGTATTTCGTGAGAACACACACATAACAGTTCGAGACAATATCGAAAGTTCTATTACCCAATCGTCTGGTTAGTCGCCCCTAACCTGGGGTAGTTGCAGGAGCATCACCCTGTAGTCACACTGTGAGCATTAAAAATGCACTTAGTTCAAAAGTACAAAGTCTGAGGTTTTATTTTGTTTTCTGACCCTTCTATGTGCCAACTAAGTTGCTCAATGTTTATTAACCTTTAAAATTTATTAGAATAGATCAATGAACTATGGCGTTAAAAATAAAATATTTGGCCACCTGCCACCCCTGTTACCTGTTTCCCAAATCCTCTGGCGGCTCTGCTTACTGCTCTGTTTTGGTGCTTGAAGGAGGAACGTTTCAACCACTGGGGCTGTCTAAACTTGCAGGAGGTAACATCAAGGCTAGAGTGGGAGTGAGAACGGGTAGTGATGAGACGAAAATAAATGCAGAAGATCCACCAATGATGCAAGCTGGATTGATGAATGCCAATAAAAAGAGAGATGGGCCGAGAGAGAAGATATTGCTGGTCACCTCTTCTGCGGCCAGACTCACTCCGAGGTCAGATGTCTAAAGTGCTGACATCTTTCCAATGAGAGAGTTTTTTGAGAAAAGAGTACTGAATACACAAATCCAGTTAATTGCTCTGGATAATCACTTTTTCTTTACAGTCAACCTTTTGGTCGACACAAAAACGGAGTACCTTTGATTTCATGGGACAAAAAGTATTGATATCAACACACTGGGATTGACGCCTTCAAACAGTCTTCCTTATATCTATCCTGACAATGTCCTCGTCTTCGCTACCAAGTACAAAGAATGCATAAATGAACGTCTTGATAAGTTAGCACCTCTTAAAATTAGAAGAGAAAGATGTAATCCATCTGCCCCATGGTAAATTTTGAAAAAAGGAAATCTTTTAGGGGTGAGAGAGAATAAATCGAGTCAATCATCCTTTTCGACTCTTGATAAATAGGGGGAGCCAGGAGACTCTATAAAAAAACACAATGTTAATGTGAAGCCCTTCCACATCAAAACACGAAAGAGGGCATCATTTAGACTAGAGTCTAGCAGAACAGCAGTCCCATAATAAATTGACAAGGCCATTGCAATCTCATAATTCCCAAGCATCATTTAGAGGTGGGCATAGCACAAGGTTCCCACTGACAGAGCATCAGCTGGCTTTGCTGGTGTAAACCCTTGACCTAGCACCCAGCTGCTACTGGGCTGCTAGGTCATAATGATATTTGCTGTGTCCAATTTAGAGCAGCATGATCCAATTTAGAGCAGGGCAGGGCGGCTATCACTAAATGTCCCTGCCTTGGACAGCTTTGCCAGGTATGGTGGTCCAAGAATAGAATGCTATCGATGCACCTCATCCCCAGGGAGAAAACTTCCTGCATGTCAAGGCGGTTCTACTTTGGGTGTTTGTGGTAAACAAACAGAAATGCAGAGCGGAATAAAAACAACATGGCATACGCTCTGTATTTCACTGAGCCTGCAGGGTAGGTGCTGATGATGCATCTCCCATGAAGGTTTACAGATCCCTGCCTGATAGGCAGGGATCTCTAAATCAGACAGGCAGACCCATCCGATGTAGATGCTTCAGTGGTATATACCCTATATCTAGTCCAAAGTGATTTAGTGCATATTCGTGGCCTATGTAAATTCGCTTCTGAAATAGCGACATTGTGAAGTAACACAGAATAAAATAATTATTACTTTCTTTCCTTCATTTAGGGCATTTACATTCCATGACATTGTATTCATCATACTATTTTATTAAGGATAAGTTGCAAAAAAAAGGGGGATTATACATTTACTAATTTAAGAGAGGCTTCAAATTATTTTTAGTGTCAAAATGTCCTGGATGAAGTAGATGAAGACCTGTTTTCATGGCACATATTATGATGACAGTCCTATCAGAAAATATATTTCTCTGATCCTTATGATTTGTCACTATCCCACATAAAGGTAATTTTTCAATATGGTAACATGTTTTTGTGCAAGTCACCGCTGAGACACAATCATGCGCCTTGTTGAGTTGAATGGCTATCCTGATCCTTGTTTGCGCCCTTAGTGATGATATAAACATACCTAGTGCTGCTATGTAATATTCACAACAATTGTAGGAGTGGTGTGCTTTGGTGAGTGGTATTTTACATGGCATTCCTAACAATCTCAAGAAGAAGACCCCAGAGACTTTGAAAAATGGTAAAATGCATCCCTTCTTTCATCTTCTGTATGTTCGTCCCTTCAAGAGTCATGGAAGGCTTTGAATTTGCAGACAATACACAGGAGACTGAGTTATCACCTCAGCCTGTGCAATACCTGTAGATGATTCTGATGCAAGTGCTCCATTCTACACACGAGGCTGAAAATGAAAGTATTGTGAATTAGGAAATGTATCTAAACGTTTTCTTCCTGACCTTTAAATGCACATACAACTGTTCCAAGATCCCCTTTACAAAATATTACATAACGCCGAAATTATTATGAAATAAAACATAAGACCTTCTTTTTTCTTCAGGATAAAATAAGGACTCTCTCAAATCAGTTGTCCAGTGGGTCCAGCACTTATGAAGAACCAGAAACTGTGGAAGTGGAGGAGATCTTTATTGACGAAGAACCCGCCATCTCCAGGGACCGGTTCATCCCTTCCAGCCATGAATGTGAGGACCCTTGCTTGCAGAGGGCAGACAGAACATCTGAAGTATGGCAGGCTGATGATGTACACCGCGAGCAGCGTGCTGCCACCACAAAAGATGATGGTGGGGTTTACAAGTGCCAAGGGCCTCCCTGTTACAACGCTATGGTAGTGAATGAACCTATTCACACTGAGCCATTCCCAGATTACTCCATGAATCATGTGGTGGACATGACTGTGAACTATTTGCCCCCACATCTGTTTCCGGACAGCATTAGCTGTGTAGAGGTCAGCCGTGATAGTGAACCCGAACCTTTCCCAGACAACACCTTTTCAGCACCTTTATTCTCTTCGTTTGGTGGCAAACTTACTTTGGATGTTGTCAAAATTGACTGCAATTCTTTTGCACAGTAAACACCTGAGCCAGAAATGTTGTATTGCACTTTAGACAAATACAACTCGAGGCTTGGTAGCAGCAGAAATAATTTTTCTGAGGTATCAGCTTCTGTGGAATTAGATGATCTAGCATGGTTTCAACACAAAAAGGTCTTAAATAACATATTTAATAGATTCACTTGACCAAGTGAATACTATTCACTTCAGAGAAGAAAAGTAGAATATGATGCATTTGGAAATCACAAGGATTCTAGATAGAACATTCAGAAAATAAGCTAGAGGTCAGGTTTATCAAAGGTTTTGCGTCACGCAAGGGACCGTAGGGCAACATGAAACCTAGAATGAGCTTTACCAAGCCATGCAAGGCCCCCTTGTGAGGCCCCGCGTGGCTTGGTAAAACTGCAGTAACGCAAGGCAGTGCAAGTCGCTGCCTGCATTACTCTGCCCCGGGATGCATTCGATGGGTGGAGAGTGGTGTTCCCATGCATCCACCCATTGATTTTGGTGCATTCCCAGATTTACACTGAGTGGTAGACCTGGCACTGCATCAGAATGCAATGCCTTCCCAGGGGAGGTGTAACGAGGAGAAATATGTTCATTTCTCCTCTTTTTTCCTCTTTCTACGTGTGCTGCATTCTGCAGCACACGTAGAAAGAGGAAAAAGCCTCAAAGGATTATTTTTGTGCAGGAAGGTGTCCTTTCCTGCACAAAAACAATCCTGCCTGCCTGCGATGGCACTAGGCAGATAAAAGTGCTCCAGCACAAGGCAAGAGCAGGAATGCGCCATATCTTGACATATATGGTGCATTCTTGCCCTCTTCCATTCATGCAACACAGCAAGGCGTCTTGTTGCGGTGCATGAAAAAATTATAAATAGGTCCCTAAGTAACTGCAGTGTGTGTGGTAGTGGGTGTAATTGAACTAGGTATTGAAAGGCAAGAGTTCTGGTAAACCATGTTGAGTATGAGAAGAGGAGGAAGCCCTGAGTAGTCAATAAACATTATGAGTGACATTTTAGGAGTGCCGGAAGGGATTGTATTGCTCTATGTATATGAAACTACTGGGTTGGAACGATGTACCTCTCACTGTATGAAACTACTGTGAGGGACATATATACCTCTTTGCCTATGATGCTTCTGGGACGGATGCATGCCTCTTTGAATATGTAATTACTGGGAAGGAAGGTATGCCACTTTGCACATCAGACTTTTTGTAGGGACGATATGTCTCTTTGAGTAGGAAAGTACTATGGGGCAGATTTACAAGCTCCTTGCGCCACCAGTGCGTCACTTTTCGTGACGCACCGGCGGCGCATTTCACTGCTCCATATTTACAAGGTCAGGAAAAGCCACCCTGCGTGACTTTTTCTGTCCTTGTAAATACGGCCCCTTTACACGCAACACTTTGCGTGAAAGGGGCGTTCCATGGGTGTTGCTGTGGGTGTTCCCACGCAACACCCATGGAACCTGACACATTTCCAGATTTATGAGGAATTGTAAACCTGGAAATGCGTTAGAATGCTACGCGACCCTAGGAGTGGCGTAGCGAGGCCCAATGAGGAGAAATGTTTTCATTGCGTGCTGCATTCTACAGCACGCATTGAAAGAGGAAAATGCCTGTAGTGATTGTTTTTGTGCAGGAAGGTGCCCCTTCCTGCACAAAAACAATCTCCCCATGACGCAGGCATCCTTGCACCGCACCATGGTGCAAGGGTGCCTGTGCCGGTGCATGGCAGCTGTTTGTGCGCCAGCGCAGGGGAGAGCACAGGAATGCGACATATTATTGTAAATATGTCGCATTCCTGTGCTTTGAAAGTGCTGCAGCGTGGCGCAGCCAAAGGGCTTGCGGTGCCGCACTGTGGCATTTTCTTGTAGATCTGCCCCCTAGTATGTTTGGGTAAACACATTTGCAGAAAAACTAATTGGGTGAAACCTGCCCTTTTCCCTTGGTTTATCTGTGAAACAGAAAAGGGCTAAAAATAAAATTGCCCCAGTCTACTCTACACATGAATAAAAAAAAAAGGATGAATCTCCAGGGTGAACTACCAAAAAAAAACTGTCTGTAGCCCCACCTATCTGGGCTGCTGTAAACTGCCAATTTTTAAGTGTTTCATTGACTGCTGTGGGATTCCTGTTTGCAGTTCACTTTTTTTTCTGTTACAGGCGGATGCTGATCCAGCTAAATTGTGGATTTGTTCTTTTGCATGCCACCGGCGATAAATACATTTGCATAGCCCTAATACTTGGGTACAGTGGTGTAGCAAGGGTTTCATGGCCCTTATTGCAAGCAAGTAAAATACAGGCATAACTGGGAGGGCAGAGGGCCCCGCATACTCAGGGGCATTGGTGCCACTGCGCTTGCTGCACTATTGAGATTTGCGTCCCCTGCTGGTATGGACACATGCCTCTTTGCATGTAAAACTACTCAGTAGGGAGGTATGAGACAGTGCACTGTGAGCTGACCGTCTATATACAGACTGGAAGACTATCTCTATCGAAAGGGAACATACTTGTTCACTTGAAGCTGTGGAGTCTCTTGACTATGCCTTATCTAGTTTCCTAAACTATTTGGTTGAAAGAGTCATGCTATGTTCACAACTTCCACTTCTCTCAAACTATTTACAAGTGGAATGAAGTTTCTTTGCAGGGTATATTACTTTCTGTTGACTACGTTACATTAGGTAATTTTAAAAATATCAGCATAGGCATTTGATGTTCATATTAAATTTAAATATTAATGTCAATAATTTACTGGAAGGAAGTGTCATTTGTAGATTTGGTGCTCAGAAATGGAATTTTGTTTCAAATGGAAAAATGTGAGATGTATACATTGTCAAAGTAATAAATGTAAGAAAAATATTAAAATTATAGATCTATCAGTAAATCCTTTTGAGCATTCACATGACCGCTCATGTAGCCATTTCACTCCACTGATGGCACCCACATTAGTTGGCATATCCTGACCTTCTGGACAAATGTTTGGACATCGAGAAGAATCGAAGCACAATGAAAAGATTTTACTTGTCAATCCTAATGTTATATTTGAAAAGCAGAAAGTTTTTTGTATTTCCAGTTTTATTGAATAAGCAAGCATTTGCTGTGTCTTGCTGCACACTTCTAAACATAGAGCCCCTTGTCCTTTATTTGGCACAGCTGCTAGCCTCCCGAAGCCTTCTGGTGCTTGTAGTATTAAATATTTACAGTAGAGTACTCTTTGGGGCATATTCTCAAGGAACTATCGCAGAGTTATCGGCACTTTATCGCAGCCAAAGTCGCGATAAATTTATCGCCCCATTCACAAGCTGGTGCTAACAGCTGATACCACCAGTTTACTTGCGAAAGCATCCGCATAAAACATCGCCACAGATGACCCCGGCAACTATCGCTAATGAGATGCAGAGTAGGCGTTCCCGAGCGAAAATCTGTGACACCACACCTCAACATTCTCAACGACCAGCCACATCGGCGATAAGACCACAACACAGGCGATAAGGCGCGTTAGCAGCAGGAAATTAACACCTGCTCTGACCTGGTGTAAAGTCGGACGACAACCTGCACCATCAAAGGGAGCCCAGCCCAGAGCCACACATGAAGAACAACAGATGCCATGGAGCCACCCACCATGCATCCCGGAACCCCGAGAGGGCAACAACACCCACCTCCACCACCCCCAGGACCGCCCCCCCCCCCTCCGGACCACCACAGAGGCAGCGCAGACAAAGACAGCGGACCTTCAGGAAATGCACCAGCCTCACAGACCTAACACCAGACCATGCCAATGCCCACTACAGGCTCAAAAGGACAACCATCCTCCGCATCCTGAACATCATTGCCCACAGGCTGACGGTACCAACACAGCGGACAACCAACATCCCTCCGCAGACAAAGCTGCTGGCTGTGCTGCACCTGTTGGCCTCTGGTACCTCCCAACCAACAACCGCCAGAGTCAGAGGAGTCTCACAGCCAGCCCCATCCAAGTTCCTCACACCTGTCCTGGATGCCACCATCAGCTAGGTACCCCAGTACCTATACGTCCCCCACAATGCGCAGGAACAGCTGGAGACCAAGCAAGGACTATACGCCATAGCTGGATTCCTGCACGTGTTGGGGGCAATCGACTGCACACATGTCCTACTTGTGCCCCCTGCCGACACTGCACACAATTACCGCAACAGAAAGCACACACATTCCATCAACGTGCAGGCAATAGTGGACCATAGGGGACTCTACACCAATGTCGTAGCCAACTACCCAGGCAGTGTGCATGATCCCTCCATCTTCCGACAGTCCAACATCAACCAGCGCTTCCATGATGGCACCTATGGGAATGCACTGCTCGTTGGCAAGTACCAAATGAACACCCGACACACCTCAACTCCACAATCATGCAACTCACAACTCTGGCACTGCACACGTCAGAAAATCACATACAACATGCCCACCCCCCAGACACGACAGCACAACTTACTGTGGCAACCTTGGTTAGCCATGTACATGAGCCATCAACGGCATGGCACCTCAGCCACAAAATAGCGGAATGTGGGGAGAGGTGGGAAGCAGGCATGTGCGAAGGAGGCAAGTGACCCATGAATGAGAATTTACACAATGCCAAGTGTGGTGGAGATGTGCTGGACAGACTGCAGTATGCAGACCACAGACATATCCATCTCTACATGCACTGCTGGTGTTTGGAGTGTAGTGGACAGTGGACGCAACCATGTCACCCCAGCCAGTGGGGAAGATCACGGAAATGTAGCTTGTGACGTCCCCCCCTGTAAGCGTGTGCGGAGTGGGCTGGCCCGGCGTACGCCAGGCCAGCGTAGGGGTGTGAATAAAAAGCACGTAGCTCTGGGCGTGGTTATCTTCCGGAATGCCCAACGTGTCTGCCAGGGCGGCGCCTCCCACCCCGCCACGAGGCCGTCGCCGTGAGCGGTGTGGCCTGCGATCCTGTGCGCCTGCTGCACCCCGGGCCGCTGGTCCCCGAACCCACCATGCATGCCCCTGCGCAGCCAGGCCTTACTGCTCACCTGCCGACACCGGCATGTGTCAAAGAGGGCCCACCACATGCCGGCGCAAGCTCCAAGCCCGAAGCCCACGACCTTGGCAGCCTCCTCAGACCATCACGGCCTCCGCGACACAGGCCCGCTTTACTCCTTTCTCGTTGACGTACCCCACCGCTGCCTCCGGCCTACACTACGGTCAAGTAGGTCACACATGTGGAACTGAGTCTTGATTTCTGCATGGCGGAGTTCATATCAATGTACGCAAGGAGACGAGTAAGAGGAAGACGCGGTTCAGTCCGGAGGAGAAAAGGATCATCGTTACGGAAGTGATCGAACACTGCCGACAACTGCTCTGGTGTCACTAACTCTGTGCATCGCGGGCCAACGACACGTGGCTGTGGGCCCCTGCTGACCGCTGCCTCGGGCCCACACTGCGGTCAGGTAGGTCACACATTTGGAACTGGGTCTTGATTACACAATGGCTGAGTACACATGTCAATGCAGAGTTTAAATCACTACACTCCCTTAGATGTGGTGACACAAAGTATGTGCATGGCATCCCACCCACACGTGTCTGTGGGACCTTGATGACTACGCCTTCGGCCTACACTGCACTCGAATAGGTCACACATTGGGAATTCAGTCATGCTTCATTTATGGCAGACTTGCTATCATTGTACTGGCCTCATCGCAGACTGCATCCCCTTTCAGCTCCGGTGCCACTAAGTCTGTTCCCCGACATCCACGGACACTTTCTGGTTGCACTTTGGTGGCGACTGAGTCTATGGACTGGGGGTTGTCTTCATCATCATGTCGGGGATACTGACTTTGTGGCAAAAATGAGGCTGTAGCATTCCACTCCTCCATTTGCCGCTTCCGGCCGGCTTCTGCCCTCTGCATCATGCCCTGGAGGACACCTTCCAATGTCCCCCGCAAACCTCCGCTACATTCACCTTCGACAAGGACCCGCTCACCTCGCGTGGCCCTATCTCACTGCACTGCAAGTCACCGTCCCGTGGCAGTGTGCCTGTGCCAGCCGCAGTGCATCCGGGGCCACTAACTCTGTGCAGCTCAAGTCATGGCCCCTGTCTGATAGCATATTGGATGGCCTCTGGGTCGATGGACTGGGAGTCATCAACGCTATGTGTCTGTGGCCCTGTGCTGTCCGCTGCCTCAACTGCGGTCCACCTGGGCTCACACATCAAATCTAGTCCTGACCTGCCCGGACGTCGCATCACCGCAGGATGCACACGCCACCACCGCCAGGACCAACTCCACACAACAAGTGCCAGAGTAGGAAGTGTCTTACTGCCAGACTATCAGAGTTGCTCACACCTGTCTTGGGTGCCATCATCAGCTTGATACCCTGCTCAGCTCTTCAGGTGCCACTAACTCAGTGCACCACAAATCATGGAACATTCTGCTTCCATGTTGGGTGAACACTGTACTTTCTCCGGCTACCACCATGATGCTTAACAGTTGTTTCTGTTATGCTGGTGTTTTCTGTTTCCGCTTTAATTGTGATCACTGTTCGAGTTGTTGCCAGCACCAATGACTCCATGAGGGCTGGCTTACACTCACCCCACACACATCCAGCACATGCGTCACTGTACATGTGACCATGCCAATAAAGGTGTCGAGCGCACGTGCCCATAGCCAGTTCAGCGAACTATCTGAGTGTGTCCGTGTGCTCATGATGTATGCATTAGGGCCCCGGGCCCTACAACATTACATTGTGCTGTGTACAGAGGACGCAGCCATGTCACCGCAGGCAGCGGGTGAGACATTGCACATGTAGCTTTGTCGTCCCCCACTCAATACGTAAGATGAGTGAACTGGGCCAGCGTACGCCAGTCCAGTGTGGGGGTGTGGATGATTATCCCGTGGCTCTGGGTGTGGTTCGGTACAGTAAATGTGCAAAGGCATGTGTCTCTGTCGCAGTGTGGGTCTCTGTTGGGGAGTGTAGGTGGTCCATGATGGGACTTAGACACCCACGTATGTGATCTAGTTCGGCTTCCATGAGGTAGTACCCCACCCGCACATGTTCGGCCACCCCCTTCTGACACCTGGCCTTGGAATGCGATGTGTGCTTGGGTGGGCTGCTGGGAGCCAGCCGGGGTGGTGGGTGCGTCCAGCTGTGTTGTCTGTGCAGGGGGTGGGGTATCCTCGATGAAGCTGTGCTGCCCTGCTCCTGGAGTTCGATTGCCTAAGATGTCCATGGACTGTTGTAGGGCGTCGGTGTCGGAAGTGTGGAGGTCCTCTTCAGCATCACTGTAGAGTAGTCTGGTCTGCTCTGCTGGAGGTGTTGTTTGTCCCTCTGCAATGTGAAGGGGAGATGCTTGTTGACATTGTGTTGGCATGCATGTTGACGCATTGTTCAAGTTTGCATACAGACTGCATGACAATGTACATTGTGACTGTTTGGGACGGGCGGACTATTTGATGCGGGACAGTGGACATTTGGACTACATCATCACCTACGTCGACCAGGCTGACAATAACAGTAGAGAACTTTACAATATTGTCAAAAATTTCTCATCGCCTGTTGCTATTAAATGCCCGTTTGCACCAACTAGTGAATGGACGAATATGATGGCCTCTTTCTTTTATGACAAAATTAGGAAAATACAGGACTCTTTTGAAATACAGCCACCGGCGCTTATTGTTGATCCTGATTCCCCCAGCGCTGTGGTAAATTCTGAATTCTCCCTTAGGCAGTTTCCTGCTATTTCTATGGATCAATCTTTAACTCTTATGAAGTCCTTGAAGTCAGGCTCTCCGACCGACCCCTGTCCTGCCAAGGTGTTAACAGCAATTGCTGAGGTGATTAATCCCACGGTAAATCTGATTTTAAACAACGCTTTGCGGGAGGGTTATATGCCTCCCTGCTGGAAACATGCTAAAATTCTTCCTCTACTAAAAAACCTACGGCTGACCCTGAGGTAGCCGGTAACTACCGCCCTATATCCCTGCTACCTTTCTTCTCCAAGGTTTTGGAGAAATATGTTAATTCTATTATTACTGATTATATTGAGACCAATCACCTCTTGCATCCTAGTCAGTCAGGTTTCAGGGCAAATTTTAGTACTGAATCGGCCCTTTTAGAAGTGGTGGAAACTATAAAAACCACGCTAGATAGAGGAGGCAATGCGGTCCTGGTACTTTTGGATCTCTCCGCGGCTTTTGACACCGTGCCCCACAATAGACTGGTGCAAAGATTGGTGGAGGGTGGTGTCGGTGGCCTAGCCCTGAGGTGGATTAAGTCATTTCTCAGCGACCGCCTCCAAACTATATGGTCCCCCCCTTTCTCTGCTGCTATTCCTCCTATGAATGTTGGAGTCCCGCAGGGCTCTATCCTGAGCCCTACCTTGTTCAATCTTTATATGGCCCCTATCGCCCTTTTGGCTGAACAACATGGGGCTAAGATCGTATCGTATGCAGACGATACTCAGTTGTTCACTTGCGAGAAGGGTGTTGAGTTTGATGGACATGCAATTAACTCATGTCTCTCAGCAGTTTTTTTGTGGCTGAAGGATAATCAAATGAAATGTAATCCTGATAAGTCGGAGATTATCTTTTTTGGTTCTCGACCATGTGAGACTTGGTATGACTGGTGGCCGCAGGATTTGACCCCCCCCCAGGTCGTCTGTGACCATGGTTAAGAACCTTGGTGTCAGGCTGGATGCCACGCTTTCTATGAAGTCCCAGATTCAATCCGTAGCTGGGACTTGCTTTGGGATCTTAAAAATGGTGAAGAATTTTCTTCCCCTGCTCTCTCTCTCACAGAAAGACCATTGTCCAAGCTCTGGTAATCTCGAGATTGGATTACGTTAACTCTCTGTATTTGGGACTTCCCAGTTATTTAATTGCCCGTTTGCAGGTGATTCAAAACACGGCTGCTAGGGCAATCTTTTTGGCTGGCCCTAGAACTCATTCGTCCCCTCTTTTGTTATCCCTGCATTGGCTCCCTGTTCAGAAAAGAATCCACTTTAAAGCGCTGATTCTGGTTTTCAAAGCTTTTAATCAGATTGGAGCCCCTTATCTCAGACAAAGATTTCCCCACTACACTCCCCAACATACTCTGAGGTCCTCATCTCAACTCTTGATTCCTGTTCCTAAAATTTCACTTGCTCGGGTCGGAGGTCGATCTTTTCAAGTGGTCGCCTCCCACCTATGGAACAGTCTCCCCTTGGCCCTCAGACAGACTTAAGACGTGGCTTTTCCAACTTTAATCCCGTTTGGCAGGTTTTTCGCCTTGGCTCTCCTCTATGTGTCTGTTTATGCGGTTTTTGCTTAGCGCCGGGACACTCCTGGGAGTAGCCGTGCGCTTTATAAATACCTAATTAACATAACATACATGACGTAGGTGAGGTTGTACACGTACATTTGCATCTCACAGTTTCCTGCTATGTCAGATGTGATTGGCCATTTTCTACGCACAGGTGGACCCAGTTGTGTCCTCTGTTCTGCAGTGTAAGTGTTGCACTGTGTACCACATTGTCGTCCATGTGGATGTGCTGTCATTGCTATGTGTGTGTGCTGCATTGTGTGGGATTCGCACCTGCAGCTGTGATTTTGCTGCCCCTTATCCCTTGGAGGCGGTGTGCCTTTGGCTTTTGTGCTTTTAGGGTGCTGTGATGTTGGCGACTTGGGTCATTTGTGCTCTTGGTCGGTTTTTGTACTCTTGTGCATTGTTTGTCTGCAGATGTATTGTTGACATCAGTGGTTGTTTGTGCACGTGGATGTGTCAGGATGTGACCTGCTCCTTTCCGGATGTGGTCCACACTCAGCCACCTCAGTCTTGTGGCGTGCACAATGTCATGGTGATTGTTCTCCAGCCATGCTGCTCGTCATGTGGTGTCACTTGCATTGTCAGTGTGGCTCTCACATACGCATCTTTGCTGTGTTTCGCACGGGTGCATGTGTGTGTTGTGGAATTAGTGATGTGTGGGGTGGGGCCCTTTGGGCACATGGTGGACGGGGGCCTACTTGATGTTTGTATGTGTGCTGCTGTGTGCCACGGGGACCAGGGACATGACCCAGGGTCATTGTGGGTGTGCGGTGTGCTACATGTCGTTGTGAATGTGTGCCATTGTGCCCGTCCCCCCCCCGGCCCCACAGTCCCTGTTCGTTACTCACCCTGTTGATGTTGTGTCAGGTCATGTCGAGCAGTGTCCGGACTCTCGACTCCTTGCACCGTCTCCACACTGATGACTGTGGCCACCATTTGCTCCAGCTCTTCCTGTGGCGCCGGACTCCCACCTCCTTTCGTGGTTGCTGCCTTCCTGTTGGCAGCGGGTTTCTGCTTGGTTTGGCTTTTCACATCGTGCCAGCGCCTCTTGGCCTCCTCGACACTCCGGCGGCATTCACGATGGAATACCATTTTTCGGTCTGTGTTGCCAATGCAACGGTGGTGACGGACAGTTGTTGTTAGTGCTCTGTCACCTCCGTGACGACGATCAGGTTGTCATGCGGACTGTACCCCGTCTTACTCTTCCTCTTCTCCTTGGCCTTCCCAGACCCCGAGGTTCCTTGCTGGTGGTCTGTGGGGCTTGTGGGGTTCGCGTTGACCTGGGCACTCGTTCCGGGTGTATCCATGTTGCTACGCAGTTTATTTTGTTTATGGTGTGTTTTTCTTGTTCAGCTTTTATGGTGCATTTTTCCGCATGACGCGTGGGGATTGCAGGCCTGTCGCTGGTTATCGCTGATTTTTGTATCAGGTTTGGCCTCATCGCAACTTTATTCGCGTTCGTGTTTCGCATTTTTACGGCGTCACGTGTATTTTAACACGGTCATTTGACGCGTTATCGTGGGACTATCGGATGGTGCCGCCAGGTTGGGAACACTACGTTAACACGGCGTTGTTTTCCCGCGATAAACTGCGATATGCAAAGTTGCGTTAAGCTAAACTTGCGGTGGTTATCACACGTTCTTAAGAATATGCCCCACTGTGTAACAACTAAAGTGAAAGGGCCAGTCCTCATGGGAGGTTACGAATGAAGACAAGGCGGTACTAAGGAGGGCCTATTAACGAATCAGAAGCCAGCATTTACAAAGGACAATGACACAAGCCAATGACAAATATGGGCAGAGAGTGGGCGGGGCTTCAAGTACATACTCCAATAAAGCATGGCTGGCAGAGCAGGGGATGCGCTGCCCAGGCTTGACCTAATAAACAGTGCAGTTTCTCTGCAGCTTCTGCACTTTTGACCTGACAAACACCTTGTCCTTGATTTTTTGCTCTTTGAATGTAGTTTCCATGTTGTTTTACATAGTGTATCACATTTCCTTTGTTGCAGGGATTCTGCACATATACAGAACTATGTGCAGGAAAACGGGACCTCAGTGAATAGGGGTGTACCAACCTACCACATTAGTACCCAAAATCCCAAACCGACTAGCTATAGGGTCTCATTTGTTCTCCGACTAACAGCGAAGCTACCAATGATTAGACAACCCAGAACACGACACTCCCGACTCTCTCAGATATCGCGGGAGCCAGACAACTCTTTCGCTCACTCACTCATAATTATCCACAATGCGAGTAATCAGAGTCACGGTATAGTTTAAAATGTTTATTTTAACTAACGCGCTCTATGGTACAGTACACGTGCCATTACTAGCAGCAAAATGCATAAACATAATATAGTCAGCATTGTCACAATTCCATAGAATATAAACGGGGATATCATTTTGTAAAGACAGTGGAAAAGGGCTACAATACCTAACCACCCTCCCCGTGGTAAGAAATAGTTTATTATAAAAAAGAAGACCTCTGGGCTTTGTCAGCAGACCCCATACCTCAAGGCCTAGATGGAAGGTTTACATCTCAGGACAAGCACAACTCTTCTCTCCGGAAAGGAATCTCTCCAAGTGCCTGCACCACATGTTTAGCTTGCAATATTAACGCATACGATTTTCAGTAGTGCAGCTGTGTGTCATGTTATGTCTAGGTGCGAGGGACTGACCAGAACAGAATAACAAGGGGCATTGTTGATCGACCGTGTACATCTTGTGCAGACTAAACCTCAGAGCACAGCAGAGAACGCGAAAAGCAGACAGTTCTCTTATGAAAGGGCACAAACAGAGTATTGCGAAATCTATGCATGCAGTGTCGTGCGCAAAAGCGGCCTCATGGCAGCGAAGCTCATGCTAACTTAGCAGATGTCAACAATGGACCCACAATCCATACTACACCTTCAGTTAGGTGTTGCAATGTGGTCTTAATGCAATAAAGAATAACGTTTTTCTTCTCAAGAAAAATGCAGTAAAAGCTGGCCTGTCTTGCCAAATATGGCAGTATCACCAGACCATAAACAATGACGTGTCTACGTCCAACTACAGATTGACTGATATTTAAGGAAAAAGTTTCAGGCTCCAAGCACAAAGGCAGGAATATTCTATGCTTATGACTATCAGTGAGGGTCCTACGATGCAGAACCTGTTTTTCCCAGCCACCCCTGTGCCTCGGCATCTTCTCTCCACTTCCTTCTCCCGCGCTGTGTTCAAGGAGTGAGGAACAAGTGGGAAATAATGAGTGGCATAATAGTTTGTGCATTTTGGACACAGGAACAAGGTGATACTATTGGTGCAGAGAGATGGCATGTGACGTATAAAGAGGCATTTTAAGCTGCAAGAGAGGGGACTGCTTAGAGTGTGGAACGATTTGCAAAACAAGAAGTGGTATTTATAACCTCTTGAATTTCAGATTGCGAGCCAACCAGGTTAATGTCCAAGTGAAGGAGCCTGACAGGCTGAACAGGACCAGAGTGGCAAAGTTGAGGACTTTCCTTAGGGGAAGAGAAGCAGAGATGAATTTAGCTTTAGCCATAGAGAACATTTCATAATACATGTGACTGTCAGCCTACTGAACAGCCCTAGAACCAACCATGGAGGCAGCACTGAATTATAAGCAGCAGGAGAGGCCTTTTCCCTGCTGCGAGTGGAGGGCGAGTACCTTACTGACCCCTGAGTAAACTGTCTGTTTAATGTTTGGCAACCAAGTCTTTCACAGCAGCATCCCATGTGTGTGGACACTGCAAAGGTGTGGGGCAATATGAGCAGAGTAGAATGCACCAGGAAAGTTTATCTCATTGATGTCCGTGAGCACAATGGAATCCATAATGGGATCTCTGCGGTGGAGTATAAAATGGAGATTGAAGGTAGACGGCCAGATGAGCAATTGGTAGCATTCCTGAAGCTTTTGTGTTCAGCAAGATTTAAGTGTGTGAAACAACTGAAGGCAGTGGTTTCTTGAGAAGGACAAGTATAGCAAGTTTTCCCTTTTACTGTTAAGGCTGCCTTTCCTTTTGTTCCCATGTTCTGGGTCTCTCTCTCGACAGGGGATTCCCACACCAACTCTTTTACATACAGACACGTAAAAACAATGACTACCAATAGAAACCACAATTAGAATTGACAAATCCTATCTGGAAACAAAGTATAAGGAGGGGACTGAAACCATAAGTTTGCGGTCACTGACTTCTCACTGACCAGAGCTATTCATCAACCCACAGGGTGCCCTGGGAGAAATGGCTGGGTTACCAGAGAAGATTGTTTGCCAAACATCTACAGCGGAGAGCCCTGCTGGAGGGAAGACTATCTGTGTTTGAGGGCCACCCATCGCTTCCCGAAGAGCTGTGCACCACTTCGAACTGAACCACGACTGGCTGTGTCCACGCTCAGTGCTTCACCTGTGCCAGCAGATTTAAGTGCGTCTCATGACCTTTGACACCCACTATGGTGACTGTGACCCCCGGAGACTCTGGAGTGTAAGCTCTAGGAACATCTGTAGTCACCATCGGAATCACGCCTCACCAATACTGAAGACTCCGGGGGTGAGCTCTTGTCCGTTTGGGTGGCAAATTTGTTTTGGCCCGTTGCAGCTGTGAGAAGAACTGCAACTGCTCCGAAGCTCGACTGCAAGTGAGCTGCAATTTTGAGAGTTGTCTGGGAAGAGGCTGCCTGGCAGTGGCTGTCTTTCCTAGTCTAAAGACACCAGCACAGCATAACATAGCATAACATAGCATAACGTGTATTTGTAAAGCATATGTTCACCCAAGGGTATCTTGGCACTGAATAACAGATTTTTATTGTTACCCAACCCAATGGTACTCATTTTATCGACCTCAGAAGGATGGAAGGCTGAGTGCACTTGCCAGGATATGAACCTGTGACCATGAGGTCGAACACAGGCCCCTATAGGGGACGCGTTAGTCCACTAAGCCCCCGGCAGACAGCCACAGCAGTGCGTAACATTCTACTAATAACTAGATAGTATGTTAACGAGTTCTGAGTCTCTAACCTCACAGCACCTTCCTGAGTAAGGGAACACCAGAGGTAAACTGACTCACAAACGGGACTAAGTTCAATTATTACCCACCAGATGTCAACGAGGCAGTTAGGGGTCAGCTGCTAGAGAGAGCGGGTCAGTGCAGGAAAAGATTAGTATTTGCATGTTCTCCTCAAAGAGGTATTAAGAGAACTAAAGAAAGATACTAGGGGAAGTGCTGCAGAGCAACAGGGTGGGAACTAAGGACACAGCCTTGCAAGAGGCGGGGAGACGAGAGCTGGTACCACCAGGTGACAGTAGGTGGGGGCCACTGAGGCAAGTGCTCTGCCAGGGATGTTTGGGAGTACAAGCGATTGAGCAGTATGTGGCTATGTCAAAGACGGCAGAGTACACAAGGATACGAACGGAGTAGTGTTGTGGTGAGCGCTTACGAGAAAGTTAAAGGCGTGGATGAGAACAGTTTTGGAAAGGTGTTGGTGGCAAAGCCTGGCTCAAGAAGTTATATGAGGTGAGATAAAGCTTAATCTATGCAAAACGAGAAGCTTGAGGATCTTTTATTTGCAAAGTTTTATATAGCGCTAGCTAGACCCGGAGGTATCAGAACGCTTTGCATGAGGATCAGCGAGTTACAGGTTACATAATTACATCAATTACAGGAGCCAAATATAGACATAGGAGAAAAACCTGAGATTACACAGTAATATGAGTTATTAGCGCGTAGCATAGCCTAGACACACATCTAATGGAGAATGAAAGGTAGAGGGGGAATGGTAAACAGGGGTAAGGAATGCAGATAGAGTAGGGCAGACCGGCAAGGGGGGAAAGTACTTCAGGAGGAAACAGAGCAGTCAGAGTGAAAGACAGACAAAACCGACCTGAGCATCGGTGAAAGTATACAAAGGGAGGGGTGTGGGAGACCATAGGGGGGGGGGGGAAACTAGAAGAAAAGGTCAGTCAGGCGAACAAGGAGCAGTCCAGCAGCAAAGGGGATAGGTCGAAAACCGCCAAGATGGAGGACCAACAGAAGTCGATAGCATTATCCCAAAATGGCGGGATATACAGAATCAAACAAAAAAACAATAAAGGTAGCTGACTCCACGGTTCCACACAGGGCTGGAAAAGGGGAGGCAGCCAAAGAATCACAGAGGGAGGAGGCGGGGGAGGGAAGGAAACACAACAGGGAGACGAGGAAAACAAAGTCCGATGTCCGGCTGGGTAGGTGACGGCCGAGGGGGTGAACCAGAGCCAAACTCCTCTATAGCTGCATAGGACAGCTCCACCGGGCATCGGCCAAGGTTGCTCGGGCTCGGCGGTAAGTACAGACAGTTATGGTTTCCGCCCAGGGGGCATCGCCATAGTTCCATCGAAAGCAGTGGTCCCGGTGTTACTGGGAAGCGCCGTCCGCCTCGTCCTCCAGCTCGCCCCAGGTCAGGAGTAGTGAGAGGAGGGGTGGAAGGGACAGTTTCAAAGTCTGCAGATCTTCCCCATTTCCAGCAGCAGTAGTGAGTATTGGGCAATTGTGCAGGGTCCCAGAGGTAGGGGGATACTGGACGCCTCAGGGTCCAATAGTGATGCCGCATTGGATCACATTGTGTTTTCAGGAAAAGTGATCTACTGATTGGAAAGTGAATAAAATGGCAAAGAAGTAGATGTGGAAAACAGAGATGGAATAGCAATTGAGATTTCAAAAGCTTTGGTAAATAGCATTTTGAACCAATTATGTTTGTATTTCTATCTTTAAACTGTACCTGTTTTAATTCGTAACATCCACTGCACTGGGCAGAAGAAAATAAACGTTTTTCAAAACCACCTAGAAACACCTAAGCAACGAACCATTGTCCAGTAAACATCATTCAGATTTTTTTGCCTCAAATACGATTCCTGTTTCAAGATCACAATTATGGACAACTTCCATCTTCGAACGTTTCTTCTTCTGATTTTAGAGTTGTTGCCATAACAGTTTAAATGAGGACAAGACTGTACTGTCACCGACAGCTTGTGCTTAGTGTGTTGCAATGAGGCCCACTGTGTACATGCACCCAGACGGCCCGGTAAGCGTTAGCTGACTTTCTCCTCTATACAGTGCATTCAAAATGCAAGTGAACACTTCCTCTTTTAAACTTTATTTTTTTCATTAAAGTAAAAAAGATCCAAACGACACAGAGTGGCCTCCTTCCTGCCACACAAGAAGCATGCTACATCTATAAATTAATATCAGAATCTTCACTCACTGTTTTTATTAAGCAGTACTATCATTGGCTCTCATCTAAAATTCATTTTATGGAGTATTTTCGACTAATGTTTAAATATCATAAAAATAATTCAGTGCCACATTATGTACACTGCGATACAAAAGGGGATGATGGACGGAACGTTTGAGCCAATCAAACACTCACCCCCAGTCAACTGATCTGGGTTTAATCCATCATCATTCTTTAGCTCACTCCACCACCCCAGTTCAGACATGGCCATATGCAAATCAGTCTGACCCTGTGCCTCATGGGAACAGTCCAGCCCGAACTGCCAAGCCATGTCTTCCCTGGACCGGAAACAAGCATCCTGGGACCGGTTTCGGGTTCATAACCCTCATCAGCCAGGCTATCTTGAATCCAGTGGCAAAGTGAGCAAGGGACCCACGTCTGGGCATACCCTGCCAACTTAGGGCGAACATAGCGATACCAAAGGGGATGACGGACGGAGCGTTTGAGCAAATCAAACACTCACCCCCAGTCCCTTGCTCACTTTGCCACTGGATTCAAGATAGCCTGGCTGATGAGGGTTTTGAGTCCAGTTCGGGCTGGACTGTTCCCATGAGGCACAGGGTCAGACTGATTTGCATATGGCCATGTCTGAACTGGGGTGGTGGAGTGAGCTAAAGAATGATGATGGATTAAACCCAGATCAGTTGACTGGGGGTGAGTGTTTGATTTGCTCTAACGCTCCGTCCATCATCCCCTTTGGTATCGCTTTGTTCGCCCTAAGTTGGCAGGGTATGCCCAGACGTGGGTCCCTTGCTCACTTTGCCACTGGATTCAAGATAGCCTGGCTGATGAGGGTTTTGAACCCGAAACCGGTCCCAGGATGCTTGTTTCCGGTCCAGGGAAGACATGGCTTGGCAGTTCGGGCTGGACTGTTCCCATGAGGCACAGGGTCAGACTGATTTGCATATGGCCATGTCTGAACTGGGGTGGTGGAGTGAGCTAAAGAATGATGATGGATTAAACCCAGATCAGTTGACTGGGGGTGAGTGTTTGATTTGCTCTAACGCTCCGTCCATCATCCCCTTTGGTATCGCTTTAGGGTTAAAGGGGTCGCACAAAATGCAAGAAGTTGATGTCAGAGACCTGAAGCTGTGGTCTTGTTGACAGTGTATGACAGTGGCAAAAGTGATGCTTACCTTGGAATATCTTCCAATTTTCCATGATCGTGAGGAAAGAAAGCAATGGCTTAGTGGAATGTGGCCATTAGACAGCCAGCAAGCCCCTGAGATTGAGGAAGGAGTTGTTCCTGCTACTTTCGAAACTGGAACTCCCTTGTGAGTACTTTGGAGAACAGGCAATGAGAAAACATAAAAAAGAAGAGGTTGAAGTCTTGGTGAGAATCCAGGTCTTTCAGACATAACCATTCCTCAGAAAAAGAGGAAGAGAAGAATTCCCGGTCTGGACAGTGTGGATGACGCAAGCCCATGTTTTTTGGTAGTTTGGTAAAATGCTCGAAGAACGGGCTTTAAATCACTCCTCTCTGAGGAACTTTGCACCAGCTCCAAATCCAGCAATATCTTTGATGGCAGAGTGCAAGTCATTCAAAAGAGAATTTTGTTTTATTAAATGAGCCGGTTAAAAGAGCATGCCCCCTTGCCAGGTCCCACCAAGCCAGTTTCAAAGTGGGTACCCTGCCCTCTTACCAAACTTGCAAACACCTCTGGCAAAACACTTATAAGGTCCCAGAGGAGAGACCTATTGGCTATGCCAATGCTTATGTAATTGTAGGCCTGCTTGCACTCCTCTGGCCCAGATCTGATTCTTGACAGTGCCTAGGGGCTGTAGTTTCAGCATAATATCTGGCACTCCCAGCCCATGTAATATTGAGCAGCGGGATATGGGACAGTTGTGAAAGTTGCACTTAACATGCTTTTGTGCTCCACTCTGTGCACAGAAAATTAAACCCAAAACCACTGACATTTACTCTGATTATTTTAGCACATGTGTATACCACTCCTTAATCAAGAAACGTACCAACAGCATAATTACATTTCATTTTCTGCTCAGCGGGTGGAAGTTTCCCAACAGGAACTGGACGTGCCATCCAAATCCGAGGTGGTGCCCCTCGCAATCCTCGCTGAAAGGGCTGAGAGCTGGGCTGCCAAGAGAGAACTTCCACAGGCTGAAGGGAGTGCTGGGCGAGAAGCAGTCATTAGGGGATCAAATGCACCCACACTGCAGCTTCTCATGAATTGGAGCGCAAGGGTTGTCTGCAGCGACATTATTAGGAGCGAATACAAATTGAGGGGCCAATTAACATGAAACAAAACAAGCACTGACGACCGTCGGCCACGGTGCAAAGTAAATATATATTTTTTTTAAACAGAATAAAACAAGCAAGCAACGGCACAAAGTAAAACTTTTTTTTTATAAAACAAGCACTGACGAGCGGCAGCGACGGCGCAAAGCAAACATTTAAAAGAGTTCTTCCACACAACAGTTGAAGAACTAAAGTGCAGGGAAACTGTACTTTACCGGTGCGCCACAGCCTTGAAGGGAAGTGACATACCGACAAAGCCAACGAGTTAGGAGGCAGCAAAGAAGAAGGATAGTGGAGTGAACCAATGGTAAGTATGTGGTAAGTAGCAGGCGAGACAAAAGTCGGATTATTGATGACAGCAGGTCTTGCAGACAGCGCATGCGCTCTAGCTCGACCTAAAAAACGGGAGATGGAAGGCATCACTGCAACTCCAGTGATAAAAGCTCCCCCCTGAAAGAGGGGGAAGAGAGGCCCCCCGCTTCCAAAGCACAGGTCACGTGCTACCCACTCCTTAGCATCTCTCTTATGTTTTATGTTTCTCAGTGGCAGCTCGCCTCCGGCTGCCGGGCTCGTGGTATGTGACATAGCTTGTGTTCCATGCTCTCGTGCTCTATGTTCCATTTAACGACAGTTGGCAGTTGTCGGTTTGCCTGGCTGTGCTGGTTGGGTGTCTGCGCTGCCTCCTAGGAATAAAGTACACGTTTGTTCATGAAGAATTGCCCCGAGTTATTTATCATATTTTGGCAACGATTTGGGAGGAACGGTGCCAGGCTGTGATGGGAGGCAGCGAAGCGGACTACTCTGACGAACCTGGGTAGTGCTGCGACACGCGTCGTGTCTTTCATCGTGAACACCAGGGAAGTGTTCGAGCCTTACTACAACTTTCGGTAACATACTGAACTCTGCCGGCTGAGGTACGTTGATTTTGATACTTTTCTGGGCTGTACCGTAGTACCGCCGTGTGGATATTTTTCAAAGATTTATCCACTCACCTGCGGCAAGGATCTGCTTCTCTGGCTGCACCTCTTCCTCTTTCTGTGATTGCAGTCCAGAGAGGAGTGGGCGGGTGAACGGCGCTTGAGCAGCGTACTAATTGGAAGCTCACTAAGGGGCAGTACAACCTTGGCCTACATCAGCGGTGACACGCACACCGATCTCAGCGTAATTTAAAAGGGCAACGGCGTGTTACCAGTACGGCCAGCTTACATCAGCGGTGACACGCACACCGATCCCAGCGTAATTTAAAGGGGCAACGGTGTGTTACCAGTACGGCTGCAGCTTAAAGCGAAAGGGGTCATTCAAAGTTTACTGCAGCGGTGACACGCACACCGTAATCCCTAGTTTTTAAAGGGCAACAGTGTGTCACTCCAACCATTAATTACTACCATTTCATCATAACGGTGACACGCACACCTTGCTGCTCTGCGTCCAGCAACATTAACTTTGCGTTTGGGGGTCACATGTACATTCATTCAACTGCGTGTATTAACTGTGACACGCACACCTTTTGTTATTAGAGATTTGCCCAATCTGAATCCTCTTTGACACGCAAATAACAATTTCTGTAGGTTAATTTGCATTTTCTGTCATTTTTGTGTTGTGGTTGTGTGAACAGTCTGTTACTTAACAATTCTATTACAATTGAAGGTGTTTTAGCTGCCTCATTGGTGAAATTTTAGTGTGCTCATTGTGCTTCCACCATGAATATTGCCAATACTATCACTGCACCACCACCTTTCCTCATGTCAGCTGGGGAACCATCCATGGAATGGGAAGATTGGTGTGATTGTTTTGAAAACTACTTGGTGGCGTTAGATGGTACAACATTTTCAGCTGTATGTAAAAAAGCTTTATTGCTAGGTGCGTTAGGGAAAAGAGGGGCAACATATCTTTAAATATCTCCCAGCTACAGAGGAGGAGGTAGATGATGTTTACAAAGATGCCATCATTAGGTTACGCACTAGATTTGCAAAGCAAGAAAATATTGTCATGCGCAGACACAGATTCTACACCCAACCACAAAAGGTTAATGAATCTATTGATGAATTTGTGTCAAGGTTGAGGGAGTTATCAACCAAATGTCAATTTGGTCCTATGCAAGATGACATGATTAGAGATCAATTAATTATCCAATGCTACAGCAAAAAAGCTCGAGAGGTTGTGGGCGGCTAGCAATCCTACTCTAAAAGAAGCCATTACGATTGCAAAAGTTGTACAGGAGTCAGAAAAATGTATGAGGGAGATGAAGACCATTCAACAAGATAAAGGGTTGGAGGTAGCCACTCTGCAAAGTAATTTTGAGGAGGTGAATGTGGTGCGCAGCAAGCCTAATAGGGGGAGCATTACCACTGACAAACCAAACACCAGTAAGAGCATAGTGCCTTCTTTAAAAAAAAAAAAAGGGTCTAATCGTACATGTCATAGATGTGGTAGTACATTCCACTTGGCCGACTCAAAAAATTGTTTTACACTAGGCAAGGAGTGCCATAAGTGTGGAAAGAAGGAGCACTATGCTCGTATGTGCAAGGCTTCAGGGAAAAAGATAGCTGTGGTGGAGGAGGAGGACGATAATGATGTCAGAGTGATGTTGGTCAAGGGAGAAGAGAATTCCTCTGATTTGGGTAGGAACAGGATTCGCCCCAAAGCTGATTTTAGTATCAATGGGGAGACAGTATCCTTAATGGTGGATACCGGATCACTATATACCATTGTTCCAAAATCTTTGTGTGATTCTGTATGGAAAGGTGTTAAATTAATTCCATCTGATGTGATCTTGAAGGGATATCAAGGAGCTAGCATTGGTGTTCTGGGCTATAGGGAAGCGGAAATTGGTTTTGCTGAAAGACTGACCAAAGGAAAGGTTTACGTTGCTCTGGAAGGTCCTGCTAATATTAGGATGAATTCACCAGTATGGTCTCAACATCAGGGTGGACCCAAGGGCAGAACAAAAGGTTATGAGTATAGATGACTCTGGTGTACAAAATATTTTACAACTTCATGCGAAAGTATTTGACACTGTATTGGGGGAAGCTATTGGGTTCCTACATAAAATAAGACTGAGGAAGGACTCTGTACCCATCAAACATGTTGCCAGAAGAATCCCGATGGCCGCCAAAGCCCAAGTCAAAGATATAATCAAGCAGATGCTGGATGAGAATGTTATTGAACCTGAAAGGTACCAAGCACGCATCCCACACAACATGTTCCAGTTCACTCTGATCGGTGAGGAGCCAAAACAAGTGAAGAGCGAAAACATCCCCTCCCCACTGTGCAGAAAATGGAGTCAGTTATGCAAAATGGAGCCAATGGTCAATATATAATTCTTAATAGCATTACAAATGCCCACCACAACCCCCATAGCCCTTCCCTTTCACGCTGAGTACAACGTGAAAGGGTGCTGTATGTAAAAGGCAGTGTTAAGCCACGTTAAGTGGTTTAACGCTGCCTTGTAAATAAGTCGAAGCCCCTATCGCCACCACAAGGTCACTAAAAGTGACCTTGTGGTGGCGATAGGGGCTTGTAAATGTACCCTCAGGTATTTTCCGGTGAATATTTTAACTTCTCATACCCTCCAAGTCCACCCGAGGAGTCTCAATCAGAATTTCGCATTGCCGGGAGTCGCCTGGATATTATTGTCAATGCGAAGAACAGATCGCTGATGGAGCTTCGCATTGGCGGGAGATGCGGGCGGTCGCCTTTGACACAAAGAGCAGGTCGCCATCAGGAGTTTTCGTTGGCAGGAGACGTGGGCAATCGTTGCGTATGCAAAGAGTCTGCTCACGGTCAAATAGCCCAAACCTCTGGATTTTCACCGGTAGTTCAGCATTTGTCTATTTGAAGGAGGAGGAATACACTCAGATGCCTGCCAAGGGTCCAGGACCCGGTGGGGGTATAGAGACAGAATATCGAGTTGGAAACGTCGACTTGCACTAATATCGAATTTGAAATATCGAGATACAGAAATATCGACTGCAAGAATATCGTGGTCAAGAATATAGAGTTTAGGTAAGAAATATCGTTTCAAAAATATCGAAGTCATTAATATCGTTTGCAAAAATATAGTTGTTAAAAATATCGTTTTTCTAGTTAGTGTTATGTATTTTAGCATGTATTTTAAATGTATGTGCTGTATTTTTTTGTCTAAGTATTGCTTTTGCTTTTTAATATGTGTGTTACATTTTTAGTAGTTATTAATTTTATTTTAATTACATTTTGCGTTTTAGTTCTGTAGCGGGTTGTGGGTTTATAAGGGAATAGGGTGGGAAGTAATTTAATTATAATAAATTAAATATTAATTTTTATTCATTAGTATTTATTTAATTTAGATTTTATAGTGTTAATTGTGGGAATTAATTTATTATTAATTAATTAATAACTGGCTGTTAATTTTTATTAATTAATTAATTGGTAAATGTTAATTGTGTCATTTGTTTAGGAGCGGGTTGTGGGTTTATAAGGGACTAGGGTGGGAAGTAATTTAATTATAATTAAATTACTATTATTTATTATTAATTAATATTGATTTATTTAATAATTTATACTGTTAATTGTGGGAAGTAATTTATTAATTATTTCTAATTGGTTAATTATTATTGATTAATTGGTAATTATGTTAATTGTGGCATTTTTTTAGGAGCTGGTTGTGAGATGATAGGGGAGTAGGGTGGGAAGTAATTTAATTTTAATACATTTATTAAAAAAATTTATATAATATTTATTTAATTTTATTTTACAGTGTTAATTGTGGGAATTAATTTATTAATTATTTATAATTTTCTTGTTAATTGTTATTGATTAATTAATTGTTAATTAATTATGTTAATTGTGTCATGTTTTTAGAAATGGGTGGTGGGGTTTATATGGGAATAGGGTGGGTGGGAGTTAATTTATTTTTAATTAATTGATTTTTTGTTAATTAATGGTAATTAATTAAATAGAAATTAAATATGGCAATTGTGTAATTATTTTGATGTGTGAGTTGTGGGGTTTATAGTGGTAAATGGTGGGAAGTAAATCTTTTTAAATTAATTAATGATTTGTAGTTAATTGATATTCACTTATTAATGTAAAATTAGTTATGGAAATTGTGTAATTATTTTTAGGTGTGTGTTGTGGTGTTTATTGGGGTAGAGGGTGGAAAATAATTTAGTTTAAATTAATTAATTAATACTTGATCATTAATATTCATTTATTACTCGATAAATATTTTTGGTAATTGTTTTTATTTATTTTGTTTGTGTATTTTGGTTCTGTAGGGGTAACGTTTGGTTAGTACATACATTTTTATCTGTTTTAATGTTTTTTTTAATTAATATTTGTTTAATTGATAATTAATTGTGTTAATTATGGAGGTACACTTTTTTTAAATTTAGATGTGTGTTGTAAATTGTGTGGCGTTATAGGGTAGGAAACAAAATATTACATTTATGGAATAATTGTTTGTAAATTATTTTTAAATTTTCAAAAATTAATCTTTGTATGTAATTTTTAGATTTTTCTAACATTATAATATATTTCTATGTTTTGTATTTTTTTTATATTTTTATATAGGTTTTGTTTTTTAGGTTTTTTTAATTATTTTTTGTATTGTAGTTGATATTTTGTTTGTTTTTAAATTTGAATTTTCTTCAGTGGGAATAGAAATGTTTACCCCTCCGCTATCCAACACTTTCCCTACTGCTGCATTCGCAGGAGTGGGAATAGTAATTTATACCCCTCCGCTATCCAACACTTTCCCTACTGTTGCACTCAGTGGAGTGGGAATAGTAAATTTTTCCCCTCCGCTATCCAACACTTTCCCTACTGTTGCACTTGCTGGAGTGCGAATAGTAATTTTATCCCCTCCGCTATCCAACACTTTCCCTACTGTTGCACTCACTGGGGTGGGAGTAGTAATTTTTTCCCCTCCACTATCCAACACTTTCCCTACTCTTGCACTCGGAGTGGGAATAGTAAATTATTCCCCTCCGCTATCCAATACTTTTCCTACTATTGCATTCACTGGAGTGGGAATAGTAATTTATATCCCTCCGCTATCCAACACTTTCCCTACTGTTGCACTCACTGGAGTGGGAATCGTAATTTTTTTCCCCTTCGCTATCCAACACTTTCCCTACTGTTGCACTCGCTGGAGTTGGAATAGTAAATTTTAACCCTTCTCTATCCAGCACTTTCCCCACTGTTGCACTCGCTGGAGTGGGAATAGTAATTTTTACCTATCCGCTATCCAACACTTTCCCTACTGTTGCGTTTCCTGGAGTGGGAATAGTATTTTTTACCTATCCGCTATCCAACACTTTCCTACTGTTGCATTTGCTGGAGTGGGAATAGTAATTTTTACCTCTCCGCTATCCAACACTTTCCCTACTGTTGCACTCGCTGTAGTGGGAATAGTAATTTTACCCCTCCGCTCTCCAACACTTTCTCTACTGTTGCACTCAATGTAGTGCCAAATGTAGGTTTGAAAAATATTAAATATTTTAATTTATAATATAATTTTTTTAATTCAGTTTTGTTACAGGTGTATGTGTATATATATATATATATATATATATATTTATTTATAATTTGTAATATATTTATAACATTTTAAAATTAATTAAAATTATTATTTATTAATTGTTTTAAGTAAATATATGTATATTACATTTTATATATGTAGGTTTATTTTTTTTAATTAAACTGATTACTTATAATTGTTAAAATTTACAAATAAATCTAAATAATTTTTTTAAAGTTAAATTTATTATTTAATTTATTTTACAATATTTTTTATACATATAAAAAAAGATATTTTTTACGATATTTTTTTTCCAATATTTTTGTACTTACCATTATAAAGATAGGTCGATATTTTTGACAACGATATTTATGTCCCGATATTTGTGTAAGTCGATATTGTGGTGGTCGATATTCTGTCAGTGATCCCCTGGTGGGGCAGCTCTTGGGGATCAGGACTCAATACAGTAATGGCCAGCACCTAGGCTCAGGCAGGTCCAGTTGGTGTTGGGCAGTTATCGGGAAGGCATCTGGAGGCTTGTCGTGTCCCTGTAACTCAAAGAGGAGGTCAGCGAACTGACCCCTGGAGTCACTTCTAGGGATCCAGATTTCATGGCAAGCAGGTCCAGTCTTCCTTCCTCAGACAGCAGGGGAGTCCTTCTTTTGAATCTGCCACAGGTCCAGGAGTGTTCTGTTGAGAGGTTCTGAGGTAGCCACTTGTATACCCAGTTGCCAGCCTTTGTGTGGGAAGGTCCCTCTCTTCGAGGCGGCCTTTGAGAATAAAACTAGGCGGACGAAACGCGCTGATCTAGAGGCGTCCGTAAAGGAACTTGAGGCTATACACAAACGCACAGGCGCCCCCAGTGTGTGGCGGCAATTGGAGAAGGAGAGACTCCAGCTCCGACGAGTAATTTACTATTCCCACTTCAACGAGTGCAACAGTAGGGAAAGTGTTGGATAGCCTAGGGGATAAAATTAATATTCCCACTCCAGCGAGTGCAACAGTAGGGAAAGTGTTGGATAGCGGAGGGGTAAAAATTACTATTCCCACTCCAACGAGTGCAACGGTAGGGAAAGTGTTGGATAGCGAAGGGGAAAAAAATTACGATTCCCACTCCAGTGAGTGCAACAGTAGGGAAAGTGTTGGATAGCAGAGGGATATAAATTACTATTCCCACTCCAGTGAATGCAATAGTAGGAAAAGTATTGGATAGCGGAGGGGAATAATTTACTATTCCCACTCCGAGTGCAACAGTAGGGAAAGTGTTGGATAGCGGAGGGGATAAAATTACTATTCGCACTCCAGCAAGTGCAACAGTAGGGAAAGTGTTGGATAGCGGAGGGGAAAAATTTACTATTCCCACTCCACTGAGTGCAACAGTAGGGAAAGTGTTGGATAGCGGAGGGGTATAAATTACTATTCCCACTCCTGCGAATGCAGCAGTAGGGAAAGTGTTGGATAGCGAGGGGTAAACATTTCTATTACCCTAAACCCCTAAACTGGGTCTGGTCCATTCTTCCCCTTCCCCTGGGTCTGGCTCCAAACTGTCTAGGGTAGCAAAGGACATGCAGGCCGAGGTGCCAGCTACATTTGCCAGTGACAGAGCAGGTGGCTTCAAATGTCAAGAACGGGGTGGGAACAGCCTCCAGGCTATCCTTTAAAGCTCAGGAAGGGCTGAGTACAACCCCCATGCCATCCTAATCAGGAAAAGAACACCCTTCCCCACACCCAAGTACCTTCTGGCCCATGTCTGGAAGGAATGCACATCACACCACACCACACCACAGAATAGTCATTATCAATCATGTGACCCTGGACATTGGCAGAAAGGTACATCTGGTTTAGGCAGGAAAATGCCAATTTTTAAAATGTGGCATTTTCAGAATAGTAACTTAAAATCCAACTTAAAGTGGATTTTAAATTAAGATTCAAATGAGTGGAAGTATTTCTCTATCTGCTCCCAAAATGAAGTTCACACTTATTAAGGGGCCGATTCCGATTCGGGCCGGAAATCTCTCCGACCGAGCCGGACCCGGAGAGATTTCCGACCGAATCGGACCCGTGCAGCCCGACCGAACGAGTACGATGCGTCCGTATGCTATCGGACTCGAGTCGGTCGGACTCCCATTGAAGTCAATGGGACCCGGTCGTACAACGCGTACGCGGGCTCCCATTGCCTCAATGGGTGCGAGGCGAACAAGGGCGCCCCCTACAGCGCGTACGCGGCGAAGCGACTCGTGCCGTACACGCACAGGTAGGGGGGACCCATGGGTCCCCCCTGTGTGCGACTCGCGTGGCTACGCCTACAGGGTGGTCCAACACGGACCCCCGAAGTACGTCTCAGACTGCTCTTTCAAGCCGGGCGGCGCGGGTCGGTCGGACTGCTCGCGGCGCGCATCGTACTTACCCAGCCAGGGAACGTCTCCATTGCGCGGTGCGAGTCGTGTCCGAGCGAGTCGGTCGGTGCGGTTCGACCCGGGAACGAGTCGGTCGGAGCGGTTGGGACGCCCGAACGAGTCGGTCGGCGATTTCGCATCGTACTCGCTCGTCCGGACGCGCGTACGAATCGGTCGGGAAATAGGGCTCCGAATCGGATCCGGTTATGCCGAATCCGATTCGGTGCCCTACCGGCCGAGATCGGAATCGGCCCCTAAGTGTAATAAGGTAGCCCAGTGTTAGTCTACAAGAGAGGTAGCCTTGATACAGTGAAAAATGACTTTAGGGGATTTTCACTGTCAGGACATGTAAAACTGAAGCTCACATGTGCTGTCTTTTAAATACCGTGCACCCTGCCTTATAAACCTTCAGAGTCTACCTTAGGAGTGACTTGTAAGTATTAAAAAGGAAGGTTAGGCATGGCAAAAGGTTTATTTTGCAAGGTCGAAATAGCAGTTTAAAACTGCAATCACAGCCTTCAGTGGCAGACCTCAGACATGCTTTACAGTGCTTCTTAAGTGGGTGGCGCAATGAGTGCTGCATTCCACTAGTAGCATTTCATTTACAGGCACTTGGTATATGTAGTACCTTATACTAGGGATTTATAAGTAAATACATAAATTAAATAATGCAATTAGGTGGATACCAATTTTACCATGTTTAAAAGGGAGAGCACCTAAAAGCCAACGAAAATAGGTTCAGTAAGAGGAAGGCAAACATCTGGGGTGACCCTGCAGAAAGAGCCATGTTCAACATTGTCCAATTTGGTGCAGAATTGCTATTAACTTCAATTGGGAAATATGATTACAAACTATATATAGGGCATCATATTTCTGTCAGATGATATTTTGGTTACAATATTCTGGTGAATATTAATGCTGCAGGATCATTTTCCGATACTCTGTGAATAACTGCAAACAGAAATGGAGGCCTGAGAAAGACTGAACGTCTTTCTTTTACTTTGCATTTGCATTCCATTTAATTGAACATTTTTTTTTTTTTTTTTTTTTTTTTTTAAAGCAGCCCATTTCCCTTAATGGGACAGATGTTCCTTTTAAACAAATGTCTACTCCCCATTTACGATTCTGAAGAGTCACAAAAGCCAAGAAAACAAGGGCGAGTTTCACTCAATTAGCTTCATGCAAATTTGTGCACCCGAACCTACAGATTAGTTTAATTTTTTCAAAGAGACATACTGTCCCTCCCAGTATTTTCACATACACAAATGCTGGTATGCAAAGAGGCATACACCTCCCCCCCAGCAGTTTTATAGGCAAAGAAGTACATATCTCCTATAAGAGGGATTTTCTACATTGCAAAAAGGTATCTTGCAGATGCAAATCGTGTGACTTTGCGAAATGCAGGCTTTGCTACCTCAAAATACATTTGTACACCAATCCCTTTGAACTGAAAAATGTCTTGTTCACATTTCATGATCATCAGATAAGAGTATTCATAGCTTGTCAGAGTTGCAGTATGTTGTCCCTTAATTTCTTTATAGTACAATATGTGTCCGGAAAGAAGGTGCACATCCGGAGACCTCAGACAATCCTATCCTAATCATGCATTGCAGCTTTGCAGCTTGTGGCAGTTCTCTCCTCGATTCAGTCAAATCATTGGGATTTACCATTGACTCTGCCATCACATTTATCGCACTCATCAACCAGATAGCTAAACCAGCAAATTTTCACCTACATGTGCTTAAGAAATACAGCACTTGATTCTTCTCGAATGCCTTAAGACAGCGGTGCAGGAAATAGTCATATCCAGACTAGACTTTAGAAATACCAAATGAAATACCAGCATTTGTAAAGAGCACAGCTACCTCCGGAGAGGTGTCCCGGCGCAGGGGGGCCCTCGGGAAGATTAAGCGAGCTATTGCCCAGAGTCACATGGTGCTGGGCTAACCTGCCACCGGCACCGGGGATCGAACTGTGAACCCCGTGGTCCGGAGTCAGGCACCCTGGCCGGTGCGCCACACCTCTTCCACAAACATGTTATTATCTAGAGTTCCACAATCCCACCAAACACTAATTGCTGTTTTTTCCGCAGCAGCCAAATTGGTTCATAACCAAAAAATAAAAAAATGATCACATCTCCGTGTTTCTTTATGATCTTCTCTGTCTTTCTCTCCAAGCAACGATATGTTTCAAGGTTTGCTTCACCGTGCATGAGGCCTTACACGAAAAAACGGTCCTCCTTATTTAGAAGAAATACTGACCATCTCAGGAAGATTCATGAGCCTATTTAAATAATTAGCAATGTTGCAATTCTGAAATAGTGAGTCTTGGAATTAAATAGCATTGAGGCCTGTGGAAGGAGTTTTGGCCTTCAGTTATTTGTGCTTTATGTTAGATATGTATCCTCTTTTTCTCTGCACATCTCGTCCATCTGCACATCTTCAACCACCTCTCTATCCTCTTCAGCACCCTCGTTTTACTCTTCCCCGAATGCACTTCCTCGCATCTCCCTCACTTCACTGCCCCAAACATACACTGCACTCCCTCAAAGTTAAGCACTTTATTTTCTCTTACTTTTGCCTTGCAAATATTTTGACATCTGTGTACCCCTTTCACACACACATCCACAGAATTTCAGTTGCAAATGGAATTCATAAACATTGTTCTCTGTGCTCTGCAGAGAGGCCATCACACTGACAGGCACTTTGTTTAATTTCAGCCTTAGTGCCTACGCCCTCAATCAAAGCCCCTCATAAACACCTGGCATTGCTCATGCCTCAAAGTATGCACAGAATAAATACAGATAAACAACATTATAAAATCGTGAACTCTTGGGGGAATGCAAGATTTTTAGTTTAAATAAAGAAACTTTATTTTGAAAAAGGTACAACAAAGTATAAACAATTAGATAAAGTAACAGAAATTCAAACAAAGTACTTGCACATGGAGAGAAAAAATAATGTAACTATGGAAAAAAAAGGGGAGGGGAGGGCAGGAAGAGAAAAAAGGTACAACAGTAATTATGATAAAATGTACAATATAAAAGTAGGAGGGCTTAATACAATATAAAAAGAAACATTTTATAGAATAATAGCTGTAATAAAGTATTAAAGGAAGCGGAGCGATAGATTATATGAATAAATAAATAAATACATACATAAAAGGTCAATAAAAACAATTCATGGTGGTTTGGAACTTCTTCCAATAAGGGATGATGTTGAGCAGACTTTTGTGCTGATATGTCTATGAAGGTGGTTACAGGGGACCATATAAGTTGTCTTTTCAGAAGTAAAGATAAAGGGGAAACATATGCACGATCAAGCCGATGATTATAGCAAACACTATACCACCAAGCTTGAAAGGAAAGTTGTACAGCTTGTTTCCAATTCTTTGTGATTTGCTGGAAGGCAATTGCAATCAATAAATCTACAATATCTGTGTTAGAGGTAAAATCATGCCAGTGATCAGACAGGGAGCCCAGGAAAATATCTACAGGTGAATAAGGGAAGTGAGTGTGAAAAATGATGTTAATCTGAGACCAGATATTCAACCAGAATTGATGAGTAGAGGGTCAGGAAAATAACATGTGATATAAATCAGCATGAGAAGTGTTACATGACCAGCAGTTTGGAGAGGAAGTGGAATTAAATTTATGTAAGGACAGTGGAGTAAACATGAGTCGATTGTAATTAAAGAAAAGTGTTTGTGTTGTGCTTGCTGACCTAGAGGTTTTACGAAGTTTTGACCATAATTTATCCCAAAAAGTAATAGACCATGATGTATGGAATTCATGTTCCCATTGGAGTTCTATATTAGTTTTAGTTCTAGGTACGGGGGTGTGGTAAGAGATTTATATATAGATAAGGCGCTAGATTGAGCACTTAAAATTGGAAGTATATTACGGTGAGAAGGTATGGAAGGTGGAATGGAGGATATTGACGACATGGATGAGGTAATGCTTTGTGTCAATATATTAAATTTGGTGGAGAAATATTTTGGTAACTTATAAAGAGTTTGTGCTTCAGAGAAAGTAAGCAGAGTATCATTAGAGTAAAATTGATGAATCCAAAGTAACCCCTTGTCTCGCCAAGGTTTCCAAAAAAATGGGTTTATTGATTTTAAGAAAGCGATTATGTCAAATGGAAGAATTAAGAAATTGATCTTTAGAGGAAAGATGAGAGATCAGAAAAGAATGGTATAGTCCATGGTCCGTTTTATATATAGGTGAAGATAAAAAGCGCGTCTTGTGAGTAAATGTGAAAGATTCTGTGAAAGAGAAGGGAGATAAGAGTTCTATGTCTGTCCATAATGGAAAAGAAGCAGAAGTGGATTGGTTTAAGGATTTAGCAAGTTGCTTAAGAAGAATAGCATTATGATAAAGTTGGAAGTCAGGAAAGTTAACTCCACCCTGTGATTTGGGGCGTTTAAGCCTGGCTAGGGACAAACGTGCTTTCTTCTTATTCCATAAAAAAGTAGATAAAATAAAATTAACTTTTTTGAAAAAATGAGATGGGAAGTTGAGAGGAGTAGCAGAAATCATAAAAAATGATGGGAGAAAGCATCATTTGAATCGTATCAAGTCTGCCCCACCAGGACAGATATAGGGGATGCCATCTCGAGATAGACGTGGATAATGTAGATAAAACACGAGTCATGTTTAGAGATAATGTTTGTTTAATAGAGGGGGCAAACCAAAGACCTAAATATTTAATCTTTTGGAGGTTCCATGAGAAATTAGTAAGGGCAAAATCTTGTTTAAAACATAAAATATTAAGAGGAAGAATTTCGCATTTATCATGATTTAATTTATAGCCACAAATGGAAGAGAAGGTCTTAACCTCTACCATAAAAGCGGGGATAGAATGTTCTGGTTTAGAGATGTATAATAAAATATCGTCTGCATAGACGCTCATTTTAACATGGAAATTATCATGTTGAAAACCATATATGTTAGAATTTTGTTTAATTCTAGCGAGAAAGGGTTCTAGAGCGAGGATAAATAAAAGTGGGGAGAGAGGGCAACCTTGACGGACACCTCTCTGTAAAGTGAAAGAATCGGAAATGGAACCATTAGCGAAAATACAAGCTTTGGGTGAAGTGTACAGTAGGGAACTATAAGAAATAAATTTGGGTCCAAAGCCAAACCAATATAGTGTGTGGAAAATAAATGACCAATCCATGCGGTCAAAAGCTTTTTCCGCGTCTACAGAAATGGCTGCCAGCGAATGAGAGTATTTATTAGCTTTGTGTAATATATTGAAGAAAATTCTGGTATTATCTGAAATATTTCGTTCTTTAATGAAACCAGATTGTTCTTTAGACACGATATATTGCAGAAAGGGTTCAAGACGAAGAGCGAGAATTTTGGCGAATGTTTTGTAGTCGGAGTTAACTAACGATATTGGTCTGTAATTTTTACAAAGGTGAAGATCTTTCCCCTCTTTAGGGATTAGGCAAATGAGAGCATCTTAAAAAGTACCACTAGAAACCCTAGAGGAAATGAAGTGTGAAAATAAAGAAAGGAGATAAGGAAGGAGGGATTTGGAAAAATGGGCGTAAAACTCCATAGGAAATCCATCTGGGCCAGGAGCTTTCCTGGGTTTAAGAAGTTTCAATGTGTGGGAGATATCCGTTATAGAGATATCTCGCTCCAACGGTGACAAGTCAATGTCTATGGGAAACTGTTTTGGTATGGAGGCAAGATAGTTTTGAATATCTCTAGGGTCTGGGTTAGTTTCAGGGGTATAGAGAGAGGTATAATATTTCTTGAATTCTTCTAAGATTTCTAAATTTTTAGTAACTGGAGAAGAATTGGAATTTAGGACATAATCAATATTATTACGGTCTTTCTTGATTTTAAGGTATGAAGCAAGTAGTTTTCCTCCTTTATTTTGGCCGCCATAATAACGTGCACTACCTCGGAGAAGATAGGCAGATGCATTTTCCGTAGATAGTTTCTTATATTTAAATTTTTCTTTAAGAAGGTTATTGAGATCAGCTTTAGAATTGGTAACTGTATAAAGTGATTCCAATAACTTGATAGTTTTGAGGATTTTGTCTGCCTTGCGGGAATTAAGTCGTTTTTTTGTGGCAACATAAGAAATAATAAAGTCCCTGGAATAAGCTTTAAAGGTGTCCCAAATAGTTGGAAAGGATGATACAGAAGATATGTTACGATTAAAGAAATCAGTAATGAAGTCTTCAAAAGAAGAAGTGAAGGTGTGATCAGTCAACAAAGAGGTATTAAAGCGCCATCTTTTACTGGTAACATTAATTGGAAGTAATTCCAAGTCTAATATCACAGGGGCATGGTCCGATATTAATATAGAGCCAATGTCAGCTTGTAGTATAGATTGTGTTAATGCTTTAGAAACAAATAAATGGTCAATGCGTGATTGTGAGAAGTGAGTGGGAGAGAAAAAAGTGAATTCACGAAGTTGTGGATTACAAAATCGCCATGAATCAACAAGAGATCTGTGGGAGATTAGGTTGGTGAAGTGATGATGCATTGGAGAGGAAACAAAAGGTGTTTTGGATGTACGATCAATATAGGGATCAACAATTAAATTGCAGTCGCCTCCAAAAACAACATATGGAGTGGAGATAGACATCAAGAGAGTAGAAATATGTGGCCAAAAATTATCAGGTTTTGTGGGAGCATAGATATTAAACACAGTAATAGGGATATCACTAACTTTAAGGCGAACAATTAACCAACGTCCTTCGTCATCTGAGTCTTGAGCCAGAAGGGTCACTAAGTTTTTTATGACATAGAATCACAGTCCCATTTTTTTTGCTGGTACCAGGAGAAGAAAAAACATTTCCTACCCACTGTCGCTTGAGAACTTCTGAAGCAACTAAGGGGCCGATTCCGATCTCGGCCGGTAGTGCTCCGAATCGGATTCGGATTCACCGGATGCGATTCGGAGCCCTGTTTCTCGACCGAATCGTACGCGGGTCCGGCCGAGCGAGTACGATGCAAGCGCCCGCGAAATCTCCGTCCGACTCGTACGCGGCTTCAACACGATCCGACCGACTCGCATGGACACGACTCGCACCGCGCTATGGAGACGTTTCCCGGCCGGGTAAGTACGATGCGCGCCGCGAGCAGTCTGACCGACTCGCGCCGTGCGGCTCGAAAAAGCTGTCGGAGCCGGACTTTGGGGGTCCGCGTCGGACCCCCCTGTATGCGTAGGCGCACTAGTCGCACACAGGGGGGACCCATGGGTCCCCCCTACCTGTGCATGTACGCCGCGATGCGCATGGACGCGTACCCGCTGTAGGGGGCGCCCTTGTTCGCCTCGCACCCATTGAGTCAATGGGAGCCCGCGTACGCGTTGTACGACAGGCTCCCATTGACTTCACTGGGAGTCCGACCGACTCGAGTCCGATGGCATGCGTGCGCATCGTACTCGTTCGGTCGGACTGCTAGGGTCCGATTCAATCGGAATTCTCTCCGGGTTCGGCTCGGTCGGAGAGATTTCCGGCCGGAATCGGAATCGGCCCCCAAGTGTGATTCTTGTAAAAATACAATATCTGATCTAAGATTAGACAAATGTGTAAGAACTCTTTGCCGTTTAATAGGCGTACCCAAAACTTTAACATTTCACAAAACAATACGTAACGTCATTGATCAACTGTAAAAGCTAAGAATAACTTTTGAAAAGCATTACAGCATAACAAGAAAGCAATAAAGAACTTGCAATAAACAGAAGAACGAAAAGTAAGCACTCTAACAGTAAAGGAGTAAGACATGAAATAGAAAGTATTGAGATAAAGAAGAGAAGGAAAAGAAGAAAAGGAAAAGAGGGAGAGGGGAAAAAGAAAAAGCAAGCAAGAGAATAAAAAGACAGGTCAAAACGACAATAACACATACCAAAAACTCAAACATGAATGGAGGGTGTTGAAGCCATGAAGAGAAGACGAACAACCAGTCACGAAACTCCGGAAGAAACCACGAGGAGATAGGAATTCAAACGGATTACACAAGGATGGATGAGTCAGGGAAGACGGCACCTAGAATATATGAGAACGTTTGCAAAGTTATAATCAACAATATTAGCAAGAAAAAAGAAAAGATCAAGCATGGGATGATCTTGCAAATTCCATGGAGTCCTCTCTACAGCTGTCAATAAATTGTTGAAGTAAGGCTGGATCTCGTAAGTGGTTGCTTTATTTTTGTAAGTTACTTTAAAGAGACACGGATGAATCAAGCCAAATCTGACATTCATAGTATGTAGAGCGGGGCGCATAGCTAGGAAACTTTTTCGTTTATCTGCCGTTGTTTTCGCATAGTCTTGAGAGAAGAATAGCTGAGAACCTTGCCATGTTATGCGCCGTTTAAGTTTAACTGCTTGTAAGACTTTCAACAAATCTGTGAATTCCAAAAAATAAAGAATAACACCTCTCGGATTACGTTGGGTAGAGGAGATCTGAGGTGGACTACCAAGTCTGTGCGCTCGCTGTATATTTAATACTGGGTTTTCAGGAAGCTCGAGAACTTGTGGCAAAAAAGATTGGAAAAAAGCGATGGGATTGGAGCCTTCCAATCCTTCGATTAAACCATAAATTCGTAAATTGTTACGCCTGCCTCGGTTTTCAAGATTCTCAACTTGTTTTTGCAATTGTAGAATTTCCATTTTCATGGGGTGAATCTGTTGAGAAGAGATTTGCAGAGAGTCATTTGATGTTCCATTGAGTTAATTCTATGGTCAAGAGTAGACCATTTATCCTCCAGGGCTTGTAGGCGGATATTCGTTTCCTCCATATATGGTTTAAGAGCTCTGATCTCTTCTAGTAGTAGATCTACAGAAGTTGGCGATGGAGAAGCAGTTGGCGAAGGTGGATCTTTTTTAACTCTCTTGATTGATGACAACATCGAAGAGGTTGGTGTTTTAGGCGTATTTTTCCCATTTGATGTGGAGGAATGCGGGGTAGAAGTATTGAACGTTGGCGATATGGTTGCTGTTTGTGTGGAATGGGAGTGTGTGGAATGATCTGAATCCTCCATATCTCCTTGCAACACTGAAAAAGGATTTGAGGAATGAATTGAGGTGGATTTAGCATGTGCTGATGGAGTGGACGTCGAAAGAGCGCCTCTGCCAGCCTTGATCCTCTACATAGACAAGTGTGTCGTAGTAATAGAGATACCAAAGGGGATGATGGACGGAGCGTTAGAGCAAATCAAGCACTCACCCCCAGTCAACTGATCTGGGTTTAATCCATCATCATTCTTTAGCTCACTCCACCACCCCAGTTCAGACATGGCCATATGCAAATCAGTCTGACCCTGTGCCTCATGGGAACAGTCCAGCCCGAACTGCCAAGCCATGTTTTCCCTGGACCGGAAACAAGCATCCTGGGACCGACCCAGCCTGGCTGATGAGGCCAAGTCGATTATCATATCCAAATAGCATTAGTGGTGAGGTTAAATTAATTTTTTTATTGTTGTCTGTAACCAAAATTCCTCTATACCAGTTTTTAGGGGTGTAAGTTTGCTACATGTGGAAAACATATGCATTATATCTGCTGGGCTAGCCTGACACCTAGGGCATTTATCGTTTTCACGCTTCCCCCAATTAAATAGCTTCGCAGGCGTATAGTACAAATTAAATATAGTTTTATAATGTTGGGATTTAAGATTTGCTGAAAGAAAAAAAAAAAATGCCAGTTCCAATGATCTATCCAAATCTATTTCTTCATCTTTAAATTTTTCTACCCATTTAGTCTCGATTTTTTCTATATCATCAGGAAGATTTCCCAGCAAAATATTATAGTAATCCCCAATCCGTGCCTTCCCCCCGATAAGCCATTTCTAATACTGGTATAGTATCATGATTGAAAGTCCCTTGCGGCAGTGTCTTCAAACAGCTCCAAATTTGAATATATTTAAATTGGGATCGTTCAGCAATCCCCTTTGTTTAACCAAATCCGAAAATGTTATAATCTCTGATTTTCCATTATATAAATGACCAATTTTATCAACACCTGCCCTTTCCCACCCTCTCGCCATACCATCATCCAATCCTACTGGAAACAGTGATGACCCCCATAGATATACCCCATAGTGGGGTATATCTATTATTTATAGTGGGATTTTCAATACTTTTTTTACTCTTATCCACACCCTCCAGGCAGCTTTTATGCATTTGAATCGGGTTTTTTTTTTTTATAATAGCTAGGTTCTATTTTCCTCAAAAACAGACCCGAGGCTTCATTGCCTATAGCTAGATGATAAATTGAAGGTAAATCATTTTCTCTCCTAGACCTATCCATTAGGAGAGGTCCCATCTGTTGCAAGATCGCTGCACAGTAATAAAATAACAGATTTGGAGCCGCCCTCTGTCTTGTGGAAGTGTTAGAAACTTTAAGGATTGTCTAATTTTTTGATAGTGCCATACAAAATTTGAGAACATTGCCTCCATTTTCCGACTATCTATAGCCGGCAGTTCCAAGGGGATAGAGCGGAACAAGTATAGTATTTTTGGAAAATATTTCATTTTCAATACATTAATCCTCCCGACTATAGTTAGCTGAATTTTATCTATCCGTCTTAGATCCATACCTATTTCATCCAGCATTTGCTCAAGATTATTTGGCCATATTTTATCCAAATCAGCTCCTATCTTAACCCCCAAATATACTGCTGATTCAACTTGACGTTGGTCTTGATTATTGCATTGCTTTGAGCAGATTATCTGTGTCTTGCCTTTATTTAGTAGATATCCTGATCTATGTCCAAATTCTCCCGCCATCCTTTCAATTTCCTTGATTGCGACCCCTGGCTCGGACGTAGTGATGGCAAAGTCGTCCGCATAAGCCAGTATTTTAGTTTCATAGCCACTAGTTATTATTGGTTTAATTTTGGGATTCAAAAGTAACTGTTTAATAAATGGGTCTAAATAGATGGCAAAAAGAATTGGGGAACATGGGCAGCCTTGCCTTGTCCCCCTAGCTACTTTTATGGCTCCTGATGCATTTCCCATAATTTGTAATTTGGCTATAGGTCTATAGTACATCGCACGAATAGCTGTAATAATTTGCGGGCCAAACCCTCGTTCCAGTAGCGCATCCCATAGAAATTACCAGGCCACGCGGTCAAAAGCCTTTTCGGCATCTAAAAAGATTACAGCCATTTTTTCCCCTTTGGTCTCTGCAATATCCAGTAACGAGATCACCCGTCTAATGTGATCCGTAGTTCCTCGGCCTGGAATAAAGCCATGTTGCCATGGCGATACAAATTTGGCTTTAACTTTCTGCAGCCTATTTGCTAAAACTTTTGAATAAATCTTTGCATCCGAATTTATTAATGCGATGGGACGATACGAACCAGGTAGCTCTGCTGGTTTCCCCTTTTTGGGAAAATTATTATATCAGTTTCCTGCCAGGAAATAGGTGGGATACCCTGATACTGTACATCCAGGAATAAATTGTGTAGTAATGGAGCCAGTTCTGGCTGCAACATCTTATAAATTTCAATCGGGATTTTATCCGGGCCCGAGGCTTTTCCAGAAGATAGGGAAGCTATTGCAGTTATTATTTCTTCCAATGTAAATTCCTCTTCCAATTCTAGTTTCATTCTTTCCTCGATCTTACTCATTCCTATATCCCTTACCTCACTTAGTGATTGGGAAAAGTCCATCTGATCGTCTTGATATAGTTTTTGATAAAACTGCTCAAATACCCCTATGATTTTATCCATAGTCGTCTCAAGCTGACCCTCAGTATTCTGTATTTTTTTATATTGTTTCTAATCACTCTGCCTAGTACGGAGGGCCAGTAATTTACCTGCCTTTCCCCCATATTCGTACATTTCCTTCTGATGTGCCTGGTATGTCTGAGCAGCCTGTACCTGAAATAGTTTATTTATTTCTGCTTTGGTAATTGCTATTTTAATCCGCAGTTCTCTTAGTGCCTCCTGCCCCGCTTGTGCAATCTGTTCAGTGTGCATTATCTCTAATTGGGCCAAGTTTGTCATTAATATGTTAACCATATTTCGTCGCTGTTTCCTCTGATATCCTACATAATTTATTACTTCCCCACGTAATCCTGCTTTAAAAGCATCCCATACAATAATCCTTGGGGCACTATATCTATTCATATTAAAATATTTTTTAGCCCATTTTTTAATATGACACTTAAATGCTTCTTCTACTAATAATTTGCGATCAAATGACCATTGTCGCATTTTCAATCTTTTTAAATCTTGCCAGTCTATTTCCAATAGCAATGGATTGTGGTCTGAAAAAATTTGGGGTAATTTACTTATTTCCATTCTTTCCAACATCAAGGTGGAAACCATAAAGTAATCTAAGCGTACATATTTTTGGTGTGGATGTGAAAAATGTGTATCCGGGATCGTTAGTGTTTTTATGTACCCAGGCATCTGACAACCCATGCGTTTCTTGATACGCTTTTAGGGCCCGGTGGACCTGTGGTTTCCTGCCTTTATACTGGGAGGAATCCTGTCGTAGAACCCCATGATGTATGTTGAAGTCTCCACATACTATTAGTGGAGTTGGCCAAGCTGCCAGCTCAACCTCAAGGTCCCGCCAAATTTTAGGATCGTCTTGGTTAGAGCCATAAACAGTAACTATTGTGACCCCTGTTTCTAATGTAGCAATGGCCCATCTGCCCCATTTATCCGCCAGTGTACGTTTCACACATCCTACATTATGCCGCATAAATATTGCGACTCCTCTTATCGTTGTCGTTTGTGATGAACATATTATCATTTCGTAGCCTCTTATCTGCAGATATTTTTATTAGCCCATGAAATGTGGGTCTCCTGTAAACATATAATTTCTGGGTTCCAGAACCGTAGAATCTCATATACCCTATCTCTTTTTTTCCTATTGATCAGCCCTCCAACATTTACCGAGCAAACCCGTATTTTATTCATACCAGTTTATTAGAGTCCACCATCTAAATTGACCATTTTCAAAGTTCTTTGTTCTTTTTTTCCCCCCTTTATTTTCATCTACCTTGCTTGATTTTTCCCCCCTTTTATCCCTTCCCAAGCCCAACCCTCTTTCCCACCCTCCCTGCCCCCCAAGCTCTCCCCCCTCCCCCCCCCCTTAGAAGCTTCCAGACCTAGGTCTGGCATAAGATGAAAACGAAGCCTCATCCCCAATCCATTACCCCCCTCTCTTATTTCCGTTACATCAGCAACAATAACATTAGTTATAATCATTATATCAATCCACAGTTAAACATAAACATCCTACACCCACCCTCATAGCCCTCAGCTAGCTAGAGTTAAGCTTAGACAGTGTATTATTTGCCAATTCATAAATTTCCCTTATTACTTATTTAATTCATCTAGGAATTCTTTAGCTTTAACTTCCGAAGTAAAAAAGCGCGATTTATCTCCTACCACAACTTTCAATTTAGCTGGGTTCATAAGATAAGCCTGCATGCCTTTCTCTTGAAACTGATTTATCATCTGTCGTAGGCGCCAGCGCCTCTCTACAGTGACATGGCAAAAATCAGGGCGTGTAAAAAATTCCAAACCATCTATTTGACATTTCTTATCTGGTCTGGCTTTTTCAAATATAGCCTGCCTAAGAAGATAATTACCGAAGTATACTAGGCCTGCCATCAGTTCCACTATGTTGCTTGGCTATTAATGGAATTCGGTGGGCTCTCTGAATTTCTTGCGCCCAGTTCCAACCCGTAACCTCAGGGAAGGCCTTTGCCAATATATCAACCATAAAGAGGCGCGTGTCTGTCCCCCCCTTGTCTTCTGGAATGCCCAAAAATCTTAAATTGTTCCTTCGCTGGCGATTTTCTTGGTCTTCCATTTTCCACTGAATGTCGGCTAATCTTGCCTCGTGATTCGGATTGTGCTTGAACTGTCGCGACATCCGTCTCCAGATTTTCTGTTCTGGTCTCCAGCAACTAAAGCCGATCCGAGATCTCCCCACATACCTTAGCAATTTTTCAGACTGACCCCTGGATCTTTCGTACACCTGTTTGTGTCCGCCTATTCTCTTGTTTACTTTCCTCGCGATGAGCTAACACCGATTGCAATATGGTGTCCAAGGTTGCATTTAAGCTAATTTTCAGCCCAGGTAGCCGTTCTCCCATTTCTCCAATAAGTTGATTAGGGGGAGGAAGCAAGATGGCGGCTGGCTGAGGCAACGCTGAGGCACCGCTAACGATGCTAGCACCCTGATCCATTGCGAATCCCCTCCCTGCAGGCTGAAATGCATCCACCACCACCAACAGAATGCTAATGACGATTTTGGATAGCTTGCTTGGCTTGCTGCAAGAAAATACCTGCCACTGTACTCCTCCCTGCTTCGTGGTACTGAGGCAGCAGGAACAGGAGCTGAGACGTACCTGTCAGAGAATATACGGGACGCAGCAACCTGAGTTCTGCGCGAGCTGCTGGTCCACCACTGAGGTATACGGAGGAGCACTCGCTGGTATGAAGCCGAAGGGTCCCGCGGCGGCGGTTTTGACCCGCGGTAAGGCGGCGGTTGGCGTGCAGAGTCCAGCTGCGGAGACATTGACGGAGGTTTGCGGAACGACGGGAGGAGCTCCGCGGCAACAGGGACGCCGTGGGCAGACTGCAATCCGGAAAGAGCCCGCTGAGAAAAAAGGAAAAGGCGAAACGAACCACCAGCATAAACCTGGCCCGACGATCGCGGAACTGTTCTCGGGAATGAAGAAACCCGATGTGGCAGGCAAGGGTCTGCAAGGCGATGAAACGCCGGATCAAGGACTGACTGGAGACGTGCCCCCCCCCCCGAGTATCAACTCCCCAGGTAGAAGCACAAAAACTGGCTCAGGTAGCTTTGGGACAGTTAGAGAAAGATCTGATAGCTGATGTACCCCCGACCCGGAGTGAACAGATGCCGGGGAGTGACAGCCCTGTACTTGTAGTGTCTAATAACCTGGAAATTGTAGTGCCCACAGAGGTTGTTGAAGCCGTGGATGATGCTGACCAAGGCGGGGGACTGGGTCGGCTGGAAAATGCTCATGCGACTCAGGATAACACTATTGCTGTTGATGTTGATGCTGCGGTGAGACTGGAGTTACAGCCAACTAAAGAAACAATATCACCGCATGTGGTATGTCCTGCGAATGCTGTAAGGAAGCAGGAACAAAGAAAGGGGGCGAATCCCATTATGGCGGCTACTAAACAAAAAACTAAGAGTAGGGTCAAGCCTAAAAATGGGAATAAGAAACTACAAGAAAGTATCAAGCGGCAGGGGTCTAAGGCTAATAATCCCATTAAAGCAAGTAAACAACGACTGGTTGCTGATAGTCGGCAGATGACTGATATAGAGAGGGAAATGTCAGAACCCTTCTATTCTTTATCCGATGATACAACATCAGTGGAAGACTCCTCTATGATGCTGAGCTCAAGTGGAGAAGAGAATGAGTCAGAGAGCAAATCGGATACTACTGGTCAAAACTCTGCCACAATCAGAAGGAAGGGTAGCCAGACACCCATTCTCCCTGATTTCGAAGGAGGACATGAAACAAGAATTAAATTGGGACCACACGCCCACTAATCAACTTTTTTTTATTTCTATGTGTGTGCCTATGGTGGCAACCAGAAATATGTAACCACTACACCAACTTGTAAAACCCATTCCTATTGTTTTTGCCAGTGCTTGTTGTTTATTTGGCACAGCTGCTAGAGCCCTCAAGTACTCTGGCATTTGCAAAGCTTAGCATCCTCCATCTAAAACTATTAAAAGTGGGTGGCACCCGGTCATTGTGAAACTTTAAGTAGTTTTCAATAATATATTTTTTTCAGACAATTACTGAACAGTGACTCGTGGAAATCTTCTTAAGCACATTAAAAAAAATTTGCAGTGTGAGGGTACCAGTATGCTGATCCTTCAGTATATTTAGGAACAGCACCAACCTGAGCCTTGTGAATGGACACATTAGTATTCTGTTTGGTATTGTATACAATTTGACCGAAGGAACAGCATATTGGCACCCTCAACCCAAATAGGTGTGAATACCTTCATCTGATTGCAACGAGGAAGGGTACCCAACCCCTAGGCACGAACAGAAAGGATGAGGCTAGCCATCAAGCTTGGGGGACTGGCCAACCATATACAGCAGGCCAACCAGAGTCACAGAGAGAAGGGCAAAAAGATGTAAACAATGAGGGCAATTGAGAAGACAAAGCCCCCAAAGAAACAAGCATTGGCAAAGCCAATAGGTCTTGCAATGGCTTTGCTGTTTTATTTTTTTTTACCGATCCGAGTTGGATAGGTAAATAAAAAAAATGTAGCACAAAAGCATTTTTTTTTTTAGGGGGTAGTAACGAAGGGTGCAGGTGGGGAACGAAGCAACACAGCAGGGGGGCAGAAGCAACACGGAAGGCACAGGTGGAGAAGCACTGCGACTATATAATTATGCAGTGACTCGCTCACGCCAAGTATCCAAAACCACCATTTTCGGATCGAATCTGATAGCCAAAGAACAGATCGTGTTCCAGTCAACTCTCAACTACATTACCAGCCATTTCTTCACAGCACACTTCAAAAGATGCAGTCTTATTCGTTTTCCACCATAAGCCTTCTCTGTGCTACTCCTTTTATCGATCTCAGAAGAAAGAAAGTTTATATCAGTCATTTCAGAATTCTACCTCATTGCTCGAGATTACACAGTGTTGGTTGCAGCAGGCACGGAGTCCACTGAGCTGCCCTACCTACCACTAAGACAAGACATGCCTTGAAGTATAACTCCTGTGCAGGGTATCATGCACTTCTAAATCCAGTTTTGCCAACTTCCTGGGCACTAACACAATAGATGCCATTCTTAACTGACGCATGCTGCTCATTTCATCAACCATGGGAGGATGACTAGCTAACTCAAGACTTCAGCTGCGACCATCACGTTGTCCAGATTAGCATATTAGTTAATTGTTTGCATTTAGTGCTTAGAGCAAACTTCTGATGTCAGCAGTTGCAATTTTCTTTCCTCCAGTTGCTTCCACAGCTGTCAGGTGGTTCTTCCATGTAACTCATGCTGCAGTTTTGTTTATCTGCTGTTCGTCTGTTGATCAGTTAATAAGGGTAAGTCTAAAACCCACATGTCACAGCATGATCCAGTAGAAAGCTCTAGGTTTTGGAGAGACTTAAGCTGTAGCAGCCAAATCTCGGCTGCCCCATTTGAACACATTGTGTGCTGCTGGACAAATCGCTGTATCTCAGTCCCCTTAGCAATTATAAAAAAAAAAAAAATGTGCAACACGTGAGGTTCACTTCGCAGTGTGCAAGAAAATTCATTCACAAGTGTTTGACTGGAATTTCTCCTAAGGGACACGCTGGTTTTAGGAGCAGGCGCACCACCTAGTAGTCTATTTTGCAAGCAGTTGCATGTGAAGGCACCGGCGTAAAATAATATCATTACCTTTGTCCAGCAGCAATTTCACAATCCCAGAGCTCACGGTGCCAGCCCCTCCCAGAACTAAGACCACTCTGTCTGAGAACATGTGGATGGGCAGCCAGCAGCAACTGACTGTGGGCAGCAAGCAGAGCAAGCTCTAAGCTAAATGTGCAATAGACGCCTTTCAGCACCGAGGAGGCAGGGGCCCACCCCAAAAGAGAATTAGCCATGCATGCTTTATTGCTGGGACAAGCACTATGGCAATTGTTGCTGAACTCTCGTCGGGTGAGCATATACAGGAAGAAAAGCCGACATTTCGAAAACACAGGCAGAAACAAAATAAAAAGAATAGTGCGCCTAAACAAACCTACATGCACAAAAGGGCAAGCAATTATTAAGGGAATGCTCCATGGGAGGGGTCGACACACAAGGAGGGACATATAACCAACATTGACCACAGAGAAGTAAGCCTTTGCGAAGGCCACGCAAAGCAAACTAAAAACAATGAGCGGGCTGCAAGGCCACAGAGTAGATACAGCATGTCTCGAAGAGACAGTGCATGTGCTGCCTAGGCGAGGCCTAAAAATGGAAAACAAGCATTTTAAAAGAGGCTTTGCCTTCCCTTCTCAGTTCTTCTGGGACTAGCGCCCTCCCAGCCCCTATTAAAAGGAAGATGGCCCCACTGGGTTCAGCTTGTTCCTAGCAGATTCCTGTATTTGAACACCCAAAGAACAACCCTGATCCCTAGCAGACAGAACTTTCAAAGAACGGGACAGTCAATCTTGAGAACTTTAAACAAGCTGTGGTATTCTAACATTACAACACATTATTACAGTGAGGGAACAGTTCAACACATTTACAACGCAATTTCCCACTACAGCAAGGTAACTACGCATTAATGGTTGGGTGATGGTATACAGGGGTAGTAAGGGCTTTGTAGTGTTCAGGTATGGGTGGTATTTTGGGGTAGTAAGGGTTTTGTACATTTTAAAGATGGGTGTTTTAGGGTTCAGGGTTGTGCTGGGTAGTAATGGGTTTTTTGGCTCAGGGACATGTAGTAAGGCTTTTTTTTAGGGTTCAAGGATGGGTAATGAGTAGAGGTAGTAATGAGCTATTAGGGTTCAGTGATGGTAGTGTATACTAGAAGTAAGGTTTTTAGGGTTCAGGGAAGATTGGGGTATTAAGGAGTTTTTAGGGTAGTAAGAAGATTGCAGGGTACATGCATAGGTAGTGTACAGGGGTAAGTACTTTTTAGGGCTCACTGAGGAAAAGTAAAAATATATAAATACAGATAAATGTATATATAAAAATATATACATACATGTGAACACATTTATATATACACGTGTGTTTGGTAATATATATGCATTGCAATGTAGGCATGCATTGTTGTGGTAGTGGTAAATGCCATGTATGTCTGTTAATGAGTTGCAATGCTGTTGCGTTGTTTAGCATACATGCTTGTATGCATTGTTCTGTCATGCATGTTAGGAGCCTATATTGCTTGCTGCACTTTCAGCACACAAACAAGCTCCAGTCACAAGCTGGTGCTCTACAAAACAAGGAAATAAGTGAAGCAGCTAGGACAACGGGTTAGGGGGGGTTAAGGAAAAGAAAGAAAACAAGACTAGTAAATATGTGTGGGGGGTGGTGGGGGTCTTCGCATGGCCAGCCTGCTAGGGTCATGAAGGAGGACAAGAATAGGAGGCAAAGAATGAAGGACAAAGAGGGCAGGAGAAGCCCGCTAGAGTCACTGTGGGGGGTAAAGAGACAAAACAAAATGAGGGCCAGGGGAGAGACAGATGGCACTTGGAGCAGGCCCATTTGGTTCACCTATGTGAGCGCTATTGGCTTTGCCAATGTCTTTTAGCCATGTTGTACAGCAGCGTGGCATGGTGTAGAATGGCGCAGAGTGGCATTGTGTGGAGAGGAGTGGTGTAGAATAGCGTAGATTACAGTGGTGAAGAGTAGCATAGATTAAGGTGGTGTAAAGTGCCATAGAGTACAGTGGCATAGAATAGGGTGGCACAGTGTCATTGTACAGAGAGGAGTGGCATAGAGTGCATCAAGTGCCATAGAGAATAGAGGGCTAGAGTACAGTGGCAAGGAGTATAATGGGATGGAGTATAAAAGTGTGGAATGGCGGAGTGGAATCAAGTGGCGTAGAATAGTACAGTAGTAGGTGTAACTAAAGTGTCAATAGACTGCAGATAGGATGAAAGCAACATATATAACAAGTCGTATGCCTGTGTTAAAAGTAGGAAAGAACATTACAAGCCCAGAAGTAATACTGAAACGCTTATAAAATAAATGTTACAAAATAGTGCATTGCAAAAAGACAGGGAAGAACAAAGATGAGGACAACACATGTACTTGGTCAATGCTCCAGGGAGGAGCTAACATAGAGAAGCCTAGAGGTCCTAAGCAATCAAACGATTGCAAATGAGTGACAACAGAAACAACTAATTGTGGGCAGGCTGTTAGCTCACTGAATGGTAAACAATACGTCTTGCAGCACATGCGCTGGGTAGGCGAGACCTAAAAAGGAGTGAAGAAACGAGGTTAGAGAGAAGGGACGCTCACAGGAGCAGGTCCCCTTTGGCCAGCGAGGCTGGGTGCAAAGGATGATGGAGAAAAGGAGATGATGGAATGAAGTTGAGTGCGTAAGAATGAGCCCATTAAGGCTACAGAGATAGCAGGCCAAAGTAAGAAGGAAACACCAAGGCCAGAGGAGGAGGGGATGGCCACTGAGGGTCAAGAAAGGGCTAAAGTAGGAAGAAAACATGTACAGCGAGGGTGAGGGTATACCCTTAAGAGAAGGCCAGCTAGAGCCATTGATTGGGGCACAGAAGTGGGACAAAACAGGGGCACTGCAGGAAGGAACAGACGGAGAATAAGGACAGAAAGGGGCTTGCAGTGATGAGGTCAAGTAGGATTGGCTTGGGTTATAATAGAGACCAAAGTATCAAATCCCCCAGGCTAGGAGGGAGAAGGTTTTGCACACACCTCAAGCAGCCAGTGCTGCTTGTAATGCCCTTATGAAGCATACCTGCTAGGGTCACAGTGAGCAGTCCAAAGAAAAGGGGAAATAATACCAGGGATGAGGGAAATCTCACAGGATCGGGCTTACAGGGGTCATGAAGGAGTAAGCAAACAAAGCCTGAGAAAACCAAATCAGCAGAGGAGGGAATTCTCTTGTCAGGAGGACAAGGCCATGGACTGGACAATGAAGAGTGAGAAAGCAGGCCTGGAAATAGGGAAAGCTTGCATGGGGCATGAAGACAAATGGTAAAGAGTGCAAAAACAAAGCACAGGGTAAGCTTTCAAGAGCATGTCCATAAGGCAATGGGAGAAACAGTGCTTCCGAGAAGCAAGTATAAGATAAGAAAGGATGGCCAGAGATGAGGAAGGCTAGTTTGAGAGTTTATAAAAGGTAGCAGTCGAATGGCCCTAATATCCGATCCTCGGGCACCAAAGGAAAGATTGGAGCAGGTGGTCGCAGTCTGGATCAACAGAAACAATCGGGGGTGGGAAGACAGTCAACACCAACACAGACCAAGCTCAATAGAGCCAGAGGGCCAGGGAAACACTAAAATAACTAAAACGGGGAAAAGTGAGGTCTCCTCAGAGCATAGCCATCAAAGGAGAAAAATAAAGCCAAGGGTATGGGAGTGCTCACAGTAGAAGGCCCTAGCAGAGAGGGTCGAAAGAGGAATTAAATGATGGCAGGAGAAAGGGCAGGGTCCCCGCTGAGAACACCCAAAATGGCCAAACAGTGCCAGAGGAAAAGTGAGATAACAAGGGGAACATGTGAGGCAACATCAGAACAGGTCCATGGAAAAGGGGGATGGTCAGAAAATGGAGGAAGAAAAAACAAGGTGAAGGGATATGGGAGAGGTTACAGGAGCAGGACCTGCTTTGGAGAAGGTAAAGAAAACGGATCACATTGGAAATGAGAGGATAGAAAGTTTGCAAATAAGATAACAATTTGGAAAGGGGTAGGGTGGGCACAAGGGAAATGATGAAAAAATCAATTTCGAGTTTTGACTGGATACATACTCACAGACCAAGGTATGATGTTCCTAGAAGTAAATACAGAAAGAGGGTAAGCAGTCCCAAAGGAGAAGATCAGAGGAAGAAGATGAGGTTCACAGGAAGCCATCTGGCAAGGGACATATAGAATGAAAGCTAAAGAAAGGCTGGTACAATGATGAGGGAAGGGTTGCAAAAAGGCCTATTGGGGCCACTGAGAGGAAACTAAGGTATAGGAAACAAAGTAAGAACAGGGATGAGGTGAGTAGACCTGTTAGGACTATCTGGGAGGGTTTAGAAGAGAGAAATATGGGTGCATGGGAGGAAAGGAATCTTGCAAGGAGCATGAATAAGAGTTAAAATGGGGAAAGGAAAGCCAGTGTCAGAATTCTTTGTCAAGGTGTCCAGTCAGTGAGCAACAAAGAGGGTTGCAGGGGACAGCAACAGCCAGGCAGTCAATCAAGGCCCACATAGAGCAGATTCACTAGTTTCATGAGAGGGGAAGAGAAAGAAAATAGTGTCAGGGGATAAGGGGAAGCTTGCACAAGCTGGCCCAATCAAAACATTGGGAAGTTTAAAGGAATAGAAAAAAACATGAAGGCAGGGAAGAGGCAAGATCCACATAGATCAGGCTTGGGCAGTCAACATGGGTAAGGGGTGCTAAGAAAGAGAAGAATAGGAAGTAGATGACGATGGGAAGCTCAAAGAAGTAGAGCAGAGAAGGATAGAAACAAAGATGGAAAAGCAAGGGCTGGAGATAAGGGGTAGCTCATAGAAGTGGACCATGAGCGGCAAAGAGAGCGAAAACAAGGAAAGAAAACAAAGGATAACAGACAAGAAGGCCCACAAGATGAGGAAGCCCTTTTTGTACGGGGATTGCTTGGGGTTGTGGACAGGATTCCCAAGTATCCAATTAACAAGTGACATAGAAAGAGTGAGGTGAGGGGGCACAAAGAGAGGCAGCAATGCTCAAGGGAAGAAGCGAAGCAGGTCTGCTAGGGTCATGATGAATAGAGACAAAGAATGAGGGAGAAGATGAAAGCAGGTATAGAGGTTAGGCTAGCATAGAGCAGGCCCCATGCCAAGTAGAGAAGATATATAATAAAAAAATAAAAAGAACAAAAACGAGTAAGGGAACAGGCTTGTCCTCTATGGATGCGTCCGTTAAAGGCCTTTGAGAGGACACAAGGAAAGATAAAACCAGGGCAAGGGACGGACTGGAGTTCCCAGGAGGGGGCCCATGACTCAGTGGTTAGACAACAAAGAAAGGTGGAGAGAATTATAGGCAATGGAAGAGGAGACCTACAAAGAGGCTCAGTAGGGCCATTGAGAGGAGTCAAAGGACTATGGAGAAACAAAGGTTAGGGGAGAATGCAAGGTACATGCGGAGGCGGCTCGCTTTAACCATGGTGGGGCCAGTAAGATAATGAAAAGGGGAGACCTAGAGGGACAGTCCAACTTGGGCCATATACAGGAGGTAAACAAGAGGAGAAGTACAAGAAGAAGAGAAGCTAGCAGGGAGCATTGAAATTTTGAAGGTCGCCAATGAGGTAAAAAATGTAGGAGAAGGTGAAAACAAAGGCAACAAAAGAGCCAGGGAGAAAATGGGGCTAGTGGAGAGGGAGAACTCTCCCAAGGAGCAAGGGGATAAAACAGAAAGGTGATCATAGGGGCTTTTGGTGAGTAATATAGTACAGGCCTTCACCAAGGTTGCAGTCAGAAAGTCCATGTATCCAATTCCTGAGTGGCAAACATCTGGACAGTTGAGATGATGGACTAAGAAGGGAACACCCAGAGGAGGCATGCTCTGGCAACACAGTGGGGGGGGGGGGGGGTAAGGGTGGGCGGAGGGGAGAGGAAAATGAAGGGGGTGATGTGAGCAAGCTCTCAGTCAGGTATATAGGAGAGGAAGAGGGACAAATGGAGGCATGGGGGACTCAAGGAGCAATGAGACATATAGAAAGGAAGTCTTAGAGGTCAGGGGCGAGCATGGTAATTTAGAAAGGTTGACTGACTGCCGTCATATGACATATCTATCCATTCAATGGGTGGAAATGGATGGGTGTTTACTGCAGGGAAAAGCAGCAATTAGGGCAGCAGGCAAGAACTGCATAGTGCATGGCTACTAGGGCCACGAGGAAGAGAAATGGTGAGAAAGTAAAAGCAGGACTAGGAGAGATGTCAATGAGGAACAGGGTCTTTTGGGCCAAAAGAAGAACGTGACATAGAAAGAGGATGACAACAGGATAAAGGGAAGCTCACAAGCGTGGGCTCTATAGGGCCACAGAGGGGCATTAAAGAGGGGGAAAAGGAAGGGCCATACGGATGAGGGATAATGGGGCCAGTTAAAATAAAAAGGTGAAAATGAAGGTACTTGTTAACGGAAATTCACAAACAAACAAGCTGGAGCTATAGAAGATTGGTAAGCCTATGTTTGGGTTCCTGGGGGCATTCAGTAGCTACTGGGCAGTATCCTCTGTGCTTACGCTTGTTTACCATTAGAGTGGCACAACCAATGCTATTGCATGCCAGCTGCATAACCAAGATCCTCCCTTTGGGCACTAGACGCTCAAGGGTAGTTTAAAGGATTACTACAGAAGGTGTTGGAGGCCAAATATAAATACGTTCAATCAATCACTACTTGTTGAGCGCACCTACTCACCCGTGATGGTCTCAAGGTGCTTGGGGGAAAGGGGGTGATGGGGGAGGGAGTTGCAGGTCCGACTGGGCGATGTGGTTCCTTTGAAGAGCCAGGTCTTGAGATCCTTTCTGAATTGTGTCAGAGACAGGGAAAGGCATGGCGTTCCAGGATTTGGTGGCGAGGTAGGAGAAGGATCTTCCTCAAATCCTGGTCTTGCGGATCTGAGGGACGGTGGTAAAGGCCAGTTGGGCGGAGCGGAGGTGTCTGGTGGGTACGTGGAATGAGAGGCGGTGGTTCAGGTATGCTGGTCCGGCGTTGTGGAGGGCTTTGTAGGTGTGTGCGAGGAGCTTGAAGGTGACACTTTTGTTAACTAGAAGCAAGTGGAGTTCTCGTAGGTTCAGAGAAGTGGCAGCAGCAGGGGATGTTGAGGGCCAGTTTGGCTGTGGTGTTCTGCAAGCTCTGAAGTTTCCTGAGGAGTTTCTGGGTGGCGCCTGCGTAGAGTGCGTTGCCGTAGTAGAGTCTGCTGCTGATGTGTGTGGGTGATAGTCTTCCTGGCCTCAGTGGGGATCCATCTGAAGGTCTTCCGAAACAGGCAAAGAGTGTGGAAGCATGATGAAGTGACGGCGTTGAGCCGGTGGTTCATGGTGAGAGAAGAGTCCAGTATGCTCGAGGTTTTGTGCGTGGTCAGTGGGGGAGGGTGGGGGGGTCCTAGCTCGGCGGGCCACCAGGAGTCTTCCCAAACAGAGGTGTTGGGCCCCAGGCTGAGGACTTCGGTCTTGGCCGAGTTGAGCTTGAGGCAGCTGCGTCTCATCCAGGTGGCGACAGCCTTCATCCCGTTGTCAAAGTAGTTTCTGATGATGGTGGGTTCGTTGGTGAGTGAGAGAATCAGCTGGGTGTCATCGGCATAGGAAATGATGTTGAGTCCGTGGCTCCTGACGATGGCTGCGAGCTGGGCCATGTAAATGTTGAAAAGCGTGGGGCTCAAGGAGGACCCTGAGGCACTCCGCCGCTGATCTCGTAGATTCTGAGAGGAACAGGGGAAGACTGACTCGCAGTGTTCTACCGGTGAGGAATGAACAGATCCAGTCCAGGTATTTGTCATGGATGCCGGCATCGTGGAGTCTCGTGATTAGGCTGCGGTGAGAGACGTGTCGAAGACGCTCGAGAGGTCGAGGAGGATGAGGGCTGCTGTTTCTCCACGTTCGAGGAGGGAGCGGATGTCGGCGATGGAAGAGAGGAGGGCGGTCTCGTTGCTGTGGTTGCTTCGGAAGCCAGATTGAGAGGAGTCCAGGGCGTGGTTGGCTTAGATGAACTCGGAGAGTTGGGCGTTGATGACCTTGGCTGGCTAGGGAAGCAGGGAGATGGGTCTGAAGTTCTTGAGGTCTGTCAGGTCGACCAACGGTTTCTTCAGCAGGGGGTTGATCTCTGTGTGGTTCCAGTCGTCGGGGAAGGTGGCCGTCTCGATGGAGCAATTGATGGTGCTGCGTAGTTCGGGGGCGATAGTGGTGGCGGCTCTGTGGAAGAGGTGGTGCGGGCAGGGGTCAAACGGGGATCCAGAGTGAATGCTCTTCATGGTCTTGAAGAGATCGTCTCGTGAGGTGGTGGGGGGAGTGGGTGTCGAAGCAGTTGTAGATCTGCTTGATCTTGTAGTGGAAGTAAGTGCAGAGTTTGTTGCAGACGTCTTGGGAGGGTGGGGTTTCTGTGGTCTCAACTGTGGGGTTGACGCTAAACAAAACCTAAAAGTAATTGTTAATTGTGATTTAAAAAAAAAAAAAAAGGAGTAAGATAAACATCAAAAGAAGAAGGTGCAAAAGCATCTGCTGGGTAGACAGCGCTACATACATGTTTATAACCCCCTTAGTGGTATGCTTATTATGGCCATTTGTATTCTGCGGGGCTGCACTCCAGGACCTTTAGGATACATCAGGTTCTAGCTATTGAAGAGTTTGCCAGTGATACCGGAAAATACCCTTTACCAAACCCTTGAAGTGGTCTAGCTTCTTTGCAGCTGCTATTGCAAATGATTTAGATACTGGGCTAGCTTGAAGTCTAAACATGCCCTAGCAAGTTGCTAGTCCAAAAGTCACTTATCACCTGTAAATGAAACGGAGTTCGAACCTAAGTTCTGTTGCTGAAGGTAGTCATTGGGTAGTCTGAGTGCTGGTCAAGTTAACTGTCGACGGAGCATGCTAACTGGCATTTGGTACCCAAACCATCTCACAGTTCAGAGTCCAATTGGCAATCTTACCTAGACATTCAAAAGTCATAAAAGTGTCTCTTCTAGAGAAAAATGTGGTGGGTTGACCCCAACTGTTCACTAATGGGACCACACTTAGGATCCTGGATCTCATGAGTGGTCAAGGTGTTCCAGTGATTGCGGAAACCACTAGATCTTAAGGCTTTACTAGTTCAACTGAGAAATGACCTTTAGATGTTTGGATCAGCCATGACTAAATGGCTGTATCTGTTGATCGATGAGAAAGAGAATAAAAGTTCTGGAATGAGAACAACCACTAATGCAGCCTATAATCAACTTCCCTGCCTGGATTGAGTATACATGACATCCTGGCACCCAGGAACGGAATTTCAGTATTTCTCTTTTAGTTTGACCTTGATGCAAAGTTGTGATGTGGAAGGGTGGAGAGGGGGGGGGCGATGAAGTGGCCCCTCCAGTCCACTGATTTCAGGGCTTTGCGGTGGAGTATGGATGAGCCCCACAAGACGATGGTTAGCGTATTGCCTTGATAAGTAAGTAGGTTCAGTGATGTGCTGCATGATTTGAGTATTGAGGAGTGTGTAGCGGGATACTTTCTTAGTGCTTATGCTGCCATCACAGAGTAGTACATAAGCTCTGACTGCTAAACAGAGGCAGAGATAATGAAATTTCTTCTGTAAAGTTTGTAGTTGGGGTGGGGGAGGGGGTCATTTGATCAAATAAGACTGTTTGGGACGCTGGAAGCTGGAAATGGGAGGTGAGGAGTTTGAATGACTTAAGTGTCATTGAATTACTAAGGGTGCAGATCTAGGAAGACTAGTAGATGAGTGAGTCATCCGCATGTCTTCTGTGTTGTACAATCTGTGTGTAAACCCCTAAGCCTGCACGGATGACTACATCAACTAAGTGTGGAAGTGGTTGTGAACTATGTATCGATATTAAGTACATTTAGGTTGTGTTGCGTTATGGTGTCTGCTCCGTTAGGAGCAGGGATTGCAGTGCATTGATGTGCATGATTTGGGTGTTTGTGCAAGCATGTGAGTGCCAGTGAAGTGTGTAGATGAGGTCTCTGGTGTTTGATGGACCAGAGAAGTGTGTTGGTATGGTATGTGGGGTGCGGCAATGTGTGGGAGGCACACGGTGATGATGGCTTACCTGAGGGGCAGAGTTTTGGCCATGAACCTATGTACTTTCAGCCAGAACAGACCAAAACAAGCAACACCTTTGGCTTGATCTGTCCTTTACCGGGGAAGCCCAGTGAGAAGACACCCTGGAGATTAATTGTAGGTGTCTGGTGAGTGTGGACTGGCTGTGTGGATCAGCCATATCACTGGATCTGCCATGCTGATGTTTCTGGGCATGATCTTTGGAACAGATCTGCTAGGAGTTGCCTGGTGAGGAAGGATCTGCTGAGTGGGCAGGTCATGTTGCCAGTTGTGCCATGCAGATGATTTGGAGGCAATAGTAAAAGCGCAGTTCCCTTCAATTACAGGAATGTACATGGTGAGAAGGGAGGTAAGAGAGCCTTAAGCTGGTGCCTACACTTTGCCTATTCAACACATGCCTGTTTTCTTATTCAGGAATTGATGCTGCATGGATCTCAGGGAGTGAAGACCAAAGCCATGAGATGTTGAGGCAGCTGGAGGGAACAGCACCAAAATTCTCAGGAGAGTGGAACCAAAGATTCTCCCTGGGAGATAGTTTATATAGCAAGCAAAGCTGCTGGGCATGGCTTATATATGAAGCCTTGTCCAAGAGGACTGCTGCTCTCATGTTAACCTGAGCTCCTGGGGGACCTATGGCCACACGCAAAGTCCAGCCGATATGCCAGCTGCCCTTGTACAGCAGGCTTTTATCATAGTAAGCACCTGCTGACAGCCTATTCCTTGAGCCATGAATGTCGGAACATGGGGTATCACTGGTGGGGCCCCAAAGACAGGAGTGCCCTCAAGGCAAGGGCACTTGGGCTATGACTGGCTAGTTCACCAAGGTAGGGGCAAGAAACACAGTGGCAGAGGGACAGAAGCTGAATTTGAAAATGTTATCGTGGAACGTAAACGCGCTAAGGGTGAGGCCAAGGAGAGAGCGGATTCTCCAGTATATTAAAGATTGTACTGCCCAGATTTGTATACTACAGGAGACACATCTGACAGAGGAGTGTAAAGAGGTTTTTAAGTCCCGGAAGTGGGTGCAGCAATTGGTGTGTACTAAACAAATCTTCGTAACTAAAGGGGTGGCGATACTGGTAAAACGAGATCCAAAAATTGCCATCATAGAAAGTATTTCAGATAGCAGAGGTAGATGGGTCGTAGCAAATTTAAAAGCAGGGGGACATGGCTTTACGTTGGCAGGGTATTATGGGCCAAATGTAGACGATATAGCACCGTTGCAAGAATTGTTGGTGGAGTTATCCTGTTCCTCTGATCCAATTATTTAAGCAGGTGATTTTAATGTGGTATTAGATAGCACTGTGGATAGATCGACTGGTAGCAGAGCAATTGTAAACCAAAAAATGATGGGGCAGATGAGAACAAGTAAAAGATATTGAACACATTGGGATTCACTTGTCAGATCATTCTGCAGTTTTATTGGAGATATCTCTTAGGGAGGATAGTCTATCCTCCAGGTGGACTATGGATCGTACTCGGATGTTGGATCAGGCAATAGTGGGGCGATTGAAAGAGGAGACTGTTGAATTCTTTGATTTTAACTGGGGCTCTGCCCCTGCTGGAGTGGTGTGGGACTCTTACAAAGTCTATTCGAGGGGGAAGTTAAAAAGCTGTGCAGCAGGTAAGAGGAGTCTCTTCTGGGAAGAAATCAGAGATTTTGAGGAGGATAAGAGTAGTAGAGGAAGACCTGGTTAATAGTAATCAGAGAGAGTCTAGACAGATCGAATTATCGGATTTGAAACTTAAACTTACTACTATTCTCGATAAGAGGGTAAGGGAAAGGTGGGAAACAAGTAAACTAGCGCAATTAGAGTACGGGGAAAACTGCGGGAAATTATTATCTTGGCAGATTAAGAAAGATCAGGTAAAGAATTTAATACAAGAGATAAAGGGCCAGAATACAGGGCGCGCTCTAACAAAAAGGAGGTTGAGGGGGCGTTTTACAGCTATTTTAGAAAATTGTATGAAGAGGATCTGGTGGCATCAGAAGAGATGGACAATTGGTTGAGTCGAGGCTCGATAGATGCTTTAGAGGAGGAAAGAACTTCGCTTTTAAATGCTCAAATTCAGATGGGGGAAGTGGAGCAGGTATTGAAAAAGGGTAAACGGGGGAAAGCCCCCGGCCCGGATAGTTTACCATTAGAAGTGTACAGCGCATTAGCGGATATATTGACTCCAATTCTAACTAAATTGTTCAACGAGATTTTTATGGAAGGGGCACCCCAACCAGAGTCATGGTCAGAAGCCACAATTTCCCTAATTTTGAAACCAGGAAAAAAGCAAGAATAGTTGAGATTCATATAGGCCGGTGTCGCTTCTGAATTGAGACTAAGATTTTTTCTAAAATGTTGGCGGTAAGACTTAATGGGGTTATGGGGGATCTGGTGCATGATGATCAGAAAGGTTTTATGCAAGGAAGGGCACTGCACAAGCTAACTTATCACCTTATAGGGGCAATAGATTTGGCCACAGTAAACAATGCTCCCTTAGCAGTTATAGCTTTGGACGCTACCAAAGCTTTTGATCGAGCGAATTGGGCTTTTCTGCAATCAGTTTTGAGAGCTGTTAAGTTGGGTGATAGATTTTGCAGAACAATTGCAGGATTTTATAAGACACCAAGGGCAAAAGTCTTAGTGAATGGAATATTAACAACAGCATTTAATATCATGAGGGGGACAAGCCAAGGGTGCCCTTTATCCCCACTTCTGTTCAATTTGTATATGGCGAAAGAATTGAGGGCAGAGCAGAGGATTGTACAGTTTCAATGCAAAGGTTGGGTGAAGAAACTGGCATTATATGCCGACGACCTGTTGATATATACGGCGGACCTGGAGAATACAATGATTCATGCAGTAAGAATTGCGGAGGACTTTGGAAGAGTCTCAGGGTATGAGATAAATAGGGGGGGGGAAGACAAGAGATGATGGTGTGGAATTTGGATGGAGGGGCAGAAAAAACCACAACTGAGATGAGATATCTGGGAGTTAGAGTGACTCAAGACATACATAGACTTGCGGAAACAAATTGTAATAGGGTGAAAAAAGTATGTGACTTAATGGCAAGCAGTGGAGGCTGGTGACATTTGAAAGTGGTGAGGTGTAAAAGCTCTCGATGAGTGACCTGCAGCGAGCAAGCATAGCGAGCGGGCCCGACCGTCATAAGGGATGTTCGGGTGGGTTGCCCCCCCGAGAAAAGTTTGAAAAAGAGTGGGTAAATGGTGCATTTTCAAGCAAATTTGAGAACGCAAAAAGGTTAATAAGGCAATTGTGAAAGTGTAGTTATAACATCAATAAAAATATTTCATATGATGATGTAGGTAGCTGCTTATTCAGTATAACCACAGAACTAGATCTCTATATGAAAATACCTCCCTTGAGGGGACCATACTCCCTCCGAGTCAGATCTTCTGGGATTTCAGCACTACCAAACTGCATGCCATGTGCCGTTAGACTCCCTTGACCAATGGCAAAATGGATGTCACAAGACTATGCTGCCTGGTTCATCTCCTGCCTCCACACAACCACTGTCCTGGTGTCACCTCGTATATGAATGTGAAGCCATCTGCTCAGTGCAAAAAGCAGGTCGTTTCTGCAGTTCTTTAGCCCAGACAAGGGCCTGCAGGGATTGTTCAAACACGTGACTTACCTGGTGTAACTGCCATTCTCACCCCCCTGAACTTACATCATATGAAAGAGGATGTCTGGCTGGACGAGAAATGACAAACTGTGCTTCAGGGAGTGTGTGGTATGTTATGGCAGTGTCCTCAAATGTGAGACCCTCACTGCTTCAGAGGATCTCGTGGGGTTTGCAGTGTCCCTCACATATGAGGAAGGCCAGTGTTTCTGAGAGGATCGTAGGTTTGTGGAGAGTGCCTCAGATGCAAGACAGGGCCGTGCCTCTGAGAGGGTTTTAGGGTTTTCTCAGAGTCCCACAGATGACAGTCCCGTGCCTCAGAGAAGGATGGGGTCAGACCACAGAATGGTAGATACCCAGTTGTCTGCCAACTGCTCTCGCACTAACACCACTTTTAAAAACGCACTAATACAGCTGGTTTAGCATGGGAAGGGCCCCCACCTTTCTCCTCTCCACCTTACCTCACATCAACCTTTCATCTTCCTCACCCAGCGTTCTCTTCTCCCCTCCAAATAAATACAGAAGCTGCAAGAGAACCCACCCCCGAATATATACAGATCAGTAGTCAGGACTTGCAGTAACTGCCCCCGTTGTCATGGCCTGCGTGAGGCAGCTCTGCCCGCTGGTTACTGCATTTCATTTTTGGTGCAAGAGCTGTCTCCGGGGACTGCCTATTTTGTTGAATTGTTAAGATTTTTCTTCAAAGTGTATTACCTTACCCAATTTCATCATTTTTATATTTTAATTGTATTTTGTTGACACTAAAATAGTTCTGTGCCATTCCTCAGACTCTTGCTCTGTGCCACTCCAACCAGGGGAAAGACCTGGTTTTGTTCTCATTTAAACTGTATTATACGTAAGCAGGCACAACGCTTCTACTTGGGGGTAGCCTCTCCCTCAAAGTATTTAGCTTGTCTCATGAACTTCCATGTCCCTTGATCTACCACTCTACTGTCGAAACCAGAGATTTCAGAAGTGTGTAACCCGTGGAATGGTTCTGTCCTGTGAGCCCCTAGCCAGCAAGTCTGCCACGTGGTCCCCTGTCATAAGTGATGGATAACCACTGCCAGTCGTGACGCTTTAACCAAACATTTGGAACGATCTGAAATTATAAAATCCATGCTTTCATTGATTTTTAAATAAATGAATTTGCAGAGTGCTACTGCAAGTACCAGAAAACAACGCATTGTTTTCTTAAAAGGCAGTAATGCAGGAAGATGGCACACATGACAAGAACACACTTGACACACGAGTCTGTATGTTTTGTGACACCACCGTCTTCACTTTTTCCAATGTCAGATGTGAGTTTAGAAGCGTTGGGTGACATCTCGTTTTATAACATGGGCTATCAACAATGCCATTCTTTTTGTAGTAAAAAAAAACCCTTGTTAAAAATGTTATGTTCTCCCCTCAGTTTAAATAAATCGGAGGCATCCAGAAAACTGACTTTGCATGGAGAACTAACCGGTCAGAGGAAAGCGACTACCCATGAAGAGTTTCATCCTTCACGGAGACCTCTACACATCCTTGGACACCTGCTAGTTTAGGCAGACTGCGGTATTCAGGGAGACCGCTGCACACTGACACAACTTACAGTTTGGAGAGATCAGGGAGACCAGCCGGAGGAGAGCTGGTAGTTTACAACAGTGCTGTGAAGAGGAACCCTAGCGCTTTTAAGGATACCTCAGCCATTCAGGTAGCCCTGAAATGACCGCCCGCCCAACCAGAGCTGAGACTTGGCAGAAGTTGGCCTCAGTCATACCAGGCTCTATTAATAGGCCCATTCCATGGATCTCAGCTGACAGACGGACAGCCAAAGCACTGGGCACGAGGTCAGGCGTCTTTCCTTGTACAGAAGCGTCAGCTCCTGAAATTCGATGCATTACCTATGGCTCGTGAGCTCGGCTAACTGCAGACAGGAGGGCTTGGGGCCTACGGCGGCCCGCTGTCACACCTCACTGCACGGACGAGAACCATTACTTGCGCCGAGGATCAGTCTGCTCACTAGGAACTGAAGGCGGCTTCAAGTCAAGTGACTGGCCCTGCAAGTTTCCAAACGGAGAAATATACCGGCAAGGCTAACACATGCGCAGCTGCAAATGAGAACCCCGCCATCTTTCACTCATTACCAGTCGCGGCTGGCATGACTTGTGGGGGGGGGGGGGGGGGGAAATCGCGCAGGGAGGGGGGAGAATCTTTTTTTTTTTATAAAACCTTACCTTAACTGGTCCCGCGCCGCTCCTCCTGGCCGGTGTCCTGCGTTTTCCTGCTCTCAGGAAGATGGCAGCCTCCCACCCCTCCCCCAAGCCAATCACAACGCTGCAATGGCAGCATTGTGATTTGAGGACGGCGCCCTGCCGGGCGCCTATGGGGAGGTCATTTTCTCTATGTAGGCTGCATGCAGCCTACATGGGAGGCTGTATACAGGACTGTTAAAAGGAGTAGAAGGAGGGGGTTCGGGTTTTATGCAGATCCAAGATATTTTAAAAAGGTTAGGCTAAAGATTCTTAGAGGTGTGGCAGAAACCTGGTATAGGATTAGAAGGAGACTAAAAGTGTCGTACTACAGCAATATGGCCCCTATCTGGGACTCACCTGGATCACCTGACTGGACGAAGGACAAATTGGCAGGGTCACTAAGGAAAGCTGGTATAGAGAGATGGGAGGACCTATTGGAGGGAGAACAACTGATTTCATGGGAAGGACTTCAAATTAAAACGAACTATCAAGTTTCAAATACCTACAAATTCAGAGTTGGTTCCAGGCATCAGACAATAGGAAAGGTGGTTTGAACTAGTTAGAAGAAACTTAGATTTTCGATGGACCCAAGAAGAAAGAATCATCACACTGGTATTGGCAGATGATGGAAGGGGGGGGGGGGGGAGTTTACGCTGCCACAAGAGCTGTGGGGGACATACTTGCCATTAGCAATGCTGGATAAGTTATGGCAAGTATCCTTTTCTACACTTTATCAAGTGATTAAGCCCGCCTATTTAAGGAGAAACCACCTTTTTTCTATCTACAGTGTGTATTGGACCCCACATAAGCTGTCAAAAGTTGGGAAAAGAGGAGAGGTGGTGTGCCCCAAATGCGGTCAGAGGATGGCAGTCGACCTGCATATGTTCTTGAGGTGTCCAAGGATTCCGGTATTTTGGGGAGATGTAAGCAAGGCTTTGGCTGATATCTTGAAAATACAGATACAGGCAAGACCTCTCCTTGTTTTCTTTGGCGTGGTCCTGGAAGTAAGTGAATATGATAAAGATAAGCAAAAATTAATTTTCTATGCTGTGTTGCCGGCACAAAGACAATTGTGCAAGAAGTGGATTAGCCTGAATCCCCCTACGTATATTGAGTGGAGGGCATCCTTGGAATATATTCTTAGGTTGGATGCAGTCTCCCTAGAAAGGAAGAGATACGCCTTTTGGCTTCCGGTTGTGGAATGGTTGGAGAGGTAGGAAAGGGATAAGGATAGGAAAGGACTGTCCAATGATTATGCCTAACCAGACCTCAGTAAAAGCACATGCCATGCCCATAATTTCGTATATCCCCCTGTCGGTTTCGTTTGTTTGGTTGCTTTCAGTTGGGAGAGTCGAATGCAAGGGAAAATGCATTTGAAGTGCAATTGGCAGGTCTTGGACAAGTGGGGCAGTATCAGAAGCTCCTGTCCAGGAAGGGAAAGGGTTGTTTCAGATGGAGGTGCTGTGGACGGCGAATCTGAGGCTGAGGACAAAGAAAAGAAAGTTAAAAAAAACAAAAAACAAGCATTGGCATAGCCAATAGGTCTCGCCTTTGGGACCTTATAAGTATTTAGCCATGCAACGGTTGATGTTGTTGCACCAAGGATATTGTGCTGCATAACTAAATACTTATAAGGTCACAAAAGCGAGACCTACTGGCTATGCCAATGCTTGTTTTAGAGTGAGTAGCAGGCCTGTGAGTGTTGCTTCTGTGTGTAGGTGTAATACTCTGGGTAACTGTGTCCCCATGTGCCCTTTGTGTGCTTGTGTAGTGGCAGCTGCTTGGTTAAGCTGTGTCCTAGTGTGTTTTTATGAGTATGTGTTTGTGTTGTAGGCCTGTGTGTGTTGCATCTGTCGGTGGGTGCCACGTCACTGCCTTCCAGTGTGTTTATTTGGTAAGTGTAACGTGCTTGGTGAATCTGTCTTTCCTGTGCGTTGTGTGGTGAGTCTATGCCAGTCGTGTGTTGCAATCAGATGCTCTCTGTTTGTGGGTGTGTGGTTGTGTCAGAGGCCACAACAGTGGGCAGATGGCTGCTTTTAGGAGAGGGCTCGTTGGCGTTGCCCCTCCTGAATCGGTGTCGCGGGCGCATGCGCACTGCGCAGCACACATGCACATTACAAACATCTACCCAAAGCCCTCCGGTTATAATCAATTTCTATTTGTGGCCGAGTCAAACTGGTGTCATGAGGTTTCCGGCGTATGAGAGGCGCAGCTTCCTGGCATCGGCGCTTGTAGTCGGAGGGGCATGGGCGACGTGTAGCAGGTACAATGAGTAACACAGAGCAGCAAAACAACACGGCACAACGTGCGCACACAACTAACGCACCGCAACACACATCACCAGCCTGAGTCAGGGGCAGTATCAGGGAGGCGCGGGGCTAATTGTTCCACCAAGAGGCAGGGTGGAGATGCAGGGGCTCTTAGAAGGGGTGAAAAAACAACTAAGCCTCATCAACATGCAAATGGTCTTTTAAAGACCTGTGAAGTACTGGGGTGCGGCTGTGCGTGTGTGTCCGGGAAGCTGTCTCATCCCGGGCTGCCACACATGTCGGGGGGTGGGGGGAACGGCAGGGGGGCTGAAGCGACTACTTGTGCCCTGCTTCAATGGGGCGCACTCCAAAAATGCCCCACAAAGCTTACACGAGGGCGGATACTCCCCCATCAAATCAGGCTCTGAAACTACAGAGGCGGGTGACAAAGGCTTGCAGTTTCAGAGCTACGGGCTGGTTTACATACACCCCTAACTGTGTTGCGCGAAAGTAATAAACAAGCGCGTCCGAGGCGGACCGCGCAGAAAATGAAAGCACACTGCTTTAGTGATGCGAAACGCTACGTTTTGCCCCACGTGGCAAATTAAATAAATCAACAAGCGCGGCCGCGGCGGACCCGGTGAAAATAACAAGTATCGTTAAATAAAGTATTGGCAAATAAAAAACATTATTAAACGTCACCCACAAGTAAACACACAGCCCACACGCAGACAATGGTAACAAAAAAGTGCCGACAGTCATTATAAAACCCACAGTGTTACGCCGCCAGTAAAAAGATCCAGTCCGGGTGGCCGGGGTCAAAAGGACAGGGTGGCAACCAGGAGGGACTAAAAAGCCTCCGGTGCAATCATCACACTCCGTTCAGCATAATCAAGGACAAAAGACGCACACCAATAAAAACTACGGGCGGAGCAGAGACACGACTTCTGAAACCGTATTGATTCCAAGAAGCCCTCGCAGAGCGAGCAGCGCATGCACGCTGCAACGCCAGGCGAGACCTAAAAAGGAAACAGTAGCAGATCGCGGACAGCCATAGAGTACTCCCACTTTAGAGAGGATGGCCACCATTTTCAATTAAAAGTTCGACCGTTTGACCTAAAATGCTGCCTCATTTATTGTGAAAACACCAAGTAAGGGTACATATTCGAGGATGTACTGCTCCAGTCATGCTGGTGCATAGGGCCGACTCTTTGCTTAGGAACCCCAGAGTGAACAAAGTCAGCATGACCTTGAATATGCTGTTCTGGCATTGCTGGAAAGGGATCCCCTTTACACCTCATTCTACAGGTGACCATTGCTTAGGAACCCCTGTGTGAACAAAGTCCGCATGACCTGGAATATGCTGCTCTGGCATTGCTGGAAAGAGGTCCCCTCTGCACCTCATTCTGCAGCCAAAGTGTGCGGTCACTGGCATTCGACATTTTGGAAACCAGCTTGGTGCTGACAATCCCAAATGCAAGGTAAATACCAAGGTAGTCCAGATTTTTTATCCATTTTGAAGTAGGGGTTTTGTTGTAGGTTAATCTTCCAGCACCTATTGTAAGGTTGTCATTTTGAGTCATAACAAATCTGTTTAGCACTTAGATCCATTATTGGTTTTAAGGAACAGTATTATTTAGTTAAGAGGAATTGGAACAAGTTTATACTCTTCTTGCGTTCCTTCTCTTGTACTCTCCATTGCCGCCTTGGAGTTGTTCCTCCATTAGGGGGTATCTGGTGGAATGTTGAGGTGTGTTCTCCAATTCTATGCAACATCTGTGTTGTAAATTTAGAACCCATTTTTCAGGGGTAATTTTCTGCCATAAACGTTCCAGCCTTCATCCAAATGGTGCATGATGGGGTTGATCCAGACTAGACCTTTATTGAACAGACCCTTGCAATCAGGTCATTACCTTCACCTCAAAGGGACTGTTTGTTCTATCCTGTCTGCTGTGGTGGTATTTGCTGTACCCCAGGGCGTTGCCCACAACTGCTGCTTTGAATAGGAGAAAAAAACAGGACGACTTCTGCTATGTGGACTTCCCACCCAAAAAACGCTCTAGCCTGTAGGGCTTCCCATAGCTCTTCAAGTGTCATTAGCCTTTATCTGCTCTCCGGAGTCACCGACTAACCTGTCAAATTTTCTCCAGTAAATGGCCATCAACAGGCCATTTACTGGAGAAAATTTGACAGGATAGTCGGTGACTCCGGAGAGCAGATAAAGGCTAATGACACTTGAAGAGCTATGGGAAGCCCTACAGGCTAGAGCGTTTTTTGGGTGGGAAGTCCACATAGCAGAAGTCGTCCTGTTTTTTTCTCCTATTCAAAGCAGCAGTTGTGGGCAACGCCCTGGGGTACAGCAAAACCATTCAGCCAGCATGGAGGGCTTGGAAAGCCTGAGGTTCAACCAATATCATCATTGAACCTCAGGCTTTCCAAGCCCTCCATGCTGGCTGAATGGTTTTGTCTATGTAGAATACATAGCTAATACTTGCTTAAAATATTCTATCTCATTCCCCCTTTGTACTACATTCTCAATTCTCTGGTAGATGTTGTATTAGCTGTATTCAATTGCTTTGGCCTATACTTGCTGAGTAGACATTGGCGTTCACAACTCTCCACTGAGTGGCAGATGACTTAATCCTCGTTTAAACAATACCATCTAACTTAACTCCTGCTTTCCTTGCTTTGAAGGGGTCCGCTGGATGTTGGAGCATATGCTCTTTTGTGACCAGTGGTAACTAGGAAAGAGTCTGTTGGCAATTGTACTTTATGTATATGTGGTCTTAGGAGATGCTCTGCATTTCGCCTCCACGCTCTGGGTCGCACTTTTGTGGGGCTCATTTCTGAAATGACTCTATAACCTATTGTATTACTATAAACAATGTAGTAAAGTATTTATTTTGTTTTATGAGGGAAGGATGCGCAGTCTCTGGGAGGAAGCAAGACTCTTGCTCCTCTTTTAGCTGCACCCTATAGGTGCTCCGATTAGACATTGGGTGCCACTATATCATGCACACGTTATCCTCATCTGTATCTTCCAGTAAGTAGTTGTGTGTTCTAAAAATCATTCTGTTCCGTTAGGCAGTCAGGAATTGTAGAGGCAGTACTCTCCATCAGGTCCGATCACTTATCCTTAGGCTTTTGTTGGCTGTTTCAATAGGGATTTGTCGGAGCAGAGAATCTCTTTTTTTTGCTACAATGCTGCCATTTCTGGTTCGAGACATTTCTTTAATACCAATCTCCTTTTATTGACTTCTACATCGAGCATAGGCACACTCGTTTTAAAGGGTGATTGAGTGGGCTTAACCTGCCTCCAACCATGCTCTCCTTTTGGGAGTTTGAAGATATGTCCACATAGGTATCTTCATGGAGCTAGAGCGCTCCTTTTCCTTTTTGCTCCCCTCCACAGTAAACTGTATTAAGGAATCTGATGATTACAAACTGGGGCATTGTGGATGTGCACTAGTTGTCCCAGCAAGTCACTAAGTCAATGGCTGACTCCCTCATTGGAATGTTTTTATTAGGCCAGTTTCCATACGTAAACAAACGGCAGGATAATGCATAGCAGGAGAATCTACACCTGATGCCACAATAAAGCCTCTGGAGGGCCAGGATAAGGGACGAGCAGTAGACACTGAAGGCAAGAACCTAAACATCTGGATTCCGAACATGCAACAAAATAGCCTACCTAGAGATTCCCATGACCAAGTACTGCTCCAGTTTGCCTCACGAATGTACTAGAATCCCCACAAAAACATCTGAGTGTAAGACCAGAAAGCTGAAGAGGATGGAGTAGTTTGCTCTGACTTATCAAGTGCGATACTATGACCAATAGGACCCTGGGTGGTTGTTGAAAAAATTTCTTCAGATCTGCTGTAGAATCCATATACATGGGTCTTAACACTCTTGGATATCATTTCAGAACTACCATATTCACAATTCTGAAATGCTGTTACCTGTTGGTTACTTCAGAACGCTGATTTGGATAAAAGAAAATACATCTTAATGAGATGTTCAATACGTTAGTCCGGTAGGGTAGGGTGCGTGTGTGAGACACAGAGTTTAATTCAAAGCAAGTTTTGTTACGAGATCTTCTATAGAGCATAGCTGCCCCAGCAACGGGCTTCCAAGCGCTGAACCAATAAACAAGAAGTATGTACTCAGAGCAGAGGGAATGGGAAAACCAGTTGGAAAAGAGCCAGGGCTTGAGCAGTTTCCTGAAGTTCAGATGGTTCTGGGTTTTCCTGAGAGGGGGTGGCTGAGAGAGGGGGGTTAGGAGAGGTATGTTGTTCCACAGAGTAGAGGCCTGAACTCAGAAAGAACAGCCACTGGCTCTAGCAAACTTGACTGGAGGGAAGATGGCCAAGTTAAGGTCGACCGATCGTAGCAATCTGAATGGCAGATATGGGGATATAAGGTTGTTGAGGATGGGAGCCCCTCTGGGAACGAAGAATCTTGTGGACGATGCACAGGATCGTGAAGTGCCTATGCTTGTCCACCGGGAGACAATGCAGCCTATTCAGAAGCACTGAGGCAGAGCAGGATTTGGAGAGTGAGAAGAGCAGTCTTGCCGCTGCATTTTGTGCTTGAAACTAGGTCAGAGCTGACCCCCGTACTCCGATGTTATATAATCGCTGTAAGAGCGTTTTGTGTGAGACCGTGTCAAGCGTGGCGCTTAAGTCCGACAGGATTAAGCACCGAATATCTGCCCCCATCCAGCGAGCTGCAGAGATTCTCTGCTACTGTGGCGGATTCAGTGCTGTGGGCAGGTCTAAAGCCATTTTGGGAGATGTCCAAGAAATGGTGTTCTTCCAGAAACTCTGGCAGTGTTGTTAACATATTTCTCGATTACCTGGGCCAGAAAAGGGAGATGGGCCAATAGTTTTTAGGTTTAGTGGGATCCAGCGATGGTTTCTTAAGCAGCGGATTGACTTTCTCATGTTTCCATGCGCATGGCAGTGAGGCAGATGGAAGGGAGATTGATAGTTTCTAAGAGGGATGGAAGTAAAAGATTCTAAAGGTTTAGGATAAGCTCTGGCCTTATGGAGTCATCTGGAGAGCCAGACTTAACTTGGCTAAAAGAGCTTGTAGAGAGGGCAAGCTGAGGGGGAGGTAGAGTACTCAGTGTGGCCTTTGTATTGATGTTCGCAGCAGGGACAGTACCATTCGCTGTATCGGACATCATGTTACTAGGGAAATTAGTAGATTTCCACAGCTGTGAAGTAATTGGCTAACTTGGTGCAGTGGTCATTTGAAGCTTCCAATGTTCAGCCGATAGAGCTGGCTTCAATAGGCTATTGACTAACTTGGAAATTTCTTTGGCAGGGTTGTTGCTATTGCAGATTTTATTGGAGAATGCAGCTCTAGTAGTCATGATCATTTTGTGGTAAGCTTTCACATCTGACCTATACTATGCTTTAGCAGAAGAATCTTAATTTTTCTCCAGGCTTGCTCAAGAGCTTTGCACAGTTTCTTTTTGCAGTCACAAGGAACTCGTTGAACCACGGGGCACAATGTTTTTTTAACCCGAGCTTGGCTGGAAGGGATGAGAGCATCGAGGGCAGAGGTGAGTCATGATTTAACTGTGTTGTCGGCGGACTCTACTTTGGGAGCCGACTGAGGACGACTGGCAAGTAGCTAAGTGCCAAATGTCTGCAGATCGAGTTTTTGCTAGGGACATTTCAGGGTGGAATTAAAGGGTGAAGTAGCGTCCTGGTGTATGATTCAGAAGGACATGGGGATCATAAAGTGGCCCGCCCATGACATAGGCCTGAGAGTCAAAACTCGTAGGTTGACCAGGTTAGAGAAAAAACAGAATGAGGAGGTGGCCAGCAGAGTATGTTGTGTCCATGACTAGTTGTGTTAGGTGCATGGCTAAAAGATCCAGAAAGTCAAATAGTTTTCTTTAAAGGGTTCTGGAATCGCTTGTGCCTGTGTTCAGATCTCGAGTTGCATTCAAGTGTTCCAAATTTTGACTACTTATCAAATGGGCAGACACAGAATTAAGCTTCCTGAATGGTCCATTCCAAGGTATTAATTTCTGTAGATTTGTATAGCCTCTAATCCAGTATGGCTTATGGACGTTGCACAAAACATTAAGGGCTTATTTAAGAAATAGTCACGCAGCAAGCCGCGTTGCACTGCTTGACAGGGAAAAAGGCAGGAATGCGCCATATGTAAGGCAATATGGCACATTCATGCCTTTTCCTCTGCACTGGCGTCCTTTAGGCAGCCTAGCATCAACACAGGCACCTTTGCACCATAGTGCCTGCATTGCATGCAGGATTGTTTTTTGTGCAGGAAGAGTCACTGTCCTGCACAAAAACGTTTTTTTTTTAGACATTCCTGTGTGCTGCAGGATTTTCGGTGTGTGCTGCAGGATGCAGCACACAGAAAAGAGGAAGTAACAGTGAAATAAAGCTATTTCTCCTCATGATGCCTCTCCTGGGACGGCGCATCTTTATGGCGCATTCCCAGCTTTACAGTTCTGGTAAATCTGGGACTGCATCGAAAACCATAGGAGTTGTGTGGGAACACCCACGCCACTCCCATGGAACACATTCCCAGGTTGCCTTTCAAGGCAAGACCACTTTTTTTGCTGGGAAGCTTGACTGTCCAACGTGCATGCGGTATGGCTTTGCAAAACAGTCTCAAACTACCGATGAAGTACTGGATAATCGACTAGGGTGGAGAACAATGAAGGAGTTTCTCACAAATTTAAGCAGCACAAGTAGTTACCAGGACCAAATGAGGAATCCGGATATTACCCTTTGGTAGAGCCAGATCAATATGCTCAGAACATGCAAGTAAAGTAGTTCAGCAGCACCCAAAACAGTAAAGTCAAGAAATTAAAGCAAAAAAACCAAACTCAAATCAGTAAAAAAAAAAAAAAAAAAAAAAAGACATGCAATGAAGAAAATGCCTGAAATCAGTTAAGTGAAGAAAAAAATGCGTTAGTGTGCACAGAAATCTAGGGACAGCAGTTCGGTCCATATGCTGGCCTCATTCAATGTTTATGCATCCATGAGTACATTAGTCCAAGAGGCTAGGACTCCGGTATAGACAATTTATACGAGCTGCATGAATATCAATTATCCTTTGTAGCAATTCCCAGGGCAAACTATGAACCAGAGGAACTTTTATAGCTTAGTGTTAGTAATATAATGTGACAAAAACCAGGTTTAACTGGTAATTCAAACTCATTGCTAACTGTAACCAGTCCAAAGGTCTGATCGATGCATCGCACCCAAACCTGCAATCACACTTTACTAGAACAATTAGGAATAGATGTGAAACTTCAATTAGAATTGATATAAAATAATAAACATTTATATCTTTTAAACGTTCAGCTTTAGGCCTATGACCCGCATTTATTAAATCAACAGTCGTGGGATTTCCAATCTCAATGGACATGAGATATTCAATGTAAATCCAATTACATAGTAGTCTCGTCTCTGCAAAACATCTGCAAATACCATAGCCACACATGGACTTAAACGTAGTTTTGCTTGAATACATTTTTTCCCAGAACATATATATATATTTTCTTACAGGAGATCAATTTTTGCATTTATCTATCAACCTTGTTTTCTTCAGAAGTGGTGCTTAAGGAAAAGATACTCTTTCATGCTCAAACTTTAAAGATACAAAACTCCCTTAAAAATAACTATCCAGACTGACCTGCTCCTCAAACAAGTTTTATCACTGGATACTTTGATGAAGGGTAAAGAGAACGAGTGCATGAAAGACTAGCTGAAGAGGAAGAACCTAATCCCTTTTCCAAGACAACTGAAAGTTTATATTTTACTTAAAGGTGTCTTACCGAAGAGCATGAAAATGAATCTTTGTTAAGCATCCCCAAATGTTAGAGACATTTTCACAGCTTTAGTTCACACATAAATGGACTGAAAGAGGCAAATTTACAACTATAGAGAAACAGAAATCTATTCTAAAATACAGGCTCTTGATGAAACTGTAAATACATCAGACATGATAATCAAAATATTGCTCTAATTTCTGGTGTGCCAACAGGGAGACTATGATACAATCAGACCCCTTCCTTTAGAGCTTTCAATGTACCTTGGATGGGACTACTTTAGCAGGGACAATGGTTGCCACTGAGGAGCAGATGCATGCGAATTTTGATGGGAATCAAGTGAATCCAATAAAACCCCTGCTTCAAGGTGTATAGCAGTATTTATTACTAAGACCTCTTAGGACTGATCAAGGAATGTTCAAATGGTGTTCAATTAAGCCTAAAATAAAGTGTACAATTCAATAAGACAACCATTACTGTAATTTAATTCTTTCTTGCCACCTAGAATAAATTTTTATGGGATAAAACAGACCTGTCAGATTTCTGAAGCATGATCCAAGTCACTAGTGATAAACATGTTACCATTTATTGTTGAAAAATTGCCTCCCCATTGTGCAAACTTCTCCAATTGATAGGTGAATGCACTAATGGACCCAACCCAAATGTTAACATTTGTTTATTTACAGCTAATTTTCTTTATTTTAGAAAACAGTTTAAATAAGGCAAGTAAGCTGAATAACATTTTTTTAATTTTGCCATTTTGGTACTAAAAGGTCTCCAATACTTTGTTGCCTGTCCTGTACAGCTTTTAAAAAAATAGGGCAATACCATTTTGTTTCCTACTAATCTATGTAGCTAAGATGCTACAAATATGTTACAGTCAGCTAAAAAGGTATGTGTAAAATAACATTAAATAAAATGAAAATTCTAACTCCTAACAAACACCGAAGACAACAAACTAAGAAATTGTTTTATTAGTCATCCTATCAAGTCCTTTTATGTTTTCTTGAAGTGGTAATGGTTCAATTTCACAGGGGCATATTAAATAAGCTAAGAAATCGTAAGGGGCTTGAAGGAGCAGTAAGCACCCCTCAACATCGGGGGGGGGGGGGAGGAGCCCCTCACAGGTGGAAATTGAAGATCAGTAGCTGAGACCATGAAGTGTTCGGAAAAAGAAAATGTTTTTTGGTTTACATTCCATATAATGGTGGTCACTGCTGATGCAACTGAGTAGAAAAAGGTACTCCATTTCCCACAAAACGGCATATTACCCTTTTCTCATCCCGATCCTCGTTCTTCAAGAATAGATGTTAATGGAACGGTATACTTGTTACACCGAATTTTGTAAAGCAAACTTCATACCAGGTTTTTTTCTTTTTTTAAATGTAGCTTAAATATACTGCATTAAAAATCAGTGCTGCTCCTCTGACCACACACAAAATATTAAAATGCCTTCCAAAGGTGGCCATGTATTACCTAGGGACAAGCATTTTATATTTATTTGACCCACAAAAAGACTCACTCGAACACAAACACTTGGGGGTAGCGAAAGGTGCAAGGCATCAGAAAAGTCATCTTTAACCAAGCGGTCTTGGTTTGACCACTGAGCCAAATACAGCTGCTTGGATTTTCCAATGTGCTTTAAAAATATTCACAAGTTCATAAATCAACTGTTGTATAAAGAGCATTAACAGGGAGGTGACAGATTTGGTGGGGCTATTTTAAAATTGAAATGAATTACGACTAGGAAGTTAGCATCACAACACTAACATCTTGCCAAATTAATTTTGCATGTCACCGACAGTGTGAAAAGTAAAGAAATCACAAACAGTGTGTTACTTGAAACCAGTTTGTAGTTTTGGGTGGCAAAACAATACACAATCCTTAATTTAAAAACAAAAAAGAAAATGAGGTGAAAGCTTTAGGGTTCGCACTTTTCACACCTATATTCCAAGTTTGGAAACGCATATTTTCAAGCAGCAATACAAAAAAGTATCCATGAATAATGCATAATCTCTGAAAAATTATGAAAACATCCCTGCTACCATTACATTTCTAAATACAAAACGGACTACCATATTGTTGCTTCTGTGTAGCAAGAGAAGTCCATTTTCAAAACAGATAAAATTCAGTCTTTTGGTGTGAATGGTATGAATGACAGTCTTAAATTTGTTATAGTTGTTTAGGATCCATAAGCATGCAAAGCCTTGTAGAGGAGAGCCCAACCAGGGCATCAAGAGTGACTTTTAAAATCCAGGTTAAGATAAGGCTGGGAAAGCCTCTGGATCATCCACATCAGGAGCTGATGAAGCAGTCAACTGCAAAATAAAGGCAAATATAAGAATCAGTGACATGCAAATAAATGACTCCCACTGAGTACACACCTGTTAAACAGCAACAAGAAGACTACCAGTTACTTAAATTGGCAGTCATGTTTATGATTTTGTGAAAAGATTGTCAAAGAAAGCATTCTGACTACTCACAGTGGATGGACCATCTCCATGTGCAAACTATAATTTAGCAATTCCTGATTTTCACTCAGTGCCCATGTTAAGGAAACAGTAAAAAAAAAAAAAAAAAACAGCCAAGTTTGCAGGCGTTGGCTGCATTACTCAGTAGCAGACACCACTAGCCTCCTGATGCTCTCCATCCTACTAGTAGCTTATCCATCATGAAGGTCAGCCAGATGGGTCATGTATCCAGTGTGTAAGGATCCGAGTTTTACTTTTTAACAGATTTTTACAGACAGAAAACATGTTTTCCATCTGCATATATTTTTTTAAAGCGGATAAATAGGAACAAACTAGGCTTCTTTTAAGTGACCTCTCTGTGCGGTCTTTAATGAATTCCAGGCCAGCAGCATAGCAGATAGACATCATGGGGAGAAAAAAACAGGATGACATTTCCCGAAAAACAGCATTTGTCAACATATATTTGTAGTGTACTGCTAATATTTACCTTTGGGTGTATTGTTCTGTTAAATCTGGCTACTTAATTTGCTAAAACAGGACAGGCGTTTACCTATGAGTGCATGTTTATCGGTTAATTGTGGAAAAATACAATTTCACAACTTTATCCATTTATAATTTTTGGGGTGAATAAATGAACGCTAAAAAAATAAAACAAGGAGCCAACGTGTGCCCGACTGCTAATCTCGAGGGCCCTTAATTCTGTGACTGAGGCACTTCAAGTAAAGAGATTGTGTTCCCCTGCCCGGCCTGCTCATAAATATGCACAATACAAAGAGAAGCAGCAGCCTTGTGAAGCCAAAAAAGCTTACAAATCAACAGGGCAGAGATTGAAATTGAATGCGCTGGTCCTGTAATCACTATATTGTTTAACGAGTACAGAATTGGGTGTTGATAATGTCGCCAGCATAGAAGTTGAAATTAACCACATCATATGCAGCTTTGGCATCTAGGGATAGTTACTCTGAGGCAAAGTCATAGGTATGCTGGGTGGCTTATGCAGAACTTCTATCTGAAATTTAAGAGAATCCACTTTTCCCACCCATGTATTTATCTCCTGTGACAAATCGCCATGAGTTTCCTGTGAATTTTTGCATCAATTGAAAGATACGAAATGGTTACTTACAAGTAGGGGTAATTTTGCAGCTTGAAGATTTTTCTGGATTCACATGCTGTGAAAAAGTAAGCCATCTAGTGATCGGGTCTGGAATTCTCCTTTTAGTCCTCTCATTTTCTTGTTGAGCATAGTCTATTACCATTTGGAACCTGTTCCAACCCTCTCCCGATATCAGACGCCTAGCCCTGGAAACCCCCTGTGCGTGGTCACCATCTTCAGAGTCTTTTTTCCTTCAGCAACTTGGTTCTTTACCTTACTTTAAATTGGCTGTCTGGTGCTTCAAAAGGTTCTTCAAACAGCAAAACGAAATGGTTACTTACCAGTAGGAGTAGTTTTGCAGCTTGAAGAATTTTCTGGATTCACATGCTGTGCATTATTCTGCCATCTAGTGGTTGGGTCCGGAATGGTCTTTTTTCCCCCCCTTCTTGTTTTCGTCGAGGTCGACCACCATTTGGTGCCAGGTACGTCCCCTGAGTGACGTCAGACGGTATCCTGGAGGTTGACGTGCGTGGTGGCCATCTTCGGATTCTTTTTTCTGTTTCTTTCTTTGGTTTGTAACCCTTGAGATGGTTTTAATAAACATTGATGTAGTCCTTTACTTCCCCACCTGTTTGTTGTCCTTGTAGGGGAGGCCGGGTGGGTCGCATGTGAATCCAGAAAATTCTTCAAGCTGCAAAACTACTCCTACTGGTAAGTAACCATTTCGTTTTGCAGCATGAATCCTTTTCTGGATTCACATGCTGTGCATTAGATTATGTAGCGGTTTCTCCCGTCTTGGGAAGGCTGTGGTGAAAGGAAGACTTTGCAAACAGGTGTTGAAGCACCCTCTGTCCAATTTGAGCTTCCTTATTCATCTGTACGTCCACACAGTAATGCTTTGTGAAAGTGTGTGGTGATGCCCATGTCGCCGAGGCGTAGATGGAATCAATGGGTACATTGGCCATAAATGCTAGCGTTGCTCCTTTCTTTCTAGTGGAGTGCGCTGTTGGTGGCATCGTTAGTTCCTTTTTGGCCTTGTCATAACATACCTGGATAGCTTGTACTATCCATCTTGCAATAGTTGCCTTTGTGACCGCAGATCCTGTGTTGGTATGAGAGTGTGCAACAAACAATTGTTTCTTATTTTTTCTGTTTTTTGCGAGTAATATAGTAAAGCTCTCCTAACATCCAGGGTATGGAGGCTTCTTTCTGCTTTAGTTTCTGGGTTTTGAAGAAAACCGGTAGCAGGATGTTTTGACTTAAGTGATACTTAGACACCACCTTTGGCAAGAATTGTGGGTTAGTTTTCAAGATCACTTTATCCTGTGGATCTGTAAATAGGGTTCTTGTATTGTTAAAGCCTGTAATTCACTTACTCTGCGTAGTGATGTTATAGCAATGAGAAAGGCTGTCTTTAGGGTGATATGTTTGATGTCTGCTGCATGCATGGGCTCAAAGGGTTTCTTCATCATTTGAGAGAGTACTGTATTTAAGCTCCATGTTGGTACAGGTGCAGCTCTTGGTGGAGCTATTCTTTTGGCTCCTTCTAGGAATCTTTTTATGACTGGTCTAGTAAAAAAGCTTTTGCATGATTTTCCTCTTGTGTATGCCACTATGGCAGCAAGGTGCAACTTAAGGCTTGAAAAATTGATGTTGCCGTCCAAGAGGTAAGTAAGATATGTGATAACAGATTCTTGTGTCTTTATGGAACTGGTCCTGTTTGCGGTGCACCATGTGGTGTATCGTTTTTATTTTGCTGTATAGCATTTCCTTGTGGATTTTTTCCTTGCCTCGGAGTACTTCCATGGTTCTTAACGGTAGATTGAGATGACCTATTTCTATGTATTCAGGCGCCAAGCTGCTAGTTGCAGTGTTGCTGGTTCTGGGTGAAAGATTTGGCCCTGTTGCATTGACAGGTCTTTTTCCGTTTTGATCTTGATCATTTCTCCCTTGGATAGTTCTAGGAGAGTGGAGAACCATGTTTGCCTTGGCCAATGAGGGGCAATGAGAATCATATTTGTTTCTGGCTCCTTTGCCTTTTGAAGCACCCTTTGCATCAGGGGTATTGGTGGAAAGGCGTAAACAAATGTCTGAGACCAATTCAGTGAAAGTGCATTTCCCCTTGACAGGTGGTGTGGAAACCTGGAGGCAAAGTATTGGCATTTCTTGTCCTGTATTGTCGCAAACCGGTCCAACACTGGTGTTCCCCAGATGTTGAATAGGTACTGAATTATTGTCTGTTTCAGCTCCCATTCGTGAGAGCAATTGTTCTGTCTGCTCAGTTGGTCTGCTGTGATGTTGTCTACTCCTGGTAGATGTACTGTCTGTAGATGGATCTTTTGGGCTATTGCCCAATGCCAAATTTCCTGTGCCAGTTTGCTCAGTGGAAAAGACCTTGTTCCACCTTGTTTGTTGAGGTAGAACATTGTGGTTGTATTGTCCGTTTGTATTAGAATTGTCTTCCTCTGAATAAGTTTCTGGAATGCCTAGAGTGCCAGAAAAACTGTTTTCATCTCTGGGAAATTGAGGTGTTTGGTGGAGTCCTGTTCGCTCCATTGGCCATGTACTTTTAGCTGGTTAAGATGTGCTCCTCATCCGTTGAGGGATGCATCTGTAGTGACCGTCACAGATGGAGTTGCGTCCCTGAAAGGTCTCCCCTGTGCTATGTTGTTGGATGCCCACCATTGTCTCTGCTTGCACCCTTTGTGCAACAACCACTAGACCCTCCCAACTTCCTGTGGCCTGTGACCAGCTGTTGAGCCATTCCTGAAACGGGCGCGTGTGTAGGCGTGCGTGAGGGATATGTGGGATACATGATGCTATCATGTTTCATAACCCTCCTCACTGTCAGAGACCGTCCCCTCTGGTAGAGGGCTGTTTCGTGATGGATAGCTTGTATCCTGGCTTGTGTGGGCTAAGCCCTGGCGTTTAATGTGTTTAGTCTTGCTCCCAGGAAGGTCTTCTCTCTTTCTGGTGTTGACGATTTTTTGTGGTTTATTGAAAATCCCAGTCCTTGTAGAGTTTGGATTGTTTTTTTAACATGATTGAGACATGTTTGTTTTGTGCGTCCCCTTATTAGCCAATCGTCTAGGTAGGGGTAGGCGTGGATCTTGCTTCTTCTCAGATGTGCCGCCACTGCGGCTAGACACTTTGTGAACACCCGTGGGGCTGACTTTATGCCGAACTGAAGTACCTTGAATTGGTAGTGTGTCTTGTTGTGCAGGAACCGCAGGTATTTTCTGTGCTTTTCGTTCATAGGGATATGTAAATAGGCGTCCTTTAGATCTATTGTTGCCAAATAATCCCCCTTTTGGATTCGCGGGAGTATTTCTTGAAGTGTACACATTTTGAAGTGTTGCGTTAGTATGAACTTGTTTATGAGTCCAAGATTGGCCTAAGGGTTAGATCCTGTTTTGGAACTAGAAAGTAAGGGGAGCAGTTTCCTTTGTAACACTGATGTGTAGGTACCCTTTCTATTGCCCGTTTGAGGTATAGATCCTTGATTTCTGCGTTTAGTAGTGTTTGTTCTGATTTGGTTAATTTTCTCTTCTTTGGTGGATTTGCAGGTGGGGTTCTTGTGAGTTCCATGCAATATCCGTATTTTACTAAATTTAAAATCCAATTGTCTGTTGTAATCCTTTCCCATTCTCTGTGGAAAAGGATATCCCCCCCCCCCCTGGTGTTTTGTGTGGGTCTTTCCCTGAGTTTATTAAGTCAGTTTGTGCCATTTCCTCTGCCTCTAGAGGAGTGGCCTCTTCCTCTGCCATTCCCTCTCCCTCGAAAGGGCTGCCTCTGCTGTTGCTGCCACCCTTGGTAGCTAGACTGTTGTCCCAACTGCTGGTTTTCGTTTTGTCCTTGCGATTGCTGTGGCATTTGTCCTTGACCAAAGCCCCCTCTACCTGTGGTTTTCCTGTTAGAGAAGCCTCCTCTTTTAAAAGAACCTCTTTGTTGTAGGGCCCCCCATTGCCCTTGCCGTTTCATTGTCCTTTTTAATTTGTTGAAGGGATTCGTCTACTTCCTTCCCAAATAGAGCTTCTCTGTTAAAAGGTCTGTTGATGATTGATGTTCGTACCTCTTGTTTAAAACCAGATATTCTGAGCCAGGGATGCCGTCTGAGGATTGTTCCAGTGCACATTTGCCTGCTTGCAGTGTCTGCTGCATCTAGGGCTGACTTTAGGCATCTGTTAGCCACATTTTTTCCTTCCTGGACGATAGATTTTGCTCTCTTTCTGTCCTCTTCTGGGAGTTTGTTTAGGAGCTCTTCAATTTCATCCCACTGTATGTGGCCATATCTGTTTAACAGGGCGTTCGAGTTTGCAATGCGCCACTGGGTTGCAGCTTCGTTTTCCATCCTTCTCCCCACCATATCCATCCTTTTAATTTCCTTCTCTGGTGGTGGCCCTGTGTTGGAGACTGCGTTTGCTTTCCTTCTGGCCGTGGTTACAATGATGGCGTCAGGTATAGTACTTCCCTGTATGTATTTGGGGTCCTGTGAAGAGGGCTTATATTTTTTCTCCACTCTGGGAGTTACTCCCTTGTTTGAGGCTGGCTCTTTAAAGGCTTCTTTGCCCTGATCCAGGATACTTGGCAACATGGGTAGGTATTGCGACCCTTTAGTAGCAGGTGCTAGTGTTTCCAGCAGGAAACGTGTCCCCTTTTTCTTTTCAGGGGAACCCCAAATTGGTTTGCTGCCCTTTTTACTACCTCATTGTAGAAAGCAATGTCATCTGGGGGTGATGCTTTCGAAGGGTAGCTGCAGATCTCTTCTTCTGGGCTCAGTGTCGAGATCGTTCCATGTGTCCTCGAAGTTTTCTGAGTTTCTCTTCCTCCGGGACATCTCCGTATTCCTCGGGGTCTTCGCCTCGAGGTTCCTGCGTTGGTGGGGAGTCGAAGATCCCTTCTTCCTCACCCTCGGTGTCGACGTTTTCCGGCTCTGGTTCGACGGCAGGTGCCTTCAAGATTCGAAAATCCATTAAGGATGCGTCAAATTCTTTTTTCTTTTGTAGGAGCAGAGCCATTTCCTCCTTGAGCCTTCTCTTCTTTTCGACCTCGAGGGCCCTCTCGGCGTCTGAGGCCGGGGACTTCCTCTTCTTTTCGGGATCAACGTTACTTTTCAGCGATGTTGAGCCCTTTTTTGTGGGTTCCGTGTCGACCCTTGGCTTCGGTGCCTTTTGCGATCTCTCCTCTTCGGTAACCCTTGGGTGGGATTCCTTTGATCACAGCTGACCCTCGATCGCCTTCTTGCTCGTCGTCGAGGCTGCCTTGGGCGTTTTATGCTTGTGGCCCTTCGGTTCCAACGGATCTTTGTGTCTCACCTTCTCCGTCTTCATTTTCGACTCCTTGGCCCTCTTTTCGGCGTGGATTTTTTCGGAGTCCTTTTCCAGTATTTTGACGTCCGATCCTTGGTGTGTCTATTCTGCTGGAGCCCCATGCTCCTCTTCATCGCTGGAGAAACCCATGTCCCTCATAGAAGGTTTCTTTGACTGCTGCGACATTGTGGCGTAGTGGGCCTGTCTTTGGTTTTGACGTGTCCGGAGCGTTTTCGGCTGGAACGCTGCGCAGGCCTTGCAATCCTTGTCTTGATGGTCCTTCGGCAGGCACAGATTGCACACGTCGTGCGGGTCGCGCTGTGCGTACTTGTGGTGGCACTTGGGGCAGAATTTGAAAGGGGTATTCTCCATGACCCCTACCTCGCCATTTGTGGACCGGATTGGTCCTTTGGTGTTTAAACAGACGCCCTGCTCCCGTCTTCGGGTGCGGCGTTGATCGTTTGGTTTCTCTTCGATGATCCTTCGATGCTAGTCTTTTAAGTCTTTTCTGGGAAAAACGAAAAACTTTCTTCGGAGCTTCTCGTGTCGCTTCCAGACCCAACAGCGGAAAAAAGAATCTGAAGATGGCCACCACGCATGTCGACCTCCAGGATACCGGCTGACGTCACTCGGGGGATGTAACTGGCATCAAATGGTGGTCGACAGCGACCAAAACAAGAAGAAAAAAAGAAAAAAGACAATTCCGGACCCAACCACTAGATGGCGGAATAATGCACAGCATGTGAATCCAGAAAAGGATTCACGCTGCAAAACTACCCCTACCAGTAAGTAACCATTTCAGTTTGCACCGTGAATCTTTTCTGGATTCACATGTGCACTGGCACTGTATCGGTACCTCTGATCATTGTGGTGATTTGGTTTTGAATGAGCAGAATTTGCAAACAAACACTTTAGTACCTTCTTTCCCACTTGAGATTCTTTATTCACTTGGATACGTACACAATAGTGCTTTGTGTGATTGTGGACTGAGTTAAGACCCTAGGATGGGTACTATTGACTAAACTAGAAAGCTGGGAAACAGAGTCAAATGGGCTCTCAGACTTCCAGTTCGGTTTTCACCCAGGCCTGGGTACCGTTGAACAATCATTAAATCTTTCCTTGTTTGTTCAAAAATATACTAAGGCCAAAAAAGGATGTGTCCATCTTGCATTTATGGACTTAACATGGTCCATAATCCTCCAGTTAGGCACTGACAGCGCAATAATCTCCCTGCTCAGTAGGCTACATGAACTTACTGCAGCCAGAGTCCAGTAGAGTAGGAATGGAGATTTATCGGAGGACTTTCCATCAATCAATGGGTTTAGACAGGGCTGTGTCCTGGCACCTTTTCTCTTTTTAATTTATATTACCTCTCTGGGTGAGCACCTGATAACAGCTGGGAAAGACCTCCCAAAGATCAACGCGAGAGAAATTCCTGTGCTGCTTTATGTAGACGATGCTGTTCTCATTGCATGAACTGCTAATAGTCTCCAGATTTTACTAGATGCTTTTAATAGTTTTATGAGTAGTTTAGGACTAAATATAAACCGACCCAAGGCTTTTGTAATAAAATGAGGCCCCGAATTAGCGAAGATCAAAATGTTTTTACTTGGTGGGGATACAATTATGAAAACCCCGCATTTTACATATTTGGGAATTCCGATAGACGTAGATTTAACTGGAAATTTCTCCTGAATGTAAGAGCCAGTCAATTCATGAGATCAACTGATGCAGTTTTTAGATTTTCCAAAAGACTGGGTCACAAGCCACCTAGAGAAATGCTTTGTGTTTTTAAAAGTAAATGCGTGTCGATCGCCACATTTGGCGTAGGCTTATGGGGGTACATTAGTGGCAAATCTCTACAAATTGTGGAGAAGGAAAATGCTACTTGCCCAATATGCATCTGTTCTTGGCATGTAGAGCTGTAGAGTCGCATGCTGTGCACAGATCGTCATCTAGTGTTGGGTCCGGATGTTTACACTTTGTTTTTCTTCCAAGAAGTCTTTCCAGTCACGAGATAGGTGACTCCTCCTTTTGGTGATAGTGCGCATGGGCATCGACTCAATCTTCAGATTGTTTTCCCGCAGAGGGCGAGAATGGAGTAGTAGTAGTAAAGAAAAGAGATGTCCATGCGTATGTATGTATGTATAGTAAAGGAGAACTACAGCAGCTACAGGTAACCGAGGGAGGTGGGTGGGCGCATGGGACTACAGCTCTACATGCCAAGAACAGATGCATACTGGGTAAGTAGCATTTTCCGTTCAGGGCATGTGAGCTGTAGATCACATGCTGTGCATAGACTATACAGCAGTAGCCACCTAAAGCGGTGGCTAACCTGTAGATGTTGGAGTTGTCTGAAACAGTATTTAAAGTACTGCTTGGCCCACATTAGCTTGTCGTCTTGCTAACACATCTACACAATAGTGCTTTGTGAATGTGTGCGGTGTAGACCATGTTGCAGCTTTGCAAATGTCAGTTATGGGAATGTTTCCTAAGAAAGCCACAGTGGCCCCTAGCTTGCGAGTGGAATGTGCTCTAGGGGGGTACAGTTAAAGTCCTCTTTGCTTTTGAGAAGCAAATTTGAATACATTTAACAATCCACCTTGTAATACCTGATTTAGAAATAGGATTACCCTTGTGAGGTGGTGCAAAAGCAACAAAGTTGTTTGGTCTTACGAAATGATTTTGTTCTTTCAATGTAATACAAGAGTGCTCTTTTGACATCTAAGGTGTGTAGAGCTCGTTCTGCAACAGAATCAGGTTGAGGGAAGAATACAGATAATTCTACCGACTGATTTATGTGAAATGCAGATACTACCTTAGGTAAAAATTTGGGATTGGTACGAAGAACCACTTTATCTTTGGGTAGTTGGAAAAAAGGTTCTTCTATGGTTAGTGCCTGTAGTTCACCCACTCTCCACAATGAAGTGATCTCAATGAGGAAAGCTGTTTACCAAGAGAGGAACTATGGTTCACATTTGTGCATGGGTTCAAAGGGCGGGCCCATTAATCTTGTGAGGACTATGTTAAGATTCCACACTGGGGCAGGTGGGAGTCTTGGTGGTAGGACTCGTTTTAGTCCTTCCATAAAAGCTTTAATTACAGGCACTCTAAATAGCGATAAATGTTGTCTATTCTGAAGATACGCAGCTATTGCAGCAAGATGCAGTCTGATGCAGGTATAAGCCAATGCTGACTGCTGCAAGTGTAACAGATGTTTTGTATGGAAGCATCCAGAGGGTTGATATGATTGTTATTGCAATAAATAACAAAACGCTTCCATTTAGCTGCGTAACAGGCTCGTGTGGTAGGTTTTCTAGCCTCTCTAATGATGTTCATACAGTCTGGTGGAAGATTTAGATAACCAAACTAGGACTTCAGGAGCCAGATCGCGAGGTTCAGTTGTTTGGGATCTGGGTGCTTGATTTCATCCAATGGTTCTGTGTGAGGAGACTGGAGGTTAAATGCAATTTTTGATGTGGGACCAGAGAGAGCTCCAACAGGGTTGGGAACCAAGGTTGACATGCCCATGTAGGAGCTACTAGGATTAGTGTGAGATGTTTGAGCTTCCGAACCACTGATGGAATGAGTGGGAGAGGCGGAAAAGCGTAGGCAAATATCCCGGACCAGTTCATCCATAGTGCATTGCCCTTGGATAACGGGTGTAGGTACCTGGAGGCGAAGCTTTGGCATTTTGCGTTTTGGTGTGTGGCAAACAGATCTATCCGAGGGACTCCCCAAGCTTGGAAGTATGGGAGGAGAACTTGAGGGTGAAGTTCCCATTCGTGTATTTGGTGCCTCTGCCTGCTGAGGAGGTCCGCAATCTGGTTGTTCACTCCTGGGAGGTGTTCCGCTAGGAGATAGATTTTTGTGGTGAATAGCCCACCTCCAGATGTCTTGGGCTAAGTGGGACTTTTTGAGAGAGTGTGTCCCCACCTGTTTTTGTATGCAATACATAGCTGTCATGTTGTTGGTACGAACCAAGACAGTCTTGCCTGCTAGATGGGTCCGAAAAGCCTTGAGAGCTAGAAATATTGCCATCAGCTCTAAATGGTTGATGTGGAGCAACGTTTGCTGTTAGCTCCACAGGCCTTGTACAGTGTGTTGCTGAAGAGGAGCTCCCCAGCCAGTTAGGGATGCGTCCGCTGTTAGTACTATTTGTGGAACAGGGTCTATAAAGGGCCTTCCTTTTGATAAATTGTGTGTTCCACCACTGCAGAGATCGAGGAGTACGGCCGCGTACCAACACTAGATCGGTTAATAGACCATATGACTGGTTCCACTGACTGGCTAAGCATTCTTGAAGCGGACGCATGTGCAGCCTGGCATGGGGAACGATCATGATGCAAGATGCCATCATCCCCAGCAGTTGCATATAAACCAGAGCTGGAAGTGATTGATTGGGTTGAAACTGGAGAACTAAAGCCTGAAAGTTGCAAATTCTGGCTGCGTTGGGAAGAGCGAGAGCCTTTTGAGTATCTAAAGTGGCGCCGAGATAGTTCTGAGTATTGGTTGGCTGAAGATGCGATTTTGGCACATTGATTGTGAACCCTAGTTGATGCAGTAACTGAATAGTCATGGAAGTATGCTTGAGACATTGTTGGTATGTGTTGGCTTTGATGAGCCAGTCGTCCAAGTATGGGAAGACATGGATGCTTTGTCTTCTTAGATGAGCAGCTACTACCGCCAGACACTTTGTGAAGACTCTGGTGGCAGTGGCGACTCCGAATGGGAGTACCTTGAACTGGTAATGTTGACCCGCTAACACAAACCTGAGAAACTTGCGATGAGCAGGGTGGATTGGAATATGAAAGTAGGCGTCCTTTAAGTCTAGAGTAGACAGAAAGTCGCCTTTTTGCAAAAGAGGTAGTACTTGTTGAAGTGTTACCATGTGGAAATGGTCTGACTATGTAAAAATGTTGTTCCCTGAGATCTAATATTGGTCTGAGAGAACCGTCCTTTTTGGGTATTAGGAAGTAAAAGGAGTACACGCCCGACCCTTGGTGTTGTAGCGGTACTGGTTCTATAGCTCCTTTTAGAAGTAGAGACTGTACCTCTTGTTGGAAGTGTAGGTGGCCCTGTGAAAGTTTGTGTGCCTTTGGAGGAGTGTTGATGAACTCCAGGCAGTAACCAGAACGTATAATCTGTAGAACACACTTGTCTGTTATTGACTGCCAAGTTGGTAAGAAATGACAGTCTTCCCCCGACAGGTGTTAAATGGTCGTGAGGAAGTATAGGTAAGTCACTGTTTGGAGGGGGAGGTAAGTGTGTTTGACCCTCTGCCTTTGCTTCCTCTGTAAACCCCTCAGAAGTAATTTTTTGAGTTAGAGGGTTGGTTATTGCCCTTGTAGGTGGATGTAGTCTGAGGAAGTATTTTTGGACCCTGCTCGATAGAAAGAGCGCCAAAGGAGCCATGGCCTTGTGTTGATTGAAGGGCTCCCATGGATTTGGCCACTTCAGTGTCTTTCTTCATCTTTTCCATTGAAGAATCTACCACTGGGCCAAAGAGGTGTTCCTTATCAAAGGGTGTGTTTAGTATGGAAGTCTGAACCTCAGGTTTGAACCCAGATATGCAAAGCCAGGCGTGTCTTCGTAACAGGACACTGGTGTTTACCGCTCTGGCAGCTGTGTCAGCAGCATCTAGGGAGCACCAGATTTGATTATTTGAGATAAGTTGTCCCTCTCTCACTAGGTCTTGAGCTTTAGCTCTATGTTCTTGTGGTAGAAATTGGAGTAACTGTTCCATTTCATCCCAGTGCGCACAGTTGTATCTAGCTAACAATGCTTGTGTGTTAGATATGCGGCAGAAGTTTGCTGCCTGAGAGGCCACCCTTTTCCCAGAAGCATCAAGAAGCTTAGATTCTTTATCTGGGGGTGGAGCATCTCCTGTAGTTTGGGAGTTGGCCCTTTTGCGTGCGATGGACACCACCAATGAGTCCAATGGTAATTGTCCCTTTATGTAGACTGGGTCCGATGGTGCGGACTTATTTTTTATCTACTCTATGGGTAAGGCTACATGCCCTGACAGGATCATTAAAGATATCGTCTACATGCCTAATCATCCCTTTGAGTATGGGTAACGTGTGTGATGATTTTTGTGTACTGCTAAGGGTTTCAAAGAGAAAAGCCTCTTCGAGAGACTCTTTGTGGAGCTGCACCCCATGGTAATTAGCTGCCCTACCTAGCAATTCAATGTAGCCTACACGGTCGTCCGGTGGAGAGGGGTTGGTGGGGTATAAGTCAGATCATTGCCTGTGGGCGAGTTAGTGTTGTAGTCGTCCCATAGGTCTGTAGGTATAGGCTGAATATCATCATCCCCATCATCCTGATTGTCAGGTGTATGTGGTGAATGTTCAGGTGAAGTTGGCACAGGTAGAAACTGAGGAGAAGGAGGTGATGGAAGAGTAGGTGGGGGAAGGGTTAGTTCCAACAGTTCTCTTCTTCAATGGGAATGGGATATTCCTCTTCTGCATCAGTCCTTTTTAGAGTCACTTTTGTGGTAATATGTCCAGTCTGAGGATTAATAAACACCTTCTGTTTCAGGTCCGGTTTATCGAGCGGATCGTTGAAACTGTGCTTTTTTGGTGACTTCGGTGCATCAGTCTGTTTCGGCGCAGAAGGTTTTGATGCCGACATTTTCGGAGTTGGCGTCTTCGGATCCGAAGTATGTTTCAGTGCCGAGTAATGTGGTTCGGAGCCGGACTTTGTCTTCGATCCCGAAGGTTTCGGCTCGGTGCCAGATTTAGAGTGGGGCTTTTCGGAGCCGGAAGGATTTTTTGCAGGCTTCGGTGCCGAGCCCGAAGGCGGGGCGTCAGAAGCGTGGTCCCGAGGGCGCAGGTTGGTCCGGAGCCTTCTTTTTTTGGTCGAGATGGATGTTGGGGCGGTGAGATTCTGTACTTACAGTAAGCTGTCCATGCGGGATGTCTTCATCCTGGTCGGAGCCGTACTCTGAAACGGAGATCAGTTCCTGTTCCTCCTCTGCCCCGATAGCGTCGCAGGCTTCTTCATCCGATTCCGGTCCAGAATAGAGCTTGTGTGTTGACTCTGCATGTCGCGACGTCAAGCCAGACGGTCGCGATGCGTCTTCTTGGAGCGGAAAGCCTGGCACGCGTCACAATCCTGGTGTCTGTGCTCAGGAGACGAGCACAGGCTACACACTCCGTGCGAGTCGGTGCGCGGGTACTTCGCGTGGCACCGAGGGCAGAATTTGAAGGGAGTTTGTTCCATTGACTGCGGGTCGAACCGACGTGGGTAGGCCCGACGGCCTACCAAGAGTTCTCTGATCGAAAGAGGGTTTTTTTTTAAATTAAACACGACACGCGAAGAATGGCATACGCAATCGGAAACAATACCGTCGAGGGGGAGTGTCTTGCGCACTGAGGGAAACCGAAGGAACAGCGTCGAACCGGAGCGTGACTAACATCCGAACCCGATGGCGGTAAAAAAACAATCTGAAGATGGAGTCGATGCCCATGCGCACTATCACCAAAAGGAGGAGTCACCTATCTCGTGACTGGAATGAAAATGCTACTTACCCAGTATGCATCTGTTCTTGGCATGTAGAGCTGTAGAATCTCATGCTTTGCATAAGATCGCCATCTAGTGTTGGGTCCGGATGTTTGCACTTTGTTTTTCTGGAAGAAGTTTTCCCTAATCACGAGGTAGAGGACTCCTCCCTTAGGAGATGGAGTCGATGACCATGCGCACCATCTTCAGATTGTTTTCCGCAGAGGGTGAGAGAATGGAGTAGTAGTAGTAAAGAATATAGATGTCCATGCGTAAGTATGTTTAGTAAAACAGAAAACTACAGCAGTTACAGGTACCCGGGGAGGTGGGTGGGCGCATGAGATTCTACAGCTCTACATGTCAAGAACAGATGCATACTGGGTAAGTAGCATTTTCCGTTCGAGGCATGTGAGCTGTAGATCACATGCTTTGCATAGACTATACAGCAGTCTCCCTGAAGCAGTGGCTATTCTGTAACTGTTGGAGTTGTCTGAAATAACGTTTTTAGTACTGCTTGGCCCACTGTTGCAAAGTCATCCTGTGCCCTGGCCCCCCCCCCCCCCCAACTTTTTGCTGACTGGTACTGGTGGTAACTGACTGACCCTGGGCTTTGCCTAACCAGGCCCAGTGCTACGCTGAAAACACTTCGAATACAGTGAAGACACCTACATACACTAGGGTACACTATAGGTTGGGGTACCCCTGTGATGGCATGACCTACCCTATAAGACCCTAACACATAATAGGGCAGGGGGATTGAAACTACCTATCAGTCCCTTGTATGTAGTAGGGTATGGCAGTTTACAGGCCAGCAGCCTTTTCTGCACTTGCATGTGTGCACTGCTGAAGCCTGAGGTCAGTTTAAAAGCAGCCCTGGGTTCCATGACTGCTTTTAAAAAGTAAATTGTGCCCAAACTCTACTTTGGTAAACACCACTTTTATTTTTAAGTGCCCAAACGGGGCACTTAAAAATGGATAACCTACAATGTTTTGGCATATTAGAACCCCCAGGGTCTCCCCTAGGTGTCCCAGGGGTGGGGGGTCAGGTATTTATAAGGTGGACCCTTATAAAATGAGTTTTATATGCCCTGGGTTAAGTGAAATTTCACATTTCACTCCCCACATTGTGATGAAGTGCTGCCCAAATTCGCCTTTGATGCTAGGAGCACTGTGGAGGGAGGATCTGCAATATTTATACAGATTCAGAACCCCTAAAATGTCCCCTAGTTGATCCATGGGGTGGGGGTCCTGTAGATATAGGCGGAGTACTTATAAATTATGTTTTTGTAAGTCCTGGTGCTGGAAAAATGGCCCAAGTCATTTTTCCCATTGCAAATCCCATGCCACATAGGTTAACATGGCAAGAAGTTATTAACTAATAACTCCTGATAGGAGAATGATAGAACTTTCATTCAAAGACTTCCCAGAATGGTAGTGATAAATCCAACAATCTGATATTGTTGAATTTCTCCTAAAATGTACAGACAAGAAGTTATAAGACTTTGTTTTTAAGTCCAGATTCAGCCTTCCAGTGGTCTGTCCTGATTGGTCAGAGTTAAGTGGATTAGCCAGGCTGCCTTGAAGAGGTGATAAAGAGCCCCTGGGGTTCAACAGCTCTGCTGGGAGGGCAGTGTGCTGCTACACAGGAATGCCAGAGCAGGGGAAGGAGTCGTAAACCATGGTCTTCAAAGAGGAGAGAAGAAAGCAGTGTCATTTACAACTCTAAACTCTTCACCTCAGCCAGATGCTAGGCTTAAGGAAGGTATGAGCAGATGCAAGGGGGGAGAGTCTATGGAAAGTAGCCATCCTAGGGGTGTGTTTAGCCAGCTCTTACCTCTGCTGGAAAATCAGCCATTATGAATTTGGAAGATTTGATGCACTCTGGGACAAAATCATGCCACACTCTACAGGATGTGGTCATATCCTTGGGGAGTTGCCCTGCTTCCACTGGTCAGGAGTGACCTCCTGCTTGACCCAGAGAACTTGGAATAAGTATCTGAGAAGGGCAGAGCCCCTCAGATCTGCTGCTGGAAACTTAAGAAAGCAAGACGTTGCCATGCTGAGAAGTTGGGGTGCAAATTCTAAGGCCTGCCCTCAAGGCTGCACCAGCTGAAACTACAGCCCTGTGTATTACCTTGCTGTAAAAGAACTAAAGAGTGGACTCCCTGCAAGCTACAGGTTAACAGAGCTCACCTGGAACATCACCACCATGGATCCTAAACCTGGAGAATTACCAGTGGATTTGGAAGGGTTTTGTCCAAGTGAATTGTGGGAACTGAAGTCCTCAACTTTCAAGGACCATCTTGGAGCTTCCAGACCCTTGGAGTGAGTTTGACACACTTTGGGACCCTTTGGGGAACTTCAGGAAGAAGTTCGAGGAGTTTGGAGAACTTTGAAAAAAAGCTCCATAGGGGGACTGACAACCTGGTCAGCCACGCCGCCTGCCTTCAACCGCGAGCCAGCCAAGCCATCCAGGTTCGTCCCGCTAAAAGCTACGTAGATCCGACTTCCAGAGTTTGACCGGGAGTAGAAGAAATTCGAGGCAGGCGAACCCTCACCGAATCCGGCCAGGTGAAGAGCAGAGGAACCCAGTGAGAAAAGCTCCAGAAAAGTTTCTAAGTCCGAAGGAAAAAACTGTGACCGGGACCTACCGCGAGGGGTAGCTGCTCAGTGCTCCATCGCGGTCGGCCTGAAACTGAGCCGGTCTATCGCGACCAGATATCCCAACATGGTGCTATATGTTTCCAAGTGCTATGCAAGTGCTATAAAGTGATAAATCTTTAAAAATTCATATCTCCGGTTACCTACATTGGATTCTGGTCGTTTTGGTGTCATTTTAAAGATACAAATATTTTCTATTTTTATAAATTGGTGTTGGATTTTTATTATGTGTTGGGTCTTAATTATTTAATGAATTGGTGTTTTTAAATGCTTTACATACCGGTCTTTGAAATTAAGCCTGCCTGCTCGCAGCCAAGCTACCAAGGGTTGAGCATGGGAATAATTTTCTAAGACCTATGCTGAGTCCTATCATGTGTTAGTGGCCTTATTGCCAGTGGCAGACCTACATTTGCCCCTACCAATAATCCACTTTCCTACACCCACATTAGCTTGTTGTCTTGCTAACACATCTACACAATAGTGCTTGGTGAATGTGTGTGGTGTAGACCATGTTGCAGCTGTGCATATATCAGTAATAGGGATAATATTCCCTAAGAAAGCCATTGTAGCCCCTAACTTGCGAGTGGAATGTGCTCTAGGAGGTACTGCGAGAGTCCTTTTGGCTTTTTGATAAATCTGAATACACTTAATCCACCTAGCAATTCCTGATTTGGAAATAGGATTGCCTTTATGAGGTGGTGCAAAAGCTACAAAGAGTTTGGTTTTACGAAATGACTTCTTTCAGTGTAATACAAAAGAGCTCTTCTGACATCTAAGGTATGTAAAGCTCGTTCTGCAACAGAGTCAGGTTGAGGGAAGAACACAGGTAATTCAACCGACTGATTGATGTGAAATGCAGATACAACCTTAGGTAGGAATTTAGGGTTGGTACGAAGAACTACTTTAGCTTTATGTAACTGGAAAAAGGGTTCTTCTATGGTTAGTGCCTGTAGTTCACCCACTCTCCTCAATGAAGTTATTGCAATGAGGAAAGCTGTTTTCCAAGTAAAGAACTGTAGTTCACATTTGTGCATGGGTTCAAATGGTAGACCCATTAGCCTTGTGAGGACTATGTTAAGATTCCATACTGGGGCAGTTGGAAGTCTTGGTGGTATTACCCTTTTTAGGACTTCCATGAATGCTTTGACGACGGGCACTCGAAATAGCGATAAGTGTTGCCTATTTTGAAGGTAAGCTGCTATGGCAGCAAGATGTAGTCTGATGGATGTATAGGCCAATACTGACTGCTGTAAATGTAATGGGTAGCACAGTATGTTCTGTATGGAAGCATCAAGAGGGTTGATATGATTGTTATTGCAATAGATAACAAAACGCTTCCATTTGGCTGCGTAGCAGGCTCTTGTGGTAGGCTTTCTGGCCTCTAATAATGTTCATACAGTCTGGTGGAAGGTTGAGGTAACCAAATTATGACTTGAGGAGCCAGATCGCAAGGTTTAGCCGTTTGGGATCTGGGTGTTTGATTTCTCCATGGCTCTGTGTGAGGGGAGTTAAATGTAATTTTTGGTGTGGTACCAGAGAGAGTTCCAACAGGGTTGTGAACCAGAGTTGACGTGCCCATGTTGGAGCTATTAGCGTGAGTGATGTTTGCCTGAGTTTCCGAACCACTGATGGAATGAGTGGGAGAGGCGGAAAAGCGTAGGCAAATATCCCTGACCAGTTCATCCATAGAGCATTGCCTTTTGACAACAGGTGTGGATACCTGGAGGCGAAGCTTTGGCATTTAGCGTTTTCGGGTGTTGCGAACAGGTCTATGTGAGGGACTCCCCAGGCTTGAAAGTATGGGTGGAGAACTTGAGGGTGGAGAACTTGAGGGTGAAGTTCCCACTCGTGTATCTGATAACTTTGCCTGCTGAGGAGATCTGCAATTTGATGGTTGACTCCTGGGAGATGTTCTGCTAGGAGATAAATGTTGTGGTGTATCGCCCACCTCCAGACGTGCTGGGCTAAGTGGGACAGTTGGAGAGAGTGTGTTCCCCCCTGCTTCTGTATGTAATACATAGCTGTCATGTTGTCGGTTCGGACTAGTACAGCTTTGCCAGACAGGTGATCTCGAAAGGCTTTGAGCGCTAGAATGATTGCCATGAATTCCAAATGATTGATGTGAAGCAACCTTTGATGTAGGCTCCACCGCCCTTGCACTGTGTTGTTGAAGATGAGCTCCCCAGCCAGTAAGGGATGCGTCCGCTGTTAAAACAGTCTGTGGAATCGGGTCTATGAACGGCCGCCCTTTTGACAGATTTTGTGTTCCACCACTGCAGAGAGCGAGGAGTACGGCCGCTTACCAACACTAGATCGGTTAATAGACCTTGTGACTGATTCCACTGACTGGCTAAACACTCTTGAAGTGGACGCATGTGTAACCTGGTGTGGGAAACGATCATGATGCAAGATGCCATCATTCCCAGCAGTTGCACAAATACTCGAGCTGGAAGTGACTGAGTGGGTTGAAATTTCAGAATGAGCGCCTGAATGTTTCGAATTCTGGCTGCATTGGGATAAGCTAGAGCCTTTTGAGTGTCTAGAGTGGCTCCTAGGTAATATGAATTTGATTTGGCTGAAGATGTGATTTTAACACATTGATTGAGAATCCTAGCTGTTGAAGCTGCTGAATGGTTACTGAAGTGTGCTTGCGACATTGCTGATATGTGCTGGCTTTGATGAGCCAGTCGTCCAGATAGGGAAAGACATGGATGCTTTGTCTTCTGAGATGCGCAGCTACTACCGCCAGACATTTTGTGAAGACTCTGGGGGCAGTGGTGACTCCGAATGGGAGCACCTTGCATTGGTAGTGTTGACCTGCTACCACAAACCTGAAAAATTTGCGGTGAGCCAGATGGATTGGAATACGAAAGTAGGCGTCTTATAAATCTAGAGTAGAAAGAAAATCGCCTTTTTGCAAAAGAGGCAGTATCTGTTGCAGTGTTACCATGTGGAAGTGGTCTGACTGTATGTAAAGATTGAGTTCTCTGAGATCTAATATGGGTCTGAGAGAGCAGTCCTTTTTTGGAATTAGAAAGTAAAGAGTACACGCCCGACCCTTGATGTTTTGGTGGTACAGGCTCTATGGCTTGTTTGAGTAAAAGGGATTGTACTTCTTGTTTGAGAAGGTCTAGGTGATCCTGTGAAAGTCTGTGTGACTTTGGGGGAATGTTTGGAGGAGTGTTGATGAACTCCAGGCAGTAACCAGAATGGATAATTTGGAGAACCCATTTGTCGGTTGTTATTGAATGCCACTTTGGTAGAAATTGTGACAGTCGTCCCCCTACAGGTGTTAAGTGGTCGGGGGGAACTATGGGCAAGTCACTGTTTTGTATTGGAGGGCAAGGTACGTGTATTGGAACCTCTACCTCTGCCCTTGCCGTTATTACCTCTGTAATTGCCTCGAAAGAATCCATTGGAACCTGAGGGTTGGTTATTGCCCTTATAGGTGGACGCAGTGTCAGAGGAAGTATTTTTAGATCCTGCCCGATAGAAGGAGCGACGAAAGGAACCACGCCCTTGTGGAGACTGAAGGGCTCCCATGTATTTAGCCACTTCACTAGATAAAATGAAGGATACTGAAGTGTCTACCACCGGTCCAAAAAGGTGTTCCTTGTCAAAGGGTGTGTTTAATATGGAAGTCTGAACTTCCGGTTTAAACCCGGATATGCGCAGCCAGGCGTGTCTTCTTAAAAGAATACTAGTGTTCACTGCTCTGGCAGATGCATCAGCAGCATTTAGGGAGCATCTAATTTGGTTATTAGAAATTAACTGTCCCTCACGAACCAGGTCTTGCTCTTTGGATTTATGTTCCTGGGGAAGAAATTGGATGAGTCGTTCCATCTCATCCCAGTGTGCGCGGTCATAGCGTGCTAGCAATGCCTGTGTGTTGGAAATACGCCAGAAGTTAGCAGCCTGGGAGGCTATCCTTTTCCCTGAAGCATCAAGGAGTTTAGACGACTCTGGGGGTAGTGTGTCTAATGTAGTCTGGGAGTTTGCCCTTTTTCGTGCATTAGAAACTACTAATGAATCGAATGGTAGTAGACCCTTTATGTAGACTGGATCTGAAGGAGCAGGCTTGTATTTGTTATCTACCCTAGGGGTAAGGATACGTGCTCTAACGGGATCCTTAAAAAGGTAGTCAACATGTCTGGTCATGCCTTTCAACATGGGCAACGTGTGTAGACTTGTGTGTTGTGTAGTGTCTCAAAAAGGAAGTCCTCTTCAAGGGATTCTTTATGTAGCGGGACTCCATGGTAAGTAGCAGCCCTACTTAAATCAACAAAGCCTACACTGTCATCTGGTGGAGAGGGTCTGTTAGGATATATGTCTGGGTCGTTGTCAGTGGGAGAATCAGTATTATAGTCATCCCACACGTCTCCTGGCTGATCGTCCTCATTATTATCCCCATCACCCTGATTGTCAGGTGTGTGTGTGGTGGGGAGTGCTCAGGTGAAGTTGGCACATGTTTAGTCTGTGGTGGTGAAGGAAGAGGAGGGGAAGGATTTGTTCCGACAGTTCTCTTCTTCAATGGTATGTGGTATTCCTCTTGTGCAGTAGCACCTCTTTAAAGTCACTTTAGTGGTGATATGTCCAGTCTTTGGGTGTATAACCAGAATTTTTTGTTTCGGATCTGGTTTGTCGAGCGGATCACCAAAAACATGCTTTTTAGGTGATTTCGGCGTGTCTTTCAGTTTTGGCTCCGAATGTTTCGGTGCCGATGGTTTCTTGGCCGGAATTTTCGGATCCGAAGTTTGTTTCGGTGCCGACGGAGGGTGGTCGGTGCCAGACTTTCTTCGGCTCCGGAGTCCGTGGCCCGGTGCCCGATTTGGGATGGGGCTTTTCGGAGCCTGAAGGCTTTTTACTAGGCTTTGGTGCCGAGCCCGAAGGCGGGGCTTCGGAAGCTTGTTCTCGGCACCCACCAGGGCCCGAAGGCGCAGGTTGGTCCGAAGCCTTTTTCTTCGATGGAAGTGGAAGGTGGGGCGAGGTAGGGACTGTACTCACGGTACGTTGTCCATGCAGGATGTCTTCATCCTCGGAGCTGTGCTCGGAAATGAAGATATCTTCCTGTTCCTCATTGACTCAGATGGGCTGGCCGCCTTCCTCCTCCTCCGATTCAGGTCCGAAGAGGTCCGGAATGGAGTCTGGCTGTTGTCTCATAATGTTGCGTCGTCGGGCCCGACGATCGCGAAGAGTCTTCTTGGAGCGGAAAACTCGGCACGCGTTAGTGTTCTTCTCTGTGATCGGGTGACAAACACAAGTTGCACACCTCGTGTGAGTCGGTGCGCAGGTATTTCGCGTGGCACCGAGGACAGAACTTGTAAGGAGTTCGTTCCATCGACTGCAAGTCGAACCAGGGGCTAGGCCCAACGGCCTACCACGAGCTCTCCGATCGAAATTGTTCTTTAGGAATCACGGTCCGCGAAGAAAGGGGAACACGATCGGAAACAATACCGCCGAATGTGCAGTGATACGCGCCGAGAAGGACCGGAGGATCGACGTCGAACCGCAGCTAGTTGCAACCGAACCCGATGGCGGAAAAAAACAATCTGAAGATGGAGTCGATGATCATGCGCACTATTACCTAAGGGAGGAGTCCTCTACCTCGTGATTAGGGAAAACTTCTTCCAGAAAAACAAAGTGCAAACATCCGGACCCAACACTAGATGGCGATCTTATGCAAAGCATGTGATCTACAGCTCACATGCCTCGAACGTTAAGACTACTTGTGGCAGTTCCACACCTAGACTGCCTTCTGCCATGAAGAAGTTGGGCTTGACTATATAGATCATATCAAGCTACAACCACTTTTGTTATGGCACAGAAGAAAACAAGTTACTTACCTGTAACTTTAGTTCTTCAGTATTGGAAGCTTTCATAGATTCACATGCCTGAATCATTCCCCGTCGTCGAGATGGGAGTCCCCGGTATATAAAAAAGCAATGCTTAGATAAGTACAAAACAGAAAAAGGCCTAGGCCCATTTCCATTTTGCAACCCATAACTCTCGTTATGTAAAAGAGACCAAACTTGTCCCTGAACCAATCAGAACCTCTCACCCTCTAGAACACTCCTGAGAGAACCTTTTGCCCCTCAGATTTTCGAGCACTTGTGCCAAGATAACATTTGTGCCAAAAATCCAAAGGTGAGCCTCTCAGGGGAGGAGGGTGAGTCGCATGTGAATCTATGAAAGCTTCCAATACTGGAGAACTAAAGTTACAGGTAAGTAACTTGTTTTCTTACTCCAGTATTGGAGCTTTCATAGATTCACATGCCTGAATCAGAATAGCGAGCAGTAAAACATAGCACATTTTATAGTGCATAAGACCTGACCCCAGTTATATATACACACATACTGAAAAACTGCACATTATATACATATATACTGAATCTTTCCAAATTGCCGATATCACAAAACAGAATAAAATGTGCATATGTAACAAATAAAGGAAGGAGGGATGCAAAAGAGGCTCACCGTCAGGGGAAAAGGTTTCTCAGTACCGCTTGTCCCACTGCAACATCCTTCTCAGCGGCCGCATCCAGGCATTAATGTCTGGTGAAGGTGTGCGTACTCTTCCAGGTAGCTGCCCTGCAGATACCCTGGATAGGTACTCCAGCAAACAAAGCAGTGGAGGTGGACACTGCTCTCGTAGAATGAGCACGAAACCGTGCATTCAACAGCTTCCCAGCCGCCTGATGACAATATTGTATTGCACTGGAAATCCATCGGGCAATTCCCCTTTTGGATAAAGGAAAACCCTTCCTGGGTGCACTAAAAGATACAAAAAGTTGTGAAGACTTGCGGCAAGGTCTTGTTTTTTGCAAATAGAACTTGAGACAGCGCTGGACATCTAGTGAATGGAGAGCTTTTTCCGCCGCTGTTGCCGGTTGAGAAAAAAAATCTCTTGAGAATTAGCTGCTCATTCAAATGAAAGTCTGTTGGCACCTTTGGTATGAATTTCGGATTAGTTCTGAGTACAATCCTGTCCTCCTTAAACTGCAAGAAAGGTTCCTGTATAGTGAGAGCCTGCATCTCCCCAACTCTCCTGGCCGAAGTAAGCGCTATGAGAAGAGCTACTTTCCACGATAGGAATTTTAGATCCGCCCTATGAATGGGTTCGAAGGGCGGCTTCATTAATTGAGATAGTACAATGTTCAACTGCCAGAGAGGTGGTGGAGGCTTTATCGGAGGAAAAGTTCGAAATAACCCCTTCATGAATTGTTTGATGATTCTTTCGGACCACAACGATGGTCCTGAGGAAGTTCTTCTGTACCGTGATATAGCGGCTAGATGCACTTTAATAGAAGCATGGGCTAAACCCGATTTTGCCACGAGCAGAATATATGGGATAATTTCATGAGCTGCCGACCTGAAAGGATGAATCTTAAACTCCTGGCACCATAAACAGAACCTCTTCCATTTCATCCTATATGTTCTGTTTGTACTCTCTGCTCTGGCCTTTGATAATATCTCTGCATTCCGATGAAATATCTAAATGTTGAAATTCGCAGTGCTCAGGAGCCAGGCCGCTAAGCGTAGTGATTTCGGATCTGGATGAAGTACTTGTCCCTGGGACATCATCAAGAGCGAAGGTATTGGTTGAAGGCGAATCGGATGAACTTCCGACAGTAGAAGAAGCTCCGTGAACCAGTGTTGTCTGGGCCACCATGGGGCTATCAGGATCATTTTGCACGGTTCCTTCTTGATCTTTGTAAGAATGCGTGGCAGGAGGGGAATCGGAGGAAAGGCGTAGGCAAAGACACCGGACCATGCCATCAAAAACGCATTCCCCCAAGACCCCCGTTGGTGAAGCCAGCTTGCGAAGAACCGGCATTTTTTGTTCTGAGCTGTCGCGAAGAGGTCCACTGTCTGTTCTCCCCATCTTAGGACGATGTTTTCTAGGATATCCTGGTTGATCTCCCACTCGTGGCAGGTTGATTTGAGCCTGCTCAGAGTGTCCGCTTTGATATTCTGATCCCCTGGAAGATGTTCCGCTTTTAGGGATATTCCATTTTGAACAGCCCATTCCCATATTTTTTGGGCTTCCTGAGACAGGGAGAGTGATCTTGTACCTCCGTTTGTTGAGAGAATGCATCGCTGTTGTGTTGTCTGTCCTGATTAGTACAGCCGATCCTTGTATTCTTGGCAGGAAAGCCAGCAATGCTAATCCCACTGCTCTGAGTTCTAGTAAATTGATGTGAAGTTGCTGTTCCTGTAACTTCCAACAACCACGGACCTGGAGGTCTTGAAGAAAGGCTCCCCAACCTTCCAGGGATGCATCGGTGGTAATCACCAGCGGAACTGGCTCGGTAAGGAAGGAAAGACCCACTGAAATATTCTGTTTTTGGGTCCACCACGCTACTGCTTGAACCATGGCCGGTGTGATCTTCACAATGTCGAAGGATCACTCTGCTTGACGCCATTGCCGATCCAGTTGTTCCTGCAACGGACGCATTTTCAATCGGCAGAAAGGAACGAGGGGATGCAAGAGGACATCGTTCCTAGTAGTGACTTGTAACGGCGTACTGAAAGACACTTTTTTGCAAACGCCTGGGAAAGAGAAATTAGCCTCAGTTGTCTCTCCATTGAGGGAAACGCCTTGTTTACTGTGGTGTCCAGAATCGCCCCCAAGAAGATGATGTTCCTTGCAGGATGAAGGGATGACTTCTCCGTATTCAGTCAGACCCAGCTCGGCAAACAATTCCACGCATGCCGCTGTCGACGACTGAGCCGATGTTCGTGAAGGCGCTTTGACTAACCAGTCGTCCAGATAGGGAAACACCTGGTGTCTTTGTTTCCTCAGGAAAGCCGCCACAGGAGCCAGACATTCTGTAAAAATTCTTGGGACTGATTTGAGGCCGAATGGCAGTACCTTGAACTGGTAATGGTCTCCGGCTACCGCAAACCGAAGATACTGCCTGTGGGAAGGATGAATGGGGATGTGGAAATATGCATCCTGCAGGTCTAAGGTGGTCATATGATCCCCTGGGTTTAAGAGTAGCAGAATGTCTTGGAGGGAAACCATCCGGAAAGATTGCTTCTTGAGATAAGCATTTAGAGATCTCCGGTCCAGAATAGGACGCCATTGAAGAATATTCTTTCGGACTAAGAAAAAAACGGGAATAAAATCCCCTTCTTCTCTGGGAGATCGGCACCGGTTCTATTGCTCCCTTTCAGAGCATTGCTCGAATCTCCCGACGCATCGGATGTAGATGCTTGACTTCTTGGAGGAGTACAAGGAGGGATTTGAAGGAACTCTAGAGTATGTCCGAATTGTATTATATTGAGGACCCATCGGTCCGTAGTTATTTTTTGCCAATGATGAAGATAAGAAATTCTTCCATCCAGGGGAACTTGTGGCGGGAGAGGGATATATGTAGCCGGATCCTGAAGGTTGTCATTGTCTTCTGGAGTTGTCCTTTCCTTGACGACCTCCTCTTCCTCTAGGGGCAGATTTTGTATAGCCCCCTGCCTGTCGTTGACCGTACTGTTGACGGTACGGCTGAGAAAATGTCGAGTAAGAGGGGTATCTGCCCTGTTGGTATCCTCCTCTATATGATGTTTGGCCTCTACCCCTAGCCCCTCGAAAGGGCACCTTCCGGTACTGCAGTGTTCCTAGGGCCTTTGCGGTATCTGTATCCTTCTTGATACTTTGTAGCGCATCATCCACATGTTTCCCAAACAAGGCTTCCCCATCGAAGGGAAGATCCAAGATCTTATTTTGGACCTCCGGTCTGAAAGCTATTGCCCTCAGCCATCCTTGACGGCGTAACACCGCCGCCCCTCCAAGTGATCTGAAAGCCGTGGTCGCGATGTCCATCGCGCAATCAATGACTTCAGCCGAAGCCCTTTCTCCCTCCTGAAGGATCTTCTTGACCTCTTGTCTACTATCCTCAGGAATCAGGTCTATGTAAGGTGTCAGGTCACACCACATTTGCCTATCGTACCTGCCCAGAATGGCAAGGGCATTCGCAGCTTTAACTAGAAGAGCAGACATGGAAGAAAACCTTTTTCCTGCATTATCCAAACGCCTACCCTCTCTGTTCGGAGGCGTTGTAATAGGAGCGGACGGATTTTTTGATTTCTGTTGAGCCGCCTGGGATATAACAGAGTCCGGTTAGGGATGGCCCACTAAACAAGCTGGAGCGTCCAAAGGAGCTTTATATTTCTTCTCCAGTCTGGCGAGCACCGGTGTGACTGTCGCCGGTGTCTTCATGACCTTCAGGCCTTCTTCCCAAACATGGCTAACGATCGGAATAGCACGAACTGATTTCCGGTATGGCTCCTTGAAATCATACAAGAAACACTCCGTCTGGGTAGTTGACACCGGAAGTTCAAACCTCTTCGCAGCGCTTTCCATTAAATTATGGAACCCGCCGATGTCCTCCGGCGGAGAATCAATAGGCACTGGAGAGTGAGAAGGCGGCGATGGAATAAGGTAATCATCCCATTCCTTGTTAGGGTCCGTTATCTCTCCCTCCTCTTGGTCATAATCCGTGGTGACTGGATCCTGTTGAGGCATTGGCTGTGGTGATCTAGGCAAAGGCTCTGGCAGTAACTCCCGGCTTCTAACTGTAGTAGTAGGAATGGAGCGTGGGCGCGGAGCAGCTAACGGCACCTCGAGAGGCCGAAGTTGGTGGAAACCTCTTTCTGTAGTCCGCCAGCATAAACTGCAGATCCATCATTAAGGAAGACAGCATGCTAACCATGTCCTCCTGGTAGACCTGGCGATAATGTTGGGGAGGATATTGATACTCTCCGTACTCCTCCTCAAAGTCATCCTCCTGGCACTTTACGTGCAATTGTGAGGGGCTACCTCGCATAGCCAAAGGGGCCTTCATCCTCCGCCTCCTCTGAATCCTGCTCTTCTAGCAGGTGTGATGGCACAAGAGATGTAATCTTGCTTGGTGACGTGATCTCTGGCGTAATCCTCCTCTTCCTGGCAACTTCCAGCTTTTCTGGTGTTTTTTCCCTCGTTGAGGAGCCCGTCGACGAGATCGCCGTCGAGAACGCGGACGACACCATCGTCGTCGATGTAGCCGTCGACACCAACCGCAATGCCTTATCCGTCGTCGACGAAGTAGTTACCGTCGTTGTTACAGTCGACGATCCAGTCGTAGTTGCCGATCCCGTCATCGAATCGGTCGTCATCGATGATGAAGTCGTCGACGCCGATGCTATCGGCGTCGAAACAGTCGTCGACGGTGACGCCGTCGACAGAGAGCCAACTGTCACAGGCAGTGAAGGCTTCTTCGGTATTAACTTTACCTCAATCTTCGTCGTCGACAAAGATTTCTTCGTCGACGATGCCGTTTTCGCTGATTTTACCTCCGGAGGCATTGAGGAAGGCTTCCTGAAGGATTGCTTGACTTGAGGGGGCGATTTTGACGGCTCAGAACTCTTCTTTCTTGTAGGTTTTTCCCCTGAAGCATGCCCCTTACTCTCCTTTTCTTTAGCTTGAGGAGATTGAGGGACTGCGCCCAGAAGACCCTTGAGTGGTCTTTTTGAGGGCCTTCTCAGGACGTTCCTCTGATGAATGAGCATGAGGAGATTTCTTTCATGAGATCTCCTAGATCAGTGTTTCCCAAACTGTGGTCCGCGGACACCCAGGGGTCCGTGACATACCCAGGGGGTCCCCAGGAGGCAGTTTTAAAAGCACTGCAAAGTTCCTTGTCTAATTAGCAGTTTGAGCAACAATAAAAGTGTCAAAATAACGCCAGTGATTAATGCACCTGCTGGAGAGATGAGTTTTGTCCAGTTGCAGCTTTGAGTAATCTAACGTAGCACAGAGCGTTAATATGCCTACTGCAAAGAACGTGTACCATGCATTTTAAAAAACAGTGTTTTATGTGCATTGGTCAGTGGGTTGCTGCCTTTGTCACAGAGATTATTTTGTTACTCTGCAGTTCATAAGTGACAATCGTAATCTAGCACAGTGACCTATAAACTGTCAAAGAGCTGCTTGCAAACTGCATGGTACAAGTTAGTAACATGTTTTTTCCCCAGTCTTTCATTATCATGATGCTGCTAAAAAGGTTTATTTGGGCGGAAATACATTTTTATTTTTTAAAGTCAATGCTAACCACTGGCTGATGTTCTGAATCCCAAGTTTGCACTTCTCCGGATCAAGCACTCTTTAAAAATGCCTACCAGTATGAATGACATGTGAATCCTACACATTGTAGTACCCTTTGGTAACATTTTCTATACACTGATTTACACGTATGATTCATTGTCGCTATATGTGTGTGATGTAAAGTGCTCTGACATCCTACAATGGTATGAGAGATACTATAAAACAAATGAAATACATGTGACAGAGGGGCTATGGAGAAATGAGAGGCACTGTTGAAGGGTGATAAGGGAATCATTGAAGAACCGCAACAACGATTGTCGTATCCTGGTGCATAGTAAGGTCTTCATTTACTATTCGTTAAAAGCCAATACAATTTAATATATAATGATAAATGTGTTTTAGACTGCACCAATGTTTCCTAAATTTCTTGGGGAGAGCCTCCCAAAGCCCCCTTTGTAGTGGTCAGACTCACACACTGCACTTGGTGTGCACCGTATGGCGACTGGTCTGAAAACATTTGCCAGGGCTGCTTTGGGTTTCCAGTCTGGCCCTAGCAGGAGCCTCGTACTGCGAAATAAAACCAACCATTTAAAAGTTAGTCACGGAGATGCAGCACCAACTTTCCCATTAAAATGTTTTGTTTTTTGCAAATTCTTTGAATATAAAATACTAAGGGGATATTTACAACAGAAGTGGCGGGAGCGTGTCGTTAGCCTCCTTGGCTTAACGACACGCTCCGCCACTTTGGAAACACAGGGCTGCACCATATTTACAAGAATATGGTGCAGCCCTGCGCTTCTCTGTGCTGTCGCCACACTTAGCAGTGTAGCGCTAATCGGGCACCCTTGCACCATAGTGCAAGGGTGTGTGCATGCAGTGGAAGATTGTTTATGTGCAGGAAGATCCCCTCAATCTTGAAATTCCGCTTTGTCACTTCTATGTGTGCTGCTTAATGCAGCACACATGGAAGTTACAAAATGGCATTTTAAAAGATTGTTTATGTGCAGGAAGGGTCACCTTCCTGAACATAAACAATCCAAGGCGTTGTTTTTTCCATGTGTGCTGCACAAAGCAGCACACATTGAAAAAGCAAAACGAGGAGAAATAAAGGATTTCTCCTCGTTTTGCCAAGTAAAGACCTGGTTTTCCCTGGCTTAATTTTGGCGCTACCTCCTATTTACGCTGCCCTTGTAAATAGGGGGCAGCGTCAAAATCAATGGGTGTTGCGGTGGAACACCCACCGCCCACCCCTTTCACGCTAGGCATTGTGTGACAGGGGGCCTTATTTACAAGGCAGTGTTAAGCCATGTTAAGTGGCTTAACGCTGCCTTGTAAATAAGGCGAAGCCTCTATCGCCACAGGAACGTTGCAAAAATTGACGTTCCCATGTCGATAGGGGCTTCTAAATATGCCCCTAAAATCCTTAGTAATTCGAGTATTTGTTTTGTGTGCACGTGTGTTTATTTTTTCTGAATTACTGTTTTAATGTTTGAAATTTAAATCATACAAATTGCTTGGGGGTCCTCGGCTTCCAGTGGTAACTCAATGGGGGTCCTCAGGAGTCAAAAGTTTGGGAACCACTGTCCTAGATGAAAGAGGATGCCTCATCACTATCACTGGACATAACCTCCTTTCTGGCCTTTAGCTTTTGGAGCCATATCAAAAAGGTGCCCTTCGCGATCCCTCAGGGTTTTACTTGAAAAGGTACGACATACCTTACAGTCTTTAGCTTGATGGTCCGAATAAAGACAGTAAATACAATCAGCATGAGGGTCGTCAGTGTAGATCCTCTTCTTGGAACAAGTGGCACAGGCTCTAAATAAACCCTTTTTCTCCTTTCCAGACATTCTCAGAAGAGTAGACTAGTAGGCAGTAATAAAGATTATAAAATCAGATGAAATCCACAGAACATAGTTCCAAATCTCAAGTAGAAAGAGAAGATTCTGAGCAGAGCTCAAAGGAGACTCCCTAGCGCACAAGTTACTAACTTGTGTAACGATATATCTGTAAGAGACAGTAGTTAGTGACAGATTCCTTACCGTAGAATATCCCCAGGCGTCAGGCTGGATCCGGAAAGTTTATGCGTAGCAGTACCCTTGCGCGTCGGTAGGCGGCGTCGTGCGGCTCCGCGTCCGTCGTCGGCGTCGTGATCGCCGGGATGACGTCGCGGGCAGCCCCTGCGCGCTGACGTCAGTTCTGTACACGACTTTCCGCGCCAGGAACGCAGAGCCATGCAAGAAGCTGACATAGGTGTCTGAAAAATACTAGGGCCCTGAAAGGGATGTCCTTAACCCTAGAAATCAGTTCGCAGAACGGGGAGGATGGGTGGGCGGTAGGAATCTGTCACTAACTACTGTCTCTTACAGATATATCGTTACACAAGTTAGTAACTTGTGCATTTGAAAGAGACACGTTAGTGACAGATTCCTTACCTTAGAATAGATACCCCAGCAATACCAACCCCGGTGGTGGGTCTGCGAACAAAGATCAGACAAGGAAGTCCTGGAGGACAGAACGGCCAAAGAAGCCGTCCCTCCGGACCTGACTGTCAAGGCAGTAATGCTTTGTAAACGTGTGCAGCGAGGCCCACGTAGCTGCCTGACAGATAACCGGCAGCGGAACACCGCGGCCCAAGGCCGTGGTAGCAGCCGTTGCCCTGGTGGAATGGGCACGCAGCCCAACAGGAGGCTCCTTCTTAGCCAAAGAATAGCAGGTCTTGATGCACAAGGTAACCCAGCGGGAGATGGTCCTCTTGTGCACTGCCCGACCTTTTGGGCGCCCACGTAGCCAACAAAGAGCTGGTCATCCACCCGGGAAGTGTTTTGTGCGGTCAATATAGAAGGAGAGCGCACGTTTTGGGTCCAGACGGTGGAGCCGCTCTTCCTCTCTGGAAGGATGCGGAAAGAAGGTGGGCAAAGTGATGGTCTGCCCAATGTGGAAAGCAGTAACCACCTTTGGCAAGAAGGACGGACGCGTCCGAAGAACAACCTTGTCTGGATGAACAGACAGAAAGGGAGGCTTGCAAGATAGAGCCTGGAGCTCACTCACCCGCCGAGCGGAGGTGATGGCCACCAGAAAGGCTGTCTTCAGAGTCAGAAGACGAAGAGGACAGTTATGTAGAGGCTCAAAGGGAGCGCACATTAAAAAGGTAAGAACCAAGTTCAAGTCCCACTGAGGCATCACAAACGGAACAGGAGGGAAGAGGTGAGTAATGCCTTTTAAGAACCTGTTAACAACAGGGGACTTGAAAAGGGAGGGCTGATCAGGGAGCCTGAGGAAGGCCGAGATAGCACAAAGATAACCCTTGATGGTACCCTGGGCAGAACCCTGTTGGGCCAGAGAGAGAAGGAACAGAAGGACCTCAGAAAGAGGGGCAGAAAGGGGGTTCACAGCCTTTGCTGTGCACCATGCCACAAATTTGTTCCACCTGCAGGCGTATACCACCTTAGTGGAGGGACGCCTGGCTGCCAGAATCACATCACAAACTTCGGGAGGCAAGTCGAAAGGAATCCACTGCTGCCGCTCAATATCCACGCAAGCAGGTGTAGACTGGACAGGTTCAGGTGGAGGACCGTCCCCTGCTCCTGCGACAGAAGATCCTCCCGAAGAGGCAGACGGATCGGGGATCTACGCTCATATTGAGTAGCTCGGGATACCAAACTCTTCGAGCCCAGTCCGGAGCCACAAGAATGACTTGGGCCCGGTCGTGCCGAATCTTCTTCAACACTCTGGGTAGAAGTGGTATAGGCGGAAAGGCGTACAACAGACCGCAACTCCACTCGCGACGAAAGCGCCGCCGAGCGAGTGCCGCCTTGGAAATTCCAACGCGCAGAACTGATGACATTGCGCGTTCTTCTTCGGGGCGAATAGATCTAACCAAGGCTCTCCCCACTGTAGAAAGAGTCCTTGCGCCACTTCCGAGTGAAGACGCCATTCGTGATCCATCATGCACCTGCGGCTGAGTTCGTCCGCCCTGGCGTTCAGGGAACCTGCCAGGTGTTGAACCATCAGGAACATGCCCTGATGTTCCAGCCATGTCCAGAGGCGCAGAGCCTCCTGACAAAGGGTCCAAGACCCCACCCCGCCCTGTTTGTTGCAGTACCACATGGCGGTGGTGTTGTCTGTGAACACCTGCACTACCTTCCCCTTGACAGAGGGAAGGAATGCCTTGAGTGCAAGTCGGATCGCCCGGAGCTCCAGAATGTTGATATGGAGCCGGGACTCCGCCGGAGACCAGAGGCCTCTGATCTCCGCCTCTCCCATGTGATCGCCCCATCCCAGAAGGGACGCGTCCGTCACAACTGTATGCTCTGGCTGGGGAAGGGAGAGGGATCTGCCCATGACCCATTGCCGGTTCGAGAGCCACCACTGCAACTGTTTTGCAGTCCCCTCCGAGATCTGGACGTGATCGGACAGGTTGCCCTGGTGCTGCGCCCACTGGAACTTCAGGTGCCACTGCAGATCCCGCATATGCCATCTGGCATGATTGACCAGCAGGAGGCCATGAGGCCCAGCAGCCTCAGGGTCATCCGTACCGAAACCCAGGATAAAGGCCGAAAGATCGGAATCATAGCCTGAATATCCCGGACTCGCCGTTCGGGAGGATAGGCCCGAAACTGCGTCGTGTCCAGAACTGCTCCGATGAAAAGGAGCTGTGGAGAAGGAATCAGATGCGACTTCGGCACATTGATGGAGAACCCCAGCGAGTGCAGGAGTTCGGCCGTAGTCTGGAGGTGGGAGACGACTGCCTGGGACGAGCCCGCCTTCAGCAGCCAGTCGTCGAGGTAGGGGAAGACTGAAACCCCTGCCCGGCGCAGATGAGCTGCGACCACCGCCATCACTTTCGTGAACACCCTAGGGGCACTGGTAAGGCCAAAGGGGAGCACGGTGAACTGAAAATGCTCGGGGCCTACCGTGAACCAAAGGTAACGCCGGTGGGCCGGCAGGACGGGGATGTGGAAATATGCGTCCTGCAAGTCCAACGCTACCAACCAGTCTCCAGGGTCGAGGGCAGTCAAGACCTGAGCTAGGGTGAGCATCTTGAACTTCTCCTTCCGGAAGTGATTGACGTTCCGGAGGTCCAAGATAGGACGCATGTCCTCCTTGTCCTTTTTGGGCACCAGGAAGTAGTGGGAGTAGCAACCACGCCCTACTTCTGGGGTCGGAACATGCTCGATGGCCCTCTTGGCCAAGAGGGCCGTGACTTCCCTCTGCAGAAGTACCAAGTGATCCCCCGACATGCGGTGGAATTGAGGTGGCATGGCTGGGGGGGTGGTCTCGAAGGGGAGGGAGTAGCCCCTTCGGACAATGTCCAAGACCCACCTGTCCGAGGTGATGGTACGCCAGTGGGGAAGGTGATGGCGGACCCTGCCCCCTACTGGCGTGCTGTGCACCTGAAAGGAGGGACTAGGAGGGCTTGGAGGCCGCGGACGGGTTGGAGGTGGCCTGACCCGCACGCTGGTTGCCCGATCCGCCACGGCGGAATCCACGTCCTCGGCCACGCGAAGACGCCTGCTGCACGGGCCGGTGGCTGGGCTGCTGACGTGACGGGGCGCCCCTACCGTGGCCACGATAGGGGCGAAAAGCAGAAGTCAGCGGAGGGCGTGTAGCAGAAAGGCCCAGGGACTTGGCAGTAGCCCGTGAGTCCTTAAAGCACTCCAACGCATGGTCTGCTTTGGACCCAAAAAGACCGACTACATCAAAGGGCATGTCCATGAGAGTATTCTGGACATCCCCTGAAAAACCAGTGGTTCTCAGCCAGGCGTGGCGTCGCAGCGCCACCGTCGTTGCAATAGACCTGCCCAGCAAGTCGGCGGTATCAAGGCCACATCGTATCGTGTATTTGGCCGCATCCCTTCCTTCCGCAATGGCGCGGGAAAGCAGTGTCTGGACCTCCTCAGAACACTGGGGCAAAACAGTCGCCACCGAATCCCACAAGGAGTGGGTATATCGGCCCAAAAGACAAGCGGTGTTGATGGACCGCAAGCCAGCACTGGAGGAAGAAAAACCCTTCTTCCCAAATTGATCCAGGCGTTTGGATTCCCTATCCGGAGGGGCGGTAGGGAAGGCGGTTTGGGAAGCAGAGGCTTGGACAACCAAGCTCTCAGGAGTGGGGTGGACAGAGAGAAACAGGGGGTCGCCCGGAGCTGGGCGATGGCGTCGGGACACGTTCTTATCCACAGGAGCCCCTGTGTTGGGCTTGGACCAGGCGCCCAAAAGAACGTCAGTGAGGGCGTCGTTAAACGGCAGCACAGTCTCCGTAGAGGAGGCCGCCGGCTGAAGCACCTCTGTCAAGATATTAGTCTTGACCGCCACAGTAGGGAGTTGGAGACGCAAGGCCCCAGCCGCCCTACGCAACACCGTTGCAAAATTGGCTCCCTCCTCCGTAGCCACGGGAGGAGACAGCATGCCAGTGTCAGGGGAAGTATCTAGACCACTGGCATCCCCTAGACCCTCTGTCCAGTCCTCATCGTACTGACACTGTTGTGTCAGAGGGTCATCAGACCCCTCCCAGTCCTCCTGGTCCTCCTCTGGTTCAAAATAAGGAGGAGGAGGGACATTTGGGACCCAAGGTCCCATCGGCGCCGGAACCGGCGTCGAGCGACGTCGGTCCGGGTCCATGTCTGGAGCCGGAAGGAACTGGGGGGGGGACGCCGGTGTCGAGAACGGCACCGGAGACATCGGCGCCGGCGGAGGTGTCGCTAGGTCGACCGGCGTCGATGGGGGTTGTGGAGCCGGGATCGAGGCTGGAGGCACGGGCAACGCCGGGGCCGGAGCTGTCGGCGACGCCGGAGCAACCCCATCAGGGCCCGAAGGCGCACCAGAGGGACCTTGAGGCCCGAAGAGGCGGGCCATGGCCGACAGGAATTCCTGTACTTGGGCCGGATCCGCCCCCAAACCCGGGAAGGACGGGTATTGCGGGGGCGACTCCACAGGCATGTCCGGGGCCGCGGGGACGGTGCCGGGAGGGGCCTCAGCCGAGTCGCGAGACCGGCGAGGCGAAGTCCTAGAGCGACGATGCTTTTGGACTTTTGTGTTTGGACTTACCGGACGAAGAAGACTTCGATGCCGACGACCGGTGTGGACTCCGCGATCGACCCCTGGACCTCTCACGTGACCGGGGCTTGCGCGGAGCCGAATGCCGGGCCTCGAGGAGCTTTCGAGACCGCTCTCGCAAAGCTTTCGGGTTGAGGGCCCGGCAGTCGGAACAAGACTCCGTGTCGCCGCCTCGGCCGAAGAGACACTCCCGATGCGGGTCTGTGATGGACATCATCCGAGCACAGGCGCCGCAACGTTTAAACCCGGGCATCCCTACGACACCTTGAAGTCGATTCGAAGAAAAACAGTGAAAAAATTCACCAAAAAGTTAGTCAAAAATGACTAGGGCACTGCTCTTCCCGGATCTGCGCTTGCTGGCGCGGAAAAGAAGAACTGACGTCAGCGCGCAGGGGCGGCGCCTAAGTACTGCCCGCGACGTCATCCCGGCGATCACGACGCCGACGACGGACGCGGAGCCGCACACCGACGCGCAAGGGTACTGCTACGCAAAAACTTTCCGGATCCAGCCTGACGCCTGGGGATATTCTAAGGTAAGGAATCTGTCACGAACGTGTCTTTCAGATACAACGTGCGGTAGAAAATCTGAGGGGCAAAGGGTTCTCAGGAGTGTTCTAGAGGGTGAGAGGTTCTGATTGGTTCAGGGACAAGTTTGGTCTCTAACATAACGAGAGTTATGGGTTGCGAAATGGGCCTAGGCCTCTTTTCTGTTTTGTACTTATCTAAGCATTGCTTTTTTATATACCGGGGACTCCCATCTCGATGACTGGGAATGATTCAGGCATGTGAATCTATGAAAGCTCCAATACTGGAGTGATCTGGAAAACAATCAAGACAATTGTCCAGCTTCAGACAATCCTGTAAGACATCCCCGGCTTAAATAAATTAAAACTAGTTTTAAAAGGCTTGGTGCCCCAAAATGTTATTTTAATCCGGACGGTTTACCAACTATACCCTTAATCCAAAATAAATCTCTTTTTAATAAAAAAAACACAAAGGTCATGGCCAGAGACTAGAGTGGGGGGATTAGAAAACACCCTCTGGGTTTTGCCTGCACACCCGGCACTTTACTTGCAGGTTATTGTAAATGAGACAATATCCTTCTGACACAGTTTTGTCTCCAAACGATACTTTCAGCTAGCCTTAATAGTAAAAGGCACATGGCTTTCGTTTCTCCCTTGTTGTCACTGAAGCCCCAGCAGAACAAAGCACCATGCACTTTTTGCACATTTTACAGTGCACAAAGAATGCAGTTTCTTCACCCAATATTAAGCACTAGAAACCAGATCTCATGTCGCGGCCTTTGCTTATTTGTACTGCCTGGGAAAAGAAATAGTTATTCATGTTGTTTTAAATTACATACCAAGTGCTGTAAAGGTACAATCTTATTGAACAATTTTCTCATCATATTGATGCCTTTTAATACTGGTTTTTAGTGTAAACAAATGTCACTCATTTTATGAAATTTTAGGTTGTATTTGCCTTTTTGTTGTGACTTATGGCTCAGTAGAGCCAAATAAAGTATTTGCTGATGGTGTGGACTGATGACCCGGTGGAAACCCTGCATATGTCACTTAATGGGACATCAGCTGGCAAGACTAGGGGTGGCACCCTTTTTCTTTGTGGAGTGTACTTATGGCTTTGTTTCGAATCCTATGCCAGCGTTCTTGTGACATTTGCATTATCTGAGCTATCCATCTTGCGATGGCACCCCCGGTTATGGTCTGTGAAGGATACAAAGAACTGGCTCCCTTTCCAGATTGCTTTTGTTCTCTAGGTAGTACATTGCAGCCCTAATAGTTTGCTTTATGCAAAACTGATTATGACCTTTGGTAGGAAAATTTGGTTCGGCTCTCACGACTAGACAGCTTGTGTATTTGCATGTATGCAACCTATGTGGCAAGTGCTTGTAACTCAATGACTGAAATGTCATTTGCAATTAGGAAGGCTGTTTTCAGTGTGACAAATTAAGTTTTGCACTGTGCAGTAGTTCAAAGGGGCCTCTTATCAACTCTATTCCTTTTACAATGAACAACTTTAGGTTCAACTTAAACTGTGAAATGTTTAACTGCCTGTAGTTGGCCCTTTGTCAATGTTAATTTTTTTTAAAAAGGGGAGTACTTAAAATGCATCATACCCTGCAGTGCCCTTTTTATTTCTTGTGGAATGATTTCTAGGTTTTCTGGGAAAGAACCCATTAACCTTTTTTGTTTAATGAAATATGATGCAGAATATCTTCTTGGGTTGGTCTTTTGAAAGCAATGTCTGCACTCCACATTTGTTTATGAATGTCTTTGGTCTTGCTTTACATTTAGGGTTATAAATTGATCTCCCTACTGCATAGTAGAGGTTTGAAAAGAAGCTAATCAAATGATATTTAAGTCTTAGGCCAGGGTCTTTCGTTGCATTTTGGTAACGTTAGGGGGAGGAAAATGGCTCAGTGATCCAACAATCAGCTTACATCTGCGTTGATCTGAAGGTTAGCACTCACACAGAAAAAGGATTCTTACAAAAGCCATTATGATCAGACACTGAAAAGGGTGTACAAAACCTTGAGGATAGACTCTCTAATCTCAGTCTGTCTGATGGAATGGCCACTAAGAAAGTCCTTTTCCATGATAGATAAAGGTCAAATAATCAGTTATCACTACTATGGCTAAATCTGGCCTTCGATTTTCAAATTGGGTTATTTTTCCTTAGCAATCTACTTAACCAAGCAGCAGATGCAGACCCGTTCAACTTAAAATTACAGGAAGCGCCTGTATTTAGTCATTTCAAGTCAGTCCAACCTTGCAGTAGTGTCAAATGTCCAGTACGCCGAGCAGTCGGGAACCATGCAATCAAGTTCAGTAAATAACCATGGGTGGTGCATCTTTCAGAAATCCTGGAAAGCAGATCAGGTCTGCACTGATGTCTCCTAAAAAGGTTCCGCTGACAAGACGACCAGTCAGTAGTGCGAGTGCTAAAAATGTCAAGATCAGACATGAAGCCGGGATGCCACCATTTTCATAGAAAACTTAGGGCAATGAGAATTCTCTTGTTTCTTTCACCAATATTTTCAGTAGAAAGGAAACCCAATAAACGTTTGATGGATCTTTCAAAAGTGCATTTACTTTGGAACTTGGCTGTTGAAACTAAATAGTTGCTTGTAAGAGCAGTATTTTTTTCTGGGCGTTGCTGAACAGCTGGCGCCTGAGCTTCCCTCTGATGCAAGATGCCTGCCCCAGAAACCCCTTTTCTTTATTGCCATGTGCAGATTCTCCCAACCTAGCCTTTTAGTGGCTTTCAATTTTCCCTTGCTTCTTCCGGCCTTTCCGTTGAGCAGCTGTTAACAGTTACGGTTCCTCCACAGGGTCTACGTTACCACCTTAAACTTTGGCGCTTTGAAAAACAATTAAATCCCCTAATTGTCTGCGATGTGGGGGTGGCCCTTTGGACTTCCTCCATACTACATTGTCATTACCTATGTTGCAGCGCTTGTGGCAGGGTGTACTGACCACTCTTGGGTCTTCTCATGCTCCTTCATTGGGGCCATACCTTCACCATGCCTAGCCCAATTCCCTTTTCCTAATGTATGCTTCCACAACAGATTGAAACTCGATTGTCTCCAATCTTCCACGTTGTGGCCATATCCCAGAGCAACAGGTACAGATAAAACAGTCAGTCTGATGCTAACAGACAAAATCTGGACAAGTTTAAACTGATGGGAACTTGGACTCAGAAGTCAGCACGGATACTCCTCCAGTCACTAGAGGTGCATATAAACATTTGACTGTAGCAAACGCTTTGGCTCCGGCATCCTACCTTGGTTACAAGAAAAATGCAAATACAACATTACATGGGTTGCATAGACACCTTGGAGGCAAACGTACAAGTGTAGGAGGAAAACAGGACAGGTGTACCATTTCTGCCACGGAATGACTGCAGTGTCCCCTTCAGCTGGGGGGAAAAAAAAAAACATGAACTTGACTGTCAAGTAGCAGGACTGAACTGAATTCCTAGAAGACTGGCACAAAGCTCAGCTGATTGAAAAAAATTGAGCGAGGAACACTCAAACTGAGTTTGCTAAGGAGCCACAAGACCACCACACAGCAAATGTCCAGGAGAAAAATCATTTGGGTCAAAGAGCTGCTCCATTTCAGTCATAAATCAAGCATGGTGAGGCTGCATTATCCCAGACCATCCTGTGCCTGTTGGCTGGCTACATCCATTTTGTGGGGTTCAGTTCTGCAGGCGGACGGAGATTTTCTAATTCCAGGTTCATTTCAACCAACCTTCCAGTCCTCCAGAGATAGTATTCCATTAGTGTTTGCCAATAAAGCTCTGTTCCCTTCTGGACTTCAGTGTTTCTGGCTCTACAGTTAGTGACACGACTATGGCATGGCTTGAATGGTTACCCCCCCCATCTATTTTCTTTCCTAGGAACCTTTCACAGTGGGTTTCTCTTATTGTCAGTACTGATAACCAGTATCCTTTGGAGTGCCAAAGTGATAGATGGGTTCATCAAATCAGAGTTGACCCAGTGGCTCTCCAAAACAATATTTGTCAAAACTCCTTGGCATTGACGCTGCAGGGAGGCAGTTTTTCGATCGTTGCAGCTTGTAACCTAGAGATTATCATCAGTGTTGCAGAATTAGTGCTCCCTGGCACATCTGCATTATAGTATTGGTCTGTTTTGAGAGTCCTGCGTGGCACTGGTTCCTCAAGAAAAATCAGAGCTTCTAGAATTCTCCTTTCATTATGAGCACAGCAACAAAAGTGCAGAATCTCAATTCTGAATTTAGCACTGAGCATCAGGCAAGGCATAGCTACCCCTCCATGCCACACGAAATTTGTTAGCACATACTTCACCCTTTACCACTCTCTTTAGCATAGAATCGCTTTATAAAAATAAAATAAGAAAAATTCTAGCAAGACAGTACAACAAAGACTAAGGTCAAGTCTGAGGACATCGAAAACTTGCAGTACAGACTTCACAAAACCAAGATTAAAGCTAAAGGCCAACCTTTATTTTACTTTGACCCGATCAACAGAGCAGACCTACAGCAAGCACAGCAGCAGATATTTAAAACTAAACAATCAGTATTTCGCAGATCAGTACAGTAATAGAAGAAAACTCTGGCAAACATTCAAAATAAAGATTTATATGGAGGCCAGATCTATTTAAAGTGAAAGGCTTTTAATCCTTTTTGCAGCTTTACATTTTTGCATCGTTACATTGTTCAAAATATTGGAGGGTGTCTCAAGTACAAGCCTGTACTCAATTTGCTCTCATGCGAGGGTACCATTGCCAAATACATTAGCTATGAATATATTTGCGGTTGCCTGACAATCACAGCATATGTATCTGGGGAGGGGATACGGACCAAGTAAGGCTGCACTCCAAATACAATTTAATACACAAATTACTACTTACAACATCAAAAGAGCGAGGTATTCCTCCAGGCATTGCAGACCTAGCATCATGGGCTGGGAAAGGTTTCTCTGACCCAGGATGGAACGGAGCAGCTCCTGGTTCACTGGGTGAAATCTAGAAAGAAATTCATATTTAGTCGAGAATTCAACTTGCTTCCAACAGGTGTCAAAAACTTTAATACTGACAAATGAATTACCTGTTACAACCCCAAAACCTTCCAAATTTTTTGTACTATAAGATTGCTATATACAATACCAGCTGAGGAAGATAATGGGCCCAAAGTAAACAGACTTAAGTATAGCTGAAGTAAAAAACAAAAAAACAAGCATTGTAAATGCAATAGGTCTTGCATATGCTTAAGTAAGAGTGATTGGCGTGAATGACAATGTCTTTTACCCATGTGTTATGGAGTGGGTTAATGTGGTGTGTAGTGGAATTATGTGGGTTGGATTGGAATGGTTAGTTGAATTGTGTGGAGGGATTTGTGTTGTGGAATTAGGTGGCATGGTGAGCATTGGAATTGTGGATAGTAATTAGGTTGTATTTAGTGTATTGGAATTATGTGTAGTGGGGTGTAATTATGTGGAATGGTATTTTGTGTTGAGTGGTATGCAGTGGCACTTAATTATGTGTTGAGTTGAATTATGTGGTTTTCTGTCAAATTATATGGAGTGAATTGGAAATGTGTGGAGTTGAATTGTGTGGCGTTTAACTGTGGACAGCTTTGCCTTTTTGGTGATGGGGAAAAAAAAAAAATGGGTAGGAGCTAGGCTCTAGTTCTGCGTCTTTAGGCGTTAAAAATAAAAGACAAGCAAATACATATTACAGAGCTCCCATCATTCCCAGATCCCAAGCATGGGTGTTTTTTTAGGCCAGGCTCTTTGCAATTTGCTAGCGTTGGGGGAGGAAAATGGCTCAGTGATCTAACAATCACCTCACACATCTGCATTGATCTGAAGGTTAGAGTTTGAACCCTGGGAAGGCAAACTCGCTCTTCTGAGGTCAGTAAAGTGAGTCACATTAAACAATTAGTTACAGAGCTTAGGAGCAGAAGTTGATAGAAACATATTGTAACTGGTATAATTACAGTAATTCTTTGAATAATGATTGAACAACGAGTTAATCAGACCTACAAATCCAGGAATTCAAAGATAAAAAAAATCTGGCTTGGGTGAGCTAATCAAGCATAGTCCTGGGAAACTGGACATTACGGTTATTAATTTTTACATTTAATAATCTCCGGCGATACTAAAAGGATTTTATTGCCTTTTAGAATGAACAGCGGTGTGTATATATATGTCACCAAACAAGTAACACGCTGCACTCTCCCAGATTTGATAAAGATTTATTGAAGCCAGTTACACTCCTTCTCCACCTACGCGTTTCGACCAGCAGGTCTTGGTCACGGTGCCTAGCGTTAGTCCCTCCACGCTTTCCACTATTTATACCAAAAACCCAGTGAACAATTTATGATGCATACTGGGAATGGTAGTTCACTTTAAAAAAATAGCATCTATATGCATGCCAACATTAAAATGTTAAATCATTATGTGATATCTGACAATTGCATTAATCTTATAAAATAATTAGGACGATTATACCAAATTATACAAGTATATAAAGCAGTATTGGTTTTCTGAAGAGATACATGTGACATGGATTCACATTAGTATGATCATAAATATGATCATAAATATGATCAAATAGAATTAGTCTTAGTGACTAAAACGCGCTTCGCGCTAACGTTACATGATTGGCTCAGTGTCCACAATTAGAACATTTTAACTAATTATGCATGTCTGCATCTCTCTCCATTATGTATCCCTCACGATCTTTCTTTGTTTATGGGCTCAGTGCCCCAATAACTGCAAGACATTTCATATCTTATATTGGTCAAAGGTCTAAAAGTCTTTTACAGATTTGATATTTAGGTTACTTTTTATGATATTTCACTCCTTTTTAAGTAATGTTTCATTTCTTCTGATTACAGTACAGATGCCATGGTATCCTTACAGATGTATGTGTAATTCTTCATCCCCGTTAAGTCCCATCGGGGATTTGGTCTTAAATCTTATTATTAACCTAGATTCCAGGCGTCTTAGTTTTAGAGTTCTATTCCCACCTCTCTCATGGATGGGTACCGTTGCCAATCCACTATATGTCATATCCTGCCATGTTTTTCTCTCATGCGTTGTCATATGTTTTGCCATGGCATATGTCAAGTCTCTGTTCTGTATAGCCCGTATGTGTTCTAGGATGCGTTTGTTTAAGGGGCATATCGTGCTCCCAATGTAGCGTTTCCCGCAATGGCATTCCAACATATACACCCCACATGAGTGGTTTTACACGTTATGGTATCGTTGATGTTGAAGGTTTTGCCTTGTGGATCCTTGATTGTTTTCATACTTCTCCCGATTTTACAGGCCTTACATTGGCTGCATTTCTTAAATCCCCTTTGCATTCCTTGTAACCACATACTTGGCTGATTCATTTCAAAGTGGCTTCTGACCAATTTATCAGACAACGATGGTGCCTTTCTGTAGGTTATTTGCGGTTGATCACCCAACTCTTTGCCGATGTCTGGATCTTTGCTTAGGATGTTCCAGTATTTTTTTAGGGATTTGCGAATTTTAAAACTCTTTGCTGTATGTCATTACCATTCTTATAGGTTCTTTTTGTTGCGTCTCCGTATTCACATCATTTTTGTTGATCAATGTTTCAGCTCTTGTAAGGCACCTAGCTTTCATTTCTCCCCGTTTGATATCATTATATCGATAGCCTCTTTGTAAAAACCGTTTTTTGGTGTCTTTAAATTTAAGATTCATCTCTTTTCTGTTTGAGCAGTTCCTCTTCATCCTGATAAATTCACCGTATGGTATATTTCTTTTTAGTGTCTCTGGATGGAAGCTCTTACCGTGTAGCACACTATTGGTTGCCGTGCTTTTCCGGTAGACAGTTGTTTCTATTTGATCTGCTTTTACATATACTTTAGTATCCAAGAATACAATTTCACTTGAACTGATATTATAGGTGAATTTCAGGCCAACATTATTGTTGTTCAATATGTTGAAGAACTCTACAAACTCATTCTCGGTTCCATTCCAAAGGAGGAAGAGGTCATCTATAAAACGCAGCCACAATGCCACTTTGGCTACATGATGGTCATTTTCTTCTCTCCAAGCTATGGTCTTCTCCCACCAGCCCATTACTAGGTTGGCGTAGCTTGGAGAGAAGGAAACTCCCATGGCAGTTCCGCAACATTGGGAGTACATGTTCTTATTAAAAAGGGATACATTGTTCCTTAAACAAAGTTCTATCATTTCAATGACCATCTGGCAGTGTTGAAGTTGTTCTATAGGTTTTTGTTTCAAGAAATATTTAATCGCTTTTATGCCTATGTTGTGATCAATAGACGTATAAAGAGACACTACGTCAATGGTTACCAGCATGTAATCCTTACACCATCCGGTGTTCATAAGCATTCTCAGGAAATCCCCAGTGTCCCCAGTGTCCTTGATGTATGATGTTAGTGAATAGTGTGCCCTTCGTCCTTGGACTGCTTTGTTGAAGAATGGATTAAACGAAGGAGCGCCCGACGTATGCTTTCCTCAGACGCCGCCAAAGTTGGACAGAAATTGCCGGAACACGGCTCATGCTCTGTCGGAGTGCCGCTTGGATTTGCACTGCGGTAGAATTGAACCGGCCGGTTCAACTTTGAAGAGGATCTATAAAGGGGAAACGCTCAGTGTGTGAGCCTACGCTACATTAGGATCGTAAGGGAAGAGGAGACGCTTCCCGTGACTGCAGCGCCATCTCCAAAAAGGAAGGAAAAAAGAGGTGAGCGCGAAGCAGGCCCTACGTACAGGCACACACAGGAGAGTCGCAGCGAGTGGTAGGGAACTACGAGCAGCACACGAAGTGCGACCAGTAGCTCCCGCGAAGAAAGAAACACTGCCCAGATAAGATTATAATTGATAGAAGCCATTTAAATACATGCAATAACTCCTTTTAAACTGCATAGTCCTACTTTCAATCAGAGTCGGGGACACGTATATTGACTGTGTATATCTGACTTAAATTAGGTTTGTTCAGTGAGAACCATGGAGGAGAGAGCAGTGAAACGTGCCCAAAGGGCGGAATTAATGTTTCAAAAAGGCAATAAATCTTTAAGCCACGGAAGAGAGGATGCTAAATTAACCAGTACAGGAGAAGCGACATTAAAACAAATGTATATCCAATTGGAGAGACTATTAAAAAGGAAATAACCAAGAGCTGGGAAATTCTCACGCTTGAAAAATACATAGAATGTGAAAGAGTACCCAGAGGCCTTCGGATTTTTACCCTACCTAACCATCCCGACACGAAACCAGAAATGCTGGAAGAGTGGGGCAGAAATAATATGCAGTGTTCGCATATGATGCTCTTTTTTTTTTTAATGAAAAGGTCAGGTAAAAACAAATGTAGCTTATACATTCGTCTAGAATAATCCAATTCATACAGCGCTAAATATATACATATATACAATTTACATATTTAGTTTATACCCTTTTACTATTCCGCCATAGTAATAAAGGTTCCCATAATTTCATACCCTTCATCTTTGCTTTACGCCCTTTACATTTATACAGTGATATTTCCTGTGCACTAATGCACAAGTTACTAACTTGTGTAACGATATATCTGTAAGAGACAGTAGTTAGTGACAGATTCCTTACCTTAGAATATCCCCAGGCGTCAGGCTGGATCCGGAAAGTTTTGCGTAGCAGTACCCTTGCGCGTCGGTAGGCGGCGTCGTGCGGCTCCGCGTCCGTCGTCGGCGTCGTGATCGCCGGGATGACGTCGCGGGCAGTACTTAGGCGCCGCCCCTGCGCGCTGACGTCAGTTCTGTACACGACTTTCCGCGCCAGGAACGCAGAGCCATGCAAGAAGCTGTCACAGGTGTCTGAAAAATACTAGGGCCCTGAAAGGGATGTCCTTAACCCTAGAAATCAGTTCGCAGAACGGGGAGGATGGGTGGGCGGTAGGAATCTGTCACTAACTACTGTCTCTTACAGATATATCGTTACACAAGTTAGTAACTTGTGCATCTGAAAGAGACACGTTAGTGACAGATTCCTTACCTTAGAATAGATACCCCAGCAATACCAACCCCGGTGGTGGGTCTGCGAACAAAGATCAGACAAGGAAGTCCTGGAGGACAGAACGGCCAAAGAAGCCGTCCCTCCGGACCTGACTGTCAAGGCAGTAATGCTTTGTAAACGTGTGCAGCGAGGCCCACGTAGCTGCCTGACAGATAACCGGCAGCGGAACACCGCGGCCCAAGGCCGTGGTAGCAGCCGTTGCCCTGGTGGAATGGGCACGCAGCCCAACAGGAGGCTCCTTCTTGGCCAAAGAATAGCAGGTCTTGATGCACAAGGTAACCCAGCGGGAGATGGTCCTCTTGTGCACCGCCCGACCTTTTGGCGCCCACGTAGCCAACAAAGAGCTGGTCATCCACCCGGAAGTGTTTTGTGCGGTCGATATAGAAGGAGAGCGCACGTTTTGGGTCCAGACGGTGGAGCCTCTCTTCCTCTCTGGAAGGATGCGGAGGCGGAAAGAAGGTGGGCAAAGTGATGGTCTGCCCAATGTGGAAAGCAGTAACCACCTTTGGCAAGAAGGACGGACGCGTCCGAAGAACAACCTTGTCTGGATGAACAGACAGAAAGGGAGGTTTGCAAGATAGAGCCTGGAGCTCACTCACCCGCCGAGCGGAGGTGATGGCCACCAGAAAGGCTGTCTTCAGAGTCAGAAGACGAAGAGGACAGTTATGCAGAGGCTCAAAGGGAGCGCACATTAAAAGGTAAGAACCAAGTTCAAGTCCCACTGAGGCATTACAAACGGAACAGGAGGGAAGAGGTGAGTAATGCCTTTTAAGAACCTGTTAACAACAGGGGACTTGAAAAGGGAGGGCTGATCAGGGAGCCTGAGGAAGGCCGAGATAGCACAAAGATAACCCTTGATGGTACCCAGGGCAGAACCCTGTTGGGCCAGAGAGAGAAGGAACAGAAGGACCTCAGAAAGAGGGGCAGAAAGGGGATCCACAGCCTTTGCTGTGCACCATGCCACAAATTTGTTCCACCTGCAGGCGTATACCACCTTAGTGGAGGGACGCCTGGCTGCCAGAATCACATCACAAACTTCGGGAGGCAAGTCGAAAGGAATCAACTGCCGCCGCTCAATCTCCACGCAAGCAGGTGTAGACTGGACAGGTTCGGGTGGAGGACCGTCCCCTGCTGCTGCGACAGAAGATCCTCCCGAAGAGGCAGACGGATCGGGGGATCTATGCTCATATTGAGTAGCTCGGGATACCAAACTCTTCGAGCCCAGTCCGGAGCCACAAGAATGACTTGGGCCCGGTCGTGCCGAATCTTCTTCAACACTCTGGGTAGAAGTGGTATAGGCGGAAAGGCGTACAACAGACCGCAACTCCACTCGCGACGAAAAGCGTCGCCGAGCGAGTGCCGCCTTGGAAATTCCAACGCGCAGAACTGATGACATTGCGCGTTCTCTTCGGTGGCGAATAGATCTAACCAAGGCTCTCCCCACTGTAGAAAGAGTCCTTGCGCCACTTCCGAGTGAAGACGCCATTCGTGATCCATCATGCACCTGCGGCTGAGTTCGTCCGCCCTGGCGTTCAGAGAACCTGCCAGGTGTTGAACCATCAGGAACATGCCCTGATGTTCCAGCCATGCCCAGAGGCGCAGAGCCTCCTGACAAAGGGTCCAAGACCCCACCCCGCCCTGTTTGTTGCAGTACCACATGGCGGTGGTGTTGTCTGAACACCTGCACTACCTTCCCTTTGACAGAGGGAAGGAATGCCTTGAGTGCAAGCCGGATCGCCCGGAGCTCCAGAAGGTTGATATGGAGCCGGGACTCCGCCGGAGACCAGAGGCCTCTGATCTCCGCCTCTCCCATGTGACCGCCCCATCCCAGAAGGGACGCGTCCGTCACAACTGTATGCTCTGGCTGGGGAAGGGAGAGGGATCTGCCCATGACCCATTGCCGGTTCGAGAGCCACCACTGCAACTGTTTTGCAGTCCCCTCCGAGATCTGGACGTGATCGGACAGGTTGCCCTGGTGCTGCGCCCACTGGAACTTCAGGTCCCACTGCAGAGCCCGCATATGCCATCTGGCATGATTGACCAGCAGGATGCAGGAGGCCATGAGGCCCAGCAGCCTCAGGGTCATCCGTACCGAAACCCAGGATAAAGGCCGAAAGATCGGAATCATAGCCTGAATATCCCGGACTCGCCGTTCGGGAGGATAGGCCCGAAACTGCGTCGTGTCCAGAACTGCTCCGATGAAAAGGAGCTGCGGAGAAGGAATTAGATGCGACTTCGGCACATTGATGGAGAACCCCAGCGAGTGCAGGAGTTCGGCCGTAGTCTGGAGGTGGGAGACGACTGCCTGGGACGAGCCCGCCTTCAGCAGCCAGTCGTCGAGGTAGGGGAAGACTGAAACCCCTGCCCGGCGCAGATGAGCTGCGACCACCGCCATCACTTTCGTGAACACCCGAGGGGCACTGGTAAGGCCAAAGGGGAGCACGGTGAACTGAAAATGCTCGGGGCCTACCGTGAACCGAAGGTAACGCCGGTGGGCCGGCAGGACGGGGATGTGGAAATACGCGTCCTGCAAGTCCAACGCTACCAACCAGTCTCCAGGGTCGAGGGCAGTCAAGACCTGAGCTAGGGTGAGCATCTTGAACTTCTCCTTCCGGAGGAAGCGATTGACGTTCCGGAGGTCCAAGATAGGACGCATGTCCTCCTTGTCCTTTTTGGGCACCAGAAAGTAGTGGGAGTAGCAACCACGCCCTACTTCTGGGGTCGGAACATGCTCGATGGCCCTCTTGGTCAAGAGGGCCGTGACTTCCTTCTGTAGAAGCACCAAGTGATCCCCTGACATGCGGTGGAATTGAGGTGGCATGGCTGGGGGTGGTCTCGAAGGGGAGGGAGTAGCCCCTTCGGACAATGTCCAAGACCCACCTGTCCGAGGTGATGGTGCGCCAGTGGGGAAGGTGATGGCGGACCCTGCCCCTACTGGCGTGCCGTGCACCTGAAAGGAGGGACTAGGAGGGCTTGGAGGCCGCGGACGGGTTGGAGGTGGTGGCCTGACCCGCACGCTGGTTGCCCGACCCGCCACGGCGGAATCCACGTCCTCGGCCACGCGAAGACGCCTGCTGCGCGGGCCGGTGGCTGGGCTGCTGACGTGAAGGGGCGCCCTACCGTGGCCACGATAGGGGCGAAAAGCAGAAGGCAGCGGAGGGCGTGTAGCAGTAAGGCCCAGGGACTTGGCAGTAGCCCGTGAGTCCTCAAAGCGCTCCAACGCATGGTCTGCTTTGGACCCAAAAAGACCGACTCCATCAAAGGGCATGTCCATGAGAGTATTCTGGACATCCCCTGAAAAACCAGCAGGCGCCCAAAGAACGTCAGTGAGGGCGTCGTTAAACGGCAGCACAGTCTCCGCAGAGGAGGCTGCCGGCTGAAGCACCTCTGTCAAGATGTTAGGCTTGACCGTCAAAGTAGGGAGCTGGAGACGTAAGGCCCCAGCAGCCCTACGCAACACCGTACCAAAATTGGCCCCCTCCTCCGTAGCCACGGGAGGAGACAGCATGCCAGTGTCAGGGGAAGTATCCAGACCACTGGCCTCCCCTAGACTCTCTGTCCAGTCCTCATCATACTGACAGTTGCGCGTCAGAGGGTCATCAGACCCCTCCCAGTCCTCCTGGTCCTCCTCTGGTTCAAAATAAGGAGGAGGAGGGACATTTGGGACCCAAGGTCCCATCGGCGCCGGAGCCGGCGTCGAGCGACGTCGCTCCGGGTCCATGTCCGGAGCCGGAAGGAACTGGGGAAGACGCCGCCCGGAGCGGCGTCGAGAACGGCACCGGAGACATCGGCGCCGGCGGAGGTGTCGTGAGGTCGACCGGCGTCGATGGGGGTTGTGGAGCCGGGATCGAGGCCGGGGCCGAAGCCGGGATCGAGGCCGGAGGCACGGGCGACGCCGGGGCCGGAGCCGCCGGCGACGCCGGAGCAACCCCATCAGGGCCCGCGGGGCCCGAAGGCGCACCGGATGGGCCTGAAGGCCCGAAGAGGCGGGCCATGGCCGACAGGAACTCCTGTACCTTGGCCGGATCCGCCCCCGAACCCGGGAAGGGCGGGTATGGCGGGGGCGACTCCACAGGCAAGTCCGGGGCCGCGGGGCGGGACGGTGCCGGGAGGGGCCTCAGCCGAGTCGCGAGATCGGCGAGGCGAAGTCCGAGAGCGACGATGCTTCTTGGACTTCTTGTGCTTAGACTTACCGGACGAAGAAGACTTCGACGCCGACGACCGGTGTGCACTCCGCGAGCGACCCCTGGACCTCTCACGCGACCGGGGCCTCCGTGGAGCCGAATGCCGGGCCTCGAGGAGCTTTCGAGACCGCTCTCGCAAAGCTTTCGGGTTGAGGGCCTGGCATTCGGGACAAGACTCGGTGTCGTGGCCTCGGCCGAGGCAGAAGAGACACTCCCAATGCGGGTCGGTGACGGACATCATCCGCGCACAGGCGCCGCATCGCTTGAAGCCGGGCATCCCTACGACACCTTTAAGTTGGAAAAAACAGTGAAAAAATCACCAAAAAGTATGGTCAAAAATTGACCAGGGCACTGCTCTTCCCGGATCTGCGCTTGCTGGCGCGGAAAAAGAAGAACTGACGTCAGCGCGCAGGGGCGGCGCCTAAGTACTGCCCGCGACGTCATCCCGGCGATCACGACGCCGACGACGGACGCGGAGCCGCACGACGCCGCCTACCGACGCGCAAGGGTACTGCTACGCAAAACTTTCCGGATCCAGCCTGACGCCTGGGGATATTCTAAGGTAAGGAATCTGTCACTAACGTGTCTCTTTCAGATACTAATCATTCTATGCAACCAAAGCTGGTACGTAGGTGGCTCTGCATCTTTCCACGCTGTTGCTATTAACAGCCGGGCTATAGCAATTGTCATAAACACAAAATCCCTATGTTCCGAATTCAGGTTTGCCCGGCTATCATATCCCAATACCATTAATGCTGGAGTAATCATTACTTGCTTATCTAGTGTTTGTGCCCAAAATTCTTCTATGCTTTGCCTAAGTTGCAGAAGCTTAGTACAGGAATAAAACATATGAACACTATCAGCAGGACCTATCTGACATCTTGGGCACTTATCTCCCCTCTTCCCCCATGCATACAATTTTGCCGGCGTATAATATAAATTGAACAGAGTTTTATATTGCTGGGCTTTTAAATTAGCAGATAAGGTTTTTACCCCTAGTTCAATTACCATATCCAGATCAACATCCCCATCCCCCAGTTTCTCTGCCCATTTTGATTCAGTTTTTTCAATATCATCTGGAAGGGTTTTTAATAATTCCAGATAATATTCCCTAATTCTACTATCAAAACGTTTACAGATTTCTAGTAATGGGATCTTCTCCAGCTTATTAGAATCCTGAAGAAATTGTTTTAAACACCTTTGTATCTGTAAGTATTTATACTGTGTGTTATTCTTTACCCCGAATTTCTGTACTAAGTCAGTAAACGGCATTAGTTTATTATTCTGACATAGATCTACCACACTGATTATACCAGCATTCTCCCAGTTTCTAGCCATACCATCATAAATGATTTCCGGCAGAACAGTTGAGCGCCACAAGGGGAATAGCGATTTTGCCTGGGGATCCTCAAAACTTTACTAACTTTTTTCCAAACCTTCCAGGCACCTTGAATACATTTGAACCTTATTTTTTTAAATAACTTGGTTCTACCTGCCTCAAAAAGAGCCCGTCTGCTTCCTTTCCTAAGGACAGTTGATATATTGTGGGTAAACCAGCAGGACTATCCTTTTTGGCCAAATAGAATTAAACCACTCATCTGTTGGAGGGCAACAGCCCAATAATAAAATAACATATTTGGCGCCCCCATCCTCCCCGTTCTCTAGGTAGAGTCAATAAATTAAATGCGCGGCGTGTTTTATGATACCCCCATATAAATTTCGAGAACGTAGCACTAACTTGTTTTATCTTTTCTTCTGCTAAATCTAGCGGGATCGCTCGAAAAAGATATAATAGCTTTGGGAACATTATCATTTTAATAATATTAATTCTACCAACAATTGTAAGGTAGAGTCTGTCAATTCGTTTGAGTTCTCTAGTTATTTTCTCTATCACCGGGTCGATATTAACCGCCCATAACGTGTCTATTTGACTTGTAATATTCACCCCTAGATATGTAGCCACTCCACATCTTCGGGAATCTTGTAATTGACACTGTGATGAGCATATAATTTGAGTTTTCCCCTTATTCAATAAGTAGCCTGTTCTCCTACCAAATCCCTCTGCCATCCTTTCAATTTCTCTAATTGCACTCACTGGTTCACTTGTTATTATTGCCACGTCATCAGCATATGCTAAAATCTTGGTTTCAAAGCCCTTGGTACTTACAGGTTTTATTGCTTGATTCTGTACAATTTGCATTATAAATGGGTCCATATATAAGGCAATAATATTGGTGAGCAGGGGCAGCCTTGTCGTGTTCCTCTGGCAATCTCGATCTTCCTTGAGGTATTACCCATTATTTGTAACTGAGCATAAGGCTGATAGTACATTGCTTGTAAAGCCCGAACCATCCGCGGACCTATTCCCCTATCTACCAAGGTATCCCATAAATACTGCCATGACACCCGATCAAATGCCTTTTCCGCATCCAGGAGGACCACAGCCACCGCCCTAGATTCTACTTCCGCTATATCTAAAATTGCAATAACCCGTCTAACGTGGTCTGTGGTCCCCCTGCCTGGTACAAAACCATGCTGCCAAGGTGAAATCAAAGTTAGTATAGCCCCTTGAAGTCGCTTAGCCATAATTTTTGAGTACAGTTTAGCGTCTGAATTCATCAGAGATATTGGCCGATATGATGCCGGCATTTCTGCCGGTTTCCCTTTCTTCGGAAAGATCACCACATCAGTTCCCTGCCATGATACAGGGGGGATTCCGGTATACTGTACTCCCAAAAATAAATCATACAGCATTGGAGCAATTTCCTGTATCAGAATTTTATATACCTCTAACGGTATCTTGTCCGGGCCTGCTGCTTTCCCTGCTGACAAGACACCAATAGCCTCCTGAACCTCTTCCAGCGTAACTTCTGTTTCCATTACCTGCGCTGTAACTTCATCTATTTTTGTTAAGATTGGCCAGCTGTCTTCCCGCTCTAATATGCTCATTCCTTGCGTATCTACCTGGTATAGTTTAGTATAAAATTCTTCAAAAACCTCCATTATTTTATCTGGGTCATTTACAATTTGTCCATAATTATTCCTAATTTCCTGTATATTATTTCGAGTGCTTTTCTGCCTTGCTCGCAATGCCAATAGCCTACCTACTGTCTCCCCATATTCATACATTTCCCCCGATGGGTTTGGTATGCCTGGGCCACCCTTTCCTGAAAAAAGTTATTAAATTCTGCCTTTATTACTACTAATTTCAGCCTATGTTCCCGAATTTGTTCTTCCGGTTTCCCCTCCCTGATCATAATCACATGTTCTGCCTCCAAGCATGCCAATTTACCCATTAGTATATCAACCTCGGACTTTCTCTGCTTACGAACTCGTCCCACATAACTAATTACTTCTCCCCTCAATCCAGCCTTGAAAGAGTCCCATACCACATTTCGAGAGGCACTATACCTGTTAACATCAAAGAATTCCCTGGCCCAATGCTTAATATAGCTACAAAAATCTTCACTAACAAGTAATTTCTTATCAAAAGACCAAACACTCGATTGTCTTCCCTTACTAGTTCCTATTAGCTCTAATATAAGTGGATTATGGTCCGAAAATAACTGCGGGAGCTTCTTAATTTTAACGCGATCTATTAATCTACGCGAAGCTAAAAAGTAATCTAACCGGACATACTTCCTATGGGGATGCGAGTAATATGTATATCCTGGATCCCCTTCTTTTTTTTCCTTCCATATATCAGTTAACCCGTGGCTAGATTGAAAATTAATCAATGCTCTATATACCCTTGGTTTCTTTCCTACATATTGCTTAGTCTGATTTTTGGTAGTCTCTAAATGTATATTTAAATCGCCAATCACAATCATAGGTTCAGGCCAGGTCGCCAATTCCAACTTCTCCCATATTTCTGGATCATCCTGGTTCGCCCCATATATGTTAACCACTGTGATCCCCATAGCTAACCTTACTATTACCCAGCGTCCCCAGTTATCAACTGCAACCCTCTTGGCCTTACCCATGTAATGCTTAGTATAAATTGCTACCCCTCTAATCATCGAGGTTTGGGTGGAACAAGCCACCAAATTATATCCCCTAATCACTAAAACATCTTTATTCTTCCACGGAATATGTGTTTCCTGAAAGCACATTACATCTGGACTAATAGTTCTAAGTATCTCATAAGCTCTTCCACGTTTGTGCTTATCATTCAGCCCTCCAACGTTAATTGTACAAAACTTGAGACTACTCATTTTGAGCTATACACAACAGTTTAGCGCCCTCCTTATTCATTTTTAATTTATATATACCTTTTATACCTGCCTTTCCTTTTTCAGTTTTCTGACCCCCTTGCCCTCACCCACTACCCCTACCCCCAACCTCCCATCCCCACATCCCCCACCCCCTGTCTGCCCCCCTGTCCCCACTCCCCATGCTCACCCTCCACCGTGGAAGCTTCCAGACCTAAGTCTGAGTGTGTGATGACGCAGTGTAGCAGCATGATCAACAAAACCCCAATACTATTCTAGCTAAAAATAAACCAAAGAGATAGAAGAGAAGAAAGCATACTGAAATATGGGCTACGCAAGTACCAGATACATTAAACCTCAAACAGCAATGGGTCAAGCTATTACGATCTGAGTACTTCTTATGTCCCCTTATTACTAATCCTCCAACATCCCCTATCCATTAATACTCTCACAATCTCTTATTGTACTCTATTCTAATTCCAAAAAAACCACAAAAAAAAACCACCTAGCCCCTTATCTCCGCCAAGGCCACCTTAGCTTTAACCTCAGAATTATAATAAGAAGTACGGCCTCCTATGATTATTTTTAATTTAGCAGGGTTTATCAAATAAGCTTGAGCCCCTTTGGCCTGAAAAGGGGCTATCATCTGTCGCAGCCTCCAGCGTCTCTCAACGGTAATACGACAAAAGTCCGGTCTTACAAAAAGGCCACATCCTCCACCCTCCGTTTAGCTTCTGGTTTGGCTTTCTCCCAAATGTTTTGTCGCAATAGGAAGTTCCCAAAAATACCAGGATAGCCCTAGGTTTAACGTCTGGACCAGTTGGTTTCCTTAGATTGAAGGGGATTCTATGGGCGCGTTGAACTTCCTGCTGCCAATTCCACCCTTCCAGATCTGGAAATGCTTTGCTGAGAAGATCAACCATAAAGAGGCGTGTGTCTGATCCTTCGCGTCCTTCCGGAATATCAAAAAGCGCAGATTATTACGTCATTGGTAATTTTCCTGTTCTTCTAACTTCCACTGGATATCAGACAATCTAGCTTCATGTGCCTCCGATTGAGTCTGCACCACTGATACATCCTCCTCCAGGACTCTAGTACGTGACTCTAACTCACCCAGTCGTTCACTAATTGAGTTACAAATTTTGACCACTTTGCGTACTGAGCCTTGCATCTTCCGAAGGGCAGATTGCGATCGTCTACTATCTTGCTTAGCCTCTTCCCGGTGTGATGCGATTGCTTGCAATACTATTTCCAAACTTGATGTTGCGCTCTCCTGGTCCTCTGCGGCTGCCTTATCTGTTACAGCGCCACCCAGTTGTGTAGTTGGGAAATAATCCCAATTCAACTCTTCTTGCACTGTAACTTTCTTCCTTGCAGCTTTTTCTGCCCGACTCGACCTCCTTCTTGCTTTACGCCTAGATGCTGCGGAATCTACCTCGCTGATCCAGCTTCCGCTAGATCCTGATAGCGATATAGAGTCATCCACTGAACATGTAGCGTCAGATAATGAATAAAAACAATCTGCAGTTTCAGTATCATTCCCCTTTTTCGCGCTCATGACCTTGTTTAAATCCATTACTGGCTCGGCCTCGATCCCCTCACGCCGATCTCCACTATACTGTGAGGGATGTAGAGGTAGTTGATCCCTTTCTTGTACTCCCTTACCTTTCCCTTCCTCCTCTTCTTCAGGGTCTGCAGCCCTGCTCACCCCAGAGTTATCAATATCAAGGAGTTGAGGAGTGTCAGTTAGCAGGGTTAGTTGCTGGGAGATTGCCAAAGGGGGTGGGGGGGTACTATCTATTACTAAATCTGTTAACGTGTCTCCATTGACCACATCATCCCCCTCTTCACTTACAGTTACCCCCTCATGATATGCCTGTTGTGGGGTATCCTTACCGCTAGCCTTCTCCTTCAAATTGTCCTTATTCCTTCGGTCGTTTCCTCCTCCTTTTCCATCCGGGCATTTTTCCACCCCTGCCCCCTGCATAGAGGTACCAGCAAGTTCTCCAACTGAGGTGCCCTTCTTGACCCCCTTTAATAAGTCCAGCACTGTGCTGCCGGGCTGCCGTTGTTGCCGAGTGTTTGCAGTCTTCCCTTTCGCCTCCAGGGTTACCTCATTCCGGTTCCCTTGACCTCGGCGTCCCTGGTAACGCGCTGTAGTATTTCCGGATTCGGAGCCAGTCAGCGTACTGCAGCCTCCAGGAGCTTCCAGAGCCGGCCCAGCCCCCGCTATCGCCGAGGCTCCGGTAGTCCTGGCCATGACTTTCGGCTTCATTCTACCTGGTGAGTGCAGCCCGGGGATGAAAAGCGTTTTGCCGCAAGAGAGTTTCTGAGTCACAGCAAATACCTCAGGCCGTCCGTATTTAAGCTTTATAGCCCAGGCTGCCACTGTCCCCACAATAGCCTCGAGGATTGTGCGTAATAACGGGATCATTCCTCTACTCTCATTACGGGGTTCTGCTGGAGCATACCGCTACAGACTGCAAGCGGTCACTTCAGCCGACCGCCATCTTGCTTCGCATAATATGATGCTCATAATAGTCAAATACGCTAAAATGGATGTGCAAGACTTGCACAAAAATATAGCCGAGCTGGAGGCTCGTATTTTGACTTCTGAACAAGAGGACGAATCCAAGAAATTAAGGAAGGAAATGGAACGTAACCTTGACAAACACGAAAGTGATGTTGAAGAACGCAAAGAACGTAAGTTCAGAAGGGATGAACACGACTGATTGTGGTACAATATTAACATTTGCAAAAAGATTTGAAACATTAAAGCAACATCTGAGTGTTAACAAAAAGCCACCAAAAGAATCCCCTAATACCACAGGAAGCGAGTCAGACACAGACTTCAGTGAAGGGGAGGGCCTAATACTACCAGGAAAACGTACTACTTTTTTAGACGAAATGAAATTAGTGTATCTGGATCAACAAATGCCAAGAGGAAGGGGAGGAGGACGGGGTACGAAACGAGGAAGGGGGAGAGGCCAGTCAACAACAAAATCAAACGACGCAAAACCAGAAGAAGCTCAGGAAAAAACAAAAGGATACCATCTTCGCAATCGGGTGACAAAGACGTAGAGGATGAGAAGTCAAAGGAACCATATTTAATCATCAATCTCTCCAAACATGTCTTAACAAGAGCTGAAGAAAGCCTTTTAAATAAAGGACTTACATTCTGTCCGGAAAAGCATTTTGACATTGTAGAAACTAAAATAGATCTTTACAAATATGTACGGAAATTAAAGTTGGCCAAGTACTTCAGTAGACAAGAGAGACAAAGTGCAGCAAATGTGGAAATGAGCGACAATTCAATAGAAGAACCAATACAAGAGTTTACAATTGGAGAAATCTCGAATTTAAGAACAGCGTATAGCCTAGCAAATGAAATAAATGAGGAGAACATCCCTGACACTCAACTGCTACAGGAGATGGGTATAAGAACGGACAAACACCTGATCACAAAGTTTAAAAATAAATCTAAATTCTGCCCAGCATTACATCCTGGGAATAAGATAGACACCTTTTATGAGTTAGTAACCATGGAATTGGAAAAAATGAGCAATGTTAAACATGGAGATAACAAAGAGAATCTCAGTAAGCAGGAACGCTCAGCATTGGAGTCACTTATGAATAATACTCTAATAGAGATAAAACCCGCCGATAAAGGAGGGAACATAGTTATTTTAAACAAGGATGATTACATTATGGAAGCAATGCGACAACTAAATGACATCAATAACTATGAAAAGCTCAAGAGAAATCCTATAAATGACATGGTTAAAGACTTGAATACCAAGCTTAAGAACTGGCAGGAGAAGGGTTTACTAAATGATCAGGAGGTACAATATTTGAGTAATAATGACCCGATAATACCAACCATTTATTTCCTCCCGAAGGTACATAAAACGCTAACAAAGCCACCAGGGAGACCCATTATTTCCAGCTGTGGGTCCCTATATGAAAATATCTCCACATATGTGGATTACTTTCTGGCCCCAATGGTCCCAACCCTAACATCATACATTAAGGATACTGGGGATTTCTTAAGAATGCTTATGAACACCGGATGGTGTAAGGATTACATGCTGGTAACCATTGACGTAGTGTCTCTTTATACGTCTATTGATCATAACATAGGCATAAAAGCGATAAAATATTTCTTGAAACAAAAGCCTATAGAACAACTTCAACACTGCCAGATGGTCATTGAAATGATAGAACTTTGTTTAAGGAACAATGTATTCCTTTTTAATAAGAACATGTACTCCCAATGCTGCGGAACTGCCATGGGAGTTTCCTTCTCTCCAAGCTACGCCAACCTAGTTATGGGCTGGTGGGAGAAGACCATAGCTTGGAGAGAAGAAAATGACCATCACGTAGCCAAAGTGGCATTGTGGCTGCGTTTTATAGATGACCTCTTCCTCCTTTGGAATGGAACCGAGAATGAGTTTATAGAGTTCTTCAACATATTGAACAACAACGATGTTGGCCTGAAATTCACTTATAATATCAGTTCAAGTGAAATTGTATTCTTGGATACTAAAGTATATGTAAAAGCAGATCAAATAGAAACAACTGTCTACCGGAAAAGCACGGCAACAAATAGTGTGCTACACGGTAAGAGCTTCCATCCAGAGACACTAAAAAGAAATATACCATATGGTGAATTTATCAGGATGAAGAGGAACTGCTCAAACACGAAGGAGATGAATCTTAAATTCAAAGACACTAAAAAACGGTTTTTACAAAGAGGCTATCGATATAATGATATCAAACGGGGAGAAATGAAAGCTAGGTGCCTTACAAGAGCTGAAACATTGATTAATAAAAATGATGTGAATACGGAGACGCAACAAAAAGAACCTATAAGAATGGTGATGACATACAGTAAAGAGAGTTTTAAAATTCGCAAATCCCTCAAAAAATACTGGAACATCCTAAGTAAAGATCCAGACATCGGCAAAGAGTTGGGTGACCAACCGCAAATAACCTACAGAAAGGCACCATCGTTGTCTGATAAATTGGTCAGAAGCCACTTTGAAATTAATCAGCCAAGTATGTGGTTACAAGGAATGCAAAGGGGATTTAAGAAATGCAGCCAATGTAAGGCCTGTAAAATCGGGAGAAGTATGAAAACAATTAAGGATCCACAAGGCAAAACCTTCAACATCAACGATACCATAACGTGTAAAACAACTCATGTGGTGTATATGTTGGAATGCCATTGCGGGAAACGCTACATTGGGAGCACGATATGTCCCTTAAACAAACGCATCCTAGAACACATACGGGCTATACAGAACAGAGACTTGACATATGCCATGGCAAAACATATGACAACGCATGAGAGGAAAACATGGCAGGATATGACATATAGTGGTTTGGCAACGGTACCCATCCATGAGAGAGGTGGGAATAGAACTCTAAAACTAAGACGCCTGGAATCTAGGTTAATAATAAGATTTAAGACCAAATCCCCGATGGGACTTAACGGGGATGAAGAATTACACATACATCTGTAAGGATACTGTGGCATCTGTACTGTAATCAGAAGAAATGAAACATTACTTAGCAAGGAGTGAAATATTATAAAAAGGAACAAAAATATCAAATCTGTAAAAGACTTTTAGACCTTTGACCAATATAAAATATGAAATGTCTTGCAGTTATTGGGGCACTGAGCCCACAAATAAAGAAAGATCGTGAGGGATACATGAATGGAAAGAGATGCAGATATGCATAATTAGTTAAAATGTTCTAATTGTGGACACTGAGCCAATCATGTAACGTTAGCGCGAAAGCGCGTTTTAGTCACTAAGACTAATTCTATTTGATCATATTTATGATCATACTAATGTGAATCCATGCCACATGTATCTTTTCAGAAAACCAATACTGCCTTATATATTTGTATAATTTGGTATAATCGTCCTAATTATTTTACAAGATTAATGTAATTGTCAGATATCACATAATGATTTAACATTTTAATGTTGGCATGCATATATATGCTATTTTTTTTAAAGTGAACTACCATTCCCAGTATGCATCATAAATTGTTCACTGGGTTTTTGGTATAAATAGTGGAAAGCGTGGAGGGACTAACGCTATACACCGTGACCAAGACCTGCTGGTCGAAACGCGTAGGTGGAGAAGGAGTGTAACTGGCTTCAATAAATCTTTATCAAATCTGGGAGAGTGCAGCGTGTTACTTGTTTGGTGACATATTGTTTTTCGGGGCAAGTCCGGCCCACGCGCACCAGCTGTGAAAAGTGCGCCCTTCATCCTTGGACTGCTTTGTTGAAGAATATATATATATATATATATATATATATATATATATATATACACATACATACATACATACATATATATATATATATATATATATATCACGATCAATTGTTCTTTGGAGGTAACAGAATAAAGCAGTCCGTGTAGCTTAAACGGTTAACTCACCTCCGAGAGCAAAGGGACTAGATAACAGCTTGAATACTCGACAACGTGAAATAGAAAATAAATCGTAAAATGACGGTTCGCAGTAACGTTGGAACCGCAAGAGATGTATTCATGGAGCGGTCTGTGCTGTGAAGACCAAGTACAAACCGGTTTCTGTAAACTTTTCAAGTGAGCGGCCAAGGTGCAGTCTACCTTTCTTGGATGCCTGAAACTGGAAGGGGAACACACTTGCAGTTTTGCCAGTCCTTGCCAGAAGTAGCAGCCTTTAAGGTTGGTGTTCAAATGCAGAAGGATTATGTTACTTACCTAGTAAGCATCTGTTCCTGGCATGTAGAGCTGTAGATTCACATGCTTTGCATACTCCTGCCATCTAGTGTTGGGTCCGGATGTTTGCAAGTTGTTTTTCTTCGAGAAGTCTTTTCCAGTCACGAGGAAATGTGACTCCTCCTTTCGGTGATAAGTGTCCCTGGGCATCAAATCCACTGTTAGATTGTTTTACAGCAAGAGGGTGACAATAGAGTAAGTGAGTGTACTAGAGATGTCCATGCGTATGTAATGGAAATAATGACAACTGCAACAACTACAGGTGCCTGGGGAGGTGGGAGGGCGCATGTGAACAAGAACAGATGCTTACTGGGTAAGTAACAAACCGTTCGAGGTAGTGTACTGTTGATACACATGCTTTGCATAGACTATATAGCAGTATTCCCCCAAAGCGGTGGCTAACCGGTAGGTGTTGCAGTTGTTTGAAAAAGTGTCTTTAGCACTGCTTGCCCTACATTGGTTGACGTGCTAACACATCCACACAATAGTGTTTGGTAAATGTGTGGTGTGGACCATGTTGCTGCTCTACAGATGTCAGCTATAGGAATGTTACCTAGAAAGGCCATAGATGCTTCTATTTTTCGAGTGGAATGCGCTCTAGGAGGTAAAGATAAAGTTTTTAGCTTTAGCATAGCAAGTTTGAATGCATTTAACAATCCATCTTGAAATACCAGATTTAGAGATAGGATTGCCTTTGTGAGGTGTAGCAAATGCAACAAACCGTTGCTTTGTCTTATGAAAAAATGTTCTTTCAATAGAGTATAATAACGCTCTTTTGACATCAAGTGTGGGAAGAGCTCTTTCTGCTACTGAATCAGGTTGAGGAAAGAACACGGGGTAACTCAACTGATTGGTTAATATGAAAAGCAGAAACCACTTTTGGAAGGAATTCTGGGTTGGTGCGAAGAACTACTCTATCTTTATGAAGCTGAAAGAAGGGTTCTTCTAAGGTTAATGCCTGTAGCTCACCAATTCTCCTTAGTGAAGTGATAGCAATGAGGAAGGCATCCTTCCATGAAAGAAACTGTAATGGACAATTGTGTAATGGCTCAAAAGGTGGACCAGTGAGTCTTGTAAGCATAATGTTCAGATTCCAAACTGGTGCAGGAGGTATTCTGGGTGGTATTACTCTTTTCAAGCCCTCCATAAAGGCTTTAATTACTGGAATCTTGAACAAAAGATAAATGTGGTCTGTTTTGCAAATATGCGGCTACTGCTGCAAGGTGCAATCGAATGGATGTGTAAGCTAGACCATCTTGTTGTAGATGCAAAAGGTAACAAATAATATTTTTAATAGAGGCATCTAGTAGATCAATATTGTTGTTGTTACAATATACAACAAATCTTTTCCATTTTGCCGCATAACATGCTCTGGGGGTAGGCTTTCTTGCTTCTTTAAGAATAGACTAACAATCTGGTGGCAAACTTAAGTAGCCGAACTCAAGACTTCAGGAGCCAAATCGCTAGATTGAGCACCTTGGGGTTTGGGCGTTTGATTTCTCCATGGTTCTGTGAGAAAAGGCTGCAATTGAGATGCAGCTTTTGATGTGGAACCACTGATAGTTCAAAGAGTGTGGTGAACCACGGTTGAAGGGCCCACGTGGGAGCCACCAAAATCAGTGTGAGCGACGTTTGCCTGAGCTGTCGAACCAGGAACAGAAGGGGGGTGGGGGGGGAAGAGAGGCGGAAAAGCATAGGCAAATGTGTGAGAAAGTGCCCTATTTCTGCATGGTTGCCCCCACTTTTTGCTGAATTGCTGATATGCTTTGACTCAGTGTGCCCTGGGCTCCTGCTAATCAGGTACCCAGGGCCGATGTTCTTTCCCCAAAACTGCATTGAAGTCTAAACCCAACTGGCATCTCTGGCCACAGGTCAGCCCCTGGTAAATGGTACCACAGGTACCCAGGGCACTGTGACCAGAGAAGGCCTCTAAGGGCTGCAGCACTTATTGTGCCACCCTTAGAGGTCCTGTTCCATTACACTCACATACTACCGTTGCAGGCTGCGTGTTTTGGTGCAGAACAAAGTGAAGAGTCGACATGGCACACATCTGTGTGCCATGCCTACAACCCACTGCCCTGGCATAGATCAGCCACCCCTATAGCTGGGTGCACTCTACCAGTGGTGAGGGTACAGGTGCATGAGCCCTGTACCCCTACAGTGTCTAAGTCCATTCTTAGACATTGTAAGTGCAGTGCTGCCATTAAGAGTATATGGTGCTGGGAGTTTGTCATTACGAACTCCACAGTACCATAATGGCTACCATGAAAACTGAGAAGTTTGGTATCAAACTTCTCAGCACATTAAACCCACACTGATGCCAGTGTAGGATTTAATGAAAAATGCACCCAGAGGGCATCTTAGAGATGCCCCCTGAAAACTAACCCACCACTAGTGTCCAGGCTGAGTGGCTGCTTTCAGCTGCCACCACCAGACAGGTTTCTGGACCCCTGGGTCGAGAGCCTGCTGCTCTCTGGGGAGTGAAAATGCACATCCGGGGACGAGGTGCCAAGCCTCCTCCCCCAGGATGGGCAGGGTTCACGAAGGGGAAGCTTCAAAGGCTTGCCGCCTTTGTGAGCTTCCCCAGGCCACTTGCTGCTTTCAGCAACTGGTCCCCACTGGTTCTGACCCCCACTTTGGGCGGGAGAACCGGCGGGAAAAATAAGTGAGGAAGAGAGGTGTGCCCACCTCTGCCAACTCCACCCCTCAGGTGGGGGAGGCGAGGTGAAGCACAACTCAGTCCCCGCCATTTTGCAGATGGGGGGTGGAGGGGGGGGGGGAACTCAGCCAACCAGGGGCAGACTCATGCCCCCCTCCCACTGGAGGGTGGCATAATAGGGGTTGTACCCACCCCAGGGCAGGGACCCATTGGTCCCTACCTTTTACCTACCTGTAACGCCGCTAAATCTAGTATTAAGGGGCACCCCTGAACCTTGCTTCGGCAGACAAGAAGAAACTACAAGAAGAAGAAGGATCGAACAGCCGTGCAGCAGCTAACAAGAGGAAGACGCCCGCTGACTTGGCCCCAGCCCTACCGGCCTGTCTCCCCCTTGAACCTGCTCCTGCGAAATCCCGGTGTGTCCTGCAGCCAGCAACCTCGAAAACCCCGGAGGACCTGCCTGCCTTCAACCACAAAGACTTTGTCTCCCATGAACACTGGATTTGTTCATCTGCAACCTCTGGCTCCGGCCGGACACCGTGGATCCGCCCCACTCTGCACCCGCCGTCCACGGCCCGAGCGGGCAAACACCACAAGGAGGTGCCCCCAGCGATCCGGACCTGAGATCCGGCGATCCTGACCTGAGATCCAGCGACCCCGGACCTGCCTCAAGCCTCCAGCCGACGCCTGCAGCCGAAATCCGGAAGGTACCCCCAACCGCGACCAGAAGCTGGTAAGAAGACCCGACCCCAAAAGGCACCCCTGCACCCGACGCCCCACGGCCTTGGGTGCCCAGACGGTGCCTAACCAACCCCTAACTTCCCAACTTGCCTCTCGAAGTAGTGGTCGCACCCTGAAGACCTTCGTCCCAGAGCCTGCAGTGCCTTTGCAAACTGGAGATTCCCCATTGAAAACAGGGCGCCAGACGTCGAAACAGCACCCTGCACCCGGCCGCCCTAGTGCCACTGAGGGTGCACCTTTGGTGCTACTTTGTTTCCCCATTTGCCCTGAGCTAAAGTCCAGGAGCTTTGCTCCCACACCCAAGTGGCCTGCTTGCCAGCAGGCACCAACCGGAGGCCCCCTATTCCCCATTGGATAACATTGGGCCTCAGCCTTCTGCACCCGGCCGCCCTAGTGCCACTGAGGGTGTAACTAGAGTGCATCCTTGACCCTGGGGGACTCCTGAGACTACCCTCAGAACCTCAACTCCCACTACCAAATACTTACCTCAAAACCGATAACACTATTTTCCTCCATAGGATAACATTGACTGTTTTTCCTGTGAAAAGTTTTTTTCTTGGAAAGAAATTCTTTAAAATTGTACTGTTTAACAAAAACGATTTTACTTACCTGTTTACAGGAAATGTCCCATAATAGTATCCAGGTATACTACTCGGAGTACAAAAATCTAAAAGTAACTTACCTGTAATCTTACTGAAAATCCCATTCAAAGTATATGTACTGTATTCTGAAAAGCATTGCATTATCAGTAACACTACTGTAATCCAATCAAAGTACATTTACAATTGCAATCCAAACTGTGTTACAATCTGTATATTTACTGCAAAGTACTTATCACTTACCTGTGCCAGGCTTGCTTGGTTCTAGGCAATAAAATACCTAAAAGAATATTTTTTATACAAAAACAATTGGTCTGAAGTTCAGTCTTTGAGTGTGTGAATTCATTTGCTGACTGAGTGTGTACAACAAATTCTTAACACTGTCCTCTGATACTGCCTTACTGCTCGACCACACTACCACAAATAGAGAGTGAGGTGCTATCTAACTTTGCCTCTGCCTACCTTTGGGGATCCACTGGACTCTGTGCACACTATACCTCACTTTGGTATAGTATATACAGAGCCAGCTTCCTACAATATCCCTGACCAATTCATCCATAGGGCATTGCCTTTGGATAGAGGGTGTGGGAACCTGGAGGCGAAGTTTGGACATTTTGATTTGTCCGGTGTGGCGAAGAGATCTATTTGAGGGAATCCCCATTCTTGAAAGTATGGAAGGAGAACTTGGGGATGAAGTTCCCACTTGTGTATTTGTTGCCGTATCCTGCTGAGGCGGTCGGCAATTTGATTGTTCACTCCTGGGAGATGCTCTGCCATAAGATGAATTCTGTGAAGGATTGCTCAACGCCAAATGGTCTGAGAGAGGCGTGATAGTTGCAGAGTGTCCCCCCCCCCTCCCTCCCTGTTTTTGTATATACTACATAGCTGTCATGTTGTCCGTGCGGACTAAGACAACTTTGCCTATGAGGTTAGACTAGAAAAGCTTTGAGCGCTAAAAATACTGCTAGAAGCTCTAGATAGTTGATGTGTAGATGTTTTTGCTTGATGTCCCAGAGACCCTGGATTGTGTAATCATGGAGAGAGATGGGCACTCTAACCTGATAGATGTGTGCTGTTAGCACGATCTGTGGAACAGGGTCGATCAAGGGCTGCCCTTTTGATAACTTTTGTGGATTCCACCACTGCAGAGAGCGATGGGTGCGGTTGTCTACCAACACTAGATCTGTTACTTGACCCTGTGACTGATTCCACTGACGTGCTAAGCATTTGCATTCTTGTAGGGGACGCATGTGTAGTCTTACATGAGGCACTATTGCTATGCCCGACGCCATCATCCATAGCAATTGCATGAAGGTTCTGGCTGGTAATTCTTTGTTGGCCTGACACTGAAGTAAGTTTGAATATTGCAAATTCTGGCTGCATTGGGAGACGCTAGAGCTTTTTGTGTGTCAAGAGTGGCTCCCAGATAAGAGTGTGTCTACGAAGGCTGCAGGTGAGACTTTGTTGCGTTTACCGTGAAGCCCAACTGGTGGAGTAAGTCTAGCGTTATCGGAGTGTGTCAGACACTTTTGGTGTGTGCTGGCTTTGATGAGACAGTCGTCTAAGTACGGAAAGATGTAGATCTGTTGTCTTCGGAGATGAGCTGCCACTACTGCTAGACATTTGGTGAACACTCTTGGGGCAGTAGTTACTCCGAATGGGAGTACTTTTAATAGGTAGTGTTTGCATGCTATTACAAATCTGAGGAATTTGCGATGAGCTGGATGTATTGGAATGTGAAAGTATGCGTCTTAAATCCAGTGTGGACATAAAATCGCCTTGCTGTAGAAGTGGAAGCACCTGTTTAAGTGTTACCATAGGAAAATGTTCTGAGTGTATGTACTGGTTTAACACTCCGATCCAAAATGGGTCTTAAGGAGCTGTCCTTTTTGGGAATTCGAAAATAGAGAATAAACCCCTGAACCTTGGTAGTGTACAGGAACTGGTTCTATGGCACATTTTTGTAAGAGGGATTGCACCTCTTGAATGAGTAACTAAGTGATCTGACGACAGTTTGTACATGATCGGAATGTTTGGAGGATTGGTGGTAAGCTCCAGGCAAGAACCAGGTTGGATAATGTCAATTACCCATTTATCGGTGGTTATGGGTTGCCAAATGGGGAGAAACTGTTGAAGTCTTCCACAGACAGGTGTTAAGTAAACGGGGGAAGTGTGGGCAAGTCAGTTTGTTAGGGGAAAGGGTGTTACAGGTTGAGGTACTCCTACCCCTAGCTTTGGAATGGTTTCCTATATATCCTCTGCTATAAAGACCTCTAGAGGGAAAGGATTGTGTATTGCCTTTATAAGAGGAATCATTTGGGTCTGAGGATGTGGATTTGGATCCTCCTCTGTAAAAGGAGCGACGAAAGGAGCCTATTTGATGGGGACTGAAGTGCTTCCATGGACTTTGCCACTTCTGTGTCCGTTTTCATTTTTTCGAAAGCCTGATCGACTTTAGGACCAAACAGATGTTGCTTGTCAAAGGGGGTGTTTAAAATGGATTGTTGAACCTCGGGTTTAAAGCCTGAAATCCTAAGCCATGCATGCCTTCTGAGGAGAATGCTGGTATACATTTCCCTCGCAGGTGTGTCAGCAGCTTCTAAAGGACATCTAATAGAGTTACAAATGAGTTTCCCCTCTTGAACCAACTCTTTTGCTTTGTTTGTGTTCTTCTGGGAGATATTGGAGCAGTTCATCTCATCCCAGTGTGACCTGTCGTACCTAGCTAGCAGCCCTGGTGTATTTGCGATGCACCAGTGATAAGCGGCTTGAGAGGCTACACGTTTCCCTTAAGCATCTAGGAGCTTAGATTCTTTATCTGGGGGAGGAGCATCACCAGAAGTTTGCGAGTTAGCTCTTTTGCGAGCGTTGGAGACTACAAGGGAATCAAGAGGCAGCTGACCTTTAATAAAGATAGGATCAGATGGCAAATATATTTTTTATCAACTCTAGGAGTCCAAATGCGTGCTCGCACGGGATCTTTGAAAAAGTCCTCCGCATGCCTCATCATGCCCTTCAGCATAGGGAGTGTCTGACCGGACCTGTGTGTGGACCCAAGTCTCTCAAATAAAAAGTCGTCTTCTAATAACTCTTTATGTAACGCTACGCCATGGTACTCTGCTGCCCTAGCAATGAGTTCCTGATGAGCCACATTATCACGTGGGAAAGGCTTTGCAGGGTAAAGGTCTGGGTCGTCTAATGGAGGGTCAATGGTGTAATCCTTCCATGGGTCTATAGTTAATTAATATCTTCATCAATATCTCCCTCTTCAGGCTGTGAAAGTGGAGATCCCGGAGGTGTAATGTGTAAAGGATCTAAATGTGGAGAAGAGGGGGGGGGGAGGGAATGGTGGAGCAGGATAAACAGAACTGGTAGCCATATCCTTTTTCTTTAAAGGAATCTTATAGGGAGAGTCCTCAGAAGGAAGCTTGCCTTTAACTGTAGATTTAGCATGAATATGTCCTGTATCAGGATTGATATAAATCATCTTTTGTTTGGGATGAACAATGTCTGAATGAGAGTCAGGCGGTTCAAAGCTGCTGTCTTGATTTCGGCACCGAAGGTTTGGATGCCGGGATGGACTTGCTTTTAGGAGCGGAAGGTTTTGGCTCCGAAACATGCTTTTATTTCGGCGTGGAGGGTTTCGGCTCCGAAACAGATTTTGGTCGACTCGGTCCAGAGCCGGCAGACTGTTTCGGTGCTGAGCCAAAAGGCGGGGCGTCGGAAACATGGTCTTGTTGCCGACCTTGGCCAGAAGGCAGAGGTGGTGCCGAAGACTTATGAGTTTTGGGTATGGGCTCAAGGGGTCATCGGTTCTCACAGCACCTTGTCCCGGAGGCACGTCTTCAGACTCCATGTCTATCTAGAGTTCCGAATCAGACTCTGGAACCGAGATGGCCTCTTCTGCCGCGGACGCTTCGACGTCTTCATGCTCGGATTCTTCACAGAAAATATCCGGTGTGTGTTGAATATTCTGATGTTGCATTTCACGACGTCGAGCCAGTCGATAGCGGTCTTATTGGACCGAAGCGATTTACAAGCGTCGCAGGCATCCTCTTGTGCTCCGGAGACCAGCAAAACTTACACACTTTATGCGAGTCTGTTCCATCGACAGAAGACCAGACCAACGCGGTCAGGTATGAAGGGCGCCCACAAAGTTTTCAATTGAAAATTACGGACTCGTGTAACAATACGCGAAGTGGGAAACGCGATCGAAACAATACCGTAGAGGGTAGAGTGGATTGCATACCAAGGGGAACCAGAAGAACTGTTCCGAACTGGAGCGCAGTAATACACGTCCGAACCCGATGGCAGAAAAAAGCAATCCAACAATGGAGTGGATGCCCATGCGCACTATCACCAAAAGGAGGAGTCACCTTACCTCGTGACTGGGAAGACTTTTTCAAAGAAGAACATGAACACATCCGGACCAAACACTAGATGGCAGGAGTATGCAAAGCATGTGAATCTACAGCACACATGCCTCCAACAGGGGCTTTAGTCTTTTGTGTTTTTTTTTATTTTTTTAAAGAAAACATTTTCTGCTGGGGGACAAATCTGATATTGTAGCATCCTCCTTGGAACAGCTGGTTGGATACCTGCCACAGGTTGTTCCCACAGAGGTCCTAGAGCTTTTGATGTTTTTGCTTGAAAAAGTTTAACGCCCAAAAAAGAAAGGGACAGTCTTTTTTCCAGAGATGCTGGAGTCTTTCAGGGTGATGAATCTGAAATTCAATGGCATGCCATGAAAATGGAAGTTTTAGCAGTAGGTGCCCTTTGGCTCTGGAGCGAAGGCTTTCAAAAGTCTACAAACCTTTCCCGGGTGCCCAAGCAAACACAGGTCACCAGCAAAGTCCAGTCCAGGTTCCAGTTGCCATTGGTCAGCTGGGAATTGTAGGGAAAGGGAAATGCTACTTACCCAGTATGCATCTGTTCTTGGCATGTAGAGCTGTAGATTCACATGCTTTGCATAGCCTACCATCTAGTGTTGGGTCCGGATGTTTGCACTTTATTTTTCTTCGAAGAAGTCTTTTCCAGTCACGAGGTAGGCGACTCCTCCTTTCGGTGGTAGTGCGCATGGGCATCAACTCCATTGTTGGATTGTTTTCCCATAGAGGGTGAAAATGGAGTTAGTAAGAGTAGTAGAATAAAGATGTCAATGTGTATGTATCTAAAGGTAAATGCTACTTACCAGTATGCATCTGTTCTTGGCATGTAGAGCTGCAGAGTCGTACACTGTGCATGAGATCGCCATCTGGTGTTGGGCTCGGATGCTTGCACTTTGTTGTTGTCTTGGAAGAGTCTTTTGTAGTCACGAGATAGGTGACTCCTCCTTTGGACGATAGTGCGCATGGGCATCGACTCCATGGTTAGATTGTTTTTCGCCATGATGGGAAAAGATGGAGTCAGTAAGAAGAAAAAGATGTCCATGTGAATATATCTAATTAAGATTATACTGGAACAGATACAGGTTCCGGGGAGGTGGGTGGGCGTGTACGACTCTGCAGCTCTACATGCCAAGAACAGATGCATACTGGTAAGTAGCATTTACCGTTCGAGGCATATGAGCTGCAGATCGTACACTGTGCATAGACTGTATAGCAGTGTCTCCCTAGCGGTGGTCACCTGTATCAGTTGCAGTAGTCTGAAAAAGTGTTTTAAGAACAGCTTGGCCCACAGCAGCTTGCTGCTTTGCGTGTACATCAACACAGTAGTGTTTGGTAAAGGTATGTGGCGTAGACCATGTTGCTGCCTTACATATGTCATTTAGGGGATGTTCCCTAAAAATGCCATAGAAGCCCCTAGTTTACGTGTGGAATGTGCCCTAGGGGGAATTATTAAGGTGCGTTTAGCCTTTTGGTAGCAAATTTGAATGCATTTGACTATCCATCTAGCAATGCCAGCCTTTGAGATGGGATTACCTTTATGTGGTGGGGAGAAAGCTACAAATAATTGTTTTGTGTTTCTGAAAGGTTTGGTCCTGTCAATGTAGTAAAGTAGGGCTCTTCTGACATCTAGTGTGTGTAGAGCTCTTTCTGCTACAGAGTCTGGGTCTTGGAAAAGACGGGTAACTCTATTGATTGGTTAAGGTGAAAAGCAGAAATTACTTTAGGTAGGAATTTGGGGTTTGGTCTGAGAACTACTTTATTACGATGGATTTGTAAAAAGGTTCTTGTATGGTTAAAGCCTGAATCTCACTCACTCTTCTGAGAGAGGTTATTGCAATTAGGAAGGCTACTTTCCATGTAAGAAATTGTAACTCACATTTGTGCAGAGGTTCAAATGGGGGACCCATGAGCCTGGTGAGGACAATATTTAGATTCCATGCTGGAGAGGGTGGCAATCTAGGGGAATGATTCTTTTAAGGCCTTCCATAAAGGCTTTAATTGCAGGTACTCGAAACAGTGACAAATGCTGTCTGTTTTGTAAGTATGCGGCTAGAGCGGCAAGATGTAATCTTATGGATGAGTATGCTAGGTTACATGTTTGCAGATGCAGCAAGTAACAGATAATGTTTTGTATGGAGGCATCTAGTGGGTTGATATTGTTGTTATTGCAATAAATAGCAAACCTTTTCCATTTTGCTGCATAACAAGCCCTGGTAGTGGGACGTCTGGCTTCTTTAATGACCTGCATACACTCAGGTGGAAGGTTAAGGTAACCGAACTCTAGGACTTCAGGAGCCATATTGCCAGATTCAGTTGACCTGGATCGGGGTGTCTGATCTCTCCATGGTTTTGAGTTAAGAGGTGTGGAGAGAGGTGCAGTTTGTGGTGTGGAACTACTGAGAGTTCGAGAAGTGTTGTGAACCATGGTTGTCTTGCCCATGTGGGAGCAACTAGGATCATTGTTAGAGACTGTTGTCTGAGTTTGCGTACTACTAGGGAATGAGTGGAGAGGCGGAAAAGCGTATGCAAATCTGCCTGACCAGTTCATCCATATTGCATTGCCCTTGGACGACGGGTGTGGGAACCTGGCGGCGAAGGTTGGGCATTTTGTGTTTTCTTGTGTGGCGAACAGGTCTATTTGTGGATGGCCCCACCTTTGGAAAAAAGGTTGTAGAACTTGCGGATGCAGTTCCCATTCGTGAATCTGTTGTGTCTGTCGACTTAACAGATCCGCAATGTGATTGTGAACTCCTGGAAGGTGTTCTGCAAGGAGGTAAATGTTTTGAGGAATGGCCCATCTCCATATGGCTTGCGCCAGGCGAGACAGCTGCAGAGAGTGTGTCCCCCCCTGTTTTTGTACATAGTACATTGCTGTCATGTTGTCTGTTTTGACTAAGACAGTCTTGTGAGTAAGATGCGGTTGGAATGACTTTAGCGCTAGAAATATTGCTAATAATTCTAGGTGGTTGATGTGGAGCAGTTTTTGTGACTTGGTCCAGCTGCCCTGCGTTGTGTGGGTAAGGAGGTGAGCTCCCCACCCGGTGAGAGATGCGTCTGTTGTGAGCACTATTTGTGGAACTGGCTCTAGGAACGGCCGCCCTTTGGAAATGTTTTGTATGTTCCACCATTGCAGAGAGCGATGAGTGCGGCTGTCTACCAACACCAGATCTGTAAGCTGGCCCTGAGCTTGGTTCCACTGACGTGCTAAGCATTCTTGCAGGGGCCGCATTTGAAGTCGTGCGTGAGGGACAATAAAGATGCACGAGGCCATCATTCCTACGAGTTGCATAAACACTCGAGCTGGAAGGTAGTGTTGAGGTAGGAATTTGTTGATGAGGGCTTGCATACTTGTTATCCTGGAAGGATTGGGGTATGCAAGGGCCCTGGAGGTATCGATTGTGGCTCCTAGGTACTGATGTATGTAGGAGGGATGGAGATGCGATTTGGTATGGTTTATTGTGAACCCCAAATTGTGTAGTAGCCGAACTGTTTGGAGTGTGTGCTGTACACATTGGTTGTGTGACTTGGCTTTTATTAGCCAGTCGTCTAGATACGGAAACACGTGAATGTGTTGTCTTCGTAAGTGCGCAGCTACTACTGCTAGGCACTTGGTGAAAACCCTTGGTGCTGTTGCCACCCCGAATGGGAGGACTTTGAACTGATAATGTTGTCCGTCCACTATGAACCTTAGGTATTTCCTGTGCGCAGGGTGAATGGGAATATGGAAATAGGCGTCCTTGAGATCTAGTGTGGCAAGGAAGTCGCCTTGTTGGAGTAGTGGAAGTATTTGTTGAAGAGTGATCATGTGAAAATGATCTGAGTGAATGTAATAGTTGAGGGGTCTGAGGTCCAGTATGGGCCTGAGGGAACCGTCCTTTTTGGGGATTAGAAAGTATAGTGAGTAAACCCCTGTGCCCTGATGTTGTAGAGGGACTGGTTCTATTGCGTGCTTTTGGAGCATAGAGAGAACCTCTTGATTGAGGAGCGTTAGATGTTCCGTGGACATGGGACGCTGTCTGGGTGGTATGTTGGGGGAGTAGAAGTGAGTTCGAGGCAGTAACCATACTGGATAATTTGTATTACCCACCTGTCGGTGGTGATGGAATTCCACGCAGGTAGGAACTTTGACAGTCTTCCCCGACGGGAGTGGAATGATCGGGGGAAACGGAGGAAGTCACTGTTTGGTGGTAGGGAGGTGCGTGTGTTAAACCCGCGTCCTCTACCCCTGTTGTTATTACCTCTGTAATTACCTCTGGAGTAACCTCTATTAGAGGAGGTTTGAGTGGTGTTTTTGTAGTTAGCAGAGGTGGTGTCTGTGGCTGTAGTTTTGGAGCCGCCTCTATATAAGGAGCGACGAAAGGAACCTCTGCTAGGTGTGGCTTGTAGAGCTCCCATAGCTTTGGCTGTGTCTGTGTCCTTCATTTTTTCTAGAGAAGTGTCCACATTAGGCCCAAACAGGTGTTCCTGGTCTAAGGGTTGATTGAGGATGGTAGATTGTACCTCCTGCATGAAGCCAGATATTCGTAGCCATGCGTGTCTGCGCAGCAAAACGCTTGAGTTTATTGTGCGTGCTGCTGTATCTGCTGCGTCAAGGGCGCACTTTATTGAGGTGTTTGTGACAAGCTTGCCTTCTTGTATTAGATCATTGGCCTTGGTCTTATACTGATCTGGAAGGTGCTCAATGAGCTTTTCAAGCTCGTCGTAATGGGCTCTGTCATATCTCGCCAGTAAGGCTTGGGAATTGGCGATGCGCCACATGTTTGCTGCTTGAGACGCAACTCTTTTCCCGATGCGTCGAGTAATTTGGACTCCTTGTCTGGTGGTGGTGTCTCACCAGTAGTCTGGGAGTTTGCCCTTTTCCGTGCATTAGCAACTACTAATGAGTCTAGAGGGAGTTGGCCTTTAATATAAGCTGGGTCAGAAAGGGCAGGTTTATATTTTTCTCGATCCTTGGGTTAAGAACCCTAGCCCTAACTGGGTCTTTGAAGACCTCAGGGGCATGTTTAATAATGCCTTTAAGCATAGGTAGAGTATGGGTAGACTTTTGAGGGCTGGCTAAAAGTTTCTAGTAAAAAGTCTTCTTCCAGGGGGTCTGAGTGTAATTTGACACCATGGTATTGTGCTGCCCTGTTTATCACCTGTGAAAACCCTATAGCATCATCTGGAGGTGAGGCTTTTGATGGGTATGGTTCAGGGACAGGTATATCTGGGAGGTCATAACTGTCCCAGGGGTCTTGTGGTGGGATACTGTGAAGGTCGTCATCAGTGTCGGTGTTGTGAGGTGACTGCATGTCATCATCATGATCCTCCCTGTCTGTATCCCCTTGTGGTGAAAAACAAGGTGGAGGAGAGTGAGGCGGGGAGTGTAGAGGGCTGAGGTGTTGTGGAGGTGGAGAGAAAGACCTTATAGGTGATGTGGAAGAGTCTTTCTTCTTATGAGGTGGCTCAGGTGTGGTTGGTTCCTGTATCTTCCTCTTGTGAGGTATTACTGATTGTACCTGTCCGGTAATAGGGTCAATGTGCAGAGTTTTCTGCTTTGGGTCGATGGGAACCAAGAGTTCTTCTGAGCTGGCGTGTTTGGTCGGCATCGAAGATTTCGGCTCCGAGTGTTGTTTGGGCTTGCGAGGTTGTTTGGTGTCCTTTGGTGAAGTTTTCGACACCGAGGGTTTTTTGTCGACTCCGAAGGTTTGGTATGCTTCGGTGTCGAGGTGTCTGGGACCTTGGACTTTGGCGCCGAAGGGTCTGTTGGTGCCGAGACCTTAGTCTTGTGTTTCGGTGCCGATGAGTGTTTTTCGGCTCCGGGACGTGGCTGGCTCGGTCCCGAGCTGCCAGAAGGCTTTAGGTGCTTGGGAGTCGAGCCGGAAGGCGGGGCTCCTGAAGCTTTGTGATGGTGCAGACCTAGGCCCGAAGGCGAAGGTGTGACCGAAGCCTTTTGTTTCTTGGGGGCAGGGGCATCGACGTCAGTACTCACAGTACGTTGGTGTGGTGTGATGAGTTGGTCGTCGGACCCTGAGTCTTCGGCTCCGGAGGTGTCGATTTGTAAATCTCCGGTGTCCGGGTTGTCGGAGCCTGTGTCAAAGATGTCGTCCGGTGCGGGAGCGGCTGACCTGGACATTTCGTGTCGTCGGGCCCGGCGATCACGGATGGTCTTTTTGGACCGAAAGGAGTCACAGGCTTGGCAGTGTTGGCTCTCGTGTTCTGGAGAGAGGCAAAGATTACAGATCTCGTGGAGATCTGTGTGTGGAATTTAGCCCCACACCTGCATTTTTTAAATGGAGTCCTTTCCATATGCTGGATGATGGCGCCGACACGCCCAACGGACCAACGTCGGCGACCGGACTCGAAACAGTGTTGGAGTGGAGACGCGATGAGGGGATCGCGATCGAAAACAATACCGTCGAACGGTAGGAGGTTCTTCTGCGCGTCGAGAGGGGAACCGATCGATGTGGATCCGGAGCGCAGCAAGGTACATCCGAACCCGATGGCGGAAAAAAACAATCTAACCATGGAGTCGATGCCCATGCGCACTATCGTCCAAAGGAGGAGTCACCTATCTCGTGACTACAAAAGACTCTTCCAAGACAACAACAAAGTGCAAGCATCCGAGCCCAACACCAGATGGCGATCTCATGCACAGTGTACGATCTGCAGCTCATATGCCTCGAACTAAGATATTACTGCAACAGGTATAGGTACCCGGGGAGACGGGTGGGCGCATGTGAATCTACAGCTCTACATGCCAACAGATGCATACTGGGTAAGTAGCATTTTCCGTTCGAGGCATGTGAGCTGTAGATCACATGCTTTGCATAGACTACACAGCAGTAATCTCCCAAAGCGGTGGCTAACCTGTTGCTGTTGCAGTGGTTTGCAAGAGTGTACGTAGAACTGCCTGGCCCACATTAGCTTGCTGTCTTGCTAACACATCCACACAATGTTTTGTGAATGTGTGAGGTGTAGACCATGTTGCAGCTTCGCAGATGTCAGCTATGGGGATGTTTCCTAAGAAAGTCATAGAAGCCCCTAGATTGCGAGTGGAGTGTGCTCTAGGGGGAATTGTTAAGGTTCTTTTGCTTTTGCATAGCATGTCTGAATGCATTTGACTATCCACCGTGCAATACCCAATTTAGAAATGGGATTGCCTTTATAAGGTGGAGCAAGCGCCACAAAAAGATTTTCAGTCTTACGGAAAGGTTTTGTCCTTTCTATATAATAGAGTAATGCTCTTTTAACATCTAAGGTGTGTAGAGCACGTTCTGCCACAGAATCTGGTTGAGTGAAGAACACAGGCAACTCAACAGATTGGTTGATATGGAAGGCAGAAATCACTTTGGGTAGAAATTTAGGGTTAGTCCGAAGAACCACTTTGTTTTGGTGTACTTGTAAAAATGGTTCCTCTATGGTAAGTGCCTGAATCTCACCTACTCTCCTCAGTGACGTAATAGCAATGAGGAAAGCAACTTTCCAAGTGAGAAATTGCAAGTCATATTTGTGCAATGGCTCAAAGGGTGGACCCATTAGTCTTGTGAGGACAATATTGAGATTCGACACTGGGGCAGGTGGAAGTCTTGGTGGAATGACTCTAGTCCTTCCATAAATGCATTAATAACACGCACTCTGAAGAGACAGATGTCTATTTTGAAGGTATGCAGCTATTGCAGCAAGATGTAAGCGTATGGATGTGTACGCTAAAATACTCTGCTGTTTCCGGCGAAGCTGCGGGTCGTGGCGCATGACAGGACTCACTTTTTCACCACCCCAGAAAGTGCTGAGGAATGGCTTGACTCCCACAATGCTGGAACAAATGGGAGGGAGGAACGAGCGCCAAAACCCCCACAGCGGAGGAGACGTCGACGACAACGGCCGACACAACCCCGAACATCGCGAGCTCCTGGCCCTGCGCCGGACCAGATACTGAGTGGACAACTGGAAGCGATACAAGCGGTGGCAAACATCGGGGACTCGCTGGGCACCCATTCGCACTCGGACCGGCATGGGCCGCCTAGCGATGATGACCTGTTGGACGATTTATCTGCCTCTCCAGGATCCGATATTCTACCCCATGTCACCCCACAGACTTCGGAGAACATTGCCTGACACTCTGTGTTCTGTTTGTTAGTTTCTGTTATCGCAGACAGTCCAAGTGATGCATAACCTCACCGGATACGCAAGTATATAATTGTCTGTATAATTTTCAGATGCTGCACGCTTCTGTCGATTTAGGTTATGACGAAGTGACAGTCAGGGTACAGTTACGACACACAGATAGGCTCCTTCTACTGGCCCCTTCATATATGGGAATAGTATAATTAACACATTGGTGGTGGCCCTATCTTCTTAGGATGCGGTCAGGGATGGGTTTAGCTGCAAAGGATGACCCTTTTCTAATTTTCCCTATCTTTCCTCTGCAGTACGTTTCCCTTAGGATAACTTCCACATTGCTGTGCACCAGTTTCCCCCAGATATTAGTTGTGTGCTATTGTACAGACGGTTTGGGCACTTGCCTGTTGCATAGTTGCTCTCATGGTATTATTATTCTATATGTTTTTAATATTTTGTATGCCATCTTATTTTAGCAAAGGTATGTTGGCTGCCAACCAAGTACGTGCCAGACAATTCATCTTAGAGCAGCCACTGTGCCCCCCACGATTGGCCCCTCTCGCCCTCCAGCCGGGTGAACCCCTCAACACCCTCGATACTACACAGACATGGCGCCCCTTAAAATAGGAACCTGGAATGTGCGGGGCATCCATAACCCAGCGCGCCGATATTTAATATACTCATATTTACGGCGACACCACATACAGATAGCGCTACTCCAGGAAACGCATACACCACAGACAGAAATTATACGTCTTCGCAGGCGTTGGAGGGGGCAGCTTTATGCGACAGGCTACTCCGCATATGCGCGTGGGGTCCTGGTATGGGTGCGATTGGGAACTCCATTTAGGGTGACCGATACAATGATAGACGAGGGTGGCAGATATGTCATGGTGAAGGGAGTTTGGGATGGTAAGCCGATAGTAATAGCGTCACTATATGCACCAAATACTGAGGAGGCAGCCTTTTTGGATCATGTCACCCACAAACTGGCTGTCTGGCATGATACACCCATGATCTTAGGTGGTGATTATAACTGTGTATTAGATGCCTCTCTGGATCGTTCTTTCCCTCCCCTGCTAGGCACAGTCACACATGTAGCCATGAAGGCGCTGTCGCGTTGGGCGGAGCAGTGGCACCTCTCGGATGCGTGGCGCCACAGGAACCCGCAGGATAGAGTCTATTCCTACTATTCGGGGCCCATCGGCTGCATACGCGCTTGGACCGCTTCATGGTGTCCGACGATCTCTTACCATGTATTACAGGGTCCTCCTATATGGGACGTACACACTCTGATCATAACCCGCATCTACTAGACTTGCGATGGGAGGTTGAGCAGCCCCCGATCCCATTGTGGCGTCTTCAATCAGATGTGCTCTTGGATGCGCCATTCAGGGATCTGTTGGCCACTACCATAGCACAGTATATTGAGGAAAACGCAGGCACGGCCTCATCGCCATTAGTGGAGTGGGATGCTTTGAAGGTGGTGGTTAGGGGTCACTGTCTGGGGACACAGGCGGGAATGCGAGTGCAGTTAGAGAAAGACCTTACCAATCTCGAACGGAAATTGCTCGTTGACGAGCAGGGGGCCGCGGAGGGGACAGAGGAACAACGAAGCCGGCACGGAGAGGAACACGCACGGCTGTTGGAGCGGTTGAAATGCCTTAACTACGCTGCACGGACACATCATATGAGTGATAAGGCCGGCAGGCTGCTTGCATGGCTAATTCGCCAAAGCGAGTCGTCAGCGCCAATAGTATCGGTCCGCACAGTGAATGGGAGAGTAGCGCACACACAGAGAGATATACATGATGCGTTTGTGGCACATTATCAGGAGTTGTATAAATCGCGCGCGCGAGCAACGCCTTCAGAGATGCGACGCTACCTGGAGGGCCTGGCCCTACCACAGCCCACAGGTCCTCAGAGGGAGGAGCTAAATTGCCCTCTCACTACCGAGAAAGTCCGGGAAAGTATTTTTTCCCTGTCTAACGGGAAGTCGCCAGGCCCGGAAGGCGTATGCTTATCTTTTGGTGCCGCAGCTGTTGACGGTTTACCAGACCGCAATGGCCAACTCCGCGTTACCAACCACGCAGAGTGAGGCTCTGCTGGTGTCCCTTCTAAAACCTGACAAAAATCCAGACTCTCTGGGTTCGTATCGCTCATTAGCACGCCTTAATACGGGACTACAAAATATTCGCATCACTCCTGGCCAGACGACTTTCGCCCTTAGTAAAAACACTGGTGCACCCAGACCAAAATGGATTTGTTCCAGCTAGGTGCACATCGCTCAACATTCGTCGGTTTTTCAGAATTCAAGAATATGCAGTGGATAGATGGCCCCGTTCGGGATGCCTGGTACTGGACCTGGAAAAGGCATTCGATTCGCTGGAGTGGCCTTACCTGGCGGCAGTCCTGGATACATACGAGTTGGGGGAGAATTATTTGAATATGATTCGATTATTGTACCAGCGTCCCACAGTTCGGGTACGTACCGGCAAGCTAGTCTCTGACCCTATTCGAGTGCGGCGAGGGACGCGACAGGGCTGTCCTCTGTCCCCGCTGTTGTTCTCCTTAGCGATGGAACCTTTGGCTATGTTGCTCAGGAGAGATGGTAGAGACTGGGGAATACCGCTGGGGGATGGGCTACACGCTGTCTCCCTCTACGTTGACGACCTGTTGTTGTATCTTCGGGATGTTACTGTTATCCCGGAGTCCATTGCCGGAATACTTAAAACCTTCGAGGAGTACTCGGGTCTCCGGGTGAACTGGGCCAAATCGGGACTATACTCATTCCGGCATGGTATATCGGAAGAGGAGGTACTTTTCAATACTCAGCCAATTGCATGGTACCCCACCACTTTCCGATATCTTGGTATATTTATATACCGGAAGCCAGAAGACATCTTAGATGGCAATTTGACGAGAGCAATATCGGCGATCCGTGCTCAGATACAGTTTTGGAAAACGCTACCATTGGGTGTAATGAGCCGCGTCGCCCTGTTGAAAATGATTGTACTCCCTAAACTACTATACTATTTCTCAAATCTCCCAATTTACGTACCTAGTAAACTTTTCGGGAGTTGGAGCGTCTCTCCCGAGACCTCATATGGAATGCGGGGAGGCCACGAATTGCTCTGTGGAAGATGTATGCCCCCATAGACCAGGGTGGGCTGGCGGTTCCCAATTTGGAGCTGTACTATTTGGCTGCTCAGCTTCAATGGGTGACGAAATGGCTAGATGGCAGGTGTCTGGAGGACACGGCGACATTGCAACAGCCCTGGACCCATCCGAGGATATGTCACCTGTTCCACCCGGTAGCTAAATCCCCGCGACCGACACAGTTATATACGGGACTGGCACATAGGTGTTATAAGAGGAGTCTCTACCTCACACGCGCGACATTTCCATATGCCCCTACACTGCCATTACTGGGGACACCCCGGGGCAGGACTGGCACTTCGAGTGCCGCCCTGATGCCCTGGCGAGCGGTGGGCGTAGACACACTGGGTGATCTTTACAGGGATGGCGCACTGTTGACATTTGAGGCGTTGACCGAGGACACTGGGCTGCCGGCGGGACAGTTCCTCCTCCATACATCTCTCCTGTCGGCTTTGACAGCCGCATGGGGTGATCTGACAGTAGAGCCACCAACGCATCTAGTATTACAATACTTACATGTCATGGGGGCAGGATCGCATGTAGTGCATTGGCTGGTAGAAGCGCTCCTTACGCATACACTGACACCGATGCGAACTCCGAGGCAGGTGGGAGGAGGACAGAACCAGGCCTTGGACGGAGAAAGAATGGGGTGTCATTCTGGCTGGGTCCAGGAATATACCGCGGAACGCCAGGTTCAAACTTATACAAACATATATCATTCACAGGGCGTACCTTTCACCGGATAAGATTAATCGGTATTTTCACATTGACACCTCTGCATGTCCGCGTTGTCAACAATTAGACGCAACTTTGCTGCATATGCTGTGGGATTGTGCCTCCCTTCTACAGTACTGGCGAGACGTGACCACGACTCTTGCCGCTAGTACAGGCACACTCCTGCCGCTGTCGTGGGAAGTCTGCATTCTAGGGCTTTACCCCCGATCCCAAAAAAATAAAGTAACTACGAGGTTCCGAGATCTGGGGCTGATAACTGCAAAGCGGCTGATAACCAGGAAATGGAAACACGCAGACCCCCCAGTGGCAGTCAGTTGGAGGGGCTCATTTATAGTTTGGGCGCAAGCAGAAAGCACGGTGCTGCACAGGGAGGAGACAGCAGGGCTCCGTAAGTACCCCATAGCCCAAAGCTGGGACATATTATTGGCTACCCTCCGATGTGGAGACTCAGATGAAGTAGGGACCCCTATAGCTAGTCCGCAGCGCACATGAACACGACCTCATGCGCGGTCGGGGAGGACCGACTTGCTCTTGGAGGGTGGGGAGGGGCAGATTTATGTGCCCTTTGCACCATTGACACTGAACGATTAGCTGTTATCTTGACGCCTGAGTGGGCAGGCTGTATTCACCACCAACTGAGTGAGGAACTCTACAAAGAAGTACTGGTTGTACGAGTCACACCGAGTAGTGTAATAATTACATTTATAATAGGATGGCTAGTTCATATGTCAGGTTTAAGTTAATTGATTGTTATAAGAAACATTGTTTGATTATCATTTTATGGTGGAGACCTCTTATCTTTTCAAAGTTATGCAATCTCTTATCTTCTGTGTAACATCGCACTGATCCGGATTGAAAACTGTCCATGCATGCATTGGAGTCACTCCGATATTATATAGCGACATGTTGATTCCTACCAGATGTCTCCTTGATGGGCGATGGCCAACTATGTCTGTAATGTTAGATCCAGGATGTAACGACAAGTGAATGCAATAGCACAAAGAAAGTTTAATATGAGTGATCATGCGCGACAGGGCGGCTGATGTATATGTACTATGTATGAATAGCGGCGCACTGTAGTGGTACTATGTAACACTGCTTTCATTTTTTCTCATTACATTTGAGATATATGTCGACTATCAGCATACAGAAAGTATTGTACAAAATATGAGATCTGCCATGACGGATAAAATAAGAAAAAGAAACCTATAAACAACAATAAAGATATTTAAACAAAAAAACAAAAAATGGATGTGTACGCTAAATTTGAACGTTGTAAATGCAGTAAATAGCAGATGTTCTGAACTGAAACATCAAGCGGGTTGATTTGATTGTTATTACAATAAATAACAAACCGCTTCCACTTTGCTGCATAGCAAGCCCTTGTAGTAGGGTGTCTAGCCTCTTTGATAATGTTCATGCAGTCTGGCGGAAGATTGAGGTAACCAAACTATGACTTCAGGTGCCAAATCGCATGGTTGAGATGACCAGGATTTGGGTGTCTCATCTCTCCACGGCTCTGCGTGAGGAGATTGAATGTGAGATGTAGTTTTTGGTGAGGGACTACTTGAAGCTCCAACAGGGTGGTGAACCAAGGTTGACGGGCCCATGTTGGAGCAACTAGGATTAGTGTCAGGGATTCCTACATGAGCTTCCGAACCACTAGTGAATGAGTGGGAGAGGCGGAAAAGCGCAGGCAAATATCCCTGACCAGTTCATCCATAGTGCATTGCCTTTGGACAATGGGTGTGGGTACCTGGAAGCGAAGCTTGGGCATTTTGCGTTTTGTTGTGTGGCGAACAGATCGATTTCTGTGAAGCCCCACATCTGAAAGAACGGGAGGAGAACTCGAGGGTGGAGTTCCCACTCGTGAATCTGCTGTCTCTGCCTGCTGAGCAGATCTGCGATCGGATTGTCTACTCCTGGAAGGTGTTCTGCGAGGAGATACATTCTGTGACATATGGCCCACCTCCAGATGGTCTGTGCAAGTTGTGACAGCTGGAGAGTGCCCCGCCCCCCCGGTTTTTGCATATAATACATTGCTGTCATGTCTGCATATCAGGACAGCTTTGCCTGCGAGGTGAACTTGAAAGGCTTTGAGCGCTAGAAATATTGGTAGAAGCTCTAGATGATTTATGTATTTATGTCAAGCTGCTTTTGCTGCAGGCTCTACATGCCCTGAATTGTGGGAGTTTGGAGATGAGCTCCCCAACCAGTGAGCAATAAGTTTGCTATTAGCACGGTCTGTGGAACTGGGTCGATGAAGGGCCACCCTTTGGATAAGTTTAGGAACGCATTCATTTTTCTACAAATGTGTAAAAATATGACAAAGTCGCTTCAAAATTCGAAAAGTGTATTTCATTGAAATGGAGAAGCGTTACACCTTAGTACATCAGAATAGATAAGTGCATTTAGAAGTATTTTATTTAAACCTGATCATTTTCAAAAATGTGTAGAAATATTCATGCCTTCTCACACCTGGACAACAATACCAGTAGTGAACTAAGAGGCAAGTCAGTTTCCACTTGGAACCCATGGGTTGCCAGGGTTATTATACATGGACAATATTCTAGTTTATTAAATCAAATACTAGAGGTCTGTACAGCATATATCATTAACTCATGTATTTCAAATTGCTCTTTTTTGCCATAATAAAGAGAAAGTAGGTAAAGTGAAAGTAAGCAGTTGCCTAGGATCAAACAGTTGGGTCAAGTGGGGTAGCCGGAATTGATCCATGATTTTCAGGTTACCTCCTTTATACACTTCTGTCTCCCAAGGTAGCGTTAGCAAGCAGAAAGGCTTAACCAAAGTGCGGTAGAGGGATAGCAATTCAGATACAGAATAACACAGTATTGTCAAATGTAGGACTATACTAGAGACTGGGGACTTCATTTAGAGGGCAGTAAGGAAAGAAATACTTAAAATATTTCCATGACTCACAGACCACACCCTGTATGTGATTCGCTTCCCCAATGCCCACCTTAACACCCTACAAAGACCCCACTCCCACTGTGCAGCCATTAATGCAAGGTGGAAGAAGTGTGGCGCAGCGGCCAGGGCGCCTGACTTTGGACCACGGGGTTCACAGTTCGATCCCCGGTGCCGGCGGCAGGTCAGCCCAGCACCATGTGACTCTGGGCAATAGCTCACTTAATCTTCCCGAGGGCCCCCCAGCGCCGGGAAACCACTTTGGAGGTAGCTGTGCGCTTTACAAATTCAAGGTTATTATTATTATAATAATAATAACGCGGCCCTCGGGCACGCCACGGACCATAGTTTGTGGCCCCTGGGGAAATGTTTGTGAGTACCCATGCTCTAAATCCTCCTCTAAAGTAACCTCTTGACAAGGGCGATTGGTTATTGCCCTTGTAAGACAAGGAGGGATTTTCTGATGGTGTTTTTGGAGCCGCCCCTGTAAAATGAGCGACGAAAGGAGCCCCGATTGGAAGGGAGTTGCAAAGCCCCCATGGATTTAGCGACCTCGGTATCTTTTTTCATCTTCTCTAAAGAAGTGTCCACTGTAGGACCGAAGAGGTGCTTCTTATCAAAAGGTTGATTGAGAATAGAGGCTTGGACCTCGGGTTTAAACCCCAAAATTCTGAGCCAAGCATGTCTGCGTAGTAATACACTGGTGTTGACTGCGCGAGCTGCGGTGTCTGCTGTGTCTAAAGCGCACCTAATAGAGGTGTTGGAAATTAATTTCCCCTCTTGAATTAGCTCATTGGCTTTAGTTTTGTGCTCGTCAGGTAAAAATCAAATTACATTTTCTAGCTCATCATAATGAGCTCTGTCATAGCGAGCTAGAAGAGCTTGTGCATTTGCAATTCACCAGTCATTGGCTGCTTGCGCTGCGATTCTTTTGCCCAAGGCATCTATCAATTTAGACTCCTTATCAGGAGGGGCATCTCCTGTAGTTTGTGAGTTTGCTCTTTTGCGAGTGTTAGATACTACAAGGGAGTCTAATGGAACTTGACCCTTGATGTAAGTGGGGTCAGTAGGCGCTGGTTTGTATTTCTCTATTCTAGGTGCGACAATCCTTGCCCGCACAGGGTCTTTAAAAATTCTCAGCATGCTTAAGCATTCCCTTAAGCATAGGCAGTGTGTGTTGATCTCTGAGAGGAACTCAAGGTCTCAAATAGAAAATACTCTTCAATAGCCTCTTTATGTAATTCTACCCCATGGTATTTAGCAGCCCTTTTAAGTAGCTCTATATACCCTATGTTATCATCAGGTGGTGAGGGTTTGGAAGGGTATAGATCCGGATCGTTATCGGTGTTGGGATCTGTACTATAGTCCTCTAGGGGTCATTAATAATGTCCTGTGGTCTATCTTCATCCCCTTCAGCTTGGGGATCAGGTTATTCTGGTTGTGGGGAATTTGTGGGTGTAATGAGTAAATTTGAGTCAATGGGTGAAGGAGGTGTAATGGGAAGAGGAGAAAGGTTAGTATCCACATTCTTGCGTTTCAAAGGAATGTGGTAGTCCTCTTGTAAGCCCATTTTCCTTTTCTCTGGCAATTTTACATGACTATGCCCAATATCTGGATGAAACGAGTTTTGTGCTTCGGATCCGTGTTAGCAGGCGGAACGTCGAAACGAGGCTCTTTAGATGGAAGAGGTGTTTTCCCTTTGGGCGTCGTACTTTTCGGTGTTGAAAGTTTCGGCTCAGAAGATTTACTTTTCGGTAGCGATGGGATGGCCACTACAACATGCTTTGATTTCGATGCCAAAGGTTTTGGTTCGGTACAGGAATGGGGCCCGACTTGATCCTGAGCCGGAAGGCTTTGATTTGTGTTTCGGTGCCGGGCTGGAGCATCTGAAACTTTCCTCGGTGCCGACCTTGACCCGAGGACAGAGGAAGGACCGGAGCCTTTTTCTTAGTCGAGGTTTGTGGCAGGGGGGTGTCCGTACTCACGGTACGCTGACCCGGTGTTACTTGCTCTTCCGTGTCGGCTTCGGACACGGAGATGTGTTATCCCTCTTCTTCGGCTCCTTGTGTATGGAATTCTTCCTGGTCGGAATCTTCTCCGAAGATGTCCGGTGCGGAGCAGCTTTGTTGATGCATTTCGTGATGTTGAGCCCGACGGTCACGGAGCGTGTTCTTGGATCGAAACGATCGGCACGCCTCGCAGTCTTGTTCGTCGTGTTCGGGTGATAGACAGAGGTTGCACACTTCGTGCAAGTCTGTGCGCGGAAACTAAGCGCGATACCCGGGACAGAATTTAAATGGAGTCCGTTCCATAGACTGCTAGCGAGCTTGACTCGGGTAGGCTCAACGGCCCTCCGCGAATCTTCCGATCGAAGACCTAGAGTCGAAACGATACGCGGAGAATGGGAAACTCGATCAAGAAACAATACCGTCGAGGGTAGTGGATTGCGCACCGAGGGGAACCAGAGAAACGGTGTTGAACCGGAGCGCCGCAATTCACGTCCGAACCCGATGGCGGAAAAAAAACAATCTAACAATGGAGTCGATGCCCATGCGCACTATCACCGAAAGGAGGAGTCACCTACCTTGTGACTGGAAAAGACTTCTTCGAAGAAAAACAAAATGCAAACATCCTGACCCAACACTAGATAGCAGGCTATGCAAAGCATGTGATCTACAGCTCACATGCCTCGAACAGGCATTTTTCATCTCCGTGTACCCCTGTAGCCAAACAGGTTGTGAGTCACCTGACCCTTGGAGTCCACTTTGTCCTGGGTGCAAGGGGGAGCAGGTCCTGTCTTTCAGAGCTCCTCACAGGTCACAGACAGCAGGTCCAGTTCTCTTCTCTTCCATAGGATGAGAAAGTTCTGAGGAAGCCTAGGTGATGGTCCACATTTGTTGGGTTCAAAAGCCTGTGAGTGGGGGGAGACTCCTGGATACTCCCTAACCAATGGGGTAAAAGATCTCAGGGGCAACTTTACACACCTTAACAGTTCCTGTTTGCCTTACTGCAAACAATCCCCCAGTGCTCTCCAAATCCAAGATGGGAACCCCCTTCCCTCCCTTGTGCACAGCCTGTGTGCCAAACCAGAAGTGCAACCAGGGCAATGAGCAGTCCCCTGCTCTGTGGTCAAACCAGGCAGAAGAACTCAAAACTGGTTCTGGGGGTGATGGGTAGCTTTCCTCTCACTGGGGCTTTCCAGTGGTCACCCAACATGTACTTGTGACAGGGAAGGCCCCTTCCAAGTTAATGAAGTTCCTGGACCTACCCAATCTAGTCTTCCTGCCAGGGGGGGGAAAAAACCCTCCAGGCCATTGCCTTTCCGGGCAGCAGTTTTCACACCCCATTCAAGCTAAACACTGCCTGGGAAGTTGCTGGAGAGCATCTTCAGGCAGGATAAAGGTAACCTTAAAAAGTTACATTTCCCACATATTTAATAAAAATCCAACCTTCCCATTAGATCGAGGTTTTTTATAAATATAAAAATAAGTCTTTGAGTGGAGTCAATAGCCTGTACAGGTCAAGTTACAGAAAGTGTATAATCAAAACTTTTCCTATGTACCCGTCACAGACTGACCAGTGACATTGTTTTGGGCCCAGTCACTGGGAGAATGTGCTATGTCTATTGTTGTATATGTTCCACTCAAATATTATGCACCCTACCTTTCGGGTCACAAGGCGCTTATGGGGGGGGAGGGGGAAGGAGGAGACTTTAAATATCAATTATCTTAAGGGTTATTTTGACCAGTCTGTGCTGCAGGGTGTTGAAGCTTCTGCTCTCCGGCTACACAAGGTAGGCCTGAAGCCATTTTTTCACTGCCAGTGTAGTGGATGTCACAAGAGACGGTGCAGTTCACAAGTGGCATTTAAATTTCTATGCCACAGTGGGGCGTGGTCTGGCCACGCAAGAAGATGGCCGCTTGAATCCGGTGCTCTGTGCCGTGAGGAGCACCGAGCGGGGGCAAGAGCTCTTCAACGACCCAATAGCAGCTCTAAAACGGGTCTCTAAGCAGCCATGAGACCATGGGTCAGGCGACGACGTCTCACATGCTGAACGATGACCCCAGCTGGGGGTTGCAGTTCAGGAATGAGCGAGTTTAGATGACTGACGGAAGACCGCCTCACAAGACGCGGGAATAGTGCCGGTGAGGTGATTCGCGTGTGTCCTTTCAATTAAAATTCGGCCTCCTGTTCTGCCGTTAATGACTGTCTTGGGACAAATTCTTATCTTTTGCAACAGAGAAGTGACAGCGAAGCGAAGTATGCTGTTCTGCATTTTACCTCAGGCTGGTTTTGATATGCGCTCCCGCCAGCTCTGAGGAACATTTGCGAAATGTATGCACTGCTTGCTACATTGTATACAATGGCTTAAGCTATTCCAGAGCTGAGCTTTTTTATATACTTTTGCTACTTTGTCAGTACAATAGAGCTGGGAGTCTTGAACTTCGCCTTGACAGGACGTGATGGATCTGCAGTGCCGTACTGAACGTTTGTAACAACCAATAAATTACTGGTACTACGCTTGTGAACAGTGACAGTCTATCCACTCCGGAAAATTGCACTGTTTGAAGTAGACACTTTCCCCCTAGTATCACAATAGCTTACTTTTATGCTAAATATATTAGAAGATACAGAGAGTACCTTTAGGATTCTCTAAAACATAAAATCGGCATAAAAGTATGGACTTGAGCTTTCTCCCATAAGTATAAAATAAGATGGTTATCTGTTACAATTAAACAGTCCATCTGGCTTGCTGCATTTTCGCCCATTGATTAATGCGCAGACGACACGTGCAGTGTACTGTTTTATACCAAAGGATTAATGCTGAGAAATTGAAGAGGCCTTCTGGTAAAACGAGTGGAAAACCTGCAAAACAACTCCTCTTTTCTGAAGCTCTGAGCCAGGGTCGTTCTACTTCAGATGTAAGAGGTACTACTCCCTCAACACCAAACCATCCTAACTCTATTAAGTCATCACCATCCGACTCTACTATGGAGCGCATACTCCAGGAAATCTCTGCTGTAGGGCGACGTCTTGAGAGTATGGAACTGTCCATATCAACTCTTACGACCGAAACCAAATCTATTCGTTCAGATATCGCTGGATTCCAGAGTCGTATGGATGGTCTAACTACATGAGTAGTAACAATAGAGAACCGCCTTGATGCCATACCAGACCGAAACCAAGAGTTTCTCTTTCTTAGGACCAAAATAGTAGACTTGGAAGACAGAAGCAGTCGAGACAATGTCCGTTTCTTTGGCTTTCCGGAAAAAAATAGAAGGGTCAGATACCAAATCCTTTTTCAGAAATCCGGCCAAGGCTCACAGGTCTCACTTTTGAGCCGCCATTAGAGATGCAGAGAGCCCATCGTATTGGACCGCCCAACACGGGGACAAATATGCGACCACGTCTGCTCATCGCCTGCTTCCAGCGACATGAACAGGCCAGTCAATTGATCACAGCTGCCCGGACTCCGGGACCATATATATATATTCGAAGGTCATGAGATTAGAATGGCTGCGGATTTTTCAAAAGAAACCAATGACCGTCGCAAAGCTTTCCTTTCTCTTAGACCCAGTCTTCGTCAACTCGATATCAAATATGGCCTTTTCGAACCTGCGCGCTTACGGATCACCAAAGATGGGACATCCAAGGAGTTCTTTGTCCAGGAAATGACAAAGGTCTGCTGGATCAATCTTTCTCAAAATATGGAGTGTGCGAAATCTCTTCCAGAGCTTGGCTCCCAACTTCTATCCTCGAAATCTATGTCCTCTAGTGAAACTCGACATAACCCAGGTCGCTCCCAAAGTCGAGGACAAGACTTAGATCGACCTGCAAGTTCCTTGGGAGATCGAGCACAGGCCCTTCAAGCAGTAGCTGCCCTTACAAAGAAACGAGACAGATAAATCACGCTCCCCCCCTCAAACCTTCACCCCGAGGGGGGTGTATCCTGAACTATGACGGATTGTTTGACTTTCCTACATCAACGAGAAGATAGACATTCATTCACTAGAAGTCTGCTGAAGATTAGATAAGTAATCGAAAATTAGTCTACTTGTCATGTATTGCTTGTTATTTAATGTTTCTCTCCTCTGACTTCCTCATCCTTTCCCCTCCCCTAATATACACCAATGATAATGCTGAATTATTCTTTTAGTGCTCTATAAAGTTTAATTGTACTCTTCATATACATTATTCGCGATATGTTTTACTACTTCTACCCCTTCTTGTAAATCTTCTCTCCCCCTTTTTACCATACATCTGACAACATTTAGCTGTTATTAAACTATGTAAAGTATATATGATTTTACTCTGCATAAGGTAAATTATAAATGCCATAGTTCTTACTTTCTTTTTCCTCTTCCCTTTTCCCTTCAATTGATTTCCTGGTCTCTTTATTAACATCACACTTCTTTAATGCTTGCTTCCTCCTTTTTCCCCGCTCAACTTTTAACAACTGTAACATCCGACCCTTACTTTGTGTACTGAATGCTCTCTACCTCATTATCTGTAACATCATTACATGGGTGCGTCTCCTTTCTCTACTCTGCCGCCAGATGGGGCTCCTCCGACGTGCATAGCCCAAAAGTTTAGACCCGCAGAGAGCAGTTCTATACCCCTAGTGCTACGCTCTTTCTGCATGGCAGATCCCCTCTTCCCTTTATTTTTCCTCTCCATTTTCTTCAGAACCTTACCTTTTCTCCTTCTCACCTCTCCTTTTAAGTGCACACAACATACTATTGTAATCTTCCTTCGTGTAAGAAAGTCTTTTCTTATTTACAAACGAAAATATCTGACATTGCTCTTTTACAAGAGACTCACTTAAGATGCTCTAGAATTATCTAAATTACGACGAGAATGGGTGGGAAAAGTTATCCATTGCGGATTGTCAGTCTCCCGCTAAAATGGGTCAACCACAGAAATGTGGAGTGGCTATCCTCTTGCACAAATCCCTACCTGCCACAGTTAAGACCTGGGTTGATCCAGAAGGCAGATATGTTTTCGATAAGTTAAAAATAGGCGCTAGAACCCTTTGTATTGGCTCAGTATATGCCCCAACGGGAGCTAAATGCTCCTATCTTCTCAACTTGAACTGCTTATTAGTAGAAATTGGAGCATCTAGCTATGCCATTTACAGAGATTGGAATCTTGCTTGTGATGCAGTCCTAGATAGGACGGGTCCCCTGGATAGGTGTAATGAGGGAGATCGAGCCTTACTTGGAGATATCACATCGGATCAAGGACTAGTGGACCACTGGCGCCTTTGTCATCCAACAGGTCAGGAGTATACCTTCCTCTTCTGCTCATGGCACACAGTCTAGGATAAATTATTTTCTCGCATCTTATTCAGTAGTACCAATTAATAGTGAATCGCACATTCTGGAAGCTGCTCTCTGATCATTCTCCGGTTCTTCTTGCTCTTGAAGTAGGCTTAATCTCCCCAGGCCGTAAACCGTGGCGAATGAATACTCAGATATACCGTTCACCCCAGGGTAAGGTCCAACTCCATTCTTATCTCCGACTACCGACTTAATAATAAAGCATCAGTTTCTTCTAAAAGGATCATATGGGCAGCTGGGAAAGCAACTATTCGCGGGCAGATGAAAGATGCAGCAGAATCTAATAAGAATGCATCCCTTCCTCGCGGTGAACTCGAGGTTCAGATTATTTCTCACACGTCAATATACCTCTCCTCCCACAGTGCCTATCGCCGGCATTTAGAACTTGCCAGAATGGCGCTCAATAATTTATACACCTCCAGAGCTCAATATGCACTTCAGCGTCTAAAAGTTAGGCATTACGAACAAGGGGAGAAGGCAGGTAGATTACTTGCAGCACAATTTAAACAGCGTGAAGCAGCCATGGCAATCCCCGCCTTAAGTTCGGACAACTGTGTAATCCTTACTAAGCCCCAAGATATAGTAAACACCTTTGCATCATTTTATAAGAGACTTTATACCCCTGAATCCATGGCAACTGAAGATCAATTGTCCGCCTATCTCACGGATATTGACCTTCCATATCTCACAGACGAAGGTAGAAAGGTACTTAATGGAGACATCTGCAAAGAAGAAACTACAGCAGCCATTGCCAAATTGCCATACCATAAATCCCCGTGAGAAGATGGATTCCCTGCAGAATATTATAAATGGTCTGGTGAAGAGGCAATTGATACTCTACATGCGGCTTTTCAGGAAGCTGCCCGGACAGTCTCATTAGGACCCATTTCCAATAGGGCGTTAATAGCGGTTATCCCTAAGACGGGTAGAGACCCCCTTGCCAGTAGTAGCTACCGCCCCATCTCTTATAAACGGAGATGTTAAAATTTTTGCAAGTATTTTGGTGGCGCGACTTCGTAAAGTTATCCCATCTCTCATACACAGGTTGGCTTTGCGCCTGGCCGCTCGTCCAGGAATCACCTTCAAACATTAGCCCATACTTTATGGTCTGCAAAAGATATGGGAGAAGACGCGGTTGCTCTTTCCTTGGACGCAGAAAAGGCATTTGACGGCATAAACTGGGGTTACCTCTTTGCTACAATGAAACGCTTTAGCTTAGATCAGTTTATTTCCAAAGTTCGCCTGCTCTATGAAAATCCTGTAGCCCAGGTTAACTGTGGTGGATTTATTTCGGATCCTTTTCCGATATGTAGAGGCACCCGTCAAGGTTGCCCCCTTTCCTTAGTAGCGATGGAACCACTTGCTTCACTTATCCGACATTCACCACGGATTCAGGGTATACCTATTGCAGGAGGTATATCGAAGATATATTTTATATGCTGATGACATCCTACTTGCTCTAAAAGATCTAACACATTCTGTACCAGCCTTGCTTGAGATCAACAGGTTTGCAGTCCTTTCCGGTTATAAGATCAACTGGGATAATAGTGAGGCTTTACTGCTGTCTTCGGGTACCACAAAAGCAGCACTTGAAGGATACCCCTTTTGCTGGAAATCGTCACAACTCAAATATTTAGGTATTCTGGTTAATCGCAGTCTGGAAGGAATGGACTCAGACAATCTTTAACCTCTTATAGCACAAATGGAAACTGATTTTGCTAAATGGTCTCTCTTAAGTTTCTCTATGTGGGGAAGAGTGCAGGCTGTACGGATGGTCACTTTACCTCGCTTCACCTATGTTCTTGGAATGCTTCCGATTGTAGTTCCTCTGTCCACACGTCGCATAGATGCTCGTATACCGGCTTTCATTTAGGGATCTATGCGCCCTTGCCTAGCTGCTGCTAAAATAATAGCATGCTGCTCCCATAGTGGTTTAGGATTACCATCTCTAGAACATTATTCGTTAGCCCTGCATCTCTCACAACTAACCTACGAACTTCCAGGCACGACTGATCCTCCACAATGGGTTATAACGGAACACTCATTACTTAACCGTAATGATGGCCTTGATTTCTTATATGGAACCAGTAATCCACGTACATCGCATCCTGTGATGAGAGCTACATACCAAGCATGGTACAGAGCACACCGTCTCCTAAGGGTCTCCCATCGTTTACACTCTAAAGCTCCACTCTGGGGAAATGAAAGCATCCGAATAGATGACCATGCACTTCACTGGACTAGTTGGAGATTGAGAGGAATACTGACATTAGACCAGGTCATTCTAAATGGAGAATTTAAATCTTTTGACCTCCTTCGTGACGAATTTGATCTTCCATTACACCAGACATCGCAGCACCTACAATTAGTGCACTGCCTAAGGCGCTGTTTGGGCCCTTATCCATGGACGTTAGAACACTCGCCGATATTTGATTATCTTCTTATCTGGGGACGTCACAAAGGAGTGATGTCAGGTTTATATAAAGCATTAACTAATCATTTATACTCGCAACCACTTCTTAAAGCTCTTCGCGAGAAATGGCAGGAGCGTCTTAATGTTACCATAGAAGAAGTACTCTGGCTGGACACATTAGAAGCTCTTGATAAGGGTACTCGTGAACCGAGACTGAAATTCTGCCTTTTGAAATCTTTACAGGATTGGTACTGGACACCTTCGAAATTCCAACGAGCAGGGTTATTGTCACGTTCTAAGTGTTGGAGATGTTCGAGCGTTAACTGACTTCCTTCATATAATCTGCGAATGCCCTACTAAACGTTTCTGGGCTTATGTGGGGGATACTATGGGAAAAACAATTCCCCTTCGACTTCCTCTTACCCCTATCATTATCTTATTGCATGATCTTGGAAACTCACCTAGAATTACACGCCCACAACATCGCCTTTTACACACTGCGCTCTCTACAGCCAAAATTTGTATCCGAAGACCATGGCAATCACCCAGCCCCCCTTCTCAGGAGGATTGGATGGTAGCAATGATTGAGACCGCATCCCACGAGCGTGTAATATACCGACTGCAGGAGGAAGTGTTCCAGCAAGTATGGACTCCCTTCCTTAGTAATTCATGAATTACCTTTCCCTTTTCTTGTATCTCATTGAGCAGGTACATTTCCTTTTCTTTCTTTTTTCCTCTCTATTTCGCTTTCTTCCTTCTCTTCACTTTTCCCCCCTTCTTTTCTTCCTTCCCCTTTCTTTTTCTTTCATTCTTCACCCCCGCCCAATCCGGGTAAGGAGATAACCTCTCTCATCCATGTTCATCCCACATCAATGTCTTTCTCCTCTTATATCTCCTATATTTTGCAAGGTCAATCCTACTTCCCCTATCCATGACCCAGTCTGATTAACTTATTCTGTGACTAAGCGCTGAAGATTGTGGTTAGCTCTTCATACCATGCACAATATCCTTTTCTTCTGTCATTCCATCCTTGTCTCCTACTTTACCTTTTCCACTCCCTTCCTCTTTCCCCCATTTTGTGTAGATCTTCTCTTTAAAAGCACACTAATTATTTACATTGACAATTGACTTTGACAAGTTCATTGTGTGCAATACTTGCATGTACACGCATGCCTTTAATTTTAAATTAAAAATTAAAAAACAAAGGGAAAAAAAATTCCATGCCATCGGTGTATTTCTGCACCATATGCTATGGCCTTACAGGAACGGTAAATGTGCCAATCAGGTGTTAACTCAATTTTGTTATGCTTTAGGGGCCATAGCTAATACAGTGGGCAATGGATAGCAGGGATCAAGATGACCAACAGGTGAGAAAAAAAAAACGAAACATTTGGGGTGATCACCAAAATTGTGTCACTGCAGCACTTAACATCCAAGGAACACAAAATCTTATTGTACGAGGAAAGTACTGCATGGCCAACGCAAGGTTTAAAAAAAACCAGTTCGAAACAAGCATCAAGAGTCTAGTACTGATCCCAGTGACAGTATGTAAATAAAGGTCTGTTGTGCAACCATGCCATTGGGACCACAATGGGCAAGAATTCCAGAAGTTTATGAACCATAAATATTTGGCTAGAATGTTTGCTGGATCACTTCTCGGGAACACCCGTTTAATATCTTAGAAGGATTTGATAGATACTCTAAAACAGCAGACTATGTTTTCATGTTTATTCCGTGAATCAGCTTTGTCAATGCTGGCAATAAAGTAGGACAAACGCAGGCAGTTTTTGATTTCTACTCACCTTCAAAAGGTCATGTGTTTTTTCGAGCAGTATTGACATTTGTCAGTACTTTACAAACAAATACTAAAGTTCTAGGTGAATTATCTAAATTACATAAGAAATTAATGAGTAAAGCCAACTCAAAAGATCACCTTGTCAGTCCTGCCACCTCGGCTAGGCCTTCCGCCGCGACCACGCCCACCTCTGCCTCCTCTACCACCACGTCCAGGGCGGCCAAGGTCTCCAAAATTGATTTCGAGCTGGGATGTAATGTCATTTGCAGGTCGACGGAAATGATGATCAAAATCTGACACTTCAGTTTGAACCTAATTTAATAGTGGAAAGTATTTAAAGTTAGAAATTTGCAATATTTAGAAAAAAATACATTATACATAACGGAAGAACATGCAAAAAAAGTACACCCACTTGGCTCTAAATATACTAATTATATTCTTACCAAACAAAACGATAGTAATTAACAAAAGAGATTAATAAAAAAATCAAACTGGACAAAACTAATTCTCGGACAGCTTGGGGCAAAACTATTTATCAGAAGCTGTGTGTAGAAGTATGACGTCAGCATAAACTTTTTAGGTCTCGGGCCTAGCGTTGCAGTGCGCAGCTCGAGACCTCTTGTATGGGGTTTTCAAACTCACCTAGGAATCGCACACGCTCGTGCGTGTGCTTTTCGTTTCCCCCCCGGCTATTGGGCTTTGCGTGCGTCTTTTTAAGAAAGACAGCACGCAATTGGGCAAAGGCGGGCGCATGTCCCGCCTTTGCTCCGCCCATTCCCGTCCGTGTCTAGGACGCGCATCAGCGCGCGTCACAGACAGGCTCCCTGGGCCCCCCCCCCGCTCCTCTGTGGTGCGCGCGCACCACTGGTTTTGATTCCCGCGTTCGGCTGGGTTTCGATTCCGTGCTTTTTTTATGCCGCTATGTTGAGACTTCGTCGGGACTGGAATTTGGTTCCCCAGTTCCATAATCTGCAGCTCTGGTCCCAAGGTTACATCCTCCCCCTAGTATTGGGCGCGCACCCTCCCTCGAGAGCCGGGGTCCATGTATAGGCTGGAGATGTAATTCAGGGGCCTCAAAAGAGGGAGCTGCTACGTCGGCATCTCTGGAATTATTTAATGGTGGACATTTCAGGCTCCATAAAGAATATTTTATAAAAGAAAACTAGGTAAGATCACCCTCATCCGAAAACAAATGGGTATTTTTTGCCGTTTTTTATTCCGCTAACAAGAATACTTATTGTTGCACTTTAGAATTTTTTTGCATGGCTAGGATTTCTCATACACAAATATTCATAACATCCCCATGTGCATCATACCATTCGGATCTAAATACGACACCGCGTGTGAATGCTGATAAGCGTGTTTGTTGTAGAGCAGAATAGAGGCTTTTAGCTAGCAATGCTTGAAGTCAAAGAGACACTCCTAAAGATTTCTGCAGGGCTGCGCCGCTCCCCAGAAGGCTGTAAACCCAAGCTCAGCCATAAATACTCCGGCGATGGTTCCTCGTCGCCAGTGAAATCTAATTAAGTCCAGTAGTGAGTGACAGCTTCCTTTCTAGAGCATGTTTTGCTTTACCACAAAGTATTCTCAGTGGCAATACGGGTCGGGACTGCAAAACACAGAACCATGTGCGTTGGACTCTCTCATATTTGACCCCTGCGGGCTCCCTCAAAGTGCTCTTTTTGGCTGGAAGAGCAGCGTGTGCCTTCTTAAACAAATGGGCTTCATCAAAGAGAAGTTTATGGAGAGCATAAAATATGGGTAGAATGGGGACATGCTCTCTTAGAAACAGAGCATGCTTTCTTAGAAACAGAGGTCGGCTGCAGGTTAAAGCTTTTCGGACTTACAAGGCTATCCCTTACCTGCCTACTATTTACTCAAGGATGCCACACTCTTATTTTACTTTTTCAACTATCCCGTTTGTATCTGCAACGTGTAAGTTTGTAAATCTCCTCATGTAACGTACTTGATTCTATTGTGAAGCGCTCTGACACCTTTGGGTAGTCTGCGCTATATAAAATTGCATAAATAAATGTTCTCCAGGTTTACCAATGTTTACTTTAAAGTGCTCACGTGCGTGGGGGCTGTGCAAGCAACAACGTGGGGGAGGATGCTCTTGGTGCAAGGAACGATGTGGATGGGGTGCATCGGAGAAGGGAAAACGTGCAGTCTTGTGGAGTGCTAGAACCTAACTAAAAACAAGCATTGAAAATGCAATAGGTCTCGCCTTTGATTAAGAGCCATTTGCTTTGCTCATGGTATTGTATAGCAAAGCAAATGGCTTTAACTTAATGAAAGCCGAGAACTATTGCATTTTTAATGCTTGTTTCTAAAAGGTTTCAACTATTCACCCAACCAAGGTTTGGGATAATAGAACATTTAGAATAAGAGAAGTATAAGAGCTACAGGACTAACAGCTGCATCAGGGTTCCTTAAACCCTAACAACACTTCTGCACACACTGCCTCTAGCATAAAGATGTATTTCAGTATGAGGGTGCCAGAATGCAGTTATAACTAAATACAGGCAGAAACTAGTATCAAATTCACAAAAGACTTGAAAAATGGAGCACTAATAAAAACACATCCCTGGCTAGTCTGAACACTCCTTAAAAACAGACTAATCAGACACCTCAAGTCGGTAGTTACCTCTCCCACTGCACTCACATCTTCATTAGGGATTTAAGCAAGCTAGTAACATCACAATCTATTGTTTGCTTATTATTCTTTAAAATTATTTGTACATCAGTTGCCTTCTGTAGCAGCGTCCTGTGCAGCAAGATTAATAGCGCTCGAGTTACCAGAGAAAATTATGAAAATAAAAGGATACTGCATCACTCATCCCAAACCTGCAGCGGTGAAATCACCAGTTTTGGGAGAGTGACTGTATCCCATACATAGGTCATACATTTCAGGCTTCAACTGAAAATGAAAAATGAATAGTGAACAGACTAACCCAGATTTGAACTGTCAGAAACATTTACATAGCAAACCGAAAGCCACAGAAATAAACGTTTCAGGCCAGTTATTTGTAGTGGTCCCTCATCCAGTCAAATGTTTACAGTTTTTAACAAGGGCCAGTTGCAGCGAGAAGCTTAGGATTAAATAATTAAACGTTTTTCAGTGCAAGTATTTATGAAAACACAATTTGGAGTAATCCAAAAAGTAGCCATGTTAAACATGCCACTACAGACATGGCTCCAGAGATTTGAAGGTTAAAATTGTGAGCTTCAATTATAAAACTGGAAATGGGTGGGGTACTTACATTTTCAGAGATAATCTTTGGGAAATTCTGTACAACAGAAATACATTTTACTTAATTTACCTCTTCACTCTTAGCCTTGTGAAGAACAAATCCTTTCTTCCATTGACCATCAGCACCCTCATTTGGTTTACGAATATTAAATTCAACCTTTGCTCGTTCTTTGTCTTGCATAGCTTTCCATTCATCCAATGTCATTTCTTTAGGACCTTCTTCCTTGACTTCTTCCACTTCATTTTCCCTGAAGTAATAATAAAGTTTAGTGCATTCATGTGCCTATGCCAACTCGCAAAACGTGTGGCAAACAATTAAAAAAAAAATTGGAAAGGTTACTTGTGTTAATGAAAGCAATAGCAGTAAGGAAAACGTTACTTACCCTGCAAGCATCAGTTTGTAGCATGTAGTGCTGTAGATTCATATGCTTTTCATACTCCTGCCATCTAGTGTTGGGATCGGGCATTTGCAACTTGTTTTTTCTTTGAAAAGAATCTTTCGAGTCAGGAGGTATAGGGACTGGAACTACTCCCTTATTAGGCAATGCGCATGGGCACCAACTCCATAGTTAGTTTGTTTTTTGTTTTTTTACAGTGGTTGAGCGGAATGATGGAGCGGTAGGTAGGATAGCTTTGGTGACCATGTGTAATGTTCTGTATAACAGTTTAAATATGTAAATGCCAAAAAAGAATATCCGCAGCAAAGGCTGGCTCCCTGAGGTGGGTGGGTGCATGTGAATGTACAGCACTACATGCTACTCTCTCCTCTTGCTGAGATAGAAGATCCTACAGAACCAAGGCTCTCCTCACTCTTGAAAGAAACCTTGCACTACCTCTGGGTGGAGATGCCATTCTTGATCTGCTAACAAACGCAAACAAGCATTTGTAATGCAATAGGTCTCGCATTAGTGAACGTTTGAGCTATTGGCTTTGCTAATAATGCAATAGCTCAAACTTTCAGTAATGCAAAAGCTATTGCATTACAAGTGTTTTTTTTCTAATTTATTTTTTTAAGCAATTGCGGCACCCACGCTTATTGCTTAGAAAAGACTTAGGGGTGTGTTAAGAGAACTCTGGCAAAGAAGAGCAAACCAAACCTGAAAACAGTGCTGTGCAAAACAGATGTTAGGATCCCAATCATCCTAAACTTGGGGCTGGCTGTTATTACACTTAACGCCACTGTAGACATCGTACAACCACGACTGCAACTTACTGCCTCACTCTTTCACTTTCCTGACCGGTTGCCTGTTGTTTTGGGACAGCAGCTGATATTTATTTAGATTATTTTCAGTTTTTTGTAAAGCGCTAAATGTATTTTTCCAAGTCCCTCAAAGTGGTAGATCATTGATGCCGCGTTCGCTGGTAGCAGTGAGAATGTTAAACATGTTTAGCAGCTTACATCTGAATTTTGCGATTGTGTTCCTTTTTTTAGCACAATCTCAATATTAACCAGCACACTTTTTTCTAATGATTAGAAGCACACTTAATTATTAGTCACCTTTTTTTAACGCCTAGAGTTTGCACTGCTGATCTCATTATTCCCACGTGAACAACTCAGGACTCTAAGATGCACACTTCATAGTGCGGTGGTTTCAGTGCGAGTCATGATTTATTAATTGCATCACTTGCAAGAGGGTGATGCACATAGTCAGAGTGAATGAAATAAAATATGTATAACTCCGTGAGCTGATGTAAAAGAGTAAACAGTCTGAAAAAAAGAGGGAGAAACAGAGTGAGAGAGTGACTGATTGATTACAATATAAAGGAGAATAAGAGGAAGTATTTACCCGCCTTTGTTTTTGCCCGAATCCACTTATGCCAAACAAACTCTTGCCTCTGAGCCTCCCATTGCCTCGCTGTCTCACATAAATCAAAGCGCCGAAGCTATGCACTTAAGAAGGAACTTGAGTACGGCAGGTTTGGAGGTGTCAGTACTTAAAACACAGTGACCGGATCCCTGGACAGCGGAATCACTGGCCTGCGCACACCCAGGTGAGTGATTGACTAGGCCCATGGGAAGACTGGCAGCCGTAGAGCTGCGGACATTACAGGGTGCCTGCTGGGCAGGCCCCTGGTGAGGGTGGATGGTCCTGTTGTGCACGTACTCAGTCTGAGTATGAGGGTGAGAGGGGAAACCATGTCCTGATGGGATCGTCGTCAGTTGACGGTACACAAAGTGCGAGGGTTGGCTCACTTGAGTCCCGTTCTGTCCGGTCTCCAGAGGCTACTGACCAACGAGGAAGTGCTGCTGGACGGCCTGGGCCGTCCTCTCCTCCTTCAGCGTGTGTAGCCCAGAGTTGTCAGCCGATGACTGAAGGAGGTCCCTGCGTGGGAGACCCCCAGCCCAATGCCCATGTCTGTAGCAGTCTCGGTGCTTACAAAATAAAAGTAAAAGCACGAATGGCGCGCTGAAAGAAAAAAAAAAAAAAGCGCCCGGAAGTGGTGTGCACAAGAGCTGTCGGCCGGATGATTGAAAGAGGGCTCTGCATGGGTAAGTAACTTGTGCACCTGAAAGAGATTAGTTATAGATTCCTTACCTTAGAATAGATACCCCAGCAATACCAACCCCGGGTCTGCGAACTAAGGTCACACCAGAAAGTCCTGGAGAACTGAACGGCCAAAGAAGCCGTCTCTCCGGACTGGACAATCCAGGCAATAATGCTTAGTGAACGTGTGCCGTGATTCCCACGTGGCTGCCTGGCAGTTGTCCCAAAGCAGTAGTGGCTGCCGTCCCCCTGGTGGAATGGGCGTGCAACCCTACTGGAGGCTACTTTTTCGCCAAGGAACAACAGATTTCAATGCAAAGAACGACCCATCGAGAGAGGTTTCGTTTTTGCATGGCAGACCTTTTTTAGCGCCCACATAGCCAACAAAGAGTTGATCATCCACCCAGAATTCTTTTGTGCGATACAGATTAAATGATAGCGCATGTTTTGGATTCGGGCGGTGGAGCCTCCTCTCCAGAAGGATGCGCGGGCGGGAAGAAGGTGGGCAAAGTGATGGTCTGTCCTATATGGAAAGAAGATAGAGTTCGAAGGACAACCTTGTCTAGATGAACAGCAAGGAAAGGAGGTTTAGAAGAAAGTCCCACTGGGGCATTATGAAAGGTATAGGAGGAAAGAGGTGAGAAATGCCCTTAAGAAATCTATTTACAATAGGGGACTTGAAAAGAGAAGGCTGATCAGGGAGGCAAAGAAAGGCCGAAATGGTCGAAAGATAGCCTTAAAGTGCCCAGAGCAGAGCCCTGCTGGGTCAAAGAAAGAAGATGGAGAACCTCTGAAAGAGGGGCAGAAAGGGGATCCACAGCCTTTGCTGTGCACCATGCCACAAATTTGTTCCATCTACAGGCATATACCGTTTTAGTGGAGGGACGCCTGGCTGCCAAGATGACATTACAGACTTTGGGAGGAAGGTCAAAAGTTGTTAACTGTCACCGCTCAATCTCCACGCAAGGAGGTGGAGGCTGGACTGGTTCGGGTGGAGGACCGTCCCCTGCTGCTGCGACAGAAGATCCTCCCGAAGAGGCAGTCTGATCGGAGGATCGATGGCCATGTTCAAGAGCTCGGGATACCAGACGACATTGAAAAGATTCCCCCGACGCTGCGACCACTGGAACTTCAGGTCCCACTGCAGAGCCCGCATATGCCACCTGGCATGGTCCACCAGCAGGAGGCCATGAGGCCCAGCAGCCTCAGGGTCATCCTCACCGAAACCCGGGATAGTGGCTGAAACATCGGTATCATAGCCCGAATATCCCGGACTCGCTGCTCGGGAGGATAGGCCCGAAACTGCGCTGTATCCAGAACTGCTCCGATGAAAAGGAGCTTCTGAGAGGTAATCCGGTGCGACTTCGGCACGTTGATCCTGAACCCCAGCGAGTGCAGGTCTGCCGTAGTCTCGAGGTGGGAAACGACAGCCTGGGGCAAACTCGCCTTCAGCCAGTCGTCCATAGGGGAAGTCTGGAACCCCTGGTCTGCGCTGATGAGCTGCGACCACCGCCATCAATTTTGTGAACACCCGGGGGGCTCTGGTAAGGCCAAAGGGGAGCACAGTAAACTGAAAATGCTCGTGGCCTACCGTGAACTGTAGGTAACGCCTGTGGGCCGGAAGGACGGGGATGTGAAAATAAGCATCCTGCAAGTCCAACGCTACCATCCTGTCTCTAGGGTCGAGGGCAGACGAGACCTGAGCCAATGTCAACATTTTGAACTTCTTCCAGAAGAAGCGGTTGACGTCCCTGAGATCCAAGATAGGACGCAGGCCGTTGTCCTTTTTGGGCACCAGGAAGTAGTGGGAACAACAAGCACAACTGACTTCTGGCACAGGAACTCGCTCGATGGCTCCCTTGGCCAAGAGATCCTCCGACATGCGATGGAATGTTGGTGGCATGGAGGGAGGCGTAGTCTCGAAGAGGAGGGAGTAGCCCCTTCGGACTATCTGCAAAACCCACCTGTCCGACGTGATGTTGTGCCAGTGGGGGGAGATGATGGGGAATCCTGCCACCCACTGGCAACTGGTGGCCCTGAAAGGTCGGACTAGGAAGGCTTGGAGGCTGATGCAGAGGGGGCACTGGTGGACTGGCCTGCCCGCCGGTCCCCAGACCCACGGATCTGGGTCCCACGTCCCCGGCCGCGCAGATGTTGAGTAGCTTGAGCTGGCCTGTGGCCCTGGGTGGAACATGGTGGGGCACCCCTTCTGTAGGCACGAAAGGCGGATTGAACGGGGCGAGATGTGGGAGCGAGGCCCAAGGATCTGGCCGTAGCCAGAGTCGCCTAAGCACTTGAGCGTGTTGTCCGCCTTGTTGCCAAACAGGCGACGGCCAAAGGGCATGTCCAAAAGGGTCGATTGGACATCCCCGAAAAAGCCAGTAGACCTCAGCCAGGCGTAGCGTCTCAAGGCTGACGTAGAAATCGTTCTACCTAGCGAGTCGGCAGTATCCAGCCCACATCGAACGTCGAACTTCGCTTCGTCTCTACCCACTGCAACCGCACAGGTCAGTACAGTCCGGGCCTTCTCCAGGCACTGTGGCAGCACTTGCGCAACCGTGTCCCACACAGAGTGGGTGTAGCGGCCCAAGAGACATGCGGTGTTCACCGACCGCAGTCCTAAGCTGGTGGAAGAAAACATCTTCCCAAGATGATCCAGCTTCTTGGATTCCCTATCTGGGGGAACAGTAGGGAACGCGCCTTTGGAGGTTGAGGCTTGGACAACCAAGCTCTTATGGGTAGGGTGTTGGGAGAGGAAAATGGGGTCGCCCGGGGCCGGGCGGTGGTGTCGGGCAATCATCCTATCCACAGGAACCCCTGTGCTGGGCTTGGACCAAGTGCCCAGAAGGACAGCTGTGAGGGCCTCATTAAACGGCAGCAGGGGCTCTGAGGAGGCCGCTGCCGGCTGAAGTACCTCAGTCAGGAGGTGATTCCGGACTGCCACTGTAGGAAGATCAGGGCCCAGGGCCTCAGCTGTGATACGCAACACCACAGCGCAGGAAGCTCCCTCCTCCGTAGCCATGGTAGGGGGAGAAAGTATACCAAAGTCTGGGGAAGTATCCAGACCACTGGCATCACCCAACTCCTCTCTCCAGTCCGGCTCTTCTAGCTTGTCTGCCAGAGGGTCCACAGACCCCCTCCCAGTCCTACTCACCCTCCTCTGGCTGCCACTCAGGGCGAAGAGGAATGCCAGGATAGAACAGTGGTACAAAAGTACCGGTCGACGCCGGTCCGGCTCAGTGTTCAGATCGAGGGAGAGGCTGGGGTTGACGACGGCCAGGGACACAACCAGCGTCGGAGGTGTCGGCAGTGGAATTGGCACCGAGGGAGGTGTCGTGAGGTCAACCGGCACCGATCCAGATCTGGATCCATGGGGGCCCTGCGGTGTCGGGGCCGGAGCGGAGGACTTCGTAAAAGGAACAAAGCTGGGCAAGGGACGCTCCGGCTCCCGGGAAGGGAAGCTCATAGCTGTCCCAGCAAGCTCAGCCCGTGGAGCTGAAGGACGACGACCTTCCGCGTCCCGCGCCGGCCGACGAGAAGGCAATGAGCAACGGTGCTTTTTCGCCTTCTTCTACCCGATGACTTCGAAGATGAAGGATGATGGCGTCTCCGCGACCGGTCCCGCGAACTCCTCTCTCAACCGGGACCTCGAGCGGCACGGAGCCGACTGCCGGGCCTCCAGAAGTTTTCAGGACCTCTCTCGCAGACTTCAGGTGCATGGCCGGACAGTCTGAGCACGACTTCGGGTCGTGGTCGCGCTACTGCACCGGAGACACACGAGGTGTGGGTCCGTGACCGACCATTTGTGACAGGAGTCACAAGGTTTGAAGTTGGTACGTCAATGGGACATCCCTCCGTGCACCAGGAGTCGAACGACTCGAAAAGATGTCGACAAGTCAAAAAAACTTTAGTCAAAAAGTGACAAGTGTACTGCTCTCTGCGCTGGCTGGCGTGGTAAAAGAAAGAACCAACGTCAGCGTGCAGGGGCAGTGTCTAAGATACCGCGACGACATTCCGGCGATCACGGCGACCGCAGAGTCAACCGACGCCACCTACTGATGCGCAGGGGTACTGCTGTCGAAAAATTCTCTGTATCCAGTCTGACGCCTGGGGGTAATTTCTAAGGTAAGGAATCTATAACTAATAATCTCTTTCAGATTGTAACTGCACTAGCTGCAACTTCGCACTAGCCGATACACTTAATTTTTCCGTAATCACAAAATGAGCAAAATACAATTACCCATCTCATACAAGTACTTTAACATTAAAGATAAGAGGAGCACTTACTTGTTCTCCGAGTCAACCACAGGATGCTCCTCTCCCTCTGGTGTTTCTTCTGTCACAGCAGAGTGGTCCATTTCACTATAATCAAAAAACATAACTTTCAACTTAATTAATAGTGACAAAGTCAATGAGTAACAGTTTTTGGTTTGCGTAATACAGCTGTGAATGTTAGAGGTGAAAACAACATGAATAATGGCAAACATTTGCAATGAGGAGTCCCATATCCATATAAAAAATAGAGAACACTACAATACCTTGGCTTGCTCCATTTTGTGTACTCAATTTCCATTTTTGTGGCAGATTTAAAAGGTAACTGATGCACATACAAGCGCTGAGATCTGATGTGGATCACCTTATCAAACCTTGAGGCCTGAGAAATGGATGGCTCTGATGCAATCATGTGTATGACGTGATGTGTAACGTGGTTTACAGCTCTGATGTCCAAGTAGTCATTTAGCTGTGTTGCCAAACGATACTAAACGCTCCTGGCCTGTAACCAGAGTTCTACCACAAGGATATTCTCCAAGGTATAAACTTAGAAAAATGAAGTGGTGAGTATTTAACAAACTGAACACCCATCACAGACCGATCAGCACCTAGGTAAATATTACACTATTTTTTGCGTTGGAGAGGATAATACAGCAGGATTGCTAAAAATCTGGGGGGACCCGTTCACTGGAGTAAAATAAAGCAGACTTCATGGTTACACCCATAAACTTATGGGGAACCCTTCCAACAAGCTGTGGAACTAAATACTACCACATTGGATGGACATGCATGTGCCATACTCTATGGCTCCATCACTGCATGTATGTTCACCCTCACCAGTACCCTTTGTGGTCTTTAAACAGACCAGTATTGACAATGGAAGAGAGTCCAATGACTAAGTCGCCACTCTAAGACCACCTTTTGGGAATTGGGGGGTTATTTGACTTAGCAGCAATGACAAAACTGCTGCCAAGCTAGTGTTTATCAGAATAGCCGTTTAGGAGTGCTTTCAGGGACCTCCTAGCACTAAAAATACACAAGTCGCTTTTCTCTGCTGCACCAAACAGGATTCAATTCTGTGGGCCTCTGGTTGCACACATACATCTGTAGTGATCGCATTAACCAAGAGGTTTCATAACTTAAAATAGTGCATTTCCCACTGATTAGTTTAACGGGTATTTATTTTTCGGTGCGTTATTTTATATGTAGTCACTTGACGGTGAGAGATCAATAAATGTTACAGAATATTTTGCTCTTTTTAGCCATGCCTCTGATCACACCTCTGTGCTACTGACTCCGTCCCCAAGGCAGTATCCATACTTTAATGCACTCCTACCACAGCACTGAATAGCTTTGAGGTGGGGGAGCTAACAAATTAACAAGTGCAGAGCCATGGGTCTGGCTCAGATCTCAGAGGCTGTGCATGAGCCAAGCCATGATCTGTTTGCTGGGGAAATCATAAAACATGTAAAATATGATCTAATTCAAGAGAAGTGTACTTCTTTAACATGTGAAGCATTGACATTAATACATTAAAGTCAATTAAATCAAATACAACAGATTGTAATACAACTGGTATTCGGAACTCACATTTGAAAGTGCTTTCATACGCATTAATGAAGAAAAAAAAGTTTTGGTGAAGTAAAACATTTGCCCAAGATCGCACAATTTAAGTAGGGAAGCAGCAAATTTATCCCAGTTTTCTAGTTTAACTTTGTACAAATCAGCAGGAAACGGGTATTTGTCTTTCTTTATGTTAAGGGCTTTGTTTATACTTCTTTGTGCATTTTTCTGAAGTTTTTATTTAGCGTTAACTCAACCCAAAGGTATTGAAGCACTTTACATGAGCACCACTTACACTGCCCATGGTCACATTAGCATGGAGGAGATTAAGTGGTTTACCAGAATCACAGGATTTTAAGCCGTTGCAGAAACTTGAATCTGGATCCCTAGTTCAAATGACAGCAGCCCTGTCCCTAATGCTACATCCTGGGTAGAGGGAAGGAGGCAGGCAGAAGCCACATGAAAGCTCTGCTCGTTATGGATCAAGGTTCCTACAGGACCTCAAGCTGAGCCAGAGCCAGACTTCAGGCTCAAGCCTTCAGTGGCTCACTCACCTCTTCAATAGCTATATGTCTGTTTTTTTAAAGATAGTGCATCAGATTAGCCTGTGATCTGTATTTATTTAACACAGTATACTATTCATCTTAGAGTTATACAAAAACAGTCTTCTGGTCATAAAGAGAAAAGTTAATTAATCTAATCAATGGTTTAAGTGCAATAGGAGTGACCGGGAACCCTCGGTTCAAATTCCAGATTTCCTGTATGGCTAAATTGTGTGATCTTAGTAAAATCAATTTACTTCATGTGTCCAATTTACTTGATAGTTGCATTTAAGAGCACTTTCAAGTAATTCATTTTAAGATGGACTGTGTACAAAAAACTCACTTGTATGTTTTATTAGCCTGGAATGTTCCACCATCCATAACAATAATATTGGACATAATATAAGGAAAACCAGACAATTTGTTCACTCTTGGTGTTAAGCAGGGTTAATGAATGTTTTAAAGTTCATGTTTAGAAAAACACCACAAATAAATGTCAATGCAATGTTGTGATCTAATGCACTAAACTGAAACACTACCTCGCGTTTAAAAAAAGATTTTATTGTTGCATTCCAAAAGCGATTACATAGCATGAAGGCAGCTAGGTATGTGGCAATAGATTCCATCGTACAAGTACAGAAGAACAGTGGTAGGCTATTTATGAAGAGTTAGCATACATTTGTTAAAGTTTTTCTGTGCAACAAACTGACCCATAATAACTGTCCCTCTCCACCCCCATGATCAGCTGCCGCTGCTTTACCCATCAGTGTAGGGAAACAAAGCAATGAAGAATGTGGTGCTTAGAAGAAAGTGTTCCAAAGGGGAAATCATTACAATGTGTCGAAGATAAGCTTCCTTAAACCATTGCTTTGAGTTGTTGCCTAGATGTGGCAAGAACTGCTATATAGAATCTAAGAGTGCATGTGTTGGGAGGTAGGATTAGGTGAGATCATCCTTGGTGCAGCTTTAAAGCCCTCCAACAAAATATCTAATGCCTGTTCATTAAAATATTTTATCAGAACGGCTCATTCCTCCCTGTGTAACCAGGTGCTGGCAGATCGAAACCAAGAGAACGAGACATTGGTCCAACTTACAATTACAGGAGGAAGTGAATTCTTCCAGAGCAGTATAATATTGGGTTTTGCTAGAAGAGCCAGTTCGGGGGACTGATGAAGGGTTTCTCACACACAAGGCGGAGGAATACGCCCAATAGAACCACTTCTGGGGAATTTGTTAGTACACGGACTATCGTGGTCGACAACACCTTGACAACTCTTTGCTAGTATGAAAGGAGCGTGGGGCGAGACCAAAGCATATGAAACAGTTTTGCATCTAATTGCATACAGTGAGGACATGCAACTACAGCTCCCGGGTATATTTTGTTAATGTGGGCCAGTGTAAGGTAGGCTCAGTTTAGAATATTAAATTGAATATACTTGAGAAGGCAGTCATGGGATACTTTGTGGGGATGTTTCAATATTTCAGCCTAGTCTGTATCATGCAGAGGTTGGGCAATGCCAATCTCCCAGTTAGCATGGAGGGAAGCCGTATAGTGGTCCCCATGTTGCAGGAAAGCTCTGCATACCCATTTTATAAGTTTGCCGCTAGTCCTATGGTGTAAAGCATCTGGTACACTTCATGTAGGTTAGTGCTTGGTGATGGACATGAAATAGGGCATTAAATGACTGTTTATGGTGTTCGTAAGAAAGAAATTGCCCCAGGTGAAGAATAGTCTGCCATAAGGGTTTGGAAATCTAGTAGCTCGCCATCAAATACCCCAATTTTGAGAGGCCTTCAACATGCCCCTGATGGATTTGCCCTGAGCAAAACCATCCTGTGCAAGTCAGGAGGCCTAGCAAAGGTACTGCAAGACGGTAGAGTTCTTCATTTTAGTGAGTTTACGGGGTCTAGTAGGGTAAGAGAAAGCCAGATGAAATAACCTTTGGTGGCATTGGGTAGTGCAGTAAGCCATCCTTATAGTCTTCATGGGTAAACCCCGTTTTATGCTGGGGGCAGCCAGACGGCCAGAGAAGCGCCCATTGGAGCTGTGAAGCTAAATTATGGCATTCCAAGTCCAGATGGGCTAATCCACTCACTGTAATACGTGGCTTTAGAGGGGAAAGAGCTACCGGCAGCGCCAAGCCCCCAAATCAGATGGTGGACATGTTGGTGTCTGAAGAAGAAACGAGGGATGAGCAGGTGAAGGTTGGCAAAATAACACAACTGGGATAGCACCATCTTCACTCGTGTTAAGTGGCCCATTACTGAAAGTGGAAGAGAAGACTAAAAAGCTAACTGGGCTGAGAGGGACTGTGCCGCTCTGCCCAGATTGCAATCCTGCAAATCAGTGGGGAAATGGTACATATTAATCCCTTAGTATCGAAAGGTAACTGATTTCCAGTTCAAACTGAGGTCTAATTGTATATAAAGAAAAGAAAAACTTCATATTCTGATTTTCACCCGAACGGGCAATTTAGGAAGGGATTCAGGCAAGTCATAATTAACGTTCACATGTAATTTTACAAAAGGCACAACTACGCAAAGCCATACAAAGCATTATTAATGCTACTTCCCTGGCAGGTATAACATGGCTTTAACAGACCCCACCCCCCACGAATTTGTGGCAAGAAAAAGCAAAATGTGCAGCCGCAAACTACAGAGTTAGCGCAACTGCTGCACCAGGCAGAACATGTTCTGGTCACAAAAATGCATTTCAGTCCTTGGTCTGTCACTAATGGAGACGGATGTCACAGACTGACCTGGCAGAGTGTCTAGAAGCACCAAGACTGAGCAGAAGGGTGTTTGATGCCAGATAGTGCAGATGTACATTTAAAAAAACTATTCTCTCTGGCATCTGACAACTTCCATTCCAAAGGTGCAAAGAGCAGTAGGGGTAAATGGAGTGTCTGAGACACAGGAAACTTGGGGTGGGAGACGATGGGTTAGAGAAGAGGGGTGCAAGGAGTGTCCTAAGGTTGTTGGGGAAGGGGGGGGTTCAGCCACGGAAGAGAGGAGGTATGGGAGGGATTGAAAAGTTTGAAGGAGCAAAAAGGCAGCAGGGGGTGGTGTGTCCCACAAAACAAAAGGCAGTGGTTAGGGAGGGAGCCGGGTGAGAGAGGGAGGCAAGCAAGAAGCTGGGCGCAACCTGTTAATATAGGAGTAGATCGCTGTGCATTTGCAGTCTGAAAACCGACAGAAGAACTAAACACTTCTGCTGCCAGTAAGCCTGTTCACCCTCCTTTCATGGTTCAGCAGCAGTGCAAGCTGATAAAAAGGATAAGACTAGTGTTTGTTTTTTAAAGTATACTTTTGGAGCCACCTGTAAAATTTACACGATTTTCACATAAGGGCCAATTTTGTGATTCTCTTTTTGCTAACCGCAATATTGGGAGATCCCGAAGTTCTGTCTGAACCCCTCAGGCATTCAATATTATTCTTTGGTCCAAAGAACCCTGCTTACCCATGAAAATACATTCAATTGAAGGTGCACCGAAAATTAAGTAGCACAATCTGGTGTTGGTTTGTTCTTCAACTTTTTATTCTTTATTTCATTTTCTTTTGCGACAGACAGCCAACGCGTTTCGTTCCCACTTTACAGTGTGTGGAACTTCATCAGGGCTTAAATAAGATAAAATCAGAAGCGTAGTTTAGTGGATGACCATAGGGAATCCCAGGATTAATGGGTTTTCCCGAAGTAGAACCGGCCACCTCAATAAGCGGACCGGTCGTCAGTTCCTTGGATTCTTGTGTGTAAGTCTCTCAAGCTTTAATGCACAGTAAAGAAAAAACAAAGCCTGTTGACTTCCAATACCGGTGTATAAAAATAGTAATCCTCAATATTGAATGTGTGACTCGGATTACATTTTCTTTATATGGGAACTAAGAGCATCCAATGAAAAAAAAAAAAAAGTAATTGTCTCATGACCCACTTTTTTATCTACAGTTTCTCTTAACGCAACAATTAAATACCACCAACATTGAAAAGGGCATTTTCTATGTTCATAATGGCATTAACAAGAGATCAGCCCAAAAAGAAACTCATTAAGTAATTTCTTCATGCATGCATAGAAAAGTTATTTCTGACCTGATTTCATCCTTCACCGTTCCCCAGTTGTGAGATCCGCTGCCACCACGTTTGTCCTCATGCTTAAGGCCACTGAAATATGAAGAACTAACCAAAATGAGTTACACAATCAGTGTTTGGCTAGAGAAACGGGAACATTTGCAGGAAATTCATCTACATAGATTTCAAAACTTACGATCGGTCACTTCCACTGTGCCTGTCAAATTCACGTTTACCACGGGAGTCAAAGCCATCTCCTCTTCCCAATCCACGCCCACGACTACCACGTCCTCTGCCACCAGGACCACCTCGCCCCCGAATGGGCCTGTCAATAATAGGCCTTAAAAATAAAGACGATATCAATCAACCCACTAAATCAATGACAAAACAAAGAAATTTGAACCATCTTATAAAATGTAATATGTATGGTTGTTTAGGCAGCACAAGGAGTCTTTTCATAACAAGTTACAGAAAAAAGTTTGAGTTAAAAAAATGGCCACCCCAGCTACCATTATAGAGTTTGAGGTTCAATGGTTTTCTGTACCAAGCAGAACTGACCAGCCAACAAAGCAGTAGGACTAGACTGTGCCAGACTCCTCATACAAGTCCCTTCGGGACGTTCTTGCTAACCCACGAACCAGAGTATTGAATGTCATTCCTCCAGATTGGCACAATTTTCCAATTCAGCAACTGATTCTACACCTACCCAGTTTGCTTCTGTCCTAGCATTGATAAAATTTTAAAACTTCAACTTGGCAGCAGGCTTCAAAATGGACCAAAAAATAAATGTAAAAAACAGATACTGTGGGTGTTTCACAGAACACTTTCCCACACCAGCTTCTCTTCAATGTGAGATTAAAGTGTGTTACTGGAGGCTGTTATCACTTACATTGTGACTTACACATACAGCTTTACAAAGAATTATACAGATAAAGAGGAGGAAAGTTAAATGGAACAAAAGCAAAGACTTACCAATGACCAAACACATACAATACCTGTCAGGATACACCTTTCAAGTGGGTGTAAATTGAAATACATTGTAATCATGGTTAATGGAACATAAATCGTATGGTGCAGCACAATAATCCTGATAGAATAGATCAAACTGAATCCACTTCTAGTTCCATGATGGGGCCGAACAAAAACAAGGATCAATTAGGATTTCAGCATGCTATAGATCCAAATACCATACACACTGCACGACTGATCGCCTATGAACCTATATACAGGGTGAGAAGCCACTAAGACCAAGTATGTCTCAGCTATACACTACCATGACATCAGGGGGCCTATATTTGCCATATATTGCAACTTACCATGCAGCACAACAGCTTTCGTAATTGGCAGATCACTTCAACCTCAACCTGGAAATGTCACACTGGGTTTGCCTGGAAAACTACATAGAAGCAATGTTATGGGACCTCAAACCCTATACAAACAAAACCACCCAATTCTAAGGGAATACATTAAAATATGACCCCCGCACTCAGGACAGAATGGCTTTTTGAATTTTGACGCCCCTATATCATCTGCTTCTAGGAGAGCCAGTCGACTGGCCTACATGGGTCATAATGACTATTTGACAAGGATTGTAAAATGCCCCTTGAAATTTTTTGATACATTTATCAAAGCCAGTACTGAAAGCACCTGCCAACTCCAGCACTATTACTGCAAAAATTAGAGAAACAGAATTTTACCATCTCAGAATTTGCACTGCATCATTTCCAGATGCAATGGGGTGGATACAAAAAATATAAGGGTTATACAAAGCTATTGGTAATCTATACCCCAAACCCACAGAAAAGAGTGGAGAGAAAAAATAAATGAAAAGCAGGCAAGAAAAAACGTACAAAAAAACCTACCCTAGAGATGAATGGTCTGAAATTTGGAAGATACATGACCAAGGTTTGTGAAAAGCCAGTTCGAAATTTCGCCATTACAAGATCCTATATGATTGGCATTGATCTGCAAATAAAATCACACTAACCAACAAATGTTGGCAATTAGGTCTTGCCATAGGGAGGTATTGGCTTTGCCAATGGCTTTTGACGATGCAGTATAGCATCAGCAAGATGGGAGTGCAGCATGGGCAAATGGAAAAAACAAGGCACGACAATACGCGATGAGGGCACCATTTTCTTTCTTTACTGATCCGTCATGGTTTAGTTAATGAAAAGAAACTAAGAAAAAAAAAATACCACAATGGTGCCGGTTTTTAAGGCGAAGTGGCAACCAGTAATTTGAGCACTGTTGCTCCCAGAAAATAAAAATAAAAAAAGGTTCGAGCAACAGGAGTGTTTGGGGGAGGAGGAAGAGAGGAAAAGCAGTGCACCACGGAAAGCCTGGAGGGCTTAAGCAAAAAGAAAATTAGTTTCCTAAAAGTAAGCAGTGGAAGGATAGAGGCCAGCCAATCAGACTGCAAAGAGGCAATGCGCCAATAATAAAAGATGGACCAGTTGGGACAATGAAAGGCAATCTAATATGAAGCAAGCAAATGAGTGGTAACAAAGCCAATCAATGGTAAGTAATGGGCAAGCTGCAAACCTGTGTATAAATAGGTCTCTGGTGCAGACCCTTTTGTACACTTGCTGCGATTCGATCTACCAAACTTTGAACAATAAATGCAGCCTAGTCATCGCCCCCTCCCTGGAAAACTGGCCATCCTACACAACATCCATGAATATAATGGGAATAACAGACTATAAAGGGGATACACTTTGCGCTGGCAATTGCGAAGATGTGTCTATCAACATATGAACAAGCATTGGCATAGCCAATAGGTCTCGCCTTTGGGACCTTATAAGTGTTTAGCCATGCAGCACATTATCACCCACCGGGCAGATTTCTGTAATGGAAGTAGTACTTATGTAAAGTGCTCTTTCTTTCTCTCTTCTCTCCCTCTAACATCCACAGAGAGGTCAAGAGGTCATTGAAAATGAATAGTTTACCTGTCGGTGTAGTTTTGCAGCTTGAAGACTTTCTGGATTCACTATGCTGTGCATTATTCCGCCATCTCGTGGTTGGGTCCGGATTCGTAGTCTTTTCTTTCTTTTTTTTTGTTGTTGGCCCAGGTGGGCGGCGACGCCCCCACCATTTGGTGTCCTCAGTGACGTCATCGCGCTTCCTGCGGAAGCTCCCACCTTCGGATTCTTTTTTCTTTTCCTCTTATTGTTTTGTCGTCTATGTCTTTATCTTTTATCCTTTTATTTTTCTTTTGATCCCTCTAAACTCTGTATGTAGTCTAGTTGTACCCTTAACCTCCTATGTTATCTTCCTGGCGGAGGCGGGTGGGATCGCTAGTGAATCCAGAAAGTCTTCAAGCTGCAAAACTACACCGACCGGTAAGAAACTATTCGTTTTGCAGCGTGAATCTTTCTGGATTCACTATGCTGTGCATAGACTTTGTAGCGGTTTTGTTATTGCGGTGGTTGGGTGGAAGATGAGCATTGGTTGCTGAAAATGTGCTGTAAGACCTTCTGTCCTACTTGTGCCTCTTTGTTCATCTGGATATCCACACAGTAGTGTTTGGTGAACGTGTGCACGGAAGACCATGTTGCCGCTTGGCAAATGTCTTGTATAGGTGTGTTCGCTAGGAACGCAACCGTTGCTCCCTTCTTCCTTGTTGAGTGAGCCTGGGCGGCTCCCTCTAATTCTTGTCCTGTCTGCTTGTGGCAGAGTTGTATTGCCTGTGCAATCCATCGTGTTATGGTATTTTTTGTTACTGGTCGTCCCAAGAAACGAATAGTTTCTTACCTGTCGGTGTAGTTTTGCAGCTTGAAGACTTTCTGGATTCACTATGCTGTGCATTATTCCGCCATCTCGTGGTTGGGTCCGGATTCGTAGTCTTTTCTTTTTTTTTTTTTGTTGTTGGCCCAGGTGGGCGGCGACGCCCCACCATTTGGTGTCTTCGGTGACGTTGTCGCGCTTCCGGCGGAAGCTCCCACCCTTGGTAGCCATCTTCGGATTCTTTTTCTTTTCCTCTTACAGTTTTTGTTGTCTATGTCTTTCACTTTTTATCCTTCAATTTTTCTTTGATCCCTCTAAACTCTGTATGTAGTCTAGTTGTACCCTTAACCTCCTATGTTATCTTCCTGGCGGAGGCGGGTGGGATCGCTAGTGAATCCAGAAAGTCTTCAAGCTGCAAAACTACACCGACAGGTAAGAAACTATTCGCTTTGCAGCGTGAATCTTTCTGGATTCACTATGCTGTGCATAGACTTAGTAGCGGTTTTGTTATTGCGGTGGTTGGGTGGAAGATGAGCATTGGTTGCTGAAAATGTGCTGTAAGACCTTCTGTCCTACTTGTGCTTCTTTGTTCATCTGGATATCAACACAGTAGTGTTTAGTGAACGTGTGCACGGAAGACCATGTTGCCGCTTGGCAAATGTCTTGTATAGGTGTGTTCGCTAGGAACGCAACCGTTGCTCCCTTCTTCCTTGTTGAGTGAGCCTGGGCGGCTCCTTGTAATTGTTGCCCTGCTTGCTTGTGGCAGAGTTGTATTGCTTGTGCAATCCATCGTGCTATGGTATTTTTTGTTACTGGTCGTCCCAAGAAACTGCTTGCGAAGGAAACGAAGAGTTTTGTTTTCCTGCATTTTTTAGTCCTTTCTATGTAGTGCATTACTGCCCTTCTGGCGTCCAGCGTGTGTAGCGCCTTTTCTGAGGGCGTTGAAGGCTTCTGGAAGAAACTTGGTATCTGTATAGTTTGATTGATATGGAACCGAGACACTACCTTTGGTAGGAAGTGCGGGTCCGTCCTCATGACAATCCTGTCGTTGTGTATTTGCAAGTAGGGCTCTTGTAGTGTCAGAGCCTGTAGTTCACTGACTCTCCGCAGTGACGTGATAGCCACTAAGAAAGCCGTTTTTAGTGTGAGCATGTGCAGTGTGCTCTTGTGTATGGGTTCAAAAGGTGCTTTCATCAACTGTGTTAGTACAGTGTTGAGGTTCCAGCTAGGGGCTGGCATCCTTTTAGGGGGAGCTATTCTTTTGGCCCCTTCCAGGAATCTTTTGACTACTTGGGAGGTGAAGAAGCTCTTCCCCGCTTCTCCCCTTGTGTAAGCCACAATTGCTGCTAAGTGAACCCTTAGTGATGAGTAGCTCAGCCCGCTTTGTAGTAGGTGCGTTAAGTATCTTAGTAACGTTGATTCTTACGTGACTTTGTTGTCGACCCTCTGTAATGCACCATTGCGAGAACCTTTTCCACTTCGCAATGTAGCATTTTCTTGTAGTGGGTCTCCTTGCTTCTCTGAGTACCGCCATGGTGCTTGGGGGTAGTTTGAGGTGTGCGAATTCTAGGTCCTCAGGAGCCATGCTGCTAGGCTGAGGCTGTCTGGTTCTGGGTGGAGCACTTTTCCGTCTTGCATTGTGAGGAGGTCTTTCCTTCTGCTGAACCTGTGTGCTGGTTCCTGCGCCATTTCCATTATCTGTGAGAACCATGTTTGTCTGGCCCACTGAGGTGCCACCAGTAGGAGTGTCATGCTGCTGCTCCTGCATTTGCTGAGTACTTTGTGTAACAGTGGTATCGGGGAAAAGCGTAGCAAATTAGTTCGACCAACTTATCCATAGGGCATTCCCTAGGGACCTTTGGTCCGGCTGTCTGGATGCGTAATGTTGGCATTTTGCATTCTGGGGTGTTGCAAAGAGGTCTATCCGTGGTGTTCCCCACTTTTGGAACAGTTGCTGCACCTCCTGTTGGTTCAGTTCCCATTCGTGGGATGCAGACGTCTGCCTGCTGAGTCGGTCTGCTTCTATATTGTCTATTCCTGGGAGGTGTATTGCTAGCAGGTCTATCCTTAGAGGGATGGCCCATCTCCAGATCTGTTGTGCCAGACTTGACAGCGGTGCTGATTGTGTCCCACCTTGCTTGTTGATGTAGAACATTGCAGTTGTGTTGTCTGTTTGTATCAGCACTCGCTGGCCGTAAAGCTGCTTTTGAAAGGCTTTTAAGGCTAGGAACACAGTTTTGAGTTCTAGGTAGTTGATGTGTTTCACTGCATCTTGTTGTGACCAGAGCCCCCTGACGCGGAGTCTGGTCATGTGCGCACCCCAGCCCTGCTGTGAGGCGTCTGTTGTGATGGTCACTGTTGGAGTTGGCTGTGTGAATGGCTTCCCTTGTAATATGTTCTCTTCTTTCCACCACGCTATTTTTCTGCACTGCGTGTGTGACAACCACTAGATCTTCCCAACTCCCTGTGGCTTGTGACCATTGCTGTTGTATCCATTCCTGGAACGGTCTCATGTGCAGTCTGATATGCGGGACAAGGTGGATGCATGATGCCATCATTCCCATTAGCCTGCTCACCGTCCTCACTGTCAGAACTTGCTCCTTGCGGTAATGACGTGTTTCCCTCAGGAGCGCTATAGTTCTCTTGTCGCTAGGGAACACCTTGGACTGTGTGCTGTCTATTTGTGCCCCGAAGAATATCTTGATTTGTTGGGGTTCTGTTGACGATTTTTCCCAATGTATTGAGAAACCTAATGTGGACAGTGTTTCTAGGACTTGTTTGATGTGATTTTTGCAGAGTCTGTATGATCCTGCTTTTACCAGCCAGTCGTCGAGGTAGGGGTATACATGTATGCTCCTTCTCCGAAGGTGCGCTGCAGCTGCTGCTAGGTATTTCGTGAACACTCTTGGTGCGGACTTTAGTCCGAAGGCTAGCACTGAACTGGTAGTGATCGTGGCCTATCACGAATCTTAATAGCCGTTTGTGTTTGCGGTTGACTGGTATGTGCAGGTATGCATCTTTTAGGTCTAAGGTCGCCATGTAATCCCCTTCTTGGATTTGGGGTATTACTTCCTGAAGTGAAGTTATCTTGAATTTGAGTTTTTACGAACTTGTTCAGGAATCTGAGGTCCAGTATTGGTCTTAGTGTATCGTCTACCTTTGGCACTAGGAAGTACGTTGAGTATATTCCTTGTTCCTTTCGTTGTTTGGAACTGGCTCTATTGCTCTTTTTGTAGCAGTTCCTCTGCTTCTAGGCGGAGGAGGGCTAGTTCTCTTGCGGGTATTGACCGATGTCATGGTCTTCTCCCTGGCGGGTGTTTTTGGAGGTCTATGCAGTACCCGTGCTGTATGGTGTTTAGTATCCATTTGTCCGTGGTAATTTTCCTCCATTGTGTGAGAAATTTTCCTATTCTTCCTCCCACTGGTGTCGTATGCTCGGTGGTTATTTGCTGTGTGCTTCTGCTCTTTATCTTTTCCTTTGCGGACTTCCCTCAACCTTTGTGTTAACGGTGGGGGCTTGTTCTGTGTGTGGAGTCACTTTGAGGCGGGCTGCTGGCCCCCTCTTCGGGACTGTCCCCGTCCGTACCCGCGCCCTCGAAAGGACCGTCCTCTGGGTTGATACTCCCAATTTTGCTGCTGTTGTCCCTGTTGGCTTTGGCCCTGGTTGTTCCCCTGGTATCCTTGTTGGGGAGATTGGTGGGAAGTGGCGGGCGCATTGCCCCCTCTACCATTGGGCTGCCTTGAGGGGGTTCCTCTTCTCATCCCCCTGAATTGCAGTGCTCCCATGGACCTCGCAGTTTCATTGTCTTTTTTAGGCTGCGTTAACTTCTCGTCCACTGGGGCTCCAAACAGTTTCTGGCTGTCGAATGGCGTGTTCAGGATGTTGCTTTGTACCTCAGGTTTGAAACCTGAGATCCTGAGCCATGATGGCTTCGTCGAAGTCTTTTTTCCGTTCCAGGATGCTCGCCATCTCTGCTTCGAGCCTTCTCTTCTTCTCCATCTCGTGAACCTTTTCGGCGTCGATGGCTGAAGCGCCCCTCTTCGCGGTCTCGGACGTCGAGGATGACGCCGGGCCTTCCTTTCTGGGCGTCAAGGCTTCCTTTTCGGAGGTTACCTTCGACGCCCTTGGTTTTTCGGAGGCTTTTGCCGATTGGGAGTCCTTCACGAAGGATCCGCTCGGCTGTTTGTCCTTGGTTGCTGTTGCTTTCGCCGAGTGTTTCGGCGGCAACGCTCCCTTCGAGGACTTGGCTTCACTTCTGAGAGTGTCGCTCGGGGCTTTGGCTTCACTCTTCGAGCGTCGCTTGGGTGCTTCGGGGGTCGACGTCTCCCTTACCTCCTTCGAAGTTTTCTTGTGGACCTCGACGACTGAGCAGTCCTCCGGTCCCTCTGCGATGTTGTTTTCCTCTCCACTTGAGGCCCACGTCTCGAAGCGATGGAGCTGGTCCCTGGCCCTGCATGTTGTGGTTAGCCCTTCTTTGCCTCTCTCTCACCCGGAGGGTTTTCGGGGTGAACGCCGAACACGCGTTGCAGTCTTCGCTGATGTGGTCGAGCGGCAAGCAAGAGGTTGCAGACTGGGTGCTGGTCCTTCTGGGCGTACTTGTGGTGACAATTTTGGCAAAACTTAAACGGTGTCTTGTCCATACCCGCGCTCAGGGGGCCCCCCTGTGAGCGCATTCTTTGTAGGCATCGAGATTTTGGTCGTGGACCTTCTACCTAGTCGTCCTTCTCGTCGCCTCCGGTACTCGTCCGGTGTCTCAGGAAACGATCTTCTGTGTTTTTTTTGTTGAATTTGAGATTCTTCGTCCAACTTTCTGGAACTTCTCGTCGACGATCCAGACCCCACGGCGGAAAAAAGAATCTGAAGATGGCGACCAAAGGTGGGAGCTTCCGCAGGAAGCGCGACGACGTCACCGAGGACACCAAATGGTGGGGGCGTCGCCGCCCACCTGTGCCAACAAAAAAAAAACAAAAAAAAAAAAACGACTACGAATCCGGACCCAACCACGAGATGGCGGAATAATGCACAGCATAGTGAATCCAGAAAGATTCACGCTGCAAAACCGCCATCAGCCTGCAGCTCGGGAGATTGTGGTTAGACAAACGAATATTTCTGTGAATTATCCAAAACTTCCAAATGAAAGTTCTTCTATTCGTTCTGCACTCTATGCACCCCAACACTACTGCACCCTGCTTTACTCATTTTACACGAGTAGGTAATACCTCGATAGCACCGCACATATTGAACACCGCCCGAGCTCAGGCCCTGCCCCAAGGACACCTAGGCGTGCGTTTCCGTCTAGAAGGGTGGGAACAAGAGTTAACTGAAAACACATGTGAGCTCACATTTCTGACCAGAGGATCATGCTTCGAAATAACAAACGTCAGACCTCACGCTCGCCCCTCACAGGAACCACGACACTGAGCTCCGCCTGACTGAAAACACACTTCAGAACCCCATGTTGAGGCAAGGCCTGACCACATCAGCAGTCATTTCATTCTGACAACGGCAAATGTAATTCAAACATAAAATTCATTTTTATGTTAATCTTGACAGAAGTGAAGGATTGCATTGCCCTGGACACGCACACAGGCATGCACACACACACACACACACACAGGCATGCACACACAGGCATGCACACACAGGCATGCACACACAGGCATGCACACACGCACAGGCATGCACACACGCACAGGCATGCACACACGCACAGGCATGCACACGCACAGGCATGCACACACGCACAGGCATGCACACACGCACAGGCATGCACACACGCACACACGCAGGCATGCACACACGCAGGCATGCACACACGCAGGCATGCACACACACAGACACATGCACAGACACACAGACACACGCACACACGCACACAGACACACGCACACAGACACACGCACAGACACACGCACACATGCACACACGCACGCACACTGCTCCATCCGAGGCTCCGGCAGGTAGTGTCAGAGCTCCAATGGACTGAAAACAGCATCACACCAGCAGAAAAGACTTAACCAGAACTACACGTTGAAAGAGAGGCCGCAACAGTCTTTATTTTATTCTGACTACCGCAAAAGTTATACAAGAATGAAATCTGCCTCCTGGAACCAGACGCCGGACTCCGCTTTTCACCAGGGCAGGGGACGGGTGCAAGGACTGCCGGACTCCGCTTCTCACCAGAGCGGGGGACGGGTGCAAAGACTGCAGAAGGGGCGGACCGGGGTTGGCAGCGAGGCCAACAAAGGGAGGTGCAGGGCTGCTTAATGGATCGGGGATGGGATATGGGGGGGGGGGGGCTCTTCTTTCACTCAGCACAACTGGGCCTTGCCAAAGAGCGTGTCAGGCAGGACAGATGCACACACACACAGATGCACACACATGCACGCACACAATAAATGCAAATGCTTTAATTGATTACATTATTTAGCACGGCCACAAGCACTTTTGCGGAGTTTTGGCATATTGATTAGTTAATGGACTGGATTTGTTGTAAGACTTTATTAGCATATATTTTTTTCTGTTTTTGAAGAGCACTCTAAACAATGCTTTAGCCAGATATAGTAATTACTTCCCATGACTAACCGATCTTAATTAAGACGCATTTTAGCTGGGACATAGAAGCAGATGATAAATGTCATCTATCCAAACCCACAAACAAGGCAAATATCGAAGAAGGCAGCCCAATTACAAGCCAGTAAACGCTGAACGGAAAGCAAACAGATTCCTAATTAGAAGTCCTCATACGTCACAAAGATGGCGTCGGCCTGTCGAAATGGGCCGTAGTAAAAGAGGACAAGTCGGTAACAAGTAAGCCCAATTGACAAATCACGCACCAGCGTTTAACAAACGCTGACGCAAGCCAATTAAAAAGAAGGGCGTGGCTTAAAGCCCCCTTCTCGAACCGTATCGATTCCAAAAGCCCTCGCATGGCGAGAGCAGAGCATGCGCGCTAACGCCAGGCGAGACCTAAAAACTAGCTAGAGACAGACAACTATGGTCATACTAGGTCCCTTTATAAATAAATTACCAATTGCAGGTGTTCAAAGACATACGCGACGCCTTCCTGCACAGTGAACATCTCAAACAATTATTAATGCACAGTGAATCTTAAACATTACGAATAACCAATTATCTTGAGAGAATTCGGATGTGTTTGAGGTTACTGTTTAACTCACTTTATGCATACCAATATACGGACTTAGAAATGATAACTGAAATTAGTGGTCGGGCATGTCCGAGATGTCGCCTGTGTGCGACCAGTCCTGTGGAGCTCTGCTGCCTATCTATTAACTGTCCCACTCCGGGGTGCCGGCGTGGTGAAGTGAAGGCCGGGAACATCAACCGGACACTTTTGCGGCTGAGAGGAGGCACAACAGAAGGTGCTCACGACCCGACAGGAACAGAGTCCCGGTGCCAAGATGGCAGACGCGAGGGATGGAGATGCGCTGATCGGCAGCGGAGGCACTCGGGCCGTTCAGCGACGCGCCAACACACAGTTGAACCGCATGAATGTGCAGCGGCAGCTAGCAGGCTGACCACACAACTGAGGGCGCTGAAGACTATCTGGAAGCAGCGGTGCTGCCTGCCTGTAGACGCCTCCTCCTTCGAGGAGCAGCCGGCAGCGGGCCCGAGAAGGAGATGACTCATTCCCCCCCCCCATCTCCTCCGGTAGCCTGAACCAGCGTAGAGGGAGGCCCAGGCTGCAGACAGGAACTCCTGGCAGCGGAGAGACAGACACAGGGAAGAGTATCGGACAGCGGTGGAGGAGAGCACAGCAGGCTGGTGGCACCTGCGCTGGGCTGTGGAGACCAGAGTCCTTTGGCAGTGAGAGCAGAGTGGAGCTGACAGCCCTAGGAAAGGACGGGGTCGTCACAGTAAGAGACCCCGGTGATGGGAAGGAGACGTGGGGCGCACCCTAGACTGTCAGGACCTGGAGTCCGGCGGTGACACAGGCAGACATCGAGGCGGCTTCCCTCTCAGACCACTCTCCTATTCAGTTCAAACTGCACCTTCCCAATAGCAGTCAGGAATCTTGGATGTGGCGCCTTAATCCTAAATTGTTATCTTATACCCCGCAATTAAAGAAGTTAAGGGAGGAATAGCGGACTCTCTCGAAATTAACGACCCCCCACCACACAAATCAATAGTGACCTTATGGGACATGCTTAAAGCAGTGGTGAGGGGAACCTACATAGCCGAGGCGGCTGGGTGCAGGGTTCTGTTTTGGCATCGGGAGCCCTGTTGATTGGTGTGTGGATTCTCTGGTTTCAACAAGGACTGCAGGCTCAGGGACGAAGATCTTCTGGAGGTGACCACCGGTTGGAGAGGCAAGTTGGGATGCTGGGACACAGTCTGTTGGGCCAACCAAGGCCGTGGGGTCTTCGGGTGCAGGGGTGTCTTTAGGCGTCTGGTCTCTTACCAGTTCAGGTCGCGGTCAGGGGATCCTCCAGAAAGAGCTGCAGGCTTCGCGGCAGGTCAGAGATCACCAGATCTCGGGTCAGAATCGCTGGGGAAACCTCCTCGTGGTGTTGGGCCACAGGTGCGTACTCGCGGATTTTGCCGGAGCTGGAGTCTGTTGGTGAACAAATCCGGTGTTCACGGGAGACCAAGCCTTTTCTTTGGAAGGCAGGGCAGGTCCTCTGGGTTCTTGAGGTTGCTGGCTGCAGGACACACCGGAGTTTAGCTTCTGCAGGTTAGAGGTGGGGACAGGCCGGTAGGGCTGGGGCCAAGTCAGGGGGCGTCCTCTTCTTAGCTTCGGCACAGATGTTCGGTCCCTTTCTTCTTGGTCGTTGCTTGTCTGACTTCTTGGTTCAGGGCTGCCTCCTAAACACTGTATTTAGGGGGCGTTTTAGGGGTCTCGAGGTCAGTAGCTAATGCGCTACTGACCTTAGGGTGACTAAACCCTTTGTGTGCTCGCCCCACGTGGGGGAGTGAGCACAAATCCTAATCCTGATTGGGCAGTGCCTGCCATCTGCAAGATGGCGGGCACTGAAGAGTGGGCTTCACCTCGCCTCCCCCACCTGAGGGGTGGGGTTGGCAGAGGTGGGAACAACTTCTGGGCTGGCTAACTTTTCCTGCCTGTCTTCCCGCCGAAAAGGAGTGGAGACAGGAAGGGGGCCTGCTCCTGATAGCAGGAGAGGCTGGGGGTTGCATTACAAAGGCTGCAAGGCCTTTGAAGCTCCCCTGCCACAGATGGCTCTTCCTGGCCTGGAGGCGGTGTAACCACCTCCTCCCAGGAAAGGATTTATTTCTGGGCTCAGGGAGCGATGGATCCCACCCCAGGGATACATAAACCTGTCTCGTGGTGGCAGGCTGGTGTGTACCAGTCAGGGAACCCACCAGAGTCTGGTCGTTTTTCAGGGAGCATCTCTAGGATGCCCTCCGAGTCCATTTTTCATTAAATCCCACACTGGCATCTGTGTGGGTTTAATGTGCTGAGAAGTTTGATACGAAACTTCCCAGTTTTCAGTAAAGCCATTTGTCACAATTATTCTGTGCTGTTGGCCATGGTGCGATCTTTCAGTTTTGGTATGGGGGGCCCCCTCTCCTGGTTGGGAGAATTAACAGCCATCAAAATGTCCCTCTTGCCTAAAATCTTCTCTTATGCAGGTGATGCTGCTGCAGCAACCGCCCCCCCCTGCACGATGAAGAAGCTCCAATCCTCTATAGAATCTCATTTGGGGCAGCAATCAAGCTAGAACGGCCAGGGAGCGTACATATCTCTCAGTGGTTTGGGTAAACCACATCTAGTGAGCTACTACTAGGCCGCCCAACTGCGATTTCTAGTGGAATGGAAACGTCCACTCACGGAGAAGCACTGGTGCTTCTTAGACCAGGCGGTGGCCGGGATACATATATGGAAGAGTGTACATTTCCCCGGTGGCCAGGGCCACAGTTGTGGTCTGGGACACAAGCATGGGAAATGCAGACTTCCCACCAGCTTTGCATGGAACGACATACTCCCGGTGGCAGGAGGCAAATTGCAAACACATAGGAGACCTCTTTGACGAACAGGGCTTATTGGACTTCCCATGGGTTCAGCAGGACTTCAGGCTCCAGACTATGAACGCTGGCACTATGTAGCCATTCGCCGTTGGGCGAACACCCATCAATAAGGCCCCATGCAAGTAGGCCACTTACCCAGTTTGAACGCCGGCTGTCTGACATCTACGCCTTTTCTAATACCACTGCTAATCCCTTGATCTTGCCAGCCAGAACATGGTGGGAGACTAAGTGTGAACGCTGATTCACAGACAAGGAATGGGCTGACATCCTGCATCGAGCCCGCACGTCGGCTTGCAGCGCCTCGGATAGGGAAACTCAAAAGCGTAAATTTACTGGTACTACACACCGCCCGCTTAGTTAAGTGGCAGAGGGGGAGCAACGACAAGTGCTGGCGTCACAGCGATCACTCCGGTGCTTTCCCACTTGCTGTGGCATTGCCCCAAGCTGCACCACTACTGGTCGGAAGTACTCACGGGCATCGACCAAATGTTTAACACCGAAGCAAGTTTTGCTATCAAGATGGGGGACCAGACACTATACACATGCACACAGAATGGACACAAACTCTGGGACTTGCTTAGTATGGAAAAATTGGCACGCAGACACCTAAATCTTTACATGGTGGGGGTTGGCACATAAGTTTATATTGCATTACTATGAGCGAGCATGAAATGCTTTGTTTATTGAATGTCCCCAGTTATGAATCTGTACCAGTTACCCCCCACCCACCTCTTTTCCTCCCCTCCCACCCTCCGCCGGCCATTCGATGTAGGCAAATTATTTTGTATACTTATCTCAAAATAAAAATTGATACAGTCCTAAACTAGTGGTCACCTAGAAGAGTACTGTGTTTTACCAGTAGAAAATATATCCCTGAACTTCGTTAAAATGAGTCACACCCATACGTGGTTGCTGCACTTCACTGGTATGTTTGAATCTAAACACTCACAGCTAACATACATATCAGTTAGCATCCTACATTATATGCCATTTAAATAGTAGGCATTAACCTTTTCTCTGTTACGGACATTCTTTTACTGCCATATAGAATTCAATAAAAATACTGAATTCAGATGGGGGATGGGGGGGGAGAAGAGAGGATTAGAGGAATAAATTTGAATACAACGCATCAAAATATACACGCTATTCAGAACCTTCCCTCCCTGGTCTGCAAAGAACAAACCGATTCAAAGGTTCTCACCGAACCACTTTATGAAGATGGTCTACCCATCTAATATTAAAAATTAACTACTACACAAGTAAAACCGGCTCTCGGGGGGCGTGGCCAAAAATGGCCGATCGGACGTGATTCCGATCAGCTCCTTCCCAGGCCCTGCTGAATTGGTGGCATCAAGGCACCTTACCGGCTTCGCAATCACGGATCCGCGATGCTGAGGTGGCGCTGACCACGGGGGGCTGCTTCGGTGCGTTTGAGGTCCCGGTGTGAGCGCAGAGGAGACCCGGAGCAGAGAAGGCGGCGCCGGAGAGAAAATGGCGGGCGCCCGAGCGCTGGGGCCGAGAGCGCGGGGTTGCTGATTCCCCGCATCTCCTTGCCGCGGATTTGCCCCGGAGGTTCTTGTCACCGGCACTCGCGGGGGGCGGCGCGACCGGGTATATTGGCCCCCCTGCTGTCCCCGAAGGCAGGCAGCGGCTGTACGCGGGACCGACCCAACTCACACAGTGCTCGTCATAATGGCGGGCAGATGCGGCGAAGGAGATACGAGCGCCCAGATCAGCTGGCCCTGCCTGTGAAGATCCCTCGGAATAGGGATGAAGTTCCCCTCCGGCCCCGAGATCACCTCACTGACTAGCATTGCTGAAGCGGCCCTGCTACGCGCTGAGTGAGTCTTCGACCCCCTCTGTTGTTGCAGGGGCCCGAGGGTGTTCACGGAAGAGCAGCATGCCTCTCTCCTTTTAGGGCTTAAGCAATAATGGGTCAAGCGCAGGGGTGAGGAGCTTATCGGCAGGGTGCTGGAGTCCCGCACTGAGGAAGCACAGCAGAGCGGTGCCTGACCCAAACATGGCTGCCAAGGAATCTCCATTTACAGGCTTGTAGCCCCCACGAGGCGCCTGAAAGGGGAAGATACCTGCCCCGTAGGGAGAATCACAGGAGTGTGCCGAGGCGGAGGCTGATTGGCACCATCATTGAGCCGGTTGTCTCGCTGGCTGCCGGGTGGGGCGGATGAGCCTGAACTGGCCGGGCGTCTGGAAGAGAAGAGCAGTGTGGTCCTGGGAGTGGAGGAGTGAGCGACGGGGGCCCCACTGGCGGATATCAAGGGCGCTCAGGTCCCACACATTTGAGATGGCAGGGTAAGCGAAGGGGTCCCCACACGAAGATAACAGAGGCGCACTGGTTCCACGCATTTGAAGAGGCGGCCGAGAGCTGACCGAGTGGAGGGTCCACATATGCCACCCAAAAAGACCCCCAATAATAAGGTCTCCAACTACTTCACGTCGGGCGGAGCAGGGGCGGTAGAGGACAAGGCGACGGCAAGACCGGCGAATATGGCGCTGACCCGAGACGACCTCATGTCCTCTCTTCGCGAGTTCAAACAGGAGCTGCGATCAGAGCTCCGAGCGGATATCAAGGCTGAGATGGAGGCCGCCTTCGAAACTTTCCGTGCTGAGGTACGAGAGAAACTGGTGGCTGTTCAAACAGATGTTGACTCAGTGGGCACGCGTACCCTCGATCTTGAGGTGCAACAACGGGAGGTGTCCGACAAGATTAAGATCCTAGAAGAAGGAACTGCTGACTTGCGTGGCCAACTCCGTGATTCACTACTTAAGTGCGAAGATTTGGAAAATCGCTCTCGCCGCGACAACATAAGAGTCCGAGGCCTGTTGGAGGATTGCGAAGGCCCGGATCTGGAAGCATTCATGGTGGGACTCTTCTCCTCAGCCCTAGGAGAAGACGGCCCTGAAGTCCAGTTGGAGTGAGTGCATAGAGTTGGCCCGCGCCTGCCGGGGGAAGGTAGACGCCCAAGAGATGTCCTGGCAAAGTTCAGTTCTTTCAAGGTCAAGGAGATGGTCTTGCAGAGGGCAAGGGTCACTGACACGCTCACCTTCCAAAATGCCACATGCTCGCTTTATCAAGATGTAACGCAGGCCACTCTCATGAGACGCCAACAGTTCCGCCCAATCACCGAACATCTGCGGGAGAAGAAAGTTAGGTACAGATGGACATACCCCTTTGGGATCTCTTTCCAATGGAATAACAAACAGCACCACTCTGTGGAACTTTCGGAGGCAGCCGATCTGCTAGGTGTGGAACTCTCCTCTTCCTTACCGGACCCGAACGGGAGGGGTCAACCTGATCGACGCAATGAGGGGCAATGGCGTCAAATGGGCAGGAGAAACAAGAAATCACCAGACTGAGGCATCGTTAGAAGTGCAACCGCCCGGTTGTCTTTCTGCCTGAACTCGCTGCAAAGCTGTGGGGGGGGTACACCCCCTTTCCCCTCCTTCCCACCCAAAGGGATCCTCCTGCCGAAGATTTGGAGAGCTGGATGGGGCAGAGGACTTGCATCTTCCGTACCTGGTTGGGGCCGGGGTGCCCAGGCGCTACGTGATGCTCTGATCCCAGCGCTTGACATGGACACCATGAGAGAACACTATCGGCAGTAGCAGGTCGGGGGGACAGTATTATCCACACGGTGGTGGGGGGGGCTCAGGGTGAAGGGTGATGACGGCCGAGGTCTGGTACACAGCTAACCGTTTGAGTTGCATTTGGGGTATTTTGATAAACCCATCCGCTGCAAGGGGTTGAAATCCAGCGTTACTTGTTCTTCCGTTGGGGAAAGGGGTTCTCTTTTTCTTTCTTCATGCAACATATGCCTTTATCTTTGCTATGATAAGGGCTGGGGAATGGTAATGGTCATGTTCCTCGAGTGTATTCTGGTACAGGGGTTTCCCTCTAGGAGGGAGAGACTACGCACTCATGTTAAGTATTTGTTTGGGGGTTTTTCAGTTAGATGTCATGGTTCCTTTCTTTTTCTATGGTTTGTGGGCAAGGGCGGGGGGGTGGGGGGGGGGTCAATTGGGGCTTTTTCAGAGGAATCCTACGCCGAAAGGGCATCATCCCCTTCTAGGTACATATGGCGGTTAGAGTGCTTACATGGAACGCTCGGGGATTGAATTCCCCTAACAAGCGTCAACGCTTCTGGAAGTACCTGCATGATCACAATGTCCAAATAGCAGCTCTGCAGGAGACGCACCTCAAAAAGTCAGACGAGTCCCGGCTACGCCATAGAGCTTATCCCCTCATATTTCGATCTTCACACTCCTCGAAACAAAACGGGGTGGCATTGTTGTTTCACGCAGGGGTCCCCTTTCAAGTCCAGGACACTAAAACAGACAAAGGCGGGAGGTTCCTTATGGTTCGGGGGGACCTTAGAGGCCGCCAATGCACGTTCGCAGTTCTGTACGCTCCCAACACAGGTCAACAAGATTTCATCCTCTCCTCCCTTATGTCTCTGGAGAACTTTGCCCAGGGGGACATAGTACTCTTGGGGGATTTCAATCTAGTCTGGGATCTGGGTATGGATACGACACACTCACACAGGGCTCCAGGAAGGGCGTTTGGAAAGGCGCTTGTTATACTGTATCTTATGTATTCTCCTTTAATGCTATGATGATGCTTAGACTCTAGAATGTATGGTGTCTTGGCAACTGTGTTGAGCCAAGACATTCCTGTTGGAGCTGTTGGCAGAGCTGGTCCTCCTGGCTCTGCTGTCCATGTAGCCAATAAATAACCAACTCATCATTCCTGTGTCAGTTTGGTTACTACAAAAATTTGGCGACGATCATGGCTACATGGAACCCACGCAGCTGTTTTGGTGACCCTTAACCTCTAGCTGAGCTGCTGTGCCGCTGCACATCCACAGAGGAACCCCACAGCTGAGTCAAGCAAGCATCTGAGGTATTTCGTGACCGTTTTTGCGCTGCTGAGACAAGCATCTGAGGTACTGGTGAATATTCTTACGCTGCTGCCCTGCCTCCCTATTAACTGTTAACATGCGTAATTCACTTGCCCAGTGAGAGCTCCTACTCATCATCACTGCGCCTGTTTTCTCACCTATACACAACGGATATTACTGCCTTTGCGCTGCTGCCTTGCGCCCCTCTAACTTTTTGAATCGGATTTAGTGGGGAGGAGACCTTTTTTTTGGCGGAAAAGCAACCTTTCTTGTGACTGTTTCTGCGCTGCTGCCCTGCGCCTCATTGACATTTAACACGCCGGATAAAGAGGGAGTAACTAGACGTTATCTTTCATGGATAAATATTAGACAAGCAACTGTCATTCTACTCATGCGCTCGAGTGCAACTTGCTCGCGCGACACGCTCGCACCTCCTCCTTACTTGCTTAGTCTCCAGAGTTCTCCCGTTCGCTTCCGAGCGTATGTCCTGTTCGTCTCTCTCCTCCATTGAATATCCACTACGTCACTCTGTGACGTCATCGCGTCAGCTTCCCTACGTGACAGCGGCCATTTTGAGAGATCAGGAAAGTTTTAACGCTAAGCCATATTTCCGAAGAGTGTGTTTTCCCCGCATCATCGGTGACACACACACCCCACATTCTTCGTTTAGCAGAGAGGAAGTCACATTCAAACAAGTGTATTTACGGTGATACACACATCACATGGTCATAGCCCATAACGAGTGTATTTACCAAGGATTTCACGGTGATACACACACACCATTACAACTCTAATTATCAAGCCGTTATATACATCTTCTTTGGGAATTCTTGGCTTGATCAACCTAACATTGTGTATACACTTATATCTACGTTTTTTTTTTGTTTTCACACTAAATTCCAGATTTAGTCAGTAAAATCGTCATTGTCACAAGATTGGTGTACCCACAGTGACACACACACGTGTATTATACAAAGTGTTACTCTGCTTTCACACCCACAGTGTGTCTTTTCTGTACATCTGATACACACACCTTTTGATGTAAAGCATTCTCGTAACTGTTTTTCTCAGTTTAGCTGCAGTGTCAAAGCGATAGTTTCATTGTGTACTTCTGTTGTTATAATTTTGCACCATTTCTTTATCCAATTTGCCAACATTAACTGAATTGTGCACTATGCAATCTATCAATCCGCCACCTTCATTCCTTGATTCTCCTGGAGACCCTCCTGTCAGGTGGGAGATCTGGTATGATGCCTTCCAGACATACATAGGTGCCATAGGTGCGCTACACTTCAGTGCAGAAAGAAAAAAATGTCTTCTCCTCCATTCTCTTGGATTTGAGGGTAGATCTATCTACAAACATTTACCACCCCTATCTCAAGAACAGCTGGTTGGCATTGATGAATATGAGGAAACCATCACTAAGTTAAAAAACAGATTTGATAAACAACCCAGCCTTATGGTTCTAAGGCACACATTTTTCAAAAGAAAGCAAGCTGAAGGAGAAGATGTGGACACGTACATTTCTTCTTTGCGCAGACTAGCAGCTGACTGCAGATTTGAAAATTTTACTGGCCAACTCATCAGGGACCAGTTTGTTTGTCAGTGCAAAGATAAGAGTATTCGGCAGAAATTGTTAAGTTTAAGTGACCCATCTTTAGATGAGACAATCAAGATCGCGAAAAGCATAGAGATATCTATAGTCTCATTGAAAGAACTCGATGACAGACCATTGGATGCTGTTAGTGCTGTAAGTTCCTTTAATTCTGTTAAGCAGCGTGTTAGATCTACTCTAAATGCGAGTCAACCTGCGAAGAACAACGCTGAGTGGACTAATGCAAAAAGGAATATTAGTAGCAATTTGTGCATCAGATGTGGGAATCCACCACATATTAAAGGTTCCCGTTGTCCGGCTAGTAATGTCATGTGCAACTATTGCAAAAAGATGGGGCATTTTGCGAAAGTTTGTTTAAAAAAAAAAAGAATGTTAAGAAGCCAACCATTTGCACAGTTGAGTCTGATTACGAATCTGACATAGAAGTCATTTGTTATTAGAAACTTGGAGGAAGTAGACTCTTTACAAACCTTACCTAACAATGATGTTGTGGGTGATCCCTCTTCTTGCGTTGATCCCATAGTTGACATTAACGTTGGGGATCACACTGTAAAACTCCTGGTTGACTCAGGGGCTAAGATCACAATGATAACTCAAAAACTGTTTGAAGAGACTTGGAATGGTTCTCAGGTTTTATCTCCTCCTGATCGCTCTCCTGTTTCATATGAGGGACGTAGAATAGATCTATTGGGGTTTTTTGAAGATGAATTACAGTTTAAAGGGAGGAGAATAAAGGGAAAAATATATGTTGCAGTGAAGGGACTCAACATATTGGGTTGGTTTCACCAAGGCCTGTTCGGCATGATACTCAAACCTGGAGCAAAGGAGCAGGTGCTGATTGTTGGGTGCGATGACAGAAGTATTGCCTGGAAGAGCAAATTCCCTGAAGTTTTTAGTAAAGATTTAGGAAAAATCAAAGGGTTCAGGCACAAAATAATAGTTAAAGAGGGTGCACTTCCCATGAAACATAAACTTAGAGGTGTCCCGTTCAGTGTGAGGGAGGACTTAGAAAAAGAGTTAAAGGGCCTGTGTGCTAAAGGGATCATCGAACCTACAGACTCTTCACTATGGCTTTCTCCCTTGGTAGTAGCCAGAAAAAGGGGAGGAGATCTTCGTGTCTGTATTGATCTGAGATCCCTTAATAAAGAAATATGGGTAGATTCTCATCCCCTACCTAAAATCAGTGACCTATTCTCTTCCATTAAAGGAGCACATTTTTTCAATAAGCTTGACTTAGCTAGTGCTTACCATCAGGTAGAACTGGATCCTGAATCACGCCATCTTACTGCGTTTGTGTCACCTTTGGGTACATTTCGCTACTGTCGTATGCCCTTTGGACTTGCCTCAGCGGCATCTGTTTTTCAGAGGATAATGAGCAATATTCTCAGAGATCTTGAGGGGGTTCTGGTGTTTCAGGACGATGTTTTGATTTTTGGTAAGGATCTTGCATCTCATGATATGGTTTTGGAAAAGGTTTTAACTTTGTTCAAGAAGCGGGGTGTTGTGTTGAAAGAAGAAAAATGTCAATTTTTATGTAACAAAGTTGAATACTTGGGACATGTCATTTCCCATGAAGGAATTAGTCCCCGACCAAGATTACTGCAAGCCATAGTTGATGCACCAGAACCAACGGATAAAGCTGGTGTCAAGTCGTTACTAGGGTTGTGTGAGTACTACTCACAGTTCATTCCCAACTTTGCATCCATTGTACGTCCTATAAGTAATCTTTTAAAGAGGGGTGTCAAATTTGAGTGGTGCAATGAATGTGTGAGTGCCCTCAAGTTTGTGAAATCTTCTTTGAAAGATGGTCCTGTTTTGAAACCGTTTGATCAGAGTTTCTTGTTGCGTCACTGTTGACGCCAGTCAAGTAGGCATTGGTGCAACATCAACTCAATGGGACAAGAATTGCGAAAACACTATGTTTTGCGTCCAGAGTGTTAAGGACTCCCGAGTTACAGTACTCGGTTATTGAAAAGGAGTTATTGGCGTGTGCATGGGCCATTGAGAAGTTCAGACCTTACATCTGGGGGAAACGTTTTTTACTCTTGACTGACCATAAGCCCTTAGTAAACATTCTTGGGGGGGGAATGTAAGTAAGTGTTGTTCGCCTAGGATAATGCGTATGGTGACGAAACTCCTTCAGTATCAGTTTGGGGTTGAACACATTTCCGGTGGGAAAAATAGAAGGGCAGATTTCCTATCACGGTTCCCCATCAAGTCAAGTGAAAATGAGGATGTTAATTTGGAAGAGTTTTCTAAGGAAGACTGTGATGATTGTCTGGTTGCTTTGCTAGACATTCCTGATCTGAGTCTAGGTTCCGAGACTGATTGGGTACAGGCTCTTGAATCTGATGGTGTGATACGTGAAGTTTGTGCTTTTGTCAGAAATGGTTGGCCCAGAGAGAAAGCACTTCCTACCTCTCTCCAACCTTTCTGGAAGGTTGAAGATGAACTTTCCATTGAGGACGGTTTGCTGCTTAGGGGGGAAAAATTTGTTCCTCCCAGTGTGTTTCACAAGACCATCATTGAAAGAGCTCATGATGGTCACCTTGGATCCACTCTCACCAAGCGGCGCATCAGGGACATTTATTGGTGGCCAGGGATGGATGGCGAGATTGAGTCAGTGGTCGCAAATTGTTGTGTATGCGGTGCTGCTGACAAAAGTTTAAGTGTCTGTTCCTCCGTTAATGCCAATTGAATGCCCCAAAGGTCCGTGGTTGAAACTTGGCATTGATCTCATGGGGCCTTATGAGTGTCTCCCAGGTGGATCCCGCTTCATCTTGGTCCTCATGGACTACACGTCAAAGTGGCCTGAAGTTAAGCTGGTGAAAGAAGCTAACACGAAGACTGTTATTGATTTTCTTAAAAGTGTGGTTGAGAGAGGGTTTTCCAGAGACGTTAGTCTCAGATAATGGGAAGCAATTCATCAGTACTGAGTTTGAATCTTTCCTTTTGGAGTCTGGTGTGAAGCATCTTAGGAGCTCCCTTTATCACCCGCAAACTAATGGTTTGGTCGAGAGAATGAATCGGGTGGTGGGGGAGTGCATTAGGTGGGCTAGAGCTGGATGTCATGATATCCGTAAAGCGTTTGACTCTATGATCTGGTTCTATAGGACCACACCTCATTCGGTCACTAAGATTTCTCCTTTCGAACTGTTGAGGGGACGGAAGCCGAACTCAAGTTTTAGGCCTGCTTGGATGAGCAGGTGGGTCAAGTCTGAATCCGATGTTGCCCTGTTAATGTCTTTAGTGAGTGAGAACATATCGGTTTCACAAGCTAAACAGAAACTTTGGTTTGACTCTCGTAAAGGTGTGAAAGTAGCCCCGCTTGAAGTGGGGGACATGATCAAGATTAAATCTGCTGTTCATGCTAAGAAAGGTGATAGCAAGTTCAGCCAACCTTTCAAAGTCATTAAAATTCTTGGAAATACAATAATGGTCGAGGGGGGTCACTGGTGGAATCTCAATAGGGTGGTGAAGGTTCGAGTAAGTAATGTCACATCATTTTCACAGAAAAGTGATTCTATTTGTGTTGACCAAACATGTCCCAGGAAGAGTTCTAGAAATATTGTTAAGCCTGCCAGGTTCAGGTCGTGATAGTTTTGTTATATTTTCGTTTATTGTTTTGTTTTTTTTGTTTTGGAGGAAGAGAAGATATGTTATACTGTATCTTATGTATTCTCCTTTAATGCTATGATGATGCTTAGACTCTAGAATGTATGGTGTCTTGGCAACTGTGTTGAGCCAAGACATTCCTGTTGGAGCTGTTGGCAGACCTGGTCCTCCTGTCCATGTAGCCAATAAATAACCAACTCATCATTCCTGTGTCAGTTTGGTTACTACAGCGCTGCATTCACAGCTTCAGCGCATGGGGTTGGTAGATGTATGGAGGGATGCCAACCCCACGACGAGAGACTACTCGTTCTTGTCTCACTCACATAGAACATATTCCTGTATCGATCACATTTTCATGAGCCAGTTCTTGCTCCCATCCGTACTGCAAACTCAGTTCCATCCGATCTGCCTATCGGACCACGCCCCCCTGGAGTTGACAATCACCTGGCCAAACCCGCGTCCAAAACATGCTCGATGGTATTTCCCCAATTTCCTGTGCAGGGATAGACTTCTACGTGATGACCTCAGAAGGGCCATTAAAGAATTTCTAGAGCTGAACGACCCTGAGGCTACTTCTCATGCAACTACCTGGGACGCTCTTAAGGCAGTTGTCCGAGGCAAGTGCATCGAACTGGCCACTACTTTACGCTCTCAACAATGTGCAGAGCGCCTTCAATTAGAACGAGAATTAACAGCTGCAGATGAGGCCCACAAGGATAGCCCCTCGGCTCCGGCACTACGGAAGGTCACGGCTCTAAAAGGGAAACTGCAGGCCATCTACACCAACAGGGCGGAGAAATCCATCCTATGCCTACAATCTAGGGGTTATGAGGGCGGGAATAAAGTGGGATCCTTGTTGGCGCGCCAACTCCGGGCCAAGCAGGAAAAAGAGTATATCAAACTACTAGTGGATGAGCAGGGTGTAGAGCACAGGTCAGAGGAGGGGAAAGCACGGGCCTTTGAGAATTTTTATAGGATTCTTTACACCTCAGAACTTCCAGGGACGCATGACCCATCGGGGTACTTGAGCCCCATAGACCTCCCTCAGGTCGGGGCTTGCTCTAATGAAGAGTTAGCGAAACCCATAACCGCTGAAGAGGTACAGAAGGCAATCGACTCCCTTAAACTCCAGAAGGCTCCAGGGCCGGATGGCTTCTCAGCCCACTTCTATCGTACTTTTGCGCCGGAGCTCGTTCCCTTCCTAACAATACTATTTAACATCATCGCCTCTACGCAACAAGTCACTCCTTCCATGGGCGAAGCAATTGTGGCAGTGCTTCCTAAACCTGGTAAGGATCCCTCCGCTTGCTCTTCTTACCGCCCGATTGCTCTTCTAAACCTCGATGCAAAAATTTACTCTAAAATCCTGGCCACTCGTCTCGAATCCATCCTCCCTGGTCTCAGATCCAGACCAGTCCGGATTTATTAAGGGGCGTCAAACCCATGATAACTTGCGGCGCATCATCCATATCATTGAAAAGGCCCGCAAAAAAAACATCCCAACAGCGCTTCTCTCGCTTGATGCGGAGAAAGCCTTTGATCGCGTGGAATGGCCCTTCTTATTTAAAGTGCTTCAGCGCTTTGGCTTTAACGAAACTTTTATAGGGATGATTCGCGCTAACTATCATTCCCCAGCTCTCGGGTCCTTGTCAACGGAGTTGCTTCTTTCCCTTTTCGCCTGGCTCAGCGGGACGAGACAAGGCTGCCCCTTGTCCCCTCCTTTTGCCTTGAGCATAGAACCCCTGGCACATAGGATCAGAGGAAACCAAGAGATCCATGGTATACGTTTTGGCACGGACGACCACAAGATATCGCTATTCGCCGATGACGTGCTTCTTCCAGTGTCGGACCCTCTTGTCTCTCTTCTGGCCACCCATGCAGAGCTAGAGGCGTTTGAAAGGGTGGCGGGATTCAAGATCAACCGGTCCAAATCCTTCCTACTAAATTTAACAATACCTAAAGATGATTGGCGAGGGGTGGAAGAGGTGTCACCATTCCGCTGCACCATCAAGGAGATCACTTACTTGGGTGTTAAGCTTACTCCTCGAATACGGGATCTATACAAAGCTAACTTCCCCCCTTCTGAGACAACTAAAGACGGATCTGGGAAAATGGAGAGGGGCTTACATCACCTGGTTGGGCAGGATTAATGCCATTAAGATGAATGTTCTCCTCGCTTACTCTATCTTTTTCAGGGTTTGCCTATCCCAGTGGAGGGCGGCCTATTTAGGAGCTGCGGCATATGCTGACCACATTTATTTGGCAAGGGAAAGGGCACGACTTCCTATAATTTGCTTACTAGACCGCGTAAAGAAGGTGGTCTGGCACTACCGGACTTTCAGTCCTATTATCGAGCGGCGCAAATGCGGGTAATTACGGAATGGTCGCTGCGGGCTTCGGAGAAGCATTGGCTGCATATTGACAGGCAGATAACAGGGCGTACTATTTGGGATCTTCTATGGAAGCCAAAGCAAGACAGACCTCTCAATGCCTACATAAGCACGCCTACGTCCACCACACTAAAAGTCTGGGATACCCTCACTAACAGACTGCACCTTACGACCTTTCTCTCCCCTCATACGCCTATACATTTCAATGCTGCATTTCCCCGCACTACAAGAAGGTCCCTTCGAGGCTTGGAGGGAGGGCGGTTGCCTCATGATCTCTCACTTGTTTGAAAGAGGAGAACTCGTCTCTTTTCAAGAGTGCAAGAAGCAATTTGCATTGAATGACAAAGAAGAATACCACTACTTGCAGCTGAAACACTGGGTGCAGCGGCCCCTGGTGCGGCTGGCCGCCACCAGGGAGTTGCTCCCTATCGAGAGGTTTGCTCAATCGGGGTCCTCTTCCAAGGGATGTATCTCCTATCTGTACGCTCTCATACAAGTGACGAGTCCCAGAATGGCACCGCGTTTTAAATGCTTTTGGGACGCTCTCGTAGATACTCCATTGGAGGATAAGCATTGGGAACATCTGGGCAGGGATATAGTGAAATTCAACCGCTCAATGTATCTCAGAGAAGCACACTACAAAATCATGTACGATTGGTACTTGTACCCTCAGAAACTTCGCACTATTTTTCCTAGTTCGTCGGACAGGTGTTGGAGGGGATGTGGGATGTTAGGCGATTTCAGACATATATGGTGGGACTGTCCTGCCATTAAACCTTTCTGGAAAGAAATTCTGTCCCAAATCAAGCTTATCTTAGGATATCCTATTCCCACCTCCATGGAACAAGTTCTGTTGGGGGTCCGGGATCCAGCGTTGAAGCGGCAGACACAGGGTGACAAATCAGTGATGTGGCTTTGTTTGGGGGCAGCCAAAATGGCAGTTGCTGCGGCTTGGAAAAAACAAGAGGCCCCTTCCCTAACCCAATGGCATGCGAGACTGTGGAGGGCTTTGGAGCGCATGACTGATATAATTGAAGACAATAGGAAAGGTTTTGATCACATCTGGTCTCCGCTGGTCAGCTACTTGTCGGAGGGGCTCCCTTTGACGGCTTGCGGTCCAAGGCTTAGGGCCCTTCATTTGTTCCTTATCTAATTGTTCCATATGGACGGGCTTTCTGAAGAGGGCGTTGAGCACCCGAGTAGAGGCCCAGATAACCCACTCCTCGCGCTCACATTTCTCTAATCCGCACCATGACATCACAGTTCTGTTTGTTTCTTTTTTTTTTTTTAGGTATAATTAAGATTCCTTTTTAGGGAGGGTAGATTGTATTCAGAAACATGGTTATGAAAGCAACATGTTAAGACGAAACTGTGTTATATATTAAAGTGCATTCGCCGCGGACCTTGTGGGGAAAATGTAACCTGCATGAGCGTTCCGTTTATCTGGGTGGAATGTATTTACAACTAATGTTGCCTATGTAATGCTATGGTCGCACTCTCTGAGAAAAATTTCAATAAAACAGTTTGAAATAAAACCGGCTCTCAAACAGTTGTGCACCCAATAGAAGCCCCTTTTTTAAGTGGAAAACATTTAAAGATGGAACTGTATCTATATATATTTCAGAGGCTTCACCCGCTCAACCACCTTCATGCACCATCCTCAGGCCTACACATGACTACATCAATAGATAAAATCACATCAAATAGATGGAATGATGGAAGTTTCCTTCTGCACTGAATGCAGAGATCCAGATTCTAAACATGGCAAAACGGATAATAGTTTTAGAGGCTGATCAGGGGGTCATCCACACCACATGAGAATTGTTCAACATGTTACTGATGCTTAAGCTGGTCGGGAAAAAGTTAACTTCTTCACGGATATGTTTCGGATCCGCAACTGCTTCACTGAAGTGGACAACTACAAGTCACCAATACGGAGGTAAGGACAAGAATATAGTTCAACCCCCCTTCCAGAACAGAGTTCTGCTAAGATGTTTTCTCACCTGCATAAAGCATTTCAAATCATCACCTATATTCCCCCAGTGTGGTTAAACCATGGCCTAGAAACATGAGGTTTGAAGTGGATGAGACTCAATCCCTATTTGGTCAAAAGCCTCTGTTCCGACCATTTATTCACTATTTAAAGAAAATGACTACAAGATCATTTTTAGATGGTATCTTGCTAACTCTCAAGTCTTTGCTGGTGGGGATGCAACTGTTTGGAGGCCATGCACTCAACATGAGGGGATTGTAAGGGTGGTCTATCTCCTGGAGAAAAACACTGGACTTAATTAAAAAACATAGCAAATGTGACAATTCCCCTTTGTCCATTAACTGTCTTGATGGCAGATTCAGACAATGTTGGACTGTATTCACTATCACCCCCGATGTGCAAACAGTCCTCAGCTCTCCCTGACAGCGATGTTGACAACAGCCCACGAAGGGACACTAAGACTGCACCTCCCACCCAAACACCAAAAGCTATTAATTCTTTAATAGCAGTCTCCCAGAAAAAAAAAAATACGAACGGTGATGCAGGGACTCTAGTTCGGTCAACTGGAAGCCTGAGAAATAAATGTTTTCCCCCAGAAATCTATGCCGCATTATTAAAAGACCACCAATAAATAAAACCTCAAACAAAATTGTACAACATGGCAAAAAATACATTGACAAATCCAATAAATCTTGCATAGGCAAGTCCTACTGCTCAGCAACAGAATCTCAGCCCTACACTTTTACAGAAAGTCCTGGTAGAAGACTGTTTAGCAGCCACCAGGACCTCACAGTGCTTAGGCGTGACTTTGGTGAGTAAATGTTAGCTCCTCTGGAACCAGTCATGCAAGCTGAGACACTGAAGGCAAGTGTGGTACTCTCCCAACTTTGACCATAAATAGGCGGAATTTCCTCTTGGGGAAGCAGTGTCCTGTGATCCCGATGGAACAGGTCTAATAACCAAAGTTAGAGCTATAAGGATAGGCCAGAACTAGATGCTCTCTTGGATCTCCTGAAAAATTCTTGGGATTGGATTTAGAGGAAAGGTGTATAAAACACCGTTTCCAGTCCATTATCAGGCCATCGCCTTAGGAGACAGGTCCCTTGCTTATTCAGGTCAATCGATTTCCACTCATCTAGTACCAGAGACAAAGGAATTAAAAAGTGCAAGATACCAATCCTCAAATATTAGGAAATTCTCCATTTCAGATCCAAGAGTACGGTATAACATCTAGTGTCAATTCAGAACTCCTGTATCAAAAATGGGGGACAAAAGGGCTTTCAAATAGGTCCAGCATACATGCCCGAGACAATGATGAAGAGGGTATGCAGTTCCTTTTGTGGGTCTAAAAGCAAAGGGGAGGAGAGAGAGAGAGAAGGCCATGGCTGGCAATCACTAGGATTAGAGGTAATCCTAAAAATTGAAGGGGATTGTCACTACGAGACTGTTACCATTGACAAATTGATGTTTTGGTATTAATTGTCTTTGTTTAGGTCGTCCTGTGAACCTGTGGGTACTCTACCCACATCATGACTACGTGGTAGGTAGGTTTTGTCCACCTAAACCACGGTGTGTAGATAGTCTTCACTAGATCCTGATGTATTGCCGCAGATCCCCCTGACTATTAGGCAAGAAACATGTCGACCCTGTAATGGAGTACACTTATCCTGAACCATTATATTCAGATAGTGGTCACTCTGTCTTCCAATTTTAATCAGGAGGGTGAGCCAATCAGAATAAAAGCCACTCTTTGGACTACCCAACCGGTTTTATTTTTTGTACTCACTATTACACCACATCTACACTCTTAGACCCCTCACCCCCACTGCACCATACAGCAAGGAACAAAAGATCTCCGCCAAAGAGCCCCTCATTGGGTGCCCGTCTGGTATTGCAGCGCCGACCTGACTAGGAGCAGACCCAATGATGAAGCATGACACCTAGCTGGCTGGGTGTGTGAGGGCCCTAGTTCCGAAGGGAGCAATCCCCCACTCCCCTTCAATTTTTAGGATTACCTCTAATCACAGTGATTGCCAGCCATGGCCTTCTCTCTCTCTCCTCCCCCTTGCTTTTAGACCCACAAAAGGAACTGCATACCCTCTTTATCAAATTCAGAACTCATGAAATCCTCAAGAGCAGCTACATTTCAAGTCTGGCACAGAATATCTCTATCGCCAGGGAGAGGAATGCAATCTGACAAATGTCATAACCCCGGTCAAGGCAAACTGTACAAAAGTGAACTCTGGTACCATTAGCATTCAGGAAATTTTGACATTATGCAAAGAATACAAATGAGGAATAAGACCGGTAAAATGCTTCGGCCAACTAACATTCTGCAGTAAGAAGTCTTGGTAAAACCTTGTTCATTTAATGCATCACTGTGAATTAAACCTGTGGCTAAATTATCTGTTATTAGATGATGGGGGTCAAGTGGTGTACTGGTTTGTGGATGTGCTCCTATTGTGAAGGAAAAATCACTGCCATTATAAACAGTGGTATGTCAGGCATAAAATAAAGGAACTGCTTACACAGCATAAACCATTGCACAAAAGATCAATGTATACATTTATTGATTATTAAAAATATTAGCAAGCAATTTTGTTTTTTCATTATCCAACTTGTAACCAAACCACGAACAACATTAAAGATGGCCCCCTTTCCCTGGGAAGGCACAATCACTTGCTTAAAAATCAGGATAATCCACAGGATAACTAGAAGCGTAACCTCCCTAAGAGAACTCCAGAAAGAAATAAGGGAAGAAGTAGCTGCTATCTAGATATGTGCCTTTTGTCTTTGTATTAGCAGGCTTTCCATGCAAGTAACTTGGTCAGAACCAGTCAAGAGCACTTGTGGGTTATTGCCAGACTAGTACAGCCAACAGTGCTCAGTCTGCCAGGAGAACACGTGACCTGCAGAGTATTTAGAATTCAGTGCATGTGCAGAGCACGGAATACTATTTATTGGGGAAAGGAAGACCATTTTCCCTGAGCCTTATGGTTGGCTGCCCTAAAACAAACGTGGGTAGCAGGTCACATCCACCATCAAAGAGCTAGCCCGCAAAGGAACCACCATCTTGTACGATTTGCACACAGTGCCCCAAAATAACAAAGGTGTTATAACAAAGGACTTGAACAGAAGACGCATACACAAGAACGGCAAAGATCCAGTTACAAGAACTGGATGGATGGTCACAAAAGAGGGCCAGGAAGCTGACTGCCCATCAGAACTGCAGGCTATAATGACAGTACCCAGAACTACAATCCGCTTTAAGTAACATTTCTCCTAGTAGTCTAGTAAAGTGGCAGAAAGGCACCTTTCTTGTGGTTGGGTGACAAATTTCAGTTGTACCTTCCGGCAGAGCTAGGCTCTTTTGTTGAAACCGTTACTAAAAAGGTTCAGCACCTTGTGGATCAATCAGAATCTTTGAATCTACCCAAACATACGTTCAGAAAAGTGAACAGGGTATAGTGGCACAATCATCTAATGCAGGAGACCTGTTCTATAATCTAAAGCCCTGCCTCTCAGATCATGCATCCGGAATACCAAGACCACAATATATTACTTGAAACTCATCAGTAGTATAACGCATACCTCTCATATACACCACTCAATATGACATGTTGAAATTGCAACATTAACATTGATTACGGCTTCCTGAAACATCACCTTCTATTAGAGTATGATAAGTGGAAACAGAATGGGGCAATGAAAATTATTTGTCTGCATTCCCACTCAAAAGAATGGTCTTTCAAGTTATTTGACTGTTCAGTTAACATGCAGAATATACAAGATACAGATGATTCAAGTGTGCTACTTATCCCCCAATTTAAAAAATATATATAAATCACACCAACAAGTCTTACTTATCTACAGAAAATTCTCCCCCTTCAGTCTTCTCTTCAATTGGTTTATCAAACCGACGCTCACGAGGTGGTCGTCTGTCTGGTCTCCTGTCAATGGGCTTGCCTTCACCTTGAGGAGAAAGCTGCTGCTGTTGCGGTTGTGGTGGTGGAAGTTGTTGATCGGGCCTCCTTCCTACCCTTCGAATTCCTAAAAGACAATCTGTATTAGCATGGTGTGCTATTTCAAAACAAAGACAGGTTACCCACTACCACGAGCCAGCCACCCATTGTAGATTTAGTTTCATACCAGCCAACCAACAGGAAGAGAACAGCAACAGTTTTCTTCTACAAATGAAGTCTTTGAACACTCGCAGAGATATCGCATGAACTTCATCACAAAGTGATACACGTTCACAGGGTATTGGCTTCATCTTACTAATACATTAAAATACCTAGCTCAGCACTGGATGTTTTACAGCCATATTTGTTGAAAAAAAGGCTTTGAAGGCATTGGGAATGGAACAGACTTGCCTGCTTATAAAGTACAAGCATACCAACTGAAGTACTAGTATAATGTGCACAAAGAGCTTCAAATTCCAGCTATGAGGCTCGTCAACAGGCACGTCAGGAGAGGTTTTACAGCTCATTTCCTCTCTGTGTTTAGTTATTCTCTTAGCACGAAAAGGGTCTGTATTCTTTATACATTTTTATACATAAAATAGCTTTGACTAAAATCCTTAATAGCTATTGGGTGCAACAACTGCTTCAAATCAACAATTTTTTTTAATGCCCAAGGAATGCTATTATGCACGATTTTCACCATCTCAAAACAAGCACTAGTTTTTGTAAAACGTTATATTTGAAAAGTTGCTGAATCCTGGCCAATATACGTAAAAAAAAAGTAAAAATAAATGGCTAAAAGCAAAAAATATTTTGGGCCTGACAAAGCATGTTTTGTCACAGTAGTACCCGGTAGTGAAGGAAGCTACTTTCTGTGGATGTCCTGTTGGTAAAAAAGGAGCAGGATGCTATCATACACAGTGAAGTTAGCTAGTGAGCTAAGGGGGCCGATCCATTGATAAATGTTGTAGCAACAGACCAAAAGGACTGGCCAAAAGCCCCTGTAAGCAAATATATGTAGAATTTCATTAAAATCAAAAAGCCCTTGGCTAATACCAAACCCAAAACAAAAAAAATGAACTCATTACATCCTTGTAAGTGCACAAGCACTTAGCACTGTAAATGTGCAATTACACCAAGATGATAGTTTGTTAAGCATCGCAAGATCATGGCTTTTGCTGCCGATCATGGAAGACTTCAGGGGTGTCCATCTTTGGGTCAGGCTGTCTCTATGGGGGAAAAACCATGTGGTCCTTTTTATAATAGTTTGTTTTATAAAAAAAAAATTAAAAAAAAAAAGCATTTCCAACGCAGATTCTAGCCAGTCATAAAGCATTATCAAAGGCTTTTTTAACTGCTGGCATGGCGGGTTCCCCAAAATGGCGGGAGTGCATATGGTGGGCAGCAAACGTGGACAGAGCGAGTGGGGAGAAAAATATGGGGTGGCTACATGGAGGACGGAGTCGGGGGGGGCAATACGGACAATGGGGGGGATGGAGGATAAGCCAACAGGGTAAGGCTAGGGCAAGCTGATAACAGAAGCCAGAAGGGAGAAGCTGGGGCAAGCAGATGGACAGCTGAGGGCCTGCAAGCGACAGGAACACAGGGGGGCAAATATACGAGGGGGGTGGCATAAAGAGACGCTCTCTCAAACACTAATAAAAAAGTAGTGCCTAACAAATGAGCTGTGGAAGGACACAAATCCATCCAAGCTCCAAAGAGGGACTAACATGAAGAGGAAGGAAGCGGAGCAATAAGAAGCAAGGAAATGAGAAACAATGAAGCGAACTAATGGTAAGCAATGGGAACACTCCAAGAACACTGTTAAAACAAAGTCTTGAATGCGCTTTCTAGGCAAGACCTAAAAATGAAACAAATAAAAAAAAAAATGTAACCCAATTGTCCAGATTAGCTTATAAACAATAACTATTTCCTTCCGTTACGTATTTCACGATGGAACATATCAAAGCCTCTACTTCCCAAGAACTTTCACACAACAGTGCATTCCATAGTCCCAGTGAGGCTACACTATGTCACCCCTATTTTCTTAATCGCTCCTTCATCCTTCCTCTGAAAGCTGTTCACTTAGCAGCTAGGATGGTCTCTAATCAAAAGGTTCAGCCACATCACCCGTGCTAGAAGACATACAATGACTTTCTCTGGAAGCCAGGATAAAATTCAAACTGGTACGCCTCACACTTGATGCCATACACAATCAACACTGGAATATCCCAGGAGGATCTAAACATATCAGGAGGAAATAGGAACTTAAGAAGCAACAGCAAGCTAAGAATGATACCAAAGACTTCAAACTTTGTAAAGCTACCACACAGATTCTCTGTAGAAGCCCTCTATATCTGGAACTCACTTCTAGCAGACTCATGATGATCCAGGAATCTTCTGCAAATCCACAGAGGACCACAAACTTGTTAGAATGACATCCTTAGCATTCCTATTTACCAATCTATGCCTAAACTACATCTCTTCTGTTACTATTATTTCTACCACTGTATATTAAACAACTGTATTTTAGTCAGCTTTTTTCTCCCTCTAGACTTTACACTTTGGCTATTTTGGGTTATGCATCATCCTTTTCCCCTTCAGCTAACTGGAATATTGTTGGTCTCCCCCCCCCGAGAAAATTCAAGCCGTCCGTGATAATTTTTTGTTTACATCTGTTTATTGCATTTTCCAATCCATTTATACAAACGAGATCACATCGACACCCCAATGACAACTGCATCTCAGTATTACAGGTGAGGATACAATATGCTGCTGTTGGATATAAATCGCATATTAAAGTAAGTAGTGTTCGATGGAGACCGAAGCCTGTATATACTTATCTGGTCTTCGGGGGATTTATGACTGCGTATCTAAGGAACACAATTCAGTTACAGGTGTTCACAAGTCATAGGAGTTAACAGATCACAATCTCAGAAATAAACACCTTTCCTGAAGGTAATAGTAACAATAACCATAGGGGCTCGAAACCATAACCCCAATTACCCCTCCCACCCCCCTCAGGTGATCATTTACACTGCAGTTAATAGTAAGGGCAGCACAAAAAAAAAAAAAAAAAAAAAAAGATCTGCAAATCTCATTAGTTTGGTTGGATCCTGGAACTGGATGGGTGGTGTTAGGGCATGTTGTGTTATGGTTCTCCTACCTAGAAAGGGGTATGTGCTGCTCCCCGTCCACTACCACCCACTACCACCCCCCATTCAATGAATTGTTCACTCAATGCTGCAGAAGCAGCTTGTGTAGCAATTTGCAGGTCAGTCATGATAGTGTCCCAGTTAGTGGCTATGGGATATTTGCAAAGCCCCAAATTATCTTTCCAGTGTAGGGCAACACTCCGCCTGTGCCAAAGCAGAAAGTGACTGCATCAGTGCTATAAGGGGTGGAGGGCCGGGCGACTTCCATTTGCGTGTGAGGAGCAGTTTAGCCAACAGAAGGGCCAAGTCAGTCTAACAGGACGTGACCATGCTTCTTGTCCCTGCGATATAGACCCAGAAGACGCTTCCCATGTGGTTAATATGTCCCTTCCTGTACAATGAGACAGGCGACGCGTCACTCCCCAATATTGGTGTAAATGGAAACCGACTCAGAGCATATAAAGGAGATCCGCATCAACTAAACTGCACTGGGAGCAGGCAGCATATGTGCTGTGAAAATAATGGTTTGTTTTGGCAGGTGTGAGGTTGGCCCTGTGCACGATATACAGTTGGATGTGCCAGAAACGGGCATTACGAAGAATTTGAACAGGGCTTTCCAGTAGTGAAGATCATTATTTGTCTGTACAGGGGCGATTCAGGGCATCTTCCCAGTGAACATGGAGGGAAGTGAGTGATTGTGCAGTATGAGATGCACAATGAACCAGCCAACCAGTGTATCAGGTGCCTGCCCTGGCCCAGTATATGAAGATATTGCAGAGTGAGATGGGTCGGGGGCTCATGTGTCATGTCACCCCATGCACCTCGGTCTTACTTGATAATCTTTCTACCTCCCACATTCCGACTTCTCCATTTTCCTTCCTCCAAAATCTATTAGCACATCATTGCACAAACCTCTATCCAGCCTTGATACCTACAAAGTTTACTGATCATTTGTCACCGATATTCTGTTGTATGTATTTGTTGACCAAAGTCCACTGCGTCTTTCATGGAACAGGTTGCCTTGCAACTCCATGCTGTTTCTTTACAGTGCGAAAAAGCCTTCCTGTTTAAGTGGTCATAAAGCTTTGAAAATGCAATAGGTCTCGCCTTTGATTAAGTTAAAGACATTTGCTTTGCTAATGTTATTGTATAGCAAAGCAAATGGCTTTAACTTAATGAAAGGCGAGACCTATTGCATTTTTAATGCTTGTTCTACTCTGTAGAACTAAATATGTGCATTTCACAGTGTCCTGCGGTACACATGGCTCCCCCAGCATTCTTACCTTCATACTGCAAGTCGAACAACAGAAGCAGGAAGGGAACAAAGGAGAGAATTCTGTTGGCGCAGGGAGACACCATACTGCTGTCGTCTGCAGTCACCGACCCCGATCTTCCTTCCTTTCGAAGTACAACCAACCAGCACACAACATACACAAACAGGAGCTGCACCGACAATGCGCGCCTCTGCAAGTGGCAGGGACAACCACACACACATACACCCCAACGGGTCACACCCACAACAGAGGGCTGCCAGCTACCAAACAACGCATAGCAGGGACAAGAAACAGTCCGCCTTGCCCCCTGCATCCCTCCCCTGCAGCCCTTCAATAAAGTGAAAGCGCGGTGTGTGCAAACATTAATTCTTACTTTTCAACAGCGCAAACGTCACGGCATTGAAAGCACAGTGTGTGCGCGGTTGAAAAGTAACGAATTAATGTTTGCAAACGTCACTGCAGTGAAAGCGCGGTGTGTAAATCACTGCGTCGCGGTTACTAAAGGCAAATAAAACGCACCCCATGAGTTAGGTGAATAATAACCCAAAAAAAGTGCTTACCCACTAATTTGGGCACCGCGCTCCGAATGAAAGCAAAAAAATTAAATAAATAATTAAAGCGCGGTGTCAACATACAACTTAAAACATCGCGCTTCATAGCCGGAATGACCCAAAAAAAAGTTCTTTCCCACTAATTAAGGAGAGAGTATCACGCCGCAAGTAAAACATCCAGTCCAGGTGGGCGTGGCCTAAAGTGGACAGGATGGCAACAAGGAGGGGCTAAAGACACTATGGTGCAATCAACAAACTGTGTTTAACATAAACACAGACGACAAACTACGCTCGCCAATGAAAATTACAGGCGGAGCAGAGACACGAGGTCGAAAACCGTATAGATTCCAAGAGGCCCTCGCATGGCGAGAGCAGCGCATGCGCGCTGCTAACGCCAGGCGAGACCTAAGAAAAGTGGCACACAATTTAAGTAGTCAGTTAATAGGAACATGGAATTAGCGTCCGAGTTGCGAGAGCAAAGCGTACCTCCCTTTATCAATGGTAGAAATTATATCAAGGTACAAGAATTGTGACATCCCATTTTCTCAACCTGCTCAAGTCAAAAATGTAGCTCAGACTTTCAAAATAGCATTCTTTATTTAGCATCACTTTTCACTATAGAGGTACCTAGCGGGTGTGTATGCCTTGATATTTCAAGATATTGGCTTTATCGATGAGCCTTTTCCCAGACTCTGTTTAAGTGTTAGAAACCCAGTCTCCTGGAATACCTCCAAAACTCAATATTTTGTTTTCTGAAAGTCAATTTTAAAGCTACTGTTAGCGCCTGCATGTGTCACCACACGTCTACAGTACAATGCAGGAAGTTTCTTTTAATTGAATGATCTAAGATGGCAAACACCACTTACATCTGTAAATTAAAAAACATTTTTTTAAGCTACATGTGCCAAAGGGCTTTTTTGTAGGACTCTGCCTAGTAGCAAATGGCAGCAGCCAAGCCCTCCAAAAACGGAAGAGAAAAAAATAACACAAGTAAAAGCCCACGATAGACTGGTGAGCAAGAGAGGAATGGGTGGAGAAAATGAAAAATAAAGCTGAAGGGGTGGGGAGGAGCAGCATGAGGGAGAAAGCAACAGAGCGAGCAGGGGGAAATCAGAGAAGCACAAGAGAGAACAGTACAAAACAAGAGGCGCATGTGAAAGCAGTACAGGAGAGAGAACAAGGAGCACACAATGGCAGGTGTTTGGGGGAGGGATGCAGCACCCAAAAGAAGAAACCTAAAAAACAGGGACTCAAGGAGCGCTGAAAGGAAGAAAAAAAATAGTCCCATGAAAGGGAGTAGTGGAAGAACACAAGCTACAGAAGCTACGCTCAAGGAGGGGGGGGTGGGGGGGGTTCAAACAATTGAGAAGGCAAGCCACTGAATACGATGCAAGCAAATGAGTGACAGTCAACCAATGGTTAGGCTTTAACCCCACTGTGTGTTTTGGTAAGCACACATTTGTGCTGTCTAGGAGAGACCTAAAAAAGGCCACGGTCAACTGCCTTTGTACAGTTAGTAACATCACTGAGATTATGGAGAGAGGGGAAAAAAGGGGGTGGGGCATTTAAGAGCCAAAGTTCCTCAAGCAAAAAGATCTTGGAGCACATTTTCTAGTACTAAGCTGACTGAGTTGGTAAGACCACTAAAACTTCGACTCCACTAAGCAAGTGGACAGTGGTTATCCCCACTAGATGCAGTCTTGCCTCTAAAGGTCATCCAAAAGTATTCACCCCAGCTCTGTTACACTGAAGCCCTGACAGACACTAAAAGGGACTGTAAAAAAGTTGAGGCCGGATATGTGATTACACCAAAGCCAGAGTCAAATTAAAGCCGGCTCTGTTTGATCACAAAAACTTGTCACTAGTGCTAAAGCAAAGTTCTACTCCGATAAAATCTAAGCCGCAGAGAATTCTGCAAAGGAAATCTTCACAATAGTGAGGTCCTTTGCCTTTAGTAACTGTACAGCTTCGGCTATTGTTCATTCTCAAGACTTAGCGGATAATCAAGTATTTTGAACAGAAAATGACCATCTGTGACTGAGCCTATCAAGTTCATGGGCTGACTAACTTGCGAAGCTGCTCTGAACTTCCCGACTCCTTGTCTGGGGCTGTCTTCTGACAAACATTTGGAATCGCCGGAAGCTACAGGGGAGCGAATCCCTGGCCAAGATCTTTTTACCTGTCTATCTGTGGACCAGTTAAAGTTTATCTCTGGGTCTATTATGTCTGGCTCTTCAGTAGACTAGTCCCCTCCAAAATATTGGAACATGGCCAAATGTGCTGTCCTAGAGCCTTTGTCAGAGGTGTGTAACAGCACCTTTTAATGTCAGAGTTCCTAGAGAATGGGAAGGGGCAACCATTGTTCCACTGCACAAGAAACCAAACGCTTATAAGGTAGTTCTTCCTAACTTTTGTCAAAATTCTTTCCTAAACTTTATTACTTTAACAGAACCATCCATTAGAACCCATGCAGACTGTTTTCCACCAGAACAGCACTAAAAGTGCACTGGTTTCGGTCTTGGATTATTTAAGAATACTAGCGGACAAGACAAATCCAGCTGCCTTAGGACTTCTTGATTTATCTGCGGCATTCAATACTGTACCCCATACCATCCTTTTGACCTAATTGGCAGAGGTAAAGATTTTTTTGGAGGGGGAGGGCGAAGAGAGAATCTGCATGTCAGTGGTGTAAAGCTTACGTTAAAGCTAGACCTCAAGCAGTGTACCTCCCTCCATATGAGTCTGCCTATAATATTTTCGGACATGGTGTTCCACAGGATTCTGCACTTCGTTTGATCCCATTTAATATTTACATCCGTCTTTTGACCCTATTGGTCAGATCTTTCGGTGTCACCTGCATAAATTATGCAGATGACAGCTTGTATCCTTGGACAGAACGAGGTCAGTCCCTTTGGATAATTTCCTGCAGTGTATCCCCCCCCTTTCATTAAGTTTAACTTAAACAAGCCTGAGGTACTCTGGCTTTCCAAATCCACTCCAGTTCGACCTTTTCATTCCCCCCCCTCCTTCCCCACCCTCTCCCCCAGCTTGAACCTTTTCTGCCTGCAAAGTCCATGAACAATTTGGGCTTTTATCTGGAGGAAAACCAGGCTGTGGAGACACAAGCTAACCACCGTAACTTGCATTTCCTCTGGTTAAAGGAGCTTAGGAAAATAGCACCATGGCACCCCTCCCAGTCTCGTCAAATTGTGGGTATAGGCTACTATCCATAGTCATCTTGACTATTGTGTTTCTAGGAGCCTCGGTCATTGGGAGGATGAAGCTGCAGCGCATTCAAAACATTGCGGCCAAAGTTGCTCTTGGATTACCAAGTTCTTCCTCAGCTTTCGATTCTCTGCGCTGGCTTCCAGTGGCTGAAAGGATTTCTTTTAAATCCCTTAGATTAATCCTTAAGGATCTCAGTCAATCTTGTCCAATATATCTGAGAAATAAATTGAAGATCTATGTCCCTGGTCACCACCTTAGTTCTCTGGAATGTCTTCTCTCTATTACCAGTTATCCAGGTGCTATCTGGAGATAGGACCTTCTCTGCGGCTGCTGCCATATTGGGAAATGTTATTCCTGCATTTTTGCATAGCATGCCAGCTATGATAAATTTAGAAAGTCCTTGAAGACTTAGCTCTACACACATTAATCTCTCCTTCTCCTGTTTTTCTACCTTTCAGGACGGGATTGTTTTCCTTTTGAGCAGCAGTAGGACATTTGCGCTCAGTCATCGCGCCATGACACCTTCCTGGTATATGCACGCTTAATAAAACGTATACCATAACATTAATTTCGGTTCGGCATACTTACACGTTTTCTTGATGTATTTCCAAACTACAACAAAAAGCAGACAGTCTCCTTCAAGAGAATTGCCATTTACCAACCTGCTAACAAACTGAAACGTGTACCATAATATCCTGAATTATTTTGCATCCCATTGCATGCTTTAATTGCTACATGGGGATAATTCTAGAACAGCAGATATATAAACAAAGTAATACTTCTGTCATAAACAAGTCGCAACAGCCAGCTGGAAAAGGAGTTTGAAAAACAACTCAAAACTAAAATTATGAAATTGTTAGTCAAGATTAAAAAACATTTTTTGAACCTTCGTGTTGCAAAAACTTCCGAAGATATTCTTGCACCAACATTCAGCACTATGCAGGTTACAAATAAAAATGGTTTACAAAAATATAAAAAGAATGCCAAATGGTGCAACACCTCATTAGTGTCTCTCTCCCCCCCCACCACCCAAAAAAAGGAAATGCCTTCATTTTTTGTTAGATGCCCAACTGAATATCCAGAAAATAAATATTGGGTATAGTGAGGAATCAAGACCTAGTTTTACTCATCATTGCCGCAATTATGGTACACTGTGATGCTCATTCACATCAATAAGCTGGTCTACTAACAATACCAGTTTAATATGGGTTGCTTAGTTAAACAGCACATATTATATTTCCATTTCTTTCCAAAAATCCATCTGGACAAACTCATGAAGTGCCATGCTCTTAGAACTTTAGGAGCAAACCCCTTGATTAAGGTCAACTAGACTCAAATTAATGCCTCAAAATGCTCACCACACAAACGGAATATAGCCTATGGTTTCAGTTAAAAGCAGGTAACAGCAGTGCCACTTATACTTTTGAAATGTTTTACATGCAATGCAAACTGAATCACCCTTGGGTTGACATGCATGAAAACAACAGCAAGCAGAGCAAAAGCAAGCTACATACGTTACTTTTTCGTTTTTTTAATAAAAATAAAGCTGTGTTAGCATCAGACTGTGCTTGCGTAATTCCAGACTTTTGGTGAACTAAACGTAAACTCTATGTTCCCTCAAATAGCACATCTGGCAATATCACAATTGTTCTTCTCCAAGTACTGCAAAATAATTATTCACTTCGGTAACACTTAAGATACTTAGGGATCAAGTTTGATAAACATCTAAATGAATTACACATTATTCCCCACTCTTGATTAGTAAAAAAAGGTTTACACACTGGCAGGTATCATTCATGTCTTCCCTTTGAAATGTACTAGTCCTCGAATTCCATTTCTTTGCTGGCTGCTATCTCCATCATATTGATTTAACCATGAAACTTGCTTTGTGTGGTACCCCTTACTCAACTGAAATCTACCCACATTTCTGTTTATTAGTAGGATTGAGACTGGTTTCTTTGTTACTATGCACTAGAAAAAGATGAATGCCCCCAGCGTACCCAATTCAAGCTAACAAGAATGTGCATGGGAATATTTTTCTCTAGGATTAAAATTGCAAAGAAATTTGCTAATGAGGGCGTTTCCAGACATGCATCAATACATTCCACACAAAGTAATGGACATTTCTTGAGGGGCAAGTATGTTCTCGATTAGGAGCTGACCTACCTCGAGAAACCCCACAGATAAACTAGAAAGCATGGTTTAATTATATTTGAACTGTAATGTACAAACATACTGTCTTATATAAACAGTTTTTTGTGAAACAATAAACATTATTACATAAAGTAGCACACATGAAAGAAGTTGTGGCAGATCAGGGTTCTTGAAGGGGAGTAAAGCTTATCCTTGAGCTTTGACTGGTAAGCTTTTTTTAGGAGAAACAAATGTCTGATAGCAACTTGCTTGGATAGACAGGGGTGTGGAATTCCTACAGCCCGATGCCCAGGACATTAAGTGGTGTCGAGGACAACAAGTTTTCATTTTGGTCTTGGGACACGTAGGCCCAGCCCCCTGCAGCACAAATGCTTAGGCTGCCAGTTCACAGACCCACATTATGGATCTGTAAAACAGCACTGTCTGCAGTTAAGGAAATATTTGTATCAGTTTGTTCTTGTGTTCTAACTAGTATTAATACAAAGCCATTATTATTGGCGTGAGCGCTTCAGGGAAATGTAAGCTTGGACTGCACTACTGACAGTTCCAGTTTAAAAATGTGTACACATTTGCTAAGTTTAACAATTTGAGGCTAAGTATAATGCGCCCTGAAAGTGCTCCAAGTAGCTGCAAATATCTGCAGAAGCTTGAAGGCAAGATTAAGGGTTCTATGCAATAAAAAAATAAAAAAATCCCACTAGGAAAAAATATTATGCTAAACTACTGTGAAATTTAGGTATCATTTCTTTGAAACATTTAGTAAAATGTGTTGATGCATGCTAACATTTGCAAAAAATATTCAGAATAGAAAATCAGTGTAACCAGTTTCAACAAGATTATGGGAAACAAAAATAAACAAGCACTGGCAAAGCCAATATGTCTGACATCGAGGTCAGCCTTTTGGTTTTGTCAATGTGTCTCTTGTTTTGACATGATTTTTGCAAAACTGGATTGTTGTTGGAGCTGCCGGGTCCTCACCATTATGACTAACTGGCAAAACGCAAAAATATTTGGGGTTTCAAAAAGCTTGCATTGCCACAGTTCCTGGCACTTAACAAAAGAACGTTGTGTGCAGACATGTTCCTTGTTAAAGAGAAGAGGTCACTCACACTGAAGCCAGCGAATAGGTAGAATTAAAAATTAAAATATAGGTCTTGGCTAACGCCAGACCTAATTAGAGGCACAATTTTTAAAGAAAGTCACAAAAGTGTACCCATGGTATATGTCCTTGCATTACTACAGGTTTACAGCTTTAATGAAGTCAGAAGAACTTATGTCCGGAAATGCTGCCCTAGAAAATATTTGTAGACTGCATTTTAAGCATGTGTAGATTTTGCTTATGTGAATATCTAGTGACCATTTACAATTTCACTTCACCTCCACTTTTTCCCAATCCTGGAATAAGTTTATTTATTTTAGTTATTGCTTATTTTGTGTTTTGCCCAGCACCTTCGGCTCACATTACCAGTCCCTATTAGAAGAAAAAAAAAAAAAAAGGGATTGATGCATAAATTTGTATTTTCATTTGATTGGTTTAAATTTGGTAGCGTAGCGGTTTTCCCCCCCTCCAACTTCCAAACATGCTGCACAGCAACCGTATTGCTTTACAACAGCACTAAAAGATATTGACAAAGCCAGTAGCTTTTGCATAGATGCTTGTTGGTCTAGGTGCAGAATCTCTTTAGCCTGCTTGCTCCATCTAGTACTCTAGCCAAAGTATCTTGCATGAACACTTATTCAGAAAATAAGCTGGTGGAGTTCAAGTTTATGTTTTGGAGGCACTCAAAGGGGTCAACGCAAAAGTGCCTCGACTAAGGGATTAGAAGAAACAAAAAGCATTTAAGGCAGGGTAGCTGTCATGATCAGTTACTAACGTAGGAATCAAGACATCTTACATTTAGGTCTAATGAACACCTCAAGAGTGTGAGAAAGTTCAAATTCCAAGGAGAAAGAAAAAAATAGCTGAAGTCAGCTTGTGATGTGAACATGGACAAGAACAAGTGTGACAGCGTAGCAAAGTGTGCACAGAACACACCACAACATTTGAATTTAAAAAAAAATAATAATAATACTCATGAATACCAAGACAGGACATTCAATTGTCCAAAGTTCAGACCATAAAAGACGTTTCCCAACACTTATGTTCTATTTTACATTTTTTATTCTTCCCAGACGAAGTGGTTTCAAAATGCATCAATAATCCTATTGGAAAATGTCAGCAAGTACACGTTACTCTCAGATAAAACATGTCCAGCACCATCCTCAAGGCATGATAGATATCCTGTAAATGTTGGATAGTGAAACAATATGCTGACAAGATAGGATCACCAGCCCTAAATGTCATAATTAACATTAAGTATCACTCGCAGAGAAAAAGCAGTCGTTGTGACTTCAATTAATGATGCCTAGTCAGAGGAAATCTTCTACAGGGCTATGAAAGTGTTAGGATACATTGGGAAATAAATTAGATACTTGATTGTTGGGGAGCGGGAATTTAATAAGTAGTGTTTTTTTTTTTAAAGTTTCTTTATTGGCATTTCAGTGATCTTGACATACATCACATACAACTGTCGAAGTATGATACATATTGTGTAAAATCACTCAAAGCACAACACAAACAACAAGGGAGGGGGGGGACAGAGGACGCATTGTCAGTTCAATTACGTCCTGCTAGTCTTGCATCCAACGAATAATGAAAAATTGTACAGTTCACAGCCCATCTTCCAATGTTGTTTTCAGTTGTACAGCAACACTGAGTGTAGTGCACCTATTAGCTAGTTCCAAGTTGCCCAGGGTCTAAAGTTTGGGGGCTGCCCAGATTGTACTTGTGCGTGCTTGAGTTATTGACCTGAGATCACTTGGGAGTTGGGACAGTCAGGTCTGCGATTGCGTAGCCATGTTACAGACTGGTCCCAAATGTCTTTGGGGCAGGACGCAGTAGGCATTAATTCCCAGAAGGAGGCCAGGTTCATTTGACAATAGGTAATGTCGTGCACCCAGGTGTTTATTGAAGGTGCATTTAGTTTCATCCAGTGCATGGCAACTATGCGTTTGGCTAGCAGGAGCAGCATTGCGAGGAGGCAGCAAGTACCAGTTGGGGCTTTAACGTAGCCCAACAGACCTATAAGGTGTGAAGTCCAATGTTATCACCAGCGTGTCTTGGATTAGTACACACGTTTCCTTCCAGAAACGTGCTATTGGGGGGGAATGAGCTATGTATCTGGCGACACGCTGCTTGGATCTTATAATATAGTAACAAGGTCGAGAAGTCAGGCGGGTTGTCGCCAGTTGGTGTTGGAGGGGCAATAAATGTGTGAGGTATAGATCCGCAAACGTGTTTACGCCAAGTTGGTGTGCCTTTTTCGTGCTGCCTTTGTCTTTTAATGGTGGTATTTGCGGGTTGTTGGCTGGGGGCATAGATGGGGCATATAGGTTTGTGGCTGCGGCTCTGTTCCGCAGACCCTCCTAGGCCCAGCACAATGTCTCTACTGTGTTGACTACATTTCTGGGGCATGTGAATATTTGAAATTCTGCCACCAGTAATGGGATAGGGTCCGCTCTTATCTTTTTCAATCGCAGTGTGGGGTTGGTGTACCCAGTGGTGGAGGAACTGGGATTGGGTGCAATAAGCATATAGCGCAATGTCCGGGGGCCCCAAAACGCCCTGTTGGAGGGGGAAGCATAAGGAGTTCCCAGGGGACGTGGGCTTGTTTGCCTGCCCATACTAACGATATCAGTCTCTGAAATATTGTCTGATTAAGTGGCAGGGGGAAATTAACAAATAAGTAAAATAGCTTGGGGAGAATGATCATTTTTGCTGCCGCTATTCTGCCTGCTAGAGACAGTGGTAGCTTAGACCATGTACTTGCTTTCCCTTTTGCCAGGTTATAGTGCGGCCGTAGTTCATAGTCCGAGTTCTTGTGTGTCACGAGTCAGATCCCCAGATATTTGACTGGGCCTTGGGCCCAGGTTAATGGATGGGCAGCAAGGGGAAATAATGTGGATTTGGTCCAATTTATCTGGGTTTAGTGTACAAAAGACAGATCTGTTGTATATATAATGGGCTGAGCCCAAGTCTAGTTAGGATAGGAAAGAGGTACGTCCACTCTAGAGAGTCAAACGCCTTGGTGGCATACAGAAGGGCAGGAACGGGGGGGTGGGTGTCTAGGTAATGTAAGATCGTGAATAATGTAGGCTAATTATAGGCCGTTGAACGTCCGGGTATGAAGCCGGATTGGTCCGGTCTAGCGATACGTGGCATATGGGGCTGTAGTCTATTTGCAAGCAATTTAGCATAAATCTTGTTGTAAATATTTATAAGTGATAATGGGTGGTAAGAGTCTCGGAGATTGGGTGTTTTTTCTGGGCTTTAGCAGTGTCAGTATGACTACCTCCCGCATAGTTTTTTTGGGGGGGGGGGGGTTCCTAGCTGTATTGATTCATGGTTCAGGAGGTGGGGCACTAGGAGCGATGCATACCATTTATAAAGCAAGGCAGTTAGGCCATCCGATCGCCTTGTCACCAGCGAGGCTATTTAGGACTTGGATTAGGTCGTTGGTAGTGAAGAGTCCAAGATCTGCTCTGTGGGCATTGCTTGGACATAGTAATTCAAGTGAGTCTAGGTATGTAGTTAGTTCTTCGGGGGAATTGGGAATGGTGGTGTATAGTGAAGAGTAGAAGCTGGTGAAACAGTCTAGTATGCTCTGCGGGTCTCTTATGGAATTGGAGTCCTTGTCGAATATCTCCGTTATGAAGGAAACATTTCGCGCTGGCCTAAGGATATTGGCTAGGGTTTTCCCCGATCTAACTCCCTCCCCATATCTTCGGGCTGTGGCATTTTTACCTAGGAAGTTTGATTCTCGCCAGGCTTCTCTCTCATATTCCGATATGTGCGCCCTGTCACGAGATGTGCCTGTTCATTAGTGTCATAATATAGGACCTCTCTGATCGAAGATTCCAGGTTTCCAGTTTGTCTGATGTCAGGCAGTACACCTGCTTGTCTAGCAATGCATGACCCCTGGATTACCCCTTGGAAGGCTTCCAAGAGCGTGAAGTGAAGAGACAGATTCTTCATTGAGGGCGAAATCATTCACAATGTCTTGACATATTTTCTACCTAAAGGCCTCATCTAACAGTGCTTGAGGTGAGTCTCTCCAACTGAATTCCTGTCGAGTTATCGGTGGGATTGTTCGGCAGAGTAGGACGGGCGTGGTCGGACAATATCCTAGGTAAGTGTCTAGTGTCCGTTGTCCATGTCGCTACTTTCTTAGATACTAGCCAAAAATCCAACCTGGACGAGGCATTGTGCAGAGTAGAGATACAGGTTCCCTCTCGATCCCCTTGGTGCCATTGCCTCCAAATATCTACCAATGCATGGTCACCCATGATTGAATTTAATATCTCCCTCGCTTTAGGATGTAGGCTTCGGGAAGATTCGATTGTATCTAGGGCTTCGTCTAAGATGGCGTTAAAGTCTCCACCCAAAATTATGGTGTTGCAGTGTAAAGACATGATTTTTGCCCAGATATTACTAAAAAATTCCAGGTCATCTGTGTTTGGGCCTTAGATTGCAGCCATGGTAATTTGGGTGGTTCCCATTGTTCCCCCCAGTACCACGTATCTACCATCGGGGTCTGCCAATGTGAGGTGTATATTCCAGCGAAGACCTCCACGAATTAATAAAGCCAGTTCCCTGGCATAGTTAGAATAAGCCGATTAATAAACATCCCACCTTTTATGCTAGAGTTTGGTATCTGAATTGCTGTTAAGGTGCGTTTCTTGTAGGAAGCATATATCGATATTATGGCGAGTTAAGTATGCCTGTACAAGGCTCGGTTTTTCTATGATCGTTTAGGCCTCGGATGTTCTATGTTAGGAAGTTATAAGTGGTCATTCAGAGCCTAAATATGGTGTGTGTGTTCCTATCTGGCCGGCGTACTTCCTCATTTTCTCCTAGTGTCGCTGTGCTAATAAAGTTGGGTTGTGAACAGAATACCTGCCCTGTCTCGTAGTGCATAGCAGCATAGTTACATCCAAGTTAATGTTGAATCGCGTCATACTCTCTCCTCCCCCAACTAATAACTTCTCTACTCCCCACCACCACCACCCACACCAACCCCCCCCAATTAGGTTGTGGAAAAGAATCCCCCCCCCTCCTTAAACATAACAAAGTCCCAAAACTTGAAGTAATAAAATAGGGAGCTCTCCATGGGTGCCTGGAGTGACCGGCGAACTGGCCTGCCTGGAGGCGGGTGGCAGAGGTTCCAGTAAATAGACTAAGGAACGAAATCAAACTTAGTTCCTACATTAGGAGTCTACGTTACCAACTTATAACATAATACTTGTATTTGTAAAGCGCACTTATCACCCATGGGTCTCAAGGCGCTGAATAACAAATGTTTATTGTTACCCAACTCAATGGTACTCATTTTAATCGACCTCAAATGGATGAAAGGCTGAGTGGATCCACCGGGATTTTAACCTGTGACCATGAGGTCGAACACAGGCCCCTGCAGTGGATGCATTAGTCCACTAAGCCACCAGACCCGGCTTAACTTGTGAGCATGAATAGTTCACATTCCGTTTGCGTTGCCAGGTGTCTGTGCTTCAACTCCTTGAACTTCGTAGTTTCTCACGCTTCACAGTGTGTGTGCTGGGGAATCATTCAATGCCGCGGAGCCCAGCACCCAGAGAGGAGCGCTGCATGGGTTCAGGAGAGCGTTTATCGAATTGGAGGGTCAATTTGACGTCTGCCAAAGGGAGTGTGTTCGTCATACGTTATCTTAAGCTTGGTACCTCCGCCTGTTGTAGAATGCATTTAACTGGAATGAAGTCCCGGCGGGCTACCTGTACAGTGGGTGTGAAATCAGGAAAGAGGGATATGTTGTTGCCCTGATGATTTATGCTTCCTCATTCCCTCAACAGCCGGAGGATCGTGTCACGGTCTCTATAGTTGAGCAGGCGGGCTAGAATTGGCCTAAGTGTTGGGCACACGGGGGTCTGGGGCCCGAGTGAGCGATGAGCCCGCTCAACCACAATGACCGCAGAGAGGTCCAGGCCAAAAAGTTCAAGCAGCAGGCTTTCAAAGTAGGCCTCCATTTTAGGGATAGATGTGGTTTCTTGTATTCCCGTAATGCGAAGGTTGTTTCTCTGCGAGCGGCCTTCAAGATCTTCATTTTTGGCTTTTATTACACTATGGACTTTTTCCATTTGTAGCAATTGGTATTCATGCGCATCGGAGGCTCGGTTTTCGTGTTGGTCCAGGCGAGTCTCATAGGTGTCCACTTGTTTTACCTGGTCTAGTCTAGAGGCAAGTATATCTAGCTTAGAGTCAATTGTTTTGAGGCTCGATTTGACTTCTAGCAATGGAGCTCAGAGGTAGTCATCTTGTTTTTCTGGGATCCCCCTCAGTGCCAGATTCAGAGTCTGACTCGGACCCGGTATCTGTAAGCTGTGTCAATCTTTTATTTTTAAAGGGAAGTTTAGTCTGCTTTGTGTCATGCTTCCCCATTTGTGTGGCAGAGGCTGCTTCCTTGATTTTGTTTATTTTCCCCCCTTCCGTGCCTGGGGTAGTGAGTGCGCAGCGCCGTTATGTCTTGTGGGGCAATCTGACATCAGGCCTCAGCACGAAGAGTGATTAGGAGCAGGATAGGCGGGCGCTGGAAGGACATGCGAGGTATTTCATGGCACCGTGAGGTCCCTCCGAATTTCAATGCTGAGAGGTGGCTTGTGTCTTGTTATTAGAGTGAACCTCCAGGCATAGTGCCTATGTCCCTGGTGCACAGTTGGTTTATTTCAGCCTGCAGGGTTCGGGAAGTCCGCCACTTTGTTGTATTTCAGGATTGTTCGACAGCCAGAGCCGCACGTACTGGAGCAAGAAGGTCACGTCTGCCAACCTCAGGGTCCAATCAACAAGGGTACGGTGCAGACAGCAGACACTCTCGCCCCACATTTGCTGGTTCTGCGACTACAAGGACCCCACGAGGGGTTAGTCGAATTTTCCTCAGGTCCGCACGAAGGCTAGGTGCCACCACTGCATTTCCTCTTACCTTAGTAGGCCCCGCTAGATCGCCCATCTCGGTCACAGCTCGGTCGGCAGGCCGGAAGCAGTCCCAGCACAATCCACAAGGACCTGGACCGTCCGGCAGGTGCTGCCCGTGGAGGTCTAAATTTATACCTCTGATATACAGCACTCCAGCCGGGCCGTATTACGTGCTCCCCATCTCCACTGCCCTCGAGCAGGGCACTCTGTATCAAGGAGGCCTGCGTTCAAATCCAGTTGCCCAGGATATGGTGCCTACTGAGGTGTGCACGCCACATCGCACCTGCCGCCAGGCCCGCCCGGTCTCTCCTCAATCGCACATCTCGGCTCTTACCACAGGGCCTCGCAGGGTCTACAGATCTCCCTCAGGTCCGCACCCGGAGCTGCCGATGCATGTCGACAGCCACCTTGGCCCTCGTACTCCTACAGACAGGGCGCTCCGGTCCGAGGAAGCCAACGATCAAGGCTGGCCTTAAAGGTTGTGATGGCGCCGGGAGGTTCCTTACCGCCCCACACCCGCTGTGGTGGCCAGGTCCACCCGGCCATCTCACTCGCCAGTCGCAGCTCTCACCTCGGGCCTAGCAGGATCGCTGAATCTGCTTCAGGTCCGCCTCGGGCCACAGGAGCTGGTGCTGCATGTTTTTGGCCGCTTCCAATCTCCTGCTCGTTATAATCAGGAGGTCTATGTTCCGGGTCGGGCCTGTTGGATCCTCTGGTGCGGCCACGTCCCCAGCCAGCAGGAGGCCGCAGAGCGGTCTCAGCACCTCGGTTTTGATCCGCACGGATGGTTCAGACTGCGATCTGGCTTCCACTGCCACAGGTTAGGGCTTCTTAGTGCGCTCCTTTCGTCAGGATTAATGGCAGATCTCTCAGCCGGCAGAGCACTCTTAGCGAGTGGCCATCTTGCTCCTCGGCGAGACCACCACCCCCCAATTTAACAAGTAGTGTTGACTGCAATATAAAAACAATTGAGCCTCTTACATTATGAAATGGGAGACATTAGCCATGGGCAATGCCATAGTGACAAGCGAGACAAGCTGACTGGTCCCACTGAGCTGAGAGTTTAAGCTCAGGATAGAAGTACAGAACATCCACCTGTCCCTAGAAAATGGAAGACAGAGTTTGGAGGAAGGGAGAAGACTACAGTTTTATACCAGTCTGAGTTCAAAATTAGATGGTGTGACATTAAAATACCCAGAGTTGTTAGGTACTTAGACAGCTCAGGGAGCCATGCACAAATTCACAATAATTTTGTGAGCGGAGGTTAGGAGCACAGATGCGCATTACAAATTGTGTTGCGTGCTACTGTAGTGTTGTTCTCTGAATGCCGGTGTTGCTGAATGTGCAAAAGAGCCCTATGCTTCACTGGCAGAAGGATACCTACGGTGGGAACAAAGATGACCCGCAGGGGCAGAACTGTGACTGTTTACTGTGGTACGAAAACTGCGGCTGAACATTTTTAATGTACTAATCTACTGTATTATGAAAAGTCCGTTTTACAGGTGGCATATCAGATATTCTGACAAACTTGCCATCATGCCACTATAAAAAGGTACTGACCGTGACTCTGCATTGCAACATGGAATGTATTATGGCTGCTTGAGGAATTTCTACTACAAACGCTTCACATATCACATCATGAAAATATTTTAGTTGGTTGCAATAACTATAATCGTTTACAATGACATTTATAAAACACAAAATAAAATATATACAAATCCTCTGCACACGTTCAAAGTAAATACATAAAGTTACATAAAATATCACAATGATGCTTGTCTTTATATTTTCAGATGTCTTTAATTCAAGATCTTTAAGCCTTCTTAGCCGCTGGGGGTCACGTAACTAGTTAGCATGGAGGACTCTTCCATGCAAACTAGTTACGCGGCGGCTAAGGCTTAAAGATCTTGAATTAAAGACATCTGAAAATATAAAGACAAGCATCATTGTGATATTTTATGTAACTTTATGTATTTACTTTTGAACGTGTGCAGAGGATTTGTGTATATAGCATAAGTGGTCTGCTGGCCACACGTGGGGATCTGGTGGTTTTTCCCTACCATATGCACCGTGCCAGATTACCTGCCATAACTGATTTGTACTTGTGATAGACCTTAGAGCGCCATTTGCCTATTGCTGACCACAGACTGTATAACTAAAAAAAATAAAAACACTAGCAGTGACATTGGAGTGCAAAATTTTTTGGAAAAACCAAAATGCACTCATCAACCCTATATTCATTCACGATGTCCCACAAGCTTTGAACTGTTGGCATCAAAAGCTGAACTGAGGTCCATAAAAGCCAAATAAAGATTTCTCTGCTTGACAATGGTATATTTTGCTACCAAAGGATACATTTTGTGGGATTGTTAGATCATACTAAAGCAGATTCGAAACCCAAGCTGGAAATTAGACAAAATAGGGTTCTCCTCAGCCCAAAGCTCAAGCTGATCCATTAGAATTCTACCTGCAGTCTTCATTGAATCTAAGAGCGAAATGGGGAGCAGCATCCGGGTTTGTCTTTATCACTCTTCTTAAATATTGATATGATCTAAAGGGAACAAGCCTTAGTTGGGCCACAGATTACTGCACATTGCTCATAAGTGGAACCAACAGTGACAGATTGTTCTTAAATAAGTTGACTGGTACTCCCATAATATCCAGGAGTAGTACCATTAGGACTTCCGTTTATGGCTGCCACCAGCTGAGAGCTCAAAACCCAAGTCAACACCTGTGTAAAGCTCTCTGCAGCCACAATCGGACTTAGATTTGGGGGAGGTAGGGGAGACACGTATACACACCTCTGTGAAACGTTCTACCCATTTATCATGGGAAATCACTGTATAAGGGGGTAGAATGGAACAAATCCTTGAAAAAAAGGGGAATATTAATAACCTGCCATCATTAGAAACAATTTTACCTGGAACGCTGGCTTTAACAAGTCCCATTTCACTGCAATTATTCCTTTGTTTTTCTAAGCCACCAAAGAGACCGGGATGGTTGGAATAACAACCACTCCACATTTAAGTGAATAGAAAGAAAATTATGCTCACTGAATGTTTTCTTGCACCGTATAATCTGAAACATAATCAGTAAGAACTGAAATAATAAAAATCAATGGCTATATGACAACTTCTCCCAGGGAAAGTCTGTTTCTGAGCGACTGAATTAGTGCATATATCTGTGGCAAACTGCAAATTATACTTTGCTACTAAAAATGCAATGCATCCTGATAGGCAGTGGGGAGCAATGCATCAGCATCTCACTCAGACTAAACAATCCACAGGAAATAGATGGTAACATGTTACACAGTCAAATATTTAAGTCTCCCACCGAGATAGATCATGGGGCATCACAACCGAATCTATAAGTAACATGGTCCAAACCCCACCCCCCACACATCTATGAAAAAAAATATTGTTTGAGGAGTCAAAGTTATAATAGAAATTAACAAGAAAATGTTTACATCAAGACATTTGCTGCAGGATAAAAGATGGCGTGAAGGAGATTGGGAAAAAATGATCAGTACTGCATAAACATTTCACATCTGCAATGTAAAATCACAGGGTCTTTTAAATTATCCGTCAAAAATCACGATTATTGGTCAATTTCTGCAGACTGGATTAGAACCAAAATGTGCGGGTGCGAAGTCAACAGCAACACTACCTCATTTAATTTTCTGACCAAATTGGTTCTGTTGTACAGCCTAGCCCTCTGCTAGACTAGCGCGCCACCAAGTCCAAGTGCTCCCAAAAATCAAGATAAGTAAACCAACTTAATTTGTAGCCCCAAATTCCTTCATATTTTCAGCTTAAAAAAAAAAAAAAAAAAAGTGCTCAGTTCAATTTTTATGCATTGATTACAATAATCTGCTAATCATACCTAAAAATTTTTTTTACACTTTTTGCGTATAAATTTTATCAATCTTGCAATTTTATTTCACGGACTCCCTGCACAGAAGTAGACTCACTGGGATTCAGCGGCCAACGTTATGAACCACTGTTCTAGAGTAGTTAAAAGTTGCTATTAGTTTTAATGAGAAACTTTCGAAGTTTGAAATGGTCCACAAAATGCTTGTGTCCATGCTCAATAGGAGAATAGTTGCTTATGGGCGGCCTTGTTAGTGGACAAAGTAACCTCTACTGTATTGATATGTACTATTTTTTTGGGGGCCATTGAACTCCTTGTACAAGTAAGATGTGTTTATTAAACAATGATTGTAACCTATGAAGGACAATATATCTAGTTTCCAACGTTGTTTTTAAAAGAAAAGTAAAATGACAGTATGCATCACTTACACCATGGCAGTAAAAAAAATAAAAAAATTATATTGATTAAAATATAAAACCACTGCTAAACACAGAGTGATTCTTAATGCAATTGTATCGTCATAGTAGTTACTAGCGAGTAATAAACAAAGATTGTTTTTTTGTTTTATTAGCAGTGAAAATTCTAGAGTTAAAAAATAAGCATTTGCAATGCAATAGGTCTCGCATTTACGAGAGTTTGAGCTATTGGCATTGTAAATGACAACGCCTTTTATTTATGTTTTGGTTTTTAAAACCTAAATAAAAGGCAGTAAATGCGAGACCTATTGCTTGTTGAATACTGTGCTTCATAGGACCGGGATTATGATAGGGCCTGATGTGGGATCATCTGTCTCCAACAATCCTACCCAAAGTCCTACTCACTGCTTGAAAGACCGGCAGCGAAGTCCACCTGAGCTAGACTTCCCTTCGAATCAGTGATCCTTGGTTCCTCTGAATCCCTTCTATCAAACTTTCAGCTCTGTCCTTGTCAAACATGTAAACTCTGATCAGCTGTCAAACTCATCAAAGGAGTCTACATTAGAGATATTAGGCATCACCTACTCCTAGGCCTCCGAACCAGAGGCGTAGCAAGGGTGCCATGATACCTAATGCAACAAGGAAACTGACTACCCCAAGCTCCTCGTTATGTTTTAACAGATCCGGACCCGGTGCAACTGCACTATCGATAGCTTTGACCCGTCTCCGACCACGTGAAATAAATTCACCTGAAGCCGTTCGCTGCGAGTCATTCATGCCGGCTAGTGGGGAAAACCTAGCTTTACCTCTTTCAGTAACTTGCACATTACATCATCAGTCCAACGTCATGCACCTAACGAGTGCACCATATTTAGCTACGGGGGGCTGTCTTTAATATGCCTCATAGATCCCGGCAGATGCAGGACTCATGAATACACATCACAGCGCCTCGCACGGACAGTAACAGGTCAGATCCAGGACAGGCTGTAACTCACTGGCTGATGGATTATCTGCACGGGCGGCGACGGGCTGTGAGCCAATTGGTGATGATAGAAACTGCTCTCCCCCGGCCACGCAAACGACATGATTCCGTCCAAAAGTTTATTTCGTTACCGGATAAAAATATGCATTTAATTCAAGGTCTCCCAAAAAAGCAGAAACTGTGACACAAACATCACGTGCGATGCCATACGTGTTGCTATGGCTGCAGCTTGTACACAGGACTGTAGAGGAACGCATGCCTATTATCACAAACGCTACACAAAAACAAAAGGCCTCAGTCTGCCTCAGAGAGTCAGGCAGCACCGTGTCCTACCGAGAGCTGGGCTCTGATTATACGTTTTTTAACTGATGAATTTCTAATTTGTATGTAATTCCACACACATTTAGTAAATGTTTATGATTCTGCTGGCACTCCTGCCATGCACGCGCACACAAGCCATTGGATCACAGTTCGGCTACGATTTTGATACTTTGGAATTTAAATTACGCAAGTGAGAGCACAGCTACTAATCGGAAAAAGCAGTCGCCACGCCATTGCGCGAATGATAAAAAAAATAGTGCTTACCCATTAGTTAACGGAGAATGTATAACGCCGCAAGTAAAACATCCAGTACGGATGGGCCGTCCGAGAAGGAGACAGGGCGGTAACAAAAAAAGTCTCATTCTGAATCAGGAGCCAGCGTTTAGCATAAACGGTGACGCCAGCCAATCAAAATGATGGGCGGGGCTTCAACTCCACTTCTGAAATATCGCGATTACAAGAAGCCTCGCAGAGCGAGCTGCGCATGCGCGCTGCAACGCAGGTCTGCAAGACCTAAAAACTAATCTCACGAAAATGCGCAAAATTATTTATTTGTTTTATAACAAAATAGCAGGGCTTTCTGCATAGCATTTTGTTGGCTGCTGTGCACAAACAGGTGTCACTATTACTCAGCTCACTAATATTTATTATACAGTCCTTCGAAGTACTAAGGGCCGAGCAAACCACGACTGGATTCCAACACGTGGTACCCAGGTTGCCCAGACAGCAAAAATCAAACGCCTATTTAATTTCGCCTTTAAATTTTGATCATGGTGTGGCAGAGTGAATGTATCTTATTGGATTTTGTCATGTGCCTTAGTTTTTTATTTATCCATTCTTGATCAACTGTCATACTTTTGTTTTAATAATACAGACATCCGGTCTAAAATAAGAGCTATGTGCCTGCTGGATGAGGAGCGCATTGAATACGAAGCTCTTTGTAAACTTCCTACAGAGGGGCACGTGCTGCCTGGATGTATAACTTGCCAGTTAAGATTTTTGATTATTGGGGTAATCTTACGAAAGGGGACATCAGAAAAAGCTCAAATGCGTTTTGAAAAAAGATGTTTGTGTAAACACGGAAGCCCACATTCCCCCAGAAGACCAGTGAGGGTTTGTCTGAGAGCAACAAAATAGCTATATTAGGATCAAAAATAAAAGCAACAGGTGTAGCTGATAGTTTGCATGATACTAAAAGATTTGGCGGAATAGTGAGGAAATGCTACTTTAAAAAACTCTTACTAAGCAAACTGTGTCCCGCGCAGCTGTCATGCAGAAGCTCACACCTGTTACTTCTACAATTAGAAAAAAATCCAAGGCATGTGGTGTACACTATAAGATGAAATATCCATTGCTGCTTTTCTCATCAAGTTGTATAACAGTCTGATGGATTCTCCATGTATTTCATAGTTCCTGTGTGTTAGTAGTGAAAGTTTGAAACTCATGTTTTGTTCGATAATGCCACTAATGTCAAAATATATATTAAGGCACAAGTAAAGGCAGTGTCACCATAAGGGGTCCAATGACTATAAATGAAAACTCGGCGTGGTTATTATGAGTGTACAACAAACAGGACAGTGAAAAATAGGTTCCTCGCTAAATTACACACCTAAATTCTTCGACCATGTCGCCAAATATGAAAAAATGTACGCTGCTAAGTAAAATGTTGAATTTGGCCGTTTAGGTAAAGGCATCACGGGCCTTCCTGGACATAAAACGAGTAAGCTTAAATTACACACGTGTGACGCTAAGCATTGTCCGATCTACCGGTATGGTAAAATAAATGCAACGTCAAGTCAGCATGTATTTTGCATGCCTTCAGCAAGTTCCTCCCATTCAACTCGTCAATACAATATGACAAGCACCCCCTGAACACTACATTTAGCTGATTTGGGGGAAAGAGTGTAAGCCGAGCTTAAATAGTGCAGATGTGCCACACGGCATGTACATGAAAAGTGAAACTATTAACTAGACCAGTGAAATATAAACATGCCAGTTGTTTACTCAAAAAGGTTAACGCATTCGCCCCAATGAAAGACTGAAGAAAATGACAGCTAGCGCGCGGGCCCCTTTAAAAACGTGACTTGTGTGCGCGGTGATAAATTCTTATTTTTTTAACTCCTGTTTTTGAATGCCAATTATTACTTCTATGCAATACAGTATAAAAGCAGTACATTAAACGTAGCAAATTGCTAGAGTTGCCGTTTAAAAACGTAACAATGTATTGCAAGTGCGTTCCTGCTCGTAGCACACATTCAGTGATATTTTAAAAAAAAACCTTATGAAACATTTCGACTTGCAGAAGGTACACTATGAAATCTACGCTTTAAATACATGACCCTTTACACAAAAATGGAATGCATAAGTAATACTAAAAGCTAGCAATGATTACACGTGGAACATGCAACAACGTAATATATATTTATTCGAAACTGAATAATTTCCATGTATCGTCTTTCTGAAAAGAAAAAGGTTTGCTGGATGTACACAGCAGAAACAAAGTTACTTACTATGGGATTGGGCTTCCGACTATAACAAATATTTTTTTTTTAAAGTAAGACAAGATTCGGTAAGGTCCTGGAGAGTAAAGTAGTTCGCATGAAGGAGAGTGGTGCTTGGATCGGACAACAGCGCAAACAAATTGTAATGTTGGTAATAATGCTTTATACTATGTTTGATTCACAAATGTGGTTGGAAAATTGCAGTGTTATGGTACGCGTTGTTAAAAAGTATGCTAGCTCGCCGCGTCCTTAAGAGGAACTAAGTCCATCCTATAACAGAGATGCAAAAATTGGAGCAAACTACCCCTTTGATTTAATGACAGCTGTGCCAACATCCTTTGCACGGTGGGAATACGAGTGTTCCACTAGTTCAAACGTACAGCCACATATAACGTTTGAGGAATTAAATATATAGCATTAGTACAACGAAATGGGGCGAGTAGTACAGATGTCCACTAACAGGCTTGTAACTGACTCCAAGGGACACGTGTTTAGACACCGCCTGTAAACTATGGTCGGTAAAGGATAAATAAACTCAACTCGGGGGCTCCAGCTTCATCTTGTAACATTCACAATATAGTGTTCTTGGCTTGTCACGCATCAAGTGAGCTAGTCAATCAATCAAGGAAAGCTTTATTCGACTGATTTTTTAACAGTCATAAAAGCACATACAAAAAAGAGAAAAACAATAAGACATTTTATCACAATCTTAAACAATTTTAAAAGCAATAATCTTATAAAACGTTATAATATCAGATGTCAAAAAGACAGCAGCCATTAAAGTCAGCTAATCATTTTTCATAATGTTATCAGTAGTCGATCACATATGATGGGGGATACAAAGTAAACAAAAAAAGACGCTTGCATCTCGGGAGCTACTACTCACATCAGACCGGTTTCAATAGGAGGCATTCAACAATGGGCGGGCCCCGCACTCCCGCCAAAGTCGTACCCAAGGCTCTCCATGTCAAGGGCGGTCAGAGGCGCAGCCCTCTCCTGCGATGCACTAGGCGCGGGACCCTACCCCGGTTGACAACCAGCAGGGCGGGCTCCTATTTGGGGCCATGTCATTCTCCCGCCCGGAGGGAGGCGGCGCTGCCAGTGTTGTGACAGCCCAGCCCCCTCCGCCTCACCACGAGTGTGAGGCCTGCAAGCCAAGCCGCGGTAAAGCCGCAGGAACAGCTTTACCGGAGGCGAGGTCTTTGCACGAAGCAACAAGAAAAGGTTCAGTTTGAACGAAGGAAGCAACATGAGCAAAGGGCACTGGAAGAAGATGCAGTGACTGTTTCAGAGACATAATAGCACAAAAATAAATGCACAGCACCTCCACGGGCAGTTGCGTAGTTCTTTATCGGAACACAGTCGGGACGCGCTAGGTACATCAGCCGACCCGCCCCCCTCCCAACTGCACTCACCCTCCTTCTTGAGCGTGACGGGCGGCTGCAGCGGTACCTCCTCCTTCTTGTCGGGCAGAGGGTTCTTGCGGTCTTTCTGTGACTCCTTCTTGAGCTGCTTGGCAGCCTGAGCCGCGGTCTTGCCTGATCCCGGACCACCGCCGCTCTCCTTCTTACTCTGCGCGGCCTTCAGCACCTCAAACGGGTCCGACTCGTCGTCGAAGAGCTGGTCGAACCGGTTGGTTACGACGCAGCCGAAGCCTTCCTGTAGATGTCCGGGCATGATGGCCCCTTTTAGCGGCGATACTCCTCCGATGCGGCGGGGCCTGGAGCGAGCGCTCGCTGTCTGAGTGCCACAAGATGGCTGGGAAAGAGACCGTCTTCTCTTCCGGCGCCTGGGAACATCCGGGACTTCCAACCCCAGAGCATCATGGGGGGTGTAGGCCGCTTACGCCAGCACTTGGGCTGGAACCAAACGGCTGATGACAATCGAGACTGCAAATCCCGGCATGCGCTGCTGTTTCTACGCTGGGCCTGCGCCTGTTACCAGTTCAGAAGGGTATTGGATAGGCCACACTGTAAACAGCACAGCACAAGGACCTGACGGCTGCGCAGCTTGCCTCGTGCTGGCCTCGCAGAGACTGGCATTTCAGGTGGACTTGGGGTGAGCCCATGAGAACTGATAGATAATCAGAGGCTGAGCTGCGGCCCTGGCACCTGCCTTGCTATTTTTTTCTTTTTGCAGTTTTAATATATCGCGAACTCGACCCGAAGGTATTGGAGCGCTTTACATGAGCACCGATTACATTATACAAAGACACTAATAGTGCCCGACGTACAAGGCATCCATTCTCCTTGTCCATAAGTGTGCCTCAGTGGACATAAATACGCTCACTGGTTATCCATGTACATCCCTATGTAGGATGGGGGGATTCCAATTTCTGGGTAAAAAAGTTTTATTTTCTGAACCTCGATTTTCTCCTATGCAAGTGTTCCTCATTAAGTTCCCAGCTCCAATTATAAGAACAGTGATCAAATGCAGAGCCGGTTTTTTAAAGTTTCTGTCGCATAGCCATAAACTTTCACCGATCCGTGCGGGAGGAGCTCATCTAGTCCAGGTTTTGCATTCTGGGATATGTAGTCCTGTTTAACACCTTTTAAATTTAGGAGTGCCGATCCCAGAATGCAAATGAAAAAGAAACAATTGATGGACGGAATGCTGAACAATGGAAACATTCACCCCCAGTCACAAGGTTCTGGGTTTAATCCATCATTCTTTTGCTCACCACGCCACCCCAGTTTGGACCCAGTTATATGCAAATCAGGCTTGACCCTGTGCCTCATGGGAACAGTCCAGCCCGAACTGCCAAGCCAGGTCCTCCCTGGACCGGAAACAAGCATCCTGGGACCGGTTTCAGGGCATCACCCTTCATCAGCCAGGCTAGCTTGAATCCAGTGGCGCAGTTAGCACGGGACCCACGTCTGGGCATACCCTTGATCCAGCGCGATATTAGCAAACAGCATTCATACACCAGATACTCACTTGGGCCCATACATTCATACTACGCTAATACTTACGCTGGGTTTTATCAGTTGTTACTCTTTATCAAAATCCCTGCTACCAATTACCTTCTGAATGAAGAGTAATGACTTACCAATGAATCCTTTGCTAATTGGGAAGTTTAAAATGAGTGACATTCATTATAGTACATAATCCTGAAATAACCACTGAGTCAGGAAGTTTTTAAAATGTTTATCTAAAAATTTAGCAGAGTAAAATGCAGAACCACACAGTACTTAATCGCAATACCCAAGATGAAGCCTAGAATAACTATTGCTAATCAATGACGGTCCCTCAGAAAAGGAGAGGATAGAGACAGCAGCGCAACTAAAGGTTGCATTATATTTACCTAAGTGCGAGAACCAAACCCCTTGGCCAAGGAGTTGGAAAGAATAGGACCCAGGAAGGATGAAGAGCAAAGACTTCTTCCAGGATCAGGACAGGACCAGTGACCTCTCTACAATGACGCCTGCGTCGTTCCCCTCTCTGATACTCGGCTTCTCCTCGATTCTCCCGTGCCTTCCTTCTAATGGACTCCGCCGCCCCCTCCTCAGGACCTCTCTGGACAGCGGTTCAGTCTGGAATCGATCAGCTTGGCAGTCTGGAGCTCTTATTCGCGTTCTGTGCTAAGCTAGCTAATAAACTAATTCTATATCTATTATACCCTTCTACGCCCATGTACCTCCCCTTAATGTTGCTAAAATATGGGACCACTACTTCTGATTGACAGGGACAGGGGGTGGATTCTCACACCATATTGATTTGTCTTGTATTTCTGAAGCCTATTGTTTTTAAACTACCGCCCCTTCAATTTAATACATTTGCTTTATTTCCCACCCGTCTCATGACAAAATTTACAATTTATTCATATAAAATGTTTCTTTTCGACGAGAACATCTTGGTATGTAGTGGTGTCGGCCAACAGGTCATGGCCTTGGATGATGTCCAAGTTGACTTCATCTCTTCCTTTCTCGTCAGCCTCTCAGGGCGCATGTGCAGAATCTTTGGCACACGAGCTTTCAGTTCACCAAACCCAGGCCCAAGTTTACGAACTAATAAAAGTCAAAGAAGAAAACATTAAAATCAAAAATAAAATGTTTCACTGTATGCCCACTCTTTCTACTCTATTCCCATTTAATTATAAGTTCTATCCCGCATTAGTAGCGTTAGAGAAACGACAGTTAAATAATGACATGAGAGCAAGCTGAAGCATGTGAAAACATCAAGCAGCCATTTTAATGCACACTGCGCAGAAGCAGAAATTTCCCACCAAGCAAGAAGAGACGTCACAACACGTGATGTGGTTGGGACATGCGCAGTAGGGTTCCCGCGCTTTAGCGGCCATTTTAGATTATAGACAAGCGTTATTCGTTAGTTAAACACATAGGCAAGCATCCTTACTATTCGTGTAGTGTATGCAAGGATTAATAGGGACAATACAAGTTTAATAAATTAATACTATGAGGAGATTGCGTACGAGCAAGTCTCATTTGTGAGTCCTTGCTCCATCAATCCCCTCTCTGATGGCGTTTCTGAGCCATCAAAATACTACCCACAATCAGATGCCAACTTCTAGCAAATAGTTTCCTTCTCATTTTTACATTTTCCATTTTTACCATCCCCTTTCAATTTCTTGTATAATTCACTTCTCCATTCTTCAAGTTCTATTTCATCTAATTTTCTCTTCTTTCCTTTTCCTGTCACATTATATGTTCCATTCGTTCTACAACATTTGCACCATATTGTTATTGACAGTACTATTATTGCTATCCCTGCTAGGGGTACTAATATTTGACCTATAAGTCCTTTCCCTACATTAGTAAACCAGGTACCAATTGACGCAATACTACTTGTCAATCTTTCCCATACACTATCAACTTCCAGTGGTTTTAGTTCCTTCTCAAGTTTAGTTATATTCTGTATATACGTTCCAATTTCTGCACTCTTATCAGGAATATAAGTGCAACAGTGTTTTGTCTTCAATAATTTACAGACTCCGCCCTCTTTGGCCAATATAATATCAAGAGCAAGTCGATTTTGCATCACCATAGATCTAATCGCAACCATCTCCGCATTAATCATTAGAAATCCTCTAGCAGTATCCGTTGATAAACGATCCACCACTGTAAACAATTTACATATTTTCCTTGAGTTCAGAATTATTCCCACCGAAGGTATCAATGCACTAAATATATCACCTACAATTTCAGAAAAACTAGCTCTTTTACTACGTATTAATTCATTATTGTTTTCATTGCTCCCAGTGTTTCTTTTTACGTGGTATATTTTTGGAAATACTATTCCAAAATAACAACTTCCATACCACCGTGCAGGAAGCCTAAAGTAAGCCTTATTCCCACACACATAATAGATTCCAGGAAAAACTGAATCTGTTCCTCCTTTGATTCCCCAACCTCCAAGAATTAAGAAATTGTGTTCACATTCACTGGTACCGATGAAAACATGGTTATATTCAGTTTTTAACCTATGTACACAAATTTTCCCCGTCTTTACAAAATCCAGAGCCATAGCAGCTTGAGCCTTGCCAGGTGTGTAACTCCCTTCTTTCTCAGCCCAAGATGGCAAATGAGCCTTATGCTCAGAAGCTTTCTTTTGAAAATCTTGTCTTCTATTTTCTACTAAATTCAGAAATATCTTTTCTTCTTCCTGTAGAGAACATGTTAGATTGTGTCTATGTGCATGTGTTATGTCTATTGATTTCATTGTTAAGAAAAATTCTCCCATAAACTGTGCGTCTTGACTACTAAGCACTGGGTTCATACTCTTTCAAATCGGAACCTCAGAAAATATCACATCTATGTTTGAATAATAATACTGAAGTCCCCCTGTTCTATAAAATAAACTAGACAAAACACTACATGATATGCCATATGTCAGTGGTAAGTGATGATATGTTAATCCTTCTGCTACTGATTCAGGTAACTTCATACAGACATAACAATTACTAACTTCCATGGTATCTACATACTGAAATAATAACTTTGTGAAAACATTTAAACTAGTGTCGTTATCAGTTATTTCATGATGAAATTCTGGTTCATTTTCTGCCATTAGTTCTACTCTATTGCCCTTCATGTTTGCTGTCCTTCCTTTAGTTTCGTTATTAATCTTTTTATCCATTATCATAAGGTAAGGGACTGCTACAATCAGGACTAACCATACTATAAGCACCATTAGTAGACTACATATACATATTGCACAGCATCTTCTACAACATCTCTGTTTTGGTCTCCCAGCAACTCTATCGTCAAGCATTTTCGACAAGGAAGATCGCTCTTCTTATCTATTTCCTCTTTTCTTTATATGACTCTTTTGCTTAGTCAAGGTGGTCTAGTTTCTTTCTCGTACGTTAGTTCTGCACTTGTTCCTTCGTCACCACTTTCACTTGACTCTGAACTTTCGTAATCTTCAAGAATGATGTAAGTCCAATCAGGACCCTTGAATTTGTTATTCACAAGTTTCAGTCTTTTACTTCTTCTTTTCTCAGTTTTATTCTGTTGTTCAGTTTGGCTTGTTACTTCATTTACTTGATCTGGATCGTCACTTCTGGTTTTTATGTGGTATTTTACTCTTTTAATGACACTTGGCCAATGATCTCCTTTTCTTGTTTTCTTTGTTTGTACTGTTTCTTTATCTTTGTCTTCAGAAATCTCTTTATTTTCACTTTCTGACCCTTTTTCGTCTTCTGCAATTACTGTTTTTCTTTCTTGCTCTTTTTCAGGTCTGATTTGTTTTTCTTCAGCAGCTCCACTGTGAGTTTCCAATAATTCACCTTGTGCTTGATTTATTTCTTCATTTTCATTTTTCTCGAGATCTTTTTCTTCTGTGTGATTTTCCTGATCTAACTGGTTCCGATCAGGGCTTATTGCACTTTGTATTTCTGCAGCCTGACCGGATTCTTCTAAACCTGTCTGTTCCTGCTCAAAACTCATTGGTTCTTCGTTATTTTGAGCCCAGTTTCCTTTCCCTATCTGGTCCTGCTCAGGTTCTTTTATTGTTTGTTCTTCGTTCTCCTGAGCTGCTTCTTCTTCACCTATCTGATCTTCTTTGATTTCCTCAAATCTTGTTTGACTTCTTGTTCTGTGGTAAACTTCAGGAATTTCTACCACCAGTATCCAGTCCTGACTTGTGCTCGGTTGTTCTTCTTCAGCTTCTCTTGAATCTCGAGCCTGAGATTCCTCAGCTAGGCAACCTTCAGCTTCCTCAGTAATTGGTGCTGACTGAGGATTTTCTTCTTCAGGATCTGGTACTCTTTTGGTGTGGCTTACGTGAATCCAATTAGGAAATCCTGCACACTTCACTGCTGTATTTGTGGTCAGTATTACTTGACAAGGACTGCCCCATCTGGGTGATAGACACGTTTCTCTGGTGTGATTCTTCACTACCACCCAGTCACCAGGATTCAGATCATGTTCCTGTTCAGGCTGCCTGGAAACTGCGTCTTCTCCAACCTGGTGAGAGACAGAACGCACTAGGTCAGCCAGTCCTTTACAATAGTCCCGTACCATATCATCAGATATATTCAGCAGTTTGTTTGTGGGAACATGTGTTTGTCTCATTGCTCTTCCCATCATTATCTCATGGGGGCTCAATCCTGTATTTCTGTCAGGTATGCTTCTGAGTCCCATTAAAACAAGTGGCAATGCAACTGGCCATTCTAATGATGTTTATGCACACATTTTTCCCAATCTTGACTTTATAGTGCCATTCAATTGTTCAACCACTCCTGAAGCCTCTGGACGATATGCACAGTGCAGTTTCTGTTTAATTTGGAATGCTTCACAGATTATTTGGATCACTTCACTGTTAAAATGTTTTCCTCTATCTGATTCCAAAGTTACTGGGAAACCAAACCTAGGAATGAGCTCTCGTAGCAACAGTTTTTCGACTGTAATGCTATCATTTCTCCTGGTAGGGTAAGCCTCCACCCACTTTGAAAACAGACACACTATGACTAGTACATATTTCAGCCCTCTGCATGGTGGTAACTGTATGAAATCGAACTGGAGTCTTATAAAAGGACCCTCTGCCTTTCCAATTTTCCCAAACCCGATTATTGTCTTTCTCCCTGGATTATGCATCTGGCAAGTTAAACATCTCTGGCAAAGACTCTCTGCAACAGCCCTGAACTTCGGATTGTACCAGTTTTGTCTAAAAAGCCTAATCATTGCATCTCTCCCTATGTGTGTGTCTGCATGATACATTCTGGCCATTTGTGAGAGTAAACAGTCTGGCATGACTGGTCTGCCATCAGCACTGATCCACACTTCATCATCTCCTCTTTGGGAACAACCCACTTTGATCCACAAATTCTTTTCATTTTCATCAACATCATCTTGTAATCTCTTTACATCATTCCAAGTATCAGGTGGCATATACAGCATAAGTTGGCAGCTGATTCCCATTCTTTCCACCCTCTTATTGACTGACAATCTATTTTTGGCACAATGTTGGGCCACCAGATCTGCATATCTGTTGCCGACTACCACCCAGTCATCTCCTGACTGGTGTGCGGCACACTTCACCACAGCCAATTCTTTTGGTGATTGTATTGCTTCCAGCAATTCCCTTACAAACTGTCCATTTTTAATGGGGGATCCTGAAGAAGTCAGGCAATCCATCTGCATCCATAGTTGGCCAAAATCATGCACAACCCCGTAACCATATTGGCTATCTGTAAATATAGTTACTTTTTGATTCCTCCCAATTTTGCAGGCTTTTATCAATGCAATTAATTCAGCTACTTGTGCAGATTTGACTCCTGGTAAATAGGATGCTTCGACTATTCCAGTTAATTCACATACCGCATAGGCAGCAGTTAATTTACCATCTTCATGTCTTTGACATGAACCATCAACAAATAGCTCCCTATCTGGCTTTCTGAGGGGCTGTTCTTCTATATCTGGGCGAGGTTTCGTACATAACTCTGTAATCTGTAAATAATCATGTTCATTTTCTTCATCATCTTTAATTTTCTCATGATATGGGTCTGGTAGTAAGGTTGCTGGATTTATTATAGTACTCCTTACCATGGTCACATTTTCAGCACCCATTATTATTCTTTCATATTTAGTCAGCCGACTAGGAGTAAGATGTTGTGTTCTGGTTCTTGTCAATAGAATCATAACAGCATGTGGAACAAACACCTTTACAGGATGTCCCATCACAATTGACTCACTTTGTTCAATGCTCAAACAAGTAGCTGCCACTGCTTTTAAGCATCCTGGCAACGCGGCTGCCACTGGGTCCAATGTAGCAGAAAAATATGCTATAGGACGTCTGTCTAAACCGTGTCTCTGGGTTAGGACAGAAAGTGCACAATTTTCTCTTTCATGACAGAATAATGCGAATTCTCTTTTATAATCCGGCATGCCTAGGGCTGGTGATGAGCACAGAGCATTTCTCAATTTTACAAAAGCTCCTGCACTCTCATCATCCCAATCAACTGGGTCCTTTGCTTTCTTTCTTGTCATTTGAATTAGGGGCTTCGCTAACAAGGAAAATCCTAGTATCCATTGTCGACAGTAACCTACTATTCCTAGGAACATTCTCACTTCTCTTTGGGTTACAGGCATTTGCATTTTCTTAATCAATTGTACTCTTTCCGAGGTTATTCTTCTTTTTCCCTCTCAATTTGGTGTCCCAGATATTTAACAGCTGTTGTACAAAACTGCAATTTTTCAGGTGAGACTTTATACCCTTCTTCGGCCAAAAGATTTAATAGTGCTATGGAATCAACAACACAGTCCTCTCTGGTGTTTGATGCCACCAATAAGACGTCGATATATTGCACTAGGACTGAGCTTCCTGACATCACTAGTAGTTTCTCAAGGCACTTTTTCAATATCTGATTGAAAATGGAAGGACTTTCCGTGTACCCCTGAGGAACACGATTCCATACATAGACTTTGTTCTCAAATTTAAATGAGAAGAGATACTGGCTATCTGGATGCAATGGTATTGAAAAGAACGCTTGACATAAATCAATTACTGTGAACCATCCTGCACTCCAAGGAATTTGGTATAGAATTACTGCAGGATTTGGCACTATAGGACAACATGGTTCCACTAATATATTTATTTTTCGGAGGTCCTGAACAATCCTATATTTCCCACTAGGTTTCTTTAGTCCCATGATTGGTGAATTACATGGACTACTCATTACTTATACTGATTGGATGAGAGGCAATATAGTTGAGAGACAAATTACACAATTGAGCACAAAAAGAAAGGTCGTCAGCATGGAGTATTTTTCGTTGTTTTATTCTCAGATGTGCTTGGTATGTGATCAATTGGACCAGCCAACGCGTTTCGCCCAAACATGGGCTTCTTCAGGGCTGTAATGGCATACAATGTAGAAATGTTTTTAAAAACTTTCGGTCTAAGACCACAGTATTTAGTGCACGAGTGAACAGGGAGTCCTAGTTGAAGAAAAAAGGGGAGAAAAGAAATTAGTGCGCTAGTGTAGAATTGGAATAGAGGAGGGGGAGGAAAAACAAGAAGATGTGTAGGAAACACATAAGTGATAAGAGAGGCGGATAAAGGGGGCAACATAGTTGTTATGAATAGGGCTGGCTATGAGAGTGAGGTATACAGACAGCTCGACAACACTGCACACTACACTAAACTCACCTACAACCCTTGTACAGCAGCCACTATAAAGATCAATACGCAACTAGCACACTGGAAAGAGGTGGGCCTTCTGTCAGATACAGAACACAACTTTATTTCTATCCACAACCCAAGGTACCCATGTATTTACCTCCTTCCTAAGATACACAAGAAACTGCCTTTCCCACCGGGACGACCGATTATCTCGGGCAAAGGCTCTATGACCGAGGCTCTAGCTAAGTTTGTTGACATCTTTTTACAGCCATTGGTGATTAACCTACCTTCCTATATTAGAGATAGCACAGACATACTTAATAAATTTGTAGACTTGGAATGGGACGAAAGAATGTGGTTCGCGACACTGGATGTAGAATCCCTATACACATGTATCAGACGGGATCTAGGCAGGATGGCTGTGGATTTTTTTCTTTCCACCAGACAGGCTTCCCTGTATGACCACAACCTAATGCTACTAGAGATGATAGACCTCATCCTTGACAACAACTTCTTTATGTTTAACACCACCTGGTATAAACAAGAGCAGGGGACGGCCATGGGATCCAAATTCGCTCCCTCGTACGCTAACCTCTTCATGGGGTGGGTGGAGCGCACCCATGCATGGTCAAAAGCGGCCTCAGATTGGACTAGGCATATCCAATTCTGGGGCCGTTATATTGATGACATCATCATCATTTGGACAGGCACTGGGCCTGAATTGAGAGAATATTTCAACTTTCTCAACGATAACTACCTCAATGTCTCCTTTACTCTTGAAATGTCACAATCTAAGATACACTTCCTCGATTTAGAGTTATATGCCAAGAACAACACCATTCACAGTACGCTACATAGGAAGGAAACTGCAGCGAACAGCATCCTACATTATACTAGTTCACATCCTCCATCCACCAAGAAGGCCATCCCCTATGGAGAGCTGCTGCGCATTCGCAGGAATTGCAGCGAGGAGTCCAACTTTGCTACGCAAGCCAGATTGGCTACTAACAGACTGAAAAGAAGAGGCTATGACCAACACATTCTCAATGTGGCAGAAAATAGGGTCAGGAATACAAATAGAGAGGACACCTTGAGAAGTAAGAAAAAGAGCATTGATCGGGAGGCTCGGAGACGCTCGTTCATCACGACCCACTCCACATTAAATCATGAGGTATTCAAGATACTGGGTAAACATTGGGCATTATTAAAAGGGGTGCTGGGGTCAACAACTCCATTACGGAAAGACCCTCCATGATATTCAAAAGGAGCAAGACTATCAGGGATACACTGTGCCCAAGCTATACCCTATACAATGCACCACAACAGCATAGCTGGCTTAAGAAACCCATGGGCTTCTACACATGTAGTACCTGTAATGTTTGCCAATTGGGCTGCAACAGAATGATGACGTTCAGCTACAACACTAACTTGCAACACAAGATCAAACACTTTATTAATTGTCTAACTAATTTTGTTGTTTACGTCATCATTTGCGGTTGTGGTAAGATCTATGTGGGTAGCACCACAAGATAGCTTAAAACTCGTATCCAAGAACACCGCAGAGCAGCACTTAATGGAGACACAACATATGCTCTTGTCTCACATGAATGCAGGATGGGTGTGGATAAGGCCAAATTCTATTTCCATGGCATAGACATTGCCTTGAGCAACAAACGAGGGGGAGACAGGGCACTCTCGCTGAGACAACTTGAAGCCAGATGGATTTGCACTTTACGCTCCTCCACTCTAGGCCTCAACACAGATAAGGAAATGCATTATTTCCTTTAATTACTCCGGTTAACAGATTTGCTTGTTTGTCTTGTCCTTCTTCCTGACTAGGGTTACCCTTTGCAGTGGTATGTGTCACCAGCCACATGTCTGATTATTATACCTCTACTGTATTACATGTGTTAATTGGTGATCCCACACTGCTCCCTTTACAGGATGTAAGAAATGACAACATTATTGCTTATATGTTTATGGTACTATACTTATAGTAGACTAAAGATGTAAGGCACAGTAACCCCGTTGTCCATACAAATTTGATTTACTGTCTTTTGAACACGATGTTCCTACTATTTATGCATGTTTAAATCCTTTGATGTAAGGCACTGCCATTTCACTACCAACGTATCTAACTGACAAGAACTGTTTTAATGTTTTTTAAATAATAGGTGGCACTGTAACCCTATTGCCACGCGCATTCGTGGCGGTCAATGTTTTTGGCTTCCGAATGTCGTTTACAACCTTTTAAAACATACTAAAGTATTTCTTTAAGGCTTATCTTCATACACGAGTTACGCAGCTGTACTGAGGACTTCAGAACTGTACTCACTGCAATGATATATTAGTAGAGTAACTACTGTCAATTGACAGTTCTTGTTTGTCTTCTCTTAGTACAGGTTCCTTTTTTACTAGAACCACACTTGCACCTGCTGTCTCGTTTTTTCGGTTTCGTTTTTGGGTACTTATGTTCTTTCTGCTCTCTTCACAAATTCCTGGTTAGAATGGCTCTTCTATCTTTTGTCTTCGGACTCCCATGGTTCTCCTCCTCCCCCCTTTTTTAATTTGGAATAGGATCTTTCTATTAATTTTGTTTGGGCTTCACTTTAAGCTGTTTGACGCTATTCCTACTAGGACATAGAACACAGTCCTGATCAGTACTGTTTTTTTCATGGCATGCGTTAGATTACATTACGTATCTCACGCATTGGTAGCTAGCTTGTCAATTTATTTAACACATACGACTCGGCTAACTTCATTAGTCATTGCAATTTCAAGATTACGGCTTTTACAGTTTTGCTCTGCCGTAATCTCGAGCGCTTCCCTACTCGCCGGAAGTGAGTAACCCCAACGCATAGTTTAGGCAGTCTAGTCTTTCGATACCCGGAAGTAGACTGACGGAGTTCACGCTACTTAGCGGATCTTTCTGACTACGCTCATACTGACTTCGACCTGAAGAAGCCAGGACGTTATCCGGACACGGCTCCGTATTGCACACACGGTGAATACCGCTTGAAGTAAGTAACTTTGCGTTCCATTTAGGGAGACTTAATTTGCGCGCTGTTGTACTTTTTAAATTATCCTCATTACTCACGCTTTGAATTCTGAATGATTGCCCTGTATGCGCGTTGGTTTTTTAAACCTTTGACGGCAGAGTTCGCTCTGGACATTTGTTAAATTAATTTCTTCGTGTAGTCTCCTCCTTTCAAATAGTCAGGCATATTTTTGTTAGCCACGACCTTTTATGGCTTCCAGATCACCCACTAGGAGTTGATTGGCTATACAAGCCCAGATTGCTGTTACGAGTACTGGAGCCTCTCTCCTTTACTCCTAGCTCCGTTGCCACTATGATTATATATGAGATTCACCGACTCTTAGTCTTGAATTTATTTTTATTTTTAAACTTACACGTTCCATAAGTTTCTATTAGTTAGTTACGTGCTACTGTTTATTCGCTGACTTGGTCATCACTGGATATTTCTACTCACTTCCCAAAGGATTATTACTATTGCCTGACTGATGTCACGTTTAATATCTTGCGATACAACTTAGCTTTATACTGGTCTCTATTGGGCCATTTTACTTGTCCAGGGATTAGTTCATTTGAATATTAGACGCTAGTCTATTATTTTACCTTATTTTTAATCTGCGCGCCCTGATATATTATATTCACCATGGAACTCACACGTAGTCATAATTTCACTTTTGCTACTTCACAGGTATACCTCATTACTGAGTGTGGTTCTTCTCCTGAATTGAATATAATCTACGAACCGCACAGGTACGCTTTGACAATTCAAAATGCTGAATTTCTTTCAGTGGCAGGCTTTTCCCTAGGCCTTCTCCACTTAACGTAGCTTCCTCTCCCATTACAGGCTCTTATACTGCCATTCTCTTGGCCTTGTGTACCGAGGACACAACAGAACCTTTATCTCTCTTTGGTAAGCTGGCTATCAAGTGACTAGTCTAAATCTACCCCCATGCACATGCACTTGGATTTTTTAGATTAAGATTCACAAACGGTGGTATTGTCTCACAAACTCACTAGCTCACCTTCAATCCTCTGAGGGGTCTCATCAGCTTCCATTCTTTCTCCACGGTGAGCACATACCGCCGGACCAATATCCGGAATCACTTGTGTTTCCTACACATCTTCTTGTTTTTCCTCCCCCTCCTCTATTCCAATTCTACACTAGCGCACTAATTTCTTTTCTCCCCTTTTTTCTTCAACTATGACTCCCTGTTCACTCGTGCACTAAATACTGTGGTCTTAGACCGAAAGTTTTAAAAAACATTTCTACATTGTATGCCATTACAGCCCTGAAGAAGCCCATGTTTGGGCGAAACGCGTTGGCTGGTCCAATTGATCACATACCAAGCACATCTGAGAATAAAACAACGAAAAATACTCCATGCTGACGACCTTTCTTTTTGTGCTCAATTGTGTAATTTGTCTCTCAACTATATTGCCTCTCATCCAATCAGTATATGTATTTATGTTTATGATCAAGGGGCAGCTGATCATTTGAGGTGGGCAGTATCATTATACTTTGTGACTAGTCCAGGTTGTGCAGTCTTCTATGACCCGGCTGCTCTCTTTCTTTTTTGGAACACTACTCATTACTTCTTTTAGTATGTTTTGCTCAACCATTCGAGTAATTTCTTCAATGACTCCTGCTTTTACTTCTGCACTCATTTTGTACTGTCTGGTATTTGGGAAAATTGCACCTTCTTTTACAGTAATTTTAACTGGGTCTATTTTAGCCATAAGTCCTACTTCTTTCCTGTGAAATCCCATACTATGGGGTTTACTGTACCTTTTAATTCTTCTGGCAACTCGTCTTTTGTTAATACCGAAAACATCTCATCTACTTCTGTACCCTGTTTTGCAATCATAATTTTATATACATGGTCTTCATCTGGTGTCTGAACTGCCACACCATCCGGTGTGCAAAATATTGTGCAGTTCATTTTGCACAACAAATCCCTGCCTAATAAGTTTACTGGGCTAGAATCGCATACTACAAATTGATGCATTTCTCTGAAGTTTCCGATTTTAACTTCCATTGGTTCGGTAAGAGGTGTTCTAATCCTTTGATTAGCTACTCCAACTACTTGGATATTTTCACCAGAGAGAGGAAGGTCTGGAATGTCTGCTGTTCTTACAGTAGACCGGGTAGCACCAGTATCCAACAGAAAAGTAATATCATTACCTTTCACATTTCCTTCAACATATGGACCTAACTGATCTACCGATAAGGATGCGCCAAGTACGCACTCCTTCTCCCCCTCTCCTAGGCACCATCATGAACTGTATTGACAGAAATCGTCCTGTAAAAGAAATTGTGAGGTTATATAATCATTCTTACCACTTCCTCCTTGATATCCGATGTCTGTACCGTGCTTTGCTCTGCTTACATTACCCTGAATAGGGGCAGGTGGCAACTGACTCTCAGGATTTACACCCTGCTGTGAGTCATTCTGCATCTGTGGATTTAAATTTTGATTTGGGCCATTATTATTCCGAATCTTTTTACATTCATCCTTCCAATGCCCCAATTTTCCGCATCCATGACAAGGAAATTTCTTTTTAGCTTCTTCTCTACTCATTCGTCCTCTCACTTTTCCACCATTCCCAGTATCACCACTCGTTCCAGAATCCTTTCCCTGATTTTCACTCGGATTTTCCAAATTAATTCCCTGTTTCTCGGCCATTTTCACCTGTGCCCACATTACTTTTTCCTGCAATTTCTTATACCTATCCTCAATATCATCTCCACAATATTTTGCATATTTCAAAATTTCGTCGATAGGTTTCCTTGCCAACACAGCATGTGTTGTTTAATCATCTGACAAATCTCCGGCTTCAAACCGTAAACAAATCGATACACAAACTGACTCATGTTTTTTCTCCAATGTCCTCAAATCCACTATACTGTTTAAATACCTGCAATAAACGCTCATAGTAGGAATGTACCGATTCATTAGCTTCTTGTGTAGTTCGGTCTATTTTCACCCAATCTGTTTCTTTTGGTGGTATTTTCCATTTCAGGTAAGTTATCACCTGCTGATACTTTTTCATCACATCATTTGACGGGGCACCTGTTTTCGGATCTCTAGGATACTCGTCACTTGGCCAATCAACTGTAATTTTACAATCTGTCCATAAATCGGCAGGTACCACTATGTCAAACAAACCATCTAAGTCCTTCAACAATACCTTTGACACCTTCACAAACCTTTCAACCTGCTTGTACCATTCAATTGGTTTTTCTCTCAACTTTGGAAAATCATTCGTAAATGACAAAATATCCTGTCTGCTCCATGGGACATGTATATATCCTCCTCCCGCAACTTCTCGCATTGGGTACATTTGGTCAGCTTTCCCTGTTTCTTTCATCACATATTCCGATGCTGATCTACTGGATCGTGCTTCTTCCTTTTTCTTGGCCCATCTAGTTCTCCATCTATCTAGGTCTCCCCATTTTTGTAGAACTATCATTAATTCCTTACTTGTAATTTTCTTCCAGAGGCATTCATGTTTTCTAAATCTTTTTCTGAAAATTCTGCTCTATAGGGTTTCTGCAACACCTTTGATCTCCCTATTTCTATTCCCATCTGTAGTGCTAAATTGGATAATTTTTCATGGAATAATCTTACATTTCTTGTAATACTCCTGCACATAAATAATAATTCTTCTTCATCATAGGTATTTAAGCGATCTAGTCCTATATTTCCTGCTATTAATTCTTCTAATTCGACTTTCAATTTATGAATGTCTATTATTTTTGGAGGTGTGCACTGTTTATCTGATTCTTGTGCCCACCTTTCTAAATCTTCAGGGGTGACTATTGTGGCACTTTTCGCTCCTAATGAAGTTACTAGACTTATATCTTTTGAACACCCAGGTGTAGTTCTCTTGGGAGTAATATTGACAGAATCTCGAATGGGTAAATCCATCAATGATATTGTGGATTCGCTGTCACTAAAGTGAACTTCAACCATTACTACTGCTTCAGGTTTTGTAGCGTTTACAGGAGTAGGTGCAAGTATCGGTGGAGGACAGTTTCCCTGAGTACCATATAATGGAACTACTGGACCAATTGTTACAGGTATGGTCAATGAATCAGGATGTACTTTTATCTGTGTTATTTTCTGTATTAATTCTGCTCTGGTCTTCTCTAGGGCTTCCCTTTCTTTGTCATGAAGTATTCTACTAGGGGTGAATTCATGCATTACCTGCGGTACTAATGGAGTTTTTAACGGTGGTGCACTTGGGGTGCATCCACTTGTCCCTTCCTGATATGGTGGGGGGGGTTCCTTAGCATTTCCTCCATAAATTCATCTTCAGAATCGTCACTTCTCATTAAATGTTTTGTCTTTTCTGTGCATTTACTTCCTAATTTTTCTTCTGCTGTTAACAATGGATATAGTCCTTCTGTAATCATTGCCCTTCTCCATTGTTTCATCTGACCGTCCCTAGACTCATGTTGGTATCTGGGGAAAAATCCTCGATAACCCCTATTACTCCTGGATCGGTCACGCTCAAATGCCTCGGTTTCCCATTCCTCTAAGGCTTCGTATTGAGTTAATCTAGTTCTGGGTTCTAAGTCATTCATCCTCAATCTCAAATTTTGAAGAATTCTTCCATTGAAGGTACCATTCTCGGGAAATGCTAGTATTCCATCATTTTTGGTATATTCTATCCAATTCTCTATCCATACACAAGTATGATAACCTCTCTCCATCATCATAAATGAAGCGGGCGTTTTAGCTGGTGGAATGATAATTCCTTCCCTAGTTTTGATTGGTTTATCCTTTTTAAAATAGTTCTTAATCTTTTGCAGAAAGGACATTTTTCTCTTCTCTCCGTACATTCTATCTAATCTTCGGTGTATAAAATTATATTCTGCAAAATCTAGGAATCTCCTATCCGGACGAGTTCCTGTTAAAGTCGGATCGCGTTTTAACATGCAATCTCTACCCACTAAGATTTTAGCTTCTAGAATATCAACCAATCAAGTGTCTGCTATCTTTTATTCCCGAGCCAATCCTTGCGCGGCCTTTTGGTGACGTTTGTCTGTCAACCCCTCCTTTACAATCTGCCTTTTCCTGTCCCTCGCTGGTTCAACCAATCCCAGCGCGGCACCTGTGACGTCAGTACTGCTCCTGACTACTGACCCCTCCTTTACAAGAGTCATTCCACACCCGCTGATTCAACCAATCCCAGCGCGGCGTTTGTGACGTCAGCTCCCTCTCCGGCAGCTGACCCTCCCTTTACAAAATCTTACGCAAACTTATTTTCTCTATAAATCTTAATTAAATTTCAGTAACAACATAAAACATTCGCTATCGTGTCAGTTTCTCTAATTTAGAAAAGATAGTTTTCTCTCACACTTAGTAAAACCTTTCCGTTTACTAAACATACACTACGAGTAAAACCCTTCCGTTTACTCTTCACACAAGCTCCAGAAGTACCTGTTACTTCTTCAATGTTACCCTTTCTAGGTGATATAACATCAAATTTTCACCAGCGTACTCTTTTGCTATTACTCACACGCATAGATTCCCTAACCAGTACGGATAGTCCTGCTTAACTTTTCAGTACTTTTTCTGCCTGACAGATAACCTCACTGCAGTATGGCTTCCACTTACCATCCGCTATTCTTTCCCCGGGGATTTCTGGACAACATAAAACAACACACAGATGTTAATTCATAAAAATAAAATTCTCATTACCCAATTAACAAAGAGTAACCATCCTCTGATTACCAGAAAACTGATCCAGCGCGATATTAGCAAACAGCATTCATACACCAGATACTCACTTGGGCCCATACATTCATACTACGCTAATACTTACGCTGGGTTTTATCAGTTGTTACTCTTTATCAAAATCCCTGCTACCAATTACCTTCTGAATGAAGAGTAATGACTTACCAATGAATCTTTTGCTAATTGGGAAGTTTAAAATGAGTGACATTCATTATAGTACATAATCCTGAAATAACCACTGAGTCAGGAAGTTTTTAAAATGTTTATCTAAAGATTTAGCAGAGTAAAATACAGAACCACACAGTACTTAATCGCAATACCCAAGATGAAGCCTAGAATAACTATTGCTAATCAATGACGGTCCCTCAGAAAAGGAGAGGATAGAGACAGCAGCGCAACTAAAGGTTGCATTATATTTACCTAAGTGCGAGAACCAAACCCCTTGGCCAAGGAGTTGGAAAGAATAGGACCCAGGAAGGATGAAGAGCAAAGACTTCTTCCAGGATCAGGACAGGACCGGTGACCTCTCTACAACGACGCCTGCGTCGTTCCCCTCTCTGATACTCGGCTTCTCCTCGATTCTCCCGTGCCTTCCTTCTAATGGACTCCGCCGCCCCCTCCTCAGGACCTCTCTGGACAGCGGTTCAGTCTGCAATCGATCAGCTTGGCAGTCTGGAGCTCTTCTTTGCGTTCTGTGCTAAGCTAGCTAATAAACTAATTCTATATCTATTATACCCTTCTACGCCCATGTACCTCCCCTTAATGTTGCTAAAATATGGGACCACTACTTCTGATTGACAGGGACAGGGGGTGGATTCTCACACCATATTGATTTGTCTTGTATTTCTGAAGCCTATTGTTTTTAAACTACCGCCCCTTCAATTTAATACATTTGCTTTATTTCCCACCCATCTCATGACAAAATTTACAATTTATTCATATAAAATGTTTCTTTTCGACGAGAACATCTTGGTATGTAGTGGTGTCGGCCAACAGGTCATGGCCTTGGATGATGTCCAAGTTGACTTCATCTCTTCCTTTCTCGTCAGCCTCTCAGGGCGCATGTGCAGAATCTTTGTCACACGAGCTTTCAGTTCACCAAACCCAGGCCCAAGTTTACGAACTAATAAAAGTCAAAGAAGAAAACATTAAAATCAAAAATAAAATGTTTCACTGTATGCCCACTCTTTCTACTCTATTCCCATTTAATTATAAATTCTATCCCGCATTAGTAGCGTTAGAGAAACAACAGTTAAATAATGACATGAGAGCAAGCTGAAGCATGTGAAAACATCAAGCAGCCATTTTAATGCACACTGCGCAGAAGCAGAAATTTCCCACCAAGCAAGAAGAGACGTCACAACACGTGATGTGGTTGGGACATGCGCAGTAGGGTTCCCGCGCTTTAGCGGCCATTTTAGATTATAGACAAGCGTTATTCGTTAGTTAAACACATAGGCAAGCATCCTTACTATTCGTGTAGTGTATGCAAGGATTAATAGGGACAATACAAGTTTAATAAATTAATACTATGAGGAGATTGCGTACGAGCAAGCCTCATTTGTGAGTCCTTGCTCCATCACCCTTCCCACTTAGGGCGACAATTGAAAAAGAAACAATTGATGGACGGAATGCTGAACAATGGAAACATTCACCCCCAGTCACAAGGTTCTTGGTTTAATCCATCATTCTTTTAATCACCACGCCACCCCAGTTTGGACCCAGCTATATGCAAATCAGGCTCGACCCTATGCCTCATGGGAACAGTCCAGCCCGAACTGCCAAGCCAGGTCCTCCCTGGACCGGAAACAAGCATCCTGGGACTGGTTTCAGGGCATCACCCTTCATCAGCCAGGCTAACTTGAATCCAGTGGCGCAGTGAGCACGGGACCCACGTCTGGGCATACCCTTCCCACTTAGGGCGACAAATGAAAAAGAAACAATTGATGGACGGAATGCTGAACAATGGAAACATTCACCCCCAGTCACAAGGTTCTGGGTTCAACACTCCGTCCATCATCCCCTTTGGTTTTGCTAAGTTCGCCCTAAGTTGGCAGGGTATGCCCAGACGTGGGTCCCTTGCTCACTTTGCCACTGGATTCAAGATAGCCTGGCTGATGAGGGTTATGAACCCGAAACCGGTCCCAGGATGCTTGTTTCCGGTCCAGGGAAGACATGGCTTGGCAGTTCGGGCTGGACTGTTCCCATGAGGCACAGGGTCAGACTGATTTGCATATGGCCATGTCTGAACTGGGGTGGCGGAGTGAGCTAAAGAATGATGATGGATTAAACCCAGATCAGTCGACTGGGGGTGAGTGCTTGCAATGTTCAACACTCCGTCCATCATCCCCTTTGGTTTTGCTAAGTGATCCCAGAATGCAAGGTAAAAACTGTGTTAACTTCCAGTTTATATGTAATGTTCACGTTTGAGGGTTGGAAGGTCGATGGATGGGATGGGGGTGGGAGGGTTAGAAATATAAGCTGGAGGAGAGGGATTCTAGCTGGGAAGCAGATGCTTATCATGCATGCCAATAGACCCGAATCAGACGGGAGACTCCCGATTTTTGAAGCCGAAATGGCTTTATGTTAGTTGCATCCCGCCTAAGATTGCCTCTGCTTCAACATATATATATATATATATATATATATATATATATATATCTCTCAATGGGGGAAATACATTTCCCATTTAAAAATAAAAATCTTCCCTTTCCAGTTTTAAAATGTTGGCATTTATGTTATCTGTGCTGATGTCTGTTCCTGTACCGTCATTCTCGCTTTACTTGGAAACTTGTGGTGTCTGGTGTATAGACCTGGGTGGGGTGACCAGACGTCCCGGACAGTCCCGTTTTTCAGAGGACTGTCCCGGTGTCCTGATGCCTTCTTTAATTTTAAATACATGTCCCGGTTTTTCGGACAAAGATCAAGTCATCCTGCGAAGGAGAATTAAAAGGTATGCTTTCGTTAATTTATTTGTTTCAAGCAGCAGCCGGTTGACGTTGGCTACATGCATGCAGCTGCAGAGAGCAGGGTAGGGATACTCGGGGTAGAGGCTAGAAGTCTTGCCATAGCTAATGTTGTGTGTGGTTTTTTCTTCCAAAAGTTGAGACAGACCAGACATAGAAGTAAGGTTGAAGACTTTAGTCCTACTTTGATGTCTGGCATGTCCCGGTTTTTGCTTCTCAAAATCTGGTCACCCGAGACCTGGGTTCACCTTGGATCCCTCAATATTGAACGTGGGTGCTGGAGGACAGAAATCCAGAGTCTGCATAATCCTGTTATTTGCAGCTGTTATTGACTCAGCCTTGAGCCGACACCATAAATCAAACCATACTTATTTAACACATCTTTGCTGAATATGAGGCATACTCCAATAGAAGCCCACATAGAGATTGACAGGTCACCTAGAGCAAATGCAGTCTGGCCAAATTGCTTAAGAGCAGTTCACAAGTCGTGCTCCAATTGCCTCCTCCAGCCCTTTTGAGCCCATTTCTTTCACAGCCAGAGCCCAGAAACTCATCAACCTGGGAAAGACACTCACAACATCATAAATATATAGCTTACTTTAGTCTATCACAGTGATGAGACATTCTAGAGGGTGGAGGACCCTTCAACGTCTTGAGCATTGAGGGTTGACCAAACTCACTGCCGATGGAGCAATGCTATCTGATGCAGACTGCGAAACAGGAATAAGAACATGTGAGACACGTGAAAACATATTAGAGGAGCATGAAGGTGCATTCACAAGTTGCTCTTCAGTTGGTGTTGAAGCACTGTCAGGATTTTCACATCTAGCGTCCCCCCTGTCCAAATCGCTGCCTTCTCCCAGAGCATCATCAGTGATTACCCCTTCACATCCTTGCAGGGACCTGGAAATTAAGGAATTTTGAGTGATAGTATGTCCACCTCTCCAGACTGTTATAATGGAGCCAATGATATCAATAATCGCATATGAATGAAAGTCAAAGTTCGAATCTTTCTTTCAATGGCTTCTTGATTTAGCAAGTATTAAATCACCTTATTGTAGGTCTGTGTTCTGGGTTGCTCAGCATCTCTCCACTTAACGCTTCACCTTGTCTTTGACCAGAGCATCGCTTCTTTGTTTCCCCAAGATATGCAGGACCTCAGATTCTCTGTATGATGCAGAATGGTTGTGCAGATTTTCTGTCCAAACATTAACTCAGCAAGAGATACTGCTGTAGTGCTGTGAGGGCTGTCATGATAGTCACATATAGTTTGGCACAGCACATCAGACAGAAATTGGTGCGTGGGCTTCACGACTAGCAAAGCTTTTTTTAAATCATCATGAAACCTCAACCAGATGTTTGAAACCTAGCTTCCTTGCAAAGTCTTTGAATTTTTTCCTTGTGAAAGGAGAGCCATTGTCCAATAACACAACAGTGCGTATTCCAAACAATAAAAATATCTTGCTCAATGCAGGGATGGTTACATCTGATGAGATGCTGTAGACCGCCATCACTTAGCAAAATCTGGAACACTCATCAGTGAAAAGTGTTGACAAGTGTTAATTGGTCCAAAGAAGTCAACATCAACTTTTTTCCACACATGTGTAAGGATCAAGGCGTCTGAAGAAGTTCGGGAGATGGCTTTGCTCAAAGCGTGGCATACATGGAAAATACTCATTTTCTCTTCCATACATTGGTCTAGCTGTGGAAAGCAAACATTTTGGCAAGGAGTCTCTTTGTGGTCACCACCTCTTGTAGTGCTTCATGCACATGTTCTATCACTTGGCCTTGAAGACACCTAGGAATGACCAATTGAGTGCAACGTAAAAGTAGTTCCTTCGAATGGCAAACCAGTTCCTCCTGCACATGTTTGAAAGGGATAAGATCATTCATTAGGCTCTGTGGATAGGCCCTGTGAGTTTTTGCCGAGTTCAGTCCACCTCTGGGATTGGATGAGTCTTCACTGAACACATGCTGGGGTCTTGTCTAGATACTTGTCTCAGTTCTCAAGGTTTTGAGTGCACATGGGTGTGACTGTTGAATGCTGTGGAAGGGACAGCTACTTAGCTTTTTATGAGAAAACAAGACAAGACATCTGTTGGATTTTTTTCCTTTCCTGGTCTGTGGATTATCTTGAATCTCTAGTCTTGCAGATGTATCCCAACCTCTCAATGCGAGGGGGCAGTTTGGCTTTGTGGAAAACTACCGACACATGTTTCATCAAACAGTCACTTTTTCAAGGCTGTGAGATATTTACAATAAAGTACAGGTTAAAGCAGGTCTTAAAACAAGGAAAAAGAAAAAGGAAACATAAGAAAAAAGGACGAAGAAGCGTGATATAGGAAGCGTGATATAGGAAGAATTCTTTGCCTAGAGTCACTTGACCAAAAATGTAGGTCTACGCAGAGAGGGGATGAACCTACACCCGTGATAAGACATAGGATGTGGAGAGATATGTGAGAAGAGGATTCATAGTGTGGAAATAGCTTAAGTACGTGACCAGAGTGAAAAGGAATATCCCATTTGGGTCACTAGCTCTGGTATTTCAGGCTGGACTATTCCTTTTCACTCTGGTCACCTACTTAAGCTATTTTCCACACCATGACTCCTCTACTCTCATATCTCTCCACATCCTATGTCTTATCACAGGTGTAGGTTCATCCCTCACTGCAAAGACCTACATTTTTGGTCATCTCACTCTACGCAAATAATTCTTCCGATAGCACGCTTGTCTCCGTTCTTCGTACTTTTTCTTATGTTTCCTTTTTCTTTTCCTTGTTTTGAGACCTGCTTTAACCTGTACTTTATTGTAAATATCTCACAGGCCTGAAAAAGTCACTGTGTGACGAAACACATGTTGGCTTTTGTCCATTTTCGAAGATAGAATTTGTGAAATCAGAAAGTACCGAAGAATACATAATCTTCCATATCTGCAATAAAGAGAACTGTTGTCCAAAATATGTCCTGGCTGTTTGGACCTTGTACTATTTCCTAATACTGTTTTAGTGGTTTGGTTTCCGTCTTTATAAAATGTATACCTAGTGGATCTATTGATCCGATGTGAAGTCACACCTTTGGTAGTAGGTGTAGATAACCATAAAGCACCATCCTGATTACAATTACTTTTGCCACTGTACTATACCCATGCCTACAGCTGCTTCATTGACATATACCTCCATCTGGATTAATTGGTCACCATGTTTGAGATGTGGACTGAAAACACTTAAGCATCTTAGGGGTCCCTGTGATCCATAGGCATGTATACATGCAACAGTGTCATTTAGTGGAGGCTGGTGCACTAATCTTTCAAAATCAGTGTCTGTCATCACATTGATGCTGGTTCCTCTGTACACAAGATAAGGAATGGATGTCCCACTTATGCCTACATCTATGACAAGTTCTTTCAGGTCTTGTTCAGTTCCTGTGGCTGTGTCACTCTAGATCAAGAATACTTACGCCATCCGAGACCTTTCAGTTCTTGAAGACAGTGAGTCTAAAGATGATGAGGCTCTTCGGCAGGAGCTTCCTCCCTAACATGGTGATGAATGCAAATTGTGATTTTCAGTCCCCCTCGAACGACAGTTTTGTTATCAGGGCTCTGGAGTGCTTGTGCATTGGATTGTTTCCCACTTTTACTCCGGCAAACCGAGTGGTAGCAACATCTCTTGCCACAGATTTGACACATGTTCTGCAACGCTGGGCACACACCTGAGTTTGCGCAGCGAAACCCACATCTGAAGCAGGTGCATTTGACATTGCCTTCAGTTGGACATGTGTTCTCAACCTTGCACTGCAATTCTTCAGGTTCCCTCTTGACCCTGTGGAGTCCCATCACTTCTGCTATGTATTCAATGGTGCAGGAGGTTTTGCCATGGATAGAATGTCTTCTAGTCTTCTCGGTTTCTGTCTCAAAGTAGCAGATGTTACCCCAGGCAATAATTTGTGATCTCAGAGCTGCCTCACTGTTGTAATTTTCAAAGTCAACGTGCTGCACTCGGTCTTTTAGTGTTGCCACAAAGGCATCAACCATGTCTCCTTGTTTTTGCCTTGTGCAGTGCATCATCATCATAATACTCTTTATTTCGTTAACATACCATAAAAGAGATGCGCAATACAAAATACAGTGGCTATTGTAAAGTAAAAATCTAAAAACATACATCTGGATCATTTATAAAACAAGAGTACACAGTCGACAGACCAGGGGTTACCCTTTCTTAGTTCATAAATAAGATAAACACATCTGTTATTTTTTTTAAATAACCTTAGGTTTTATAAAAACTCAATTAACTAGGACCATTGTGGCAGGTTACATCAGCCTGTCGTTTCCTTAAAAACCAAGCATAGAATAGAAATCTAGATACAGCGAAGACCAGATGGGGTGCCATATCGGTTTGAAGAATCCTATATGCTACCTCATTCCTTCTAGTGCTAAGGTTTCTGCATATAGGGATCAACTATTTTGCTCTTGCCCCACTGTAGGCTGGACAAAAAGTAACAGATGGGGTAAATTTTCTTTTTTGTATCCACACATGGGGCACCCCTGATCATTGGTGTTTAATAGTCCTAACCATTTCGATGTAAAGCCATGAAGTGATAAACTTCCCTATCTGATCTGGACGTACAATTTTTCAGCTAGATTGGGTTAAATTTTGTCACAAAAGGTTTCAAAGTGGTAATTATCCTTGGCCACTAAAAAGAGGTTGATAAAGTGCCTTGTGCATACAAAAGTTATTAATTTTTTGTATATTTTAAATAGTTTTTTTAACTCCTTCGCACTAATTGATGAACAACAATCCACAGGATCGAGCCAACGATTAGCCAAGCCCATCCCCATACGGGAATCTTGACAAATTTGATCCAGTTGAATTTTGCAGCAATAGGCTATCTAAGTATTTCCTCCAGCCAACTACAACAGAGTGAGAGTTCAGGGGTAACCCACAGGCATCTCCAGAAAATTAAAGGGTGAAGTTCGATCTTTTCAGAGATCGGCTAAGACCTAAATCTAGTCTCAGCTGTATTAGGGGAGTGCTAGCTGGTAAACACAGAAGTTGCCTCATGAACCTATTTTCGGCCATTACCAGTGATTTGGAGTTTTTGTGCCACAGATCTCCGCACCATAGAGGGCAACCGCAAGTGCCTGATATATATACAACTGAACAAACTAAGAAACAAATCTACAATGGGACCCCTTGTGCAGCTTCAGCAACCCCCCACTATGCTGCTCCAGCTTTAGGCTCCTCTTGGCAGTGTGGTGCGTCTAATCCAACTTTTCGTCTAGGGTAATACCCAAATAGTCAAAAAGGTGGACCTGTTCAAGGGGAATACCATCTAGGGTGGGATTTGAGCGTTTAGTATGGCATGGATCAAAAACCATATATTTCGTTTTATTAATATCTATTTCCAGGCCCCTCCGTGCTGAAAAACTGCTAAAATGGTCAAATGATTTTTGGAGCCCCATCAGTTACTTTGCTAAAGGAAGAGTGTCATCAGCAAACATGAGGGCTGAAACTCTCATGCCTGCTAATCTTTGGGCATTGTTATCACAGCTATTAAGAAAAGTGAAGAAATCATTTAAAAATAAGGTAAAAAGTGTACGGGCCAGCACACAACCCTGCCTTACACCTCGCTTCACAGGAAAGGGTTTTGTTACTTCACCCAGCCTACCGCATCGAACTTGTGCGTAGTTGTTCTGGTATAATATATCAATTATGCCTCACAGATAGGCTGGGACTCCCATCTCAGCTAGCGTTTTCCACAGCAGGGTTGTAGGGAATAGTTCAAACGCTGCTCTGAGATCTGCAAATACAGCGTATAACCATCCCTTCTCTATGCAAATAGTCTTCCAGTAAATTGTGAGAAAGTGCCTCTTTTGCATGGTTAGCCCCTCACTTTTTGCCTGGTTTTGATGTGGTTTCAAATGTAGTGCACAGGGTCCCGGCCAACCAGGTCACCTGTGCTAGTGATCCTTCCCTCAAAACAAATCCCAAATTGGCACTTCTGCCCTCTGTAAGTCCCTAGTAAATGGTACTCTGAGTACCTAGGGCTTGGGAGCTGAAGAGGGTCCCCTGGGACCCCCCTCAGTGGGACCATGCCACTGCCTTTGCAGGTTGCATGCCCCTGTGAGGGAGAAAACGACAAAGTCGACATGGCAACCTGCCTGGGTTCCATGCCAACTAGCACTGCCTGAAGGCATAGATGAGTCACCCCTCTAGCAGGCCTCACAGCCCTAAGACAGGGCGCACTATACCACAGGTTGGGCATATCTGCATGAGCAGATATACCCCCACAATATTGGGGTCCATTTCCTAATATTGTATGTGCCAGGGAAGCCATAGAGAGTACATGGGCTGGAAACTCGACAATTCGAGTTCCACAGCACCATGATGGCTTCACTGAACATAGGAGTGTTTGGTATCAAACTACTCCTTGCAATAAATTCACACTGATGCCAATGTGGGATTTATTATACCATGTACTCAGAGGGCACCTCAGAGGTGCCCCCTGAAAACCTATCAACCCTGGTGTGGTCTCTGACTGGCTGTAGGCAGTCAGCCACCACCAGACATGTTTCTGGACCCCTGGGTAGAGAGCCCCTGCTCTCTGGGACCAGAAACAATGCACATCCTGGGCAGAGGTGTCATGCCTCCTCCCCCAGAATGGGCCAGTGCTCGAAGAGGGGAGCTTTAAAGGCCTGCCGCCTTTGTAATGGGAACCCCCAGCCTCTGCTGATAGCAGCAGATGGCAGCCCCTGGTTTGCACCCCCACTTTGGGCGGGAAAACAGGCGGGAAAAATTCAAAAGAATAGGAGGTGTGCCCAACTCTGCCAACCTCACCCCTAAGGTGGGGCAGGCGAGGTGAAGCACAACTATCAGTCCCCACCATCTTGAAGATGGGGAGACCCCTCCAATCAGGGCTAAGTCTATGCCCCCCTCCCACAGGAGGGTGGCATAATAGAGGGTATAGACACCCCAGGTGAGGTGCCCATCGGTCCTACCTGCTACTCCCTTAAAATGCCTCCGAAAATTTAGTATTTATGTGACTCCCCCAGACCTTGAACTCAAATCTGCGACGACCTAAGAAGAAAGAAGACAACCCTGCACAGAAGACTGAAGACGATGACTGCCTTGGCCCCAGCCCTACCGGCCTGTCTCCAGCTTCTACGATCCTGCGACCTGTTTTGCAGCCAGTGGTCTCTGAAACCCCTGGGAGGACTGCTGCCTTTAAAAAAGGCTCCAGTCTCCTGTGGACAGCGGACCTGTCCTGAAGAAACCTACTCCAAGGACTCCAGATCCAGGAGGATCCGCGTCTCCTGCCCACTCTGCATCCGACGCCCACGGCCCGAGTCTGAGTGGCTCACCTGTGCAGTGAAGTCTCCCCGGCGATCCTGACCTCATGTCCAGCGTTGGCTGACCTCTCCTGTCCCCCACTACGGCTCCTGTAGTGTGAATCCAGAGGCTCCCCCCGACCACGACCGGCTCCGGTAAGAAGACTCTGACGTCGAAAGTCACCCCTGCACCCGAAGCCCCAGGGCCTTGTTGAGCTAATCCGATGGTGCCCCTATGACCCCCTACCCCCCAACTTACCTCTGCTGTCGTTGGTCTTCCTCCTGCAACCTCCGGTGCCATGCCTGCAGCCTCTTTGTCGAAAGAAAAATCCCTATTTAAAAGCATTGGGTGCCCGAAGTCGAATTTGCACCCTGAACCCGGCAGCACCTGTGCCGCTGGTGGTGTATGTTTGGTGCTGCTTTGTGACCCCCCCATGTGCTCAACCTAACCCCAAAGCTTGGACTCTGCAACCGATCTACTTACCTGCAAGCAGTGTGGCTCCCTTGGAAAGCATTGGGTTGAACTCCGATTTTGACCTCTGCACCTGGCTGCCCCTGTGCCGCTGGTGGTGCAATTCTGGTACATACCTGACCCCCGGCCCTTGTTAACTTTTGGCTCCGAAGACTGGGATTGTAAGTTTAACACTTACCTGTTTAATCGCAATATTGTTTTATCCGTAGGATAACATTGGACTGTGTTGAAAAGTTTCTAAGTGTCGATTTTTCAAAGTGAAAAGTATTTTTAATTAAAAACGTACTTACCTGATTACGAAGACCTTGGTCTTAATATAAAATACAAACAAAGTATATTTTTCTAAAATTAGTCTGGATCTCCTTCATGAGTCGTGTGTCCATTATTGATCACTGTTGTGCAATAAATCTCTTACACTCCTCTGTTGTATTAGGCGGAAGGCTGCTCACCCACACTACCACTAATAGAGCACAATGGGTTTTACATTGAGCCCTGAACACTTTTGGGGAACCCTTGGACTCTGTGCACGGTATTACCACCTAGTGGCAATATCATATATAGAGCCAGCTTCCTACATAAATCATCTGCAACCTGAATACTAGGTCTACGGTGGAGGTGTTAGAACGAAAACCCACTTGAAGGGGACAAAGTATATCGTTCTCATCAAGCCAATACTGAAGCCTGGCAAGTATAATCCTGCTGAAAAGTTTTTGTGTGGTGTCTATCAAACTAATGCGCCTGTAATTGACAGGGTCCAAGGGACAGCCCTTCTTATATATTGGAAAAATCTCTGCCCCTGCCTAAGATTTAGGAACACTTAGCCCTTTTAAGATGGCATTAAACAGCACTGTAAAATTAGGGGTCCAAATATGAATTTCAGTTAATAACAGGTCCCCAGGAATTTGATCTGTACCAGGGGCTTTGCGTGGTATGATCTTCCTAATGGCCTCTTCCACCTCCGAAGGGGCTATCGGGGGAAAATTCAATCAAGGGAACGATGAAATTACTACTGGTTCAGGAGATGTTCCTTCACTAGGCATTACTTGATATCAATTGGAAAAATTTGCTATCCAGGCCTCGACGGCAACAATATTGTAAATTTTGGCATTTCCTTCCCTGCTACCAGTAGCCATTAGATTCCAAAAGAGGGTTTGATTATTTTCCCTCGCAGCTGCTAGCAGGAACCCCCAATTTTGGTTATCCCAATCTCTTTTTGCCTTTGCAAGTGCAGTTTTGTATGCAGCTGTTTTAACTAGAATCTCTCCCCTCCTGTTACTCTTAATGGAATTAAGTTTAGTCAGACTACATTGTCCATTAAACCAGGATGGTGTACTACTCCATGGCTTCTCACTTCTGTGAGAAAAATCTGTTTTTAGGCTACCAAAAAGGAAGTTGTGGAAAAAAGGAGCCGTAACAGCAAAAGAAACCTCCAGGGACTACTTCCTACACCCCCAATGTATGGATTCCATGGACCTCCCTTTCCAGTCGCCAACCCTATGTGGCATCTAGGTTTCCCAGGGCAACAACAACCTTACCCACCTTTTTTCCAAAACCATATCCCTCAAACATTTTGGAACAGAGGCAGGGTCATAGGCAGAGGAAGAAGGCAAGGAAACAACAAGCAGGGACAATGGCAGGACACCGACAACCAGCGCCACACGCGGAGCCAAACAACCAAAAGAAGCTGATAGTCAACCTATCAGAAAAGGATATTGAATGACGATGAGACACAGGCATTACAGCTGGGACTAGGATTTGTTCCAACCCCACGAGAGGATCCCTTTCGCCTCTCCAGCGAACTTCATCAGTTCTTTCGAAAAATCAGATTGCGCTCATTTTTCCAAACTGAAACGAGTGACACACACACATGGACACAGGTCTACGACCCAAGTCTACCTTAACACCTACAGCGGCAATGACACAGAGCGAAGTGCTCACATTTGAACAAGCTGTACTAAAAGATGTGGGCAGACTAAAAAATACCAATCACTACAACAACTTCCCCACCAAGTCCAGGACAACTGGCCAACAAACACTATTATGAGAAACTGGACACAGACCCGACAGGGAATCTCTTGAAACGGTTCAGGGTCCTAACACACTCAGCTGAGAACCAGGGTTGGATTTCCAAGAAGGAGGCATCATTCCTAGTAAACAATACACCTGTGACACCTTACTTTTATGTATTACCCAAAATACACAAGGGAACACGCCCCCGCCGGGGAGACGCATTGTCTCAGGGATAGGGTCGGTTCTTGAACCTCTAAGCCAGTTTTACAATTACTTCCTCCAACCCCTTGTCAAGGCTATTCCATCATACCTAAAGGACACCAAGGAAGTTTTGAACCTCATTGCCAACATTGGGAACCCAGAAGAGATCACCTTCTTGATGACACTGGATGTGGAGGCACTGTACACTAACATCCCCCAGGACACCACCATTGAAGTGATTGATGCTCTCTTGAGAACCACAATTCTTCCCACAGCTACCCCAGCTGAATTCTTCCTTGAATGTGCAACCATCTCCCTTAAGAACAACTATTTCCAGTACAAAACCCAGATCTACCACCAGGTACAGGGGACGTCAATGGGGAGTACATTCGCCCCCAGCTTGGCCTTTCTGTACATGGGCGATTTTGAATCCAAAAACGTCAACAGCACCACTAACCATTTAAGACCAACATCTTAGTATGGAAGAGATACATAGATGACGTGCTGAATTTTTGGAAAGGCAACAAAGATAGCTGTGAATCCTTTACGGATTGGGTCAATACATTGAACCCCTACCTCAAGTTCACAAGCTCAATCTCAGACTCTGAGATCCCCTTTCTGGACCTTGTGATTAACCTCACTCAAGGCCAACTCAAAACAAGAACACACAAGAAGGACAAGGACTGCAATAGCCTTATCTCATTTGAGAGCCACCACCCCAAGGCCCTGTGGGAAAACCTCCCATACAGGCAGTTTCTACGCCTCCGATGTAACTGCAGCGACCTGACAGATTATCACACTCAAGCTGCAGAACTGAGTCACAACCTCCTTGAAAGAAAGCACCCTCAGAAGCTGGTTAGACTCACAAAAAAGAGGGCTCGCAATAACAACAGAGAAGCTGTCCTTGAAGAAGTGATGACATGTGTCACTTCTTATACACCTCCCTCAAATAAAGTAAAATCAATCATACTAAAACATTGGCGAATCTTGAATACAGGGGACCTAGACTTAGAACGTCCCCGCTTTGCATTCAGAAGAACTTCTAATCTGAGAGATCAGTTAGTACATGCCAGACCACGCTTGAACAAGCCCAACACACAGACCACCCTTTGGAATCTTCCACCAGTTACTGGACACTACCCATGTGGTGCTTGTACTGCATGTAAATCCACTTCACACTCCACCACCCTACAGTTAGGCTCATTCTCCTGGACACAAAGGCAGCATACGAACTGTAATTCTAAGAACTCTGTTTACCTGATCACTTGTACTATGTACTACATAGGGATGACGACAAGATCTGAGAAAATCAGGATAGGGGAACACAGGAGCACTATCCGATGTGGTCGGAGTGCGACTAAAATGAGCAACCATTTCAAGGAGCAAAAGCACTCCGCTGATGACCTAAAATGGACAGTCCTCGAAAGCAACCCTTCCTGGAATGCCACAACCCTCTTTAGACGTGAACATCGATGGGTGTTCCGTCTTCACACTAACAAGAGAGGACTCAATGATGATATACCGTGGATTGAAGTTTAAAAACTCATATCCAATCGCATGGTATCCATATCTCTGGTCTGGATGACGAAATTCATGTATTTAGACCCTATCTCAGATATATATCATGGAGCGCTATCCATTTCAACAAACAGGTACTCGCCTGAACGAGATGTCAATATCACTCTAGGACCCTCACGAGGTCTATTTCTCTCATATTGTTCCCACATCCAAACAATACCGCCACAATGGGCGACAATAACTTCTACATATTATCAATGACATGACCATTCAAAAATTTAAGGAATAGACAGTCCAATCGTGCCGCCGATACACCTTTAGGGAATAGTTCCCTATATCACAAACATGACCATGTACTTCCTTCAGGCTTCAGGGATGTGCCACCCTTGATACTCTATTTCTATCTATATTCACCTCAATAATGCAGGAGTAATACTCACAACTACACTATTTTAGCATATCCCACTTACAACCCTATGGTTGCCAAGCAATCTATTGTTATTGACTAACTGTTAGACTTGGCATCTTTTGGCGTGTTTCCCCTGAGTTTTTTGCTTTTTGACCTCCCGGTTTTGACTCTGTTTTTGCTGGCTTAGTGTCTCTGCGCACTTTCTCACTGCTGTTCAGTGTTAAAGTGCAAGTTCTCCTGTTGTAAATTGTGTTATGGATTGGTGTTTCCATGATTGGCATATTTGATTTACTTGTCAGTCCCTAGTAAAGTGCACTGAGTGTGCCAGGGCCTGTAAATCAAATGCTGCTAGTGGGCTGCAGCACTGGATTGTGCCACCCACACAAGCAGCCTGTAAATGTAACTCTGGTCTGCCATTGCAGAGCCTGTGTGCAGTCTGGGACTGCCATGTCTACTTGGCAAGTGTACCCACTTGCCAGGCCCTAACCTTCCCTTTTCTTACATGTCAGTCACCCCTAAGGTAGGCCCATGGTACCCCTGTGGGCAGGGTGCAGTGTATGTGAAAGGTAGGACATGCCTTGGTGTGTGTGGCATGTCCTGATAGTGAATTACTGCCAATTTCGTTTTTCACTATTGTAAGGCTACCTGTTCCTATAGGACAGAATGGGGAGTTTGTTTATAACATCTTATAAACATAACTGGCCCTGGGAACTAGGTAGGAAAATAAAGTTTAGTATGCCTGAAATCAGAATCTAAAGATGCATCTTTTAGGAAAGGTTATTTTTACATTCTGTGTTTGAAAATACCACTTTTAGAAAGTAGGTATTTTCTTTCTCAGCCATCCAGTAGGCATCTGCTGGGTTTGTGGATTGACTGTCTGGGTTTTGGATGACAGGGGCTGGAGAGGAGCCGTGGCTCCAGATAGTCTAGATGGGTCAGGAAAGGGCTGAATAGACCTGGGCTGCATTTAGAGTAGGGGGAGAAGATTTCCTTTCACCTGAATGGTCCTGGTCTGCCTCTGACAATGTTGTCTCCACCTCCTGCCAGAAAGCCACACCAGAGAGGGCAAAACTGGTTCTGACTGGGCACAGACACTCTCTGCCTGAGAGGACAAAGGATTTTGGGCTATAAAAAGTGGGGCCCAAACCCCTGAACTTTAGAACTGTTTTGGACCAAGAAGACTGCCAAGAGGAAGAGCTGGAGAAGCTGTGAGGAGGGACTACCACTTTGCTGTGTGCTTTGCTGTGTGGCCTGTAGTGGCTGCTTCTGTCTTGGGCAGTGAAAGGACTGGACTGAATTTTCTGCAATCCATTTTTGTGAGTTTCTCCAAGGGCTTGAGGTAGAGCGTGCCCCCTGTTCAAGAAGTCTCAGGAACAGCAAAGACTTCAAGTTCTTCTGCCCTCAGCACTGGGAACAGTGTGTTTTGTGCTGCAACAAGAAGAAAAAAGCAACCCGACGGCGTCTACGACGCCGCTGCCGACTCTGTGTCCTGAAGGCACCGCAAAGGGCACCGGCGCAACGCCGCACCGCGACCCTGGTCTCACCGACGACGCCTGCTGACGCCGCCACCGAGCAGCTGCTCGCACCACGACCTGTGGGCACCGCACTCCACATCGCTTTGCGATGCCGCCTTGGTATCCCCGACGACGACGCTCCACGCCGAAATCGACGCCGCTGCTTGCACCGTGGTTCGAAGGCACCGCTCGTAGAGTTACACGATGCACCGCCCTCATCCCGCACCGCAGCCTTGGCCTACCGACGCCGGCGCCATCGACTCCAGTTCGTCAGCCGACGACAGCGCTTCAGCAACGACGATGCCGCTGCTTGCACCGTGACCTGCCAGCACCGCGACGAGCACCGCATCACTTCGCACCGCGACCCTGGTCTCACCTACGACGCCATCTGACGCCGCCACCGAGCTGCTGCTCGCACCGCGACCTGAGGGCATCGCACGCAGCACCGCTGCACTTCGCACCGCAGCACCTGACGCCTGCCGACGCCAGCGCTCCTGACTTCAACCGCAAGGAGTTCGATCTGCAACGCGTGTGACTTTGAGGGCCCGACGACTCCTGCACCGACCTCCAGAACCGACTCCTGTGGACGCTGTGCTTTCGGAAGCTCAACGAGAGGTCGCCGACGCCCTGCATTTCTAAAGGTACTGTTTTGCAGGTCTTCCAGACACCGTAGCTTGCCCGCGACGCCGCGGTCAGCCAGAACTGTTTGGATTTGTTTTTCACGATGCCGTGGTAGCCCCAGACGGAGCTATCGACTTCAAGGAACTGTTTTTCAAATTTATTTTGATAAATGAAGATTTTTGAATATTGTATTGTGGATTTTTATCGTTTTTGGTCTTGTCTTAAGTATATAAAAATATTTGATATTTTTCTAAACTTGTGTGGTGACCTTTTGTAGTGCTTACACTGTATTTCTGTTGGTTATGTGCAAATTCTTTACACACTGCCTCTAAGATAAACCTGACTGCTCGTGCCAAGCTACCAAGGGGGTGAGCAGGGGTTATTTTAGGAGTGTAACTCCCTTATCCTGACTAGGAAGAAGGGTCCCTATTTGGACAAAGGTACCTACCTCTGCCAACTAGAGACCCCCATTTCTAACACTAACCATTCCAACATGGCCGCCTACAATGCAGGAGAAATACTAACGACCACGTTAATTTCAAAACGTAACACTTCCATACCCCTTGATTGCCACGCAACCAATTTCAACTGACTAACCATTCCAATATGGCCGCCGGACATGCACGGCTATACCCGAGCGACCTCACATTTTGTAGCCGCCCACCTCTTTTCACCCCATATAATCAAGCACCATGGATCTGTCCAGTCCCGAACCCAGGGACGTGGATAAGGAAGGGTAGGTGCAGACACACGGTCCGCACTCCAAAACCGTGAGTACCCATGCCGAGCCATCGGCCAGCCGACATAATTATCATAATTATCATGAGTTACCATGAACGCATATCTCCACAGACTCAGTATTCTAGCAGTTTGCAAAATAAACATCCCTCTATCAGTCCTCATTGAGAATAGAAGTAGTTCATCATCAGAGCCAAACAAAAAATGAAATTGCAAATCAAACTTAATTACCCAAAAAATAATGTAATTCTTGATCCACATTGAGTCCAGTCTCCACACTACGTAATCTCAAAATCCATAAGGCATCACGTCTGCGTAAGGCTAGATTTCTGTTACCCCCTCTGGGGTGTCTCCATATCTGGTCAATTCCCAAAAATTTGAAATCTCTGTTTCTGCCCTGAGATGGACAAAGAGCTATGTGTGAGGCAATGTGATACCTGGTATCTTCCAATTTAACTGCCCTCATATGCTGGCTGATCCTCTCTCGGAGGGTCCTAATAGTACTGCCTAAATTTTTTTTGCCATATTTGCATACTATAATGTAAACAGCAAATTTCGTGTTGCAATTGATGTTAGAAGTAATCTTGGAAGTTCTACTGCCCAGGCCCTCAAAATCTCTCTTGTTGTCCCATGCCCACTTGCAGATAATACAATGGCCACATTTGTGAAATCCCAAGGTGTGAGGAGTCAGCCAATTCACATTGGTTCACTTCATAGGGTAGCTAGGACTTAATAAGTTCCTTAAACAGGTCCCCCTGCGGTAGGTTATGTCTGGTCTTTCAGGAATGTACCCATCTAAGGATCTGTCAGCCTTAAGTATGGGTCTACCAGGTGGGAAGGGAAGGTTTATATGTAGCTTAGGTATTGTGTAAATGCAGGGATATTTAGGTCGGTCTACCTGTAAGTATCTATATTCGTAGTCATCCAATAGTCCCTGTCCATGCCATTGTTTTAAGTGTCTGTTGATATAATTAGTTAAAGACCATATAGGGTTAGAGGTAAGTGTTTCATAGCTACATAAAAACCTTCCTTTCCCACCTGGTAGACCTATCATTTCTGGCAATGATGGGCCGACTGAGAGAATATCTGAATATCTAGACACCTTTTTGAAACCTCTAGTTAGCAATCTGCCGTCCTATATACGGGACACTAAACACATTTTGGGTACACTTTCTGACTTGAACTGGGAGGTGAACATGACCTTAGTGACATTAGATGTAACGGTGTTGTACACTAGCATTGAACAAGAGTCTGGATTACATGCCATAAGACGTATTTTGAATACCAGATCGGCCAGCCAATGGGATCATACAAAAATGCTAGTTAACATGATTGAACTTATTCTTGATAATAATGTATTCCTTTTCAAGGATAAAGGGTATCGACAGAAACAAGGTGTTGCTATGGGGTCCAGATTCGCTCCTTCGTATGCTAACCTCTTCATGGGGTGGCTAGAGGAGAACTGGATCTGGGGCCCCAAGGGATCAGAATGGAATGATTCGATCCTTTTCTGGGGGAGGTACATAGACGACTGTCTAATGATTTGGACAGGGTCAACTGAAAAATTGAGTGGGTTCGTTGAACACCTGAATAGTAACCAATCTAACATCAGATTTACTTTTGAACATAGTAAGAGTAAGATTACGTTTCTAGATGTGGAGCTATATACTAGAGATAACCGAATCAATAGCAGACTGTACCGTAAGCCGACAGCATGCAACCCTGTGTTGCATGCTAGTAGTGCCCATCCCAAACACCAGATTAGGGCCATCCCCTTTGGGTAATTGATTCAAGTAAGACGTAACTGCAGCTTTGATCCTGAGTTCGAAGAATGTATGACTGAAATGATTAAACGCTTCAAAAAAAGATGTTATGACACTAACACCCTAGCCAGGGCCAAACGCAGAATACGGAATATTAAAAGACTTGATACATTAGGAGAACGCAACAAGAAACTTGGGCAGGACTAGAAAGTACGTTTAGTAACGGACTTTACGAAAGTGTCAGAGGTACTTACACGTAGTCTTAAAAAACATTGGCATATACTTAAGGCTGACAGATTCTTAGATGGGTACATTACTGAAAGATCAGACTTTACCTACCACAGGGGGACCTGTTTAAGGAACTTATTAAGTCCTAGCTACCCTATGAAGTGAACCAATGTGAATTGGCTGACTCCGCACACCTTGGGATTCCACAAATGTGGCCATTGTATTATCTGCAAGTGGGCATGGGACAAGAAGAGAGATTTTGATAGACCGGGCAGTAGAACTTACAAGATTACTTCTAACATCAATTGCAACACGAAATTTGCTGTTTACATTATATAATGCAAATGTGGCAAAAAAAATGTAGGCAGTACTATTAGGACCCTCAGAGAGATTATCGACAAGCATATGAGGGCAGTTAAATAGGAAGATACCAGGTATCCCATTGCCTCACACATAGCTCTTTGTCCATCTCAGGGCAGAAACAGAGATTTCAAATTTTTAGGAATTGACCAGATATGGAGACACCCCAGAGGGGGTAACACAGGACTAGCCTTACGCAGACGTGAGGCCTTATGGATTTTGAGATTACGTAGTGTGGAGACTGGACTCAATGTGGATCAAGAATTACATTATTTTTTGGGTAATTAAGTTTGATTTGCAATTTCATTTTTTGTTTGGCTCTGATGATGAACTACTTCTATTCTCAAAAAGGACTGATAGAGGGGTGTTTATCTTGCAAACTGCTAGAATACTGAGTCTGTGGAGATATGGGTTCATGATAGCTCATGATAATTATGGTAATGACCAGTATGTAATATGATATGCATAGTCTAACGAGGGAATTACCAAATGCATAATATGCTGTACAAACATTTGCTGTATATTCTAGATAACATATGTTGTGTAACTACATAACACTATTGTATGTATTACTTACTTGTCCTGTTCGAGTCGAATACATTACTTTTGTATTAGATGGGTATTATTTGGTCTGTCCCCATGATTATCAGATCTCTCTATTCATTATAGATATGGAGAATTACTCGCCATGGGCGATTTAGCGATACGTGATCAGTATGCCCGTGAGTCCACTTTGAGAGTGCTATACTTTGATTGGTAGAGCAGGATATGAATCTCTTGCACCTTAAAAAATGGCGCACGTGTACACAACCGTTTTGACATTAGGATGATTTTGATTGTCTGACGTTCCGAGTGCCTTGCCTGGATACTAAGGCTCAATATTTCTTTGATTCTAAATTGGTATAGTAAAGAGGAAAGGCACATGGCGAGGATGCCATATTCACACTTCACAATACCCTTAGAGGTTCTCATTCCTGTGTTTATCACAATATGACGTCGGTTTTGGATACAACTGTGTGGGACTTGAGTCCCTTTTCTATGATTATTACTAGGCAGTCACACGGGCTTGATTTAAATCACTTGCGTTAGCGGCGTTTGTATACACTCGAACAAGGACAGAGAGGGATTGATCGTTTCCCCACTCACCGGTAAGAAAAGATTGGACTTGAATTGAATGACACCTGCATTGGTGGGAGATACCTACACTCCCGTAAGGATAGCCTTGTAATATACCATTTCGTACTCCTTTCTCCACTCTTTTTAAAACAGGACTGGTTCATTTTCCCTACTGCGGGCTTGCAGGGCCAAGGCTTATTAGCGGAGGATCCGTAGAAGCTCTACTGTACGGAGTATAGAGAGCCGTTTCGGTAAGGATTAATTTAATTTATGCCACACTACTACTAGGTTCTATTATGTATATTTGAGGTTCATGATACAGATATTTCATTGATTCCAATATAGGTTTTGACATTGGAGATTTTCTTTACTACCCTCACACTGGGTAGATGTGCAGACTAAATGATGACGAGCAGAGAAAGTATTGAGGATTGATTTACCTGACACGGAAGCTATCTGTTTACGAATATCGTTTTGGGACTGAATTATTAGCAAAAGAGAAGTAGGTGAAATTCCACTTACTTGCCAGGATGTACCCATCGTATTAGCATGGGTTTAGTGAGAGATTGTAGATATTTATTGTACTTTTTGTACTTATTCACAGGCTAAACAAATTAAAGATTGAGGGACTTTTTGACATCCCCCAGTGTGCATGTCTATTCTTTATTGGTTAGCTGTGTGTAGCACTCTCGGGGTGTACTTATGACTTCTCATCGCTCTGGCTGACTCACCGATATGTCACGAATATTGTAATAATTTAAAACAATAGTGATATTTACAAATAACCTAGGCGACACTTTGGCTCCATATTTACACCATTTGCTTTGTTTTGTTTTTGATAGCGATTATTGATGACCTATGCAATTATCTTTGTGAACGAAGTGCATGGGTTTCCACTAAAAGCTTGCATAACATGGAACACCCAATCTGTGATTGGACTCCATTGACGAAACACGTGTTGGCCAAGTATCCACCAAAATAAAGGGAAAAAAAGAAAAGAAATAAAGAAACCGAAATAAAAGAAAAGAGGAACAAAAGAGGATTGATTTGTTGTATACTTGAACTTTTATATACATGTGAATAACTATTTTAGCGTGTGCTGAGGACTATGTTCTCCCCGCATAGTCGCTATACACTGACTACCAGGGTTCCTTTTAAAACTCTAGGGTAGCATTTGCCTGTTATAGGTTTTTATCTCTGAAAGAGCGGTCTACCTATTAAAAGATAGTTTGTGACCTCCCCTATCAGTTTTAACCCACAACCATGTTTCAGGACACCACCACACCAGTCACCTCACTTGCACGCATCATACTGCATCTCTTAAAAAGATCTCCGCCAAAGTGACCCTTCGGGGGACCCATAGGGCATTGCAGCGTCGGCCCGACTAGGAGCACCACCCTATGATGAAGTATGACATCCCCTTGGGGATGTGTGAGGGCAACATGAGACAGTCATGTTGACTGTCCTCATGATATAGGTCCAGACACACCTGTTAGTAACACTTGTTCTCCTTTCTCAGGAACATAAACCCCCTTTTTTGATTCTTTAATCTACCTATAGGAGCACGGGCTCTGGACCTCCTAAACTAGCTCCAAGTACCCCCCTCCCCTCTGACTCACAGAGGAGAAAGTCATTGAAACATTATACAAACCACCTGGCTGAGGCTACTTAGCATTTGGGAGCAGGGGATACAAAATGGCAGGGTTCTTAAAAGTTTGGTAGTTCCTCGGTCGAGCTCCAAGGGTAGGCTTGTAAAAATATCTCCAGGACGGTCCTTCAACCCCCTCCCTAACCACCCCACAAGGCGTGTAAGCAAGGTGTTATTTGCCATTATGGGTGGAAAGTTCCTATTTTTTTCCAAGCCAGTTAAGGCACTTGTTGCCCAGCTCCATGTGTGTTTCCGTCTGGCCATCTGTTAACCCCGGGACCCCAGTTAGCACAGCCAGATAGAGGCAAGCCTCTGGAAGTAGATTGATTATCGGAAGATTACTGGATTCTTGAGGAGATGAACCACCTACTATGTTTCTCGCGGGAGGACCCTGGGAGCCTCTAGGATCGATAAAACCTTGACAGCAGGTACACCTCAGGGCCCCAGGCCCGGCGTTCTCGAGCCACTGGGACATGTCCAGGTCACTACTTTTGATCCAGAGGTTCGAAGTCCCAGGCGTGCCTGAGCCTATAAATGGCTCAAGATGGGCAGACTTAGCTTTTGGCTGTAGACTTCTTGGGGTGGGCTAACTTTTAAAGTGAGATTCACAGGACTTTCTAGCTCAGTTAGTTTCTCCATTATTGGGGTAAGTTTTAGATGTATCAGACCTTGAAATTGGCTCATCAGAACACCATAAAATCGTCTAACCAGCCTGGTTTTGAAGCATCCAATCTTTCCTCACAGTTTGAGGGAACAGTTTTGCCTTCTTTGTCAGGAAGTGAAGGCATCATTTGACAACAATGGGAGATACGCTTATTCTTAACAACCTACTTAACTTTTATCCCTGCTTTTTGTGATTCCTCAAGGTTTTTCTCACAAGTCGGGGCAGCTGCAGTGGTATTGCTTGGCGGCGTGGCTTTAGAATTGCAAACAGTGTCAGGTTGTGCCACAGGTGCAGTTTCAACGGTAACCACAGATGAGTTTGAGGGGAGAGGTGCTATACTCTGGGAGGAATCTCCACCACCTCCTAAAGAGAGTCTCCTTTCCATCAGCTCTATCTCGGTGGCTATAACCCCTATAGTCCTTTGAAGCATTTTGACGATAGTGGTGGCTTTGCTGTGGGCGGAGTTGAATGATCGCCGCCCACACACTTACGTTTCCCCATACTTATTTTTGGTCAATTGAAAGTTATGTATAGTCAAATTTGGACTCACCCCTATAACCATGTGAAGAAGATTAAGCAAAAAAATCCAAGAGGGGTTGCTCAGCCTAGCGCTGCGGGAGCCCCGCTCTCGTTATGAGCGCCTCTAGGCACGGAAATGGGGAGGCCTGAACACAGGGGCAGTCTGGGGCTTGCAGTCCTTGCTCCGCTCCTTCAGCAGCAAAAACAGCGCTTTTGTCCCCTTTTGTGGAGTGCAAAAGATACCTTTAGTAATCAATATTTCATTTTGGGAGAAAATAGGTCATTAGTTGCTGATTTAGAGTACAGTATGAAAGACCATGACCATGGCAGATGAACGAGAATGGTGAAAGGCTCGCAGATCTCTGTGCCTTTAACAATCTGATGATAGGTGGTAGTGTATTCCCACACAGAAGAATACACAGGCAACGTGGGTGTCACCAGACCATTCAACAGAGAATCAGGTCGACCATGTCTTGATTGCCAAGAAGTTCCGAAGGTCCTACCAGGATGTGAGAGTGATGAGAGGAGCAGACATGGGGACCAGCACCTTTCGTGGCCAGGCTAAAGCTGAAGAAAGCATGGATGGAACCAAGAAACTGTGGAAATGAGCCTTTTTAGGGGCCCACTGGTGCAGGGGTTCACCCTTATCTGTCCACTGGTCCTTAAACCAACAAAGTAGAGATTGGCACGGAAGCTGGAATATCAAATAACAAGTTTATTAATCTCTCATGAGTGGGACTACATCAATACAGCACCCTCAGGCACTGTAGGAGGTAGTCCATAGAATACAGAAACCAAGGGTCTTATATACCCTGTTTACAGCTGAGTAAGCATGGAGACTCAAAGGGGAGGTACAGGGATACACAGGAATAGCTATTGACTAACATGGACAGATAGAAACCACTTTGTCAGCAGAGTGGGAGGAGAAACAGAACTGCTTACATCAGTTGGAATAGCCTGACAGTTACATTCTAATACAGGTGCATTCTAGCAGCTACAGGCCTTTCTGAGCATACATTGCTCTGGCTCAGTACTGAAGGAGTTAACTACAATTGATGACTCAAGCAGAATAGAAAGGCAAGCAACAGTGAAGGCGGGAGAAGCACATGGCTAACACATGGCTAACAAAATGGACGCCACAACCAAAAAATGGCTTCAGCTCATGATAACAGATTATCTGCGATTTCCACACACGGCCCTTTTAGCATTAGCTGAAGACATTCACTATGCAATAGAAGACATGAAAGTTATCACCTATCTCCACTAACATCAGTTGACTAATTTCTTGATCTGTTACTAGTCGGGCATTTACATTCTGAACATTTCTTTTAACTGGTATACATGAGGTACAAGTAGAAATACATAGGGAACAGAGCATCGGGCTGTAATGAACACATAGATAGCAGGAGAAAATAATGGCTATTATCACAAACAGAACTGTCAATATTTTCCAACCCTAAGCAGAAAGCAAATCTCAAAACCACCCAGTCCAATTCCAAGTTAAAAACATTATCTTGATAGACCTTCCAATGTTCTTCTTTATGAGGGCTAGAGTACCAATTATATATTCAGGGGAGACACATATTGTCACAAAAACAATCTTTGTTTTGGGGGACCAGGAGGACCAAACGGGGCCATGGGAATTAGGACGAGGAGCCGCAAAGGCTGACCCTCCTCAAAAATGGGACGACCAAAGGGGTAAATTGTTAACAAAAAAAGTATTTGGGAAATTGAAGCCACTGTACAACCAGCCAGAGGTGAGTCTTCTCCCTCTGTCCGTCTGAGCCTCACAGGCAGTCTCTTATCGTTCATCAAGTGTTCACTTCTCCCACGGTGGAGCTGCACAACTTGCAACCCAGAAAAACAATCACGGCCCAGGCTAAGGGAAAAGTTTCTTCTTTCAGGATAGGGCAATCACCCTCCAGGGCAAACACCCTCAACGATCCTGTCCAGTGTCTCAGGCAGTGCACCAGTATTCTTCACTCTAATCTAACAGGCACCAGAGGCACAGCACCTGTACCCTGAACTCAAGTCCTTCCCTAACTCCTGTGTTGCTCTGCTGGCGCACTGTCCTTTCGTTGGGGCCGCAGATTGTACCTATCACGCCCGAGCACCTCCTGATCAGCAAACAGAGGTGCGAGCTCACTTTCAGTTGGGGACCGGGACTCAGGGGCTCGGTGCACTGGGACTGAAGTATCTGAAGCAACCCTCGTTTCAGAGGGGGTCACCTCTAACACAGCCTCGTCACCTTCTTTGTCGGTCTGCGCCCCTCTCAACCGGGCGTCAGACAAAGGAACAAAGCGAGGAATCTACTCTCCTTCCTGGTCCGCGATCCCGTTTTTCACCCAAGAATCATGCGGTAGGGGTACACATGGACCCAGTGCTTCCGGCCTTCTACCTTCACTGCGGTCCTAGTTGCCAGCAACACCTGTGCTGGTTCCCTCCACCTCGACTCCAAGCTGGGCTTTCGCTGAATCTTCAGGCTGGATCTGATGTCCTGGCCCCTCTGCGAATGGTTGTAGGGCAGAAGATATCTATTGGTGAACAGAACAAAGATCTTTAGACAAGGCATACAAATAATCTATCAACAGAGAGTATACTCTATTTCAGAAAACTTCTTTAGTCTCGGGGCGCTCCATACATTAGCAGGATGCCCAAGAACCACTTCATCTATCTGAGAGTAAAAAACACCCTGGACCTATTAGCGAGTATAAAAGGAACTTTTAGTGAACTGACAAGGGTAAAACGTTACACGATTTGATTTGTTTCTCCCAATCCCAAGCAGCCAGGGAAGTCTGTGTTCATTTACTAAATTCTGAGGGAAAAAGAAAAACAATACGGACATACTCTGAATCCTTACATTTGTGTATTCCTATATTATTTATCTGAAGAACTTCAAAAAGGGAATTTTCAAAACAACTATTCTTTTGTGCTTCTTGTCTTAGCAAGCTTGTGTTTCATAAGTCATATAGTTCACAACACTTCTACTTGTGAACCCTCCACTACTGTACAGGACTGCAGACACTTCTAGAATTATTTTTCTTACGTAAAAACACCTACATTTTGCGCTTATGACCATGCTCTCATGTTATAGGCACGGCGGGAAAATCTAAAACTGCTAATTTAACAGGGATCCTTACTGCATGAATAACTGACAAATTAAACCTAACATAGTGGGTACATGAATTTCTCCAGCAGAACTTGTTGTGGCAAACAAACTCCTATAAAGCAATATTTTCCTTCAAAATATTTGCTGAGGATCACACGGGCATCTTTCCTAACATTGTGAACCCTGTGCATCCTACATTTCACGATCTGGACTATGTAACATCATATTCAGGGGAAATACCTATTCACCAGCTCTAATAAGGGCTGTCAGCTCTATTACACAGACTAACTGATAAGAGACTAGTGATGCCTCTGTAAAACTATATATAGCATGGGAATAACATAAACAATAATGGTGTTGCCACCTGGGATTTTTGAACAAAAACCACCGACATATAGTTCCCCTTAAAGGTCAGATAAGGGAACATCAGTCTATTCTATCCATCCTTTCATCCTTATCTAATTCCAATTTTATCAGTTTACAGACAGGATGGGCAGTAACATGGCGTATTTATTTATTCATTTTGTTAATTCTAACAATTTGTTCAAACAGTATTAATTAATAGCCAATTAGACGTGCACTGGTGAGGTGCTTTGTCTCTATTTATTCAAGAACATATTCACAGCATCCTGTGAAATGAATGACTAAAGCGAGCCCAACCAATTGTCTCATGGCCGTTCCTAGATAGCTTAGACAGGCGAGAGAGAGAGAGAGAACACAACAACAAACAAAAACAAATACAGTGTGTTACTTAATTGTGCTTACCCTTAATTTGCCCAGGAGCTAGTCTCCTACCCCCCTTCGACAGTAGGTAACCTAAGCAGGTGACCTCCTGTCGACAATATTTACCCCCCTTTTTGGCAGCTGGGCACAAACAGACTTGTAGGAGGTAAATAGCTAGGGGAATTCATATCAAGGAGGCCATATCCAATACTATTGGACTGTACCACTTTGTAAATTTTGGTGTACAAGCACATTGAGCTAACTAAAAAACATTAATCCAATAACCAACTACCAATTCCTTTAGCTATTGTATTGTTTTAACATGATGGCGCATGAATGCAGACTTAATTTTATTGTCTCCTTATCTTAGCCCTGGCACAGTAATCTTAAGTTAAAACCATTATTTCTGTATGCATGGCAGAGCTGCTCTCTGCACATGGCCCACAGACGCTGCTGCCCCTCCTTCTCTCTTATGACTTCATAGAACCTGCCTGGTCTTTTGCCAAAAATAATAAGCAAAGCTTCTCTCCCTCTCTCTACATTCTAGCCCTCTCCTCTGGAATATTTTCCAAGGTCGAAGTGCCAGAGCAAGCCTATCAGGAAGAAACCCTCCTGTGTGGGTATTTTGCTTTCAGCCGTGCTAGTCTGCTAAATACAGAACTTGGCCTCTGACCCTTAAACCTGTTGTCCCTCATCTGAGCAAAGTCATCCCCATGCTGGTGCTGGGAATGAGGCTCAGTTCATTCTAAAAACCAGGCATTCCAAGCCAGTCTAAATCTATCGTTGGCAGTGTGGTAAAAGGAAGACGCTTTTATTTTAGCTGCAACCAATTACTCATATAATGTGAATGCCTTTTAATATTTAATATGTATCTAAGAATAGTGCTGTAACATTTTGCGCAGCTGATAGGCAGTATTAACAAAATATAGGGCATCTATATTTAATTTTGTTAAGTCCTAGTTGTATAAAACACACAAATTCGTTTTTCTCTGTGAGGCCTACTTTTTCCCATTGAGTGCCTTTTTCTAGGTAAAGTTAGTTTTAACATTATATAGCTCTTGCTATACCCAAAGGTCTCAAAGCACTTTATTTGTTGTGAGATAACATTTTCTCTTTTTATATGGAATGCTAGGCAATTCTGCTTCGAGTTTTAATTCTAATTTTTTACCATTGTGGCAATATAATAATTGAATGTTCACACATCTATACTTTGTTACTGCTTTTACTTCCCATAGTAGCGTGCAGTTACTTAACATATTTTATATAATTCATTCCTTGAAATTTAAAGTGTAATTCTTCCAATGGCATCTGCAGAACACAATGACGACAACAAACCAAATTGAGCTCATTCCAGACATTTTCAAGAAGGGGCCACACACTCATAACACACAGCACAGTTTGCAAAGGCAAGCCATCCTTACACAAAGAGCACAGTCGCTACTCACTCAAACAAGTACTTCACAAGCATTACCACCGGTGTCGGTCCACAAACCTCATAGACACTCAAACACACAATCAACCCACAAATCAACACTAGGACAAAAACAAGAGGCAGCCCACAGACTGTACTCAAACCAAACCAATTGTAAATACACAATCAAACATATCTTGTCAACTCTTTCTCTGAAACAGACACTGCTCAACATACTGAATCTTCTTAAAATCAAATGACCCATTTACTGGCCATCGTAGATCAGGATCCTTTTTTGTATATTTGTTCCATAGTGTACTATACATTATGGAAGAAATACCATATTTGATATACATAAACCTATTAAGTGTCCCCTTTAGGGGAGCCGGCTGATTACTTTCTAGATCCATATTGGTACCTCCAACACAGCAACACATTCTACGAAGTGTGCTAGGAGCAGGCATGCCAAAAATATTATAACAAAATATAATATTATAATCAAATAGTATTTATCTCAAGTATTATAAAAAGTGGAGACAAAACATCTCCTCATTACCTGCCTTTGTTTATTGCAATAGACAAATCAAACAAAACCAGAATCTTGGCCAAGCAAATCCAAAATCAAGAGTGCCACTTCAGTGACCTTACCAAAGAAGACAGGCTTTAGGTCCAGACCTTTTCCAAAATATGCCGAATTACCAGTTGGTCTGGCAGAGTGTTCGCAAACACTCTGTGTCTTTACCAAATCATAAGGCATGCCTATTACAGGGGTCTGCAGACCCATCCAAAACAAGTTAGGGTAAAACCCCCAAGCCTTTGCAAGAAGAGACCGAATTACCAAGTGGCCTGGCGGAACACTCAAGAGCGCTCCGTATCTCTACTTACAAATTTTACTAAATGACAAAAGTCTCCAGCCTCCACCTGCCAAGCTCTGGGTTGACCTAATGGTCACTGCAATACTTACGCCAAAGGAGATCTCAGTCGGGACCGGCCGCCACCTGGAGGGTCAGATCGGGAAAACCGGAAAAACACGTTGGTCTGCAAAGACAAAGGGTCTCCTCGTGCAGGGTACCTCCTCAGTAGATTCCAGTCCTCCGTCAAGACCACTCCTTCGGGCAGCCGCGTCTCCGATGAGCCCCACGAGTTGAGCACCAATTTGTGGAAATGAGCCTTTTTAGGGGCCCACTGGTGCAGGGGTTCACCCTTATCTGTCCACTGGTCCTTAAACCAACAAAGAAGAGATTGGCACGGAAGCTGGAATATCAAATAACAAGTTTATTAATCTCTCATGAGTGGGACTACATCAATACAGCACCCTCAGGCACTGTAGGAGGTAGTCCATAGAATACAGAAACCAAGGGTCTTATATACCCTGTTTACAGCTGAGTAAGCATGGAGACTCAAAGGGGAGGTACAGGCATACACAGGAATAGCTATTGACTAACATGGACAGATAGAAACCACTTTGTCAGCAGAGTGGGAGGAGAAACAGAACTGCTTACGTCAGTTAAAATAGTCTGACAGTTACATTCTAACACAGGTGCATTCTAGCAGCCACAGGCCTTTCTGAGCATACATTGCTCTGGCTCAGTACTGAAGAAGTTAACTACAATTGATGACTCAAGCAGAATAGAAAGGCAAGCAACAGTGAAGGCGGGAGAAGCACCTGGCTAACACATGGCTAACAAAATGGATGCCACAACCAAAAAATGGCTTCAGCTCATGCTAACAGATTATCTGTGATTTCCACAAAACCAATGCCATTGCTATAACACCACCCTCCTCAAAGATGTACAGAAATGGAGTGCATACTCAGCCACCCTCAGTAACAAGTTTCAAGTCCTGCAAGAACTATAGGACGACAGAGACCCAGTAGAAAGTTAGAGGGAGAAGATCAAAGAAACAGTGACATCAACCTGCCAGGAGGTACTGGGTCCCAAGAAATACCAGCATCAAAAATGGATCTCCACCGAGACTCTCCACAAAATCCAAGAGAGAAAGGAAAAGAAAGCTACCCCAACAAGCGCAGAAAAAGCAAAAGCTCAAGGTCAATACACCAAAACCAACAAGGAAGCAAAGAGAAGCTTAAGAGCAGACAAGGGAAGATTCACTGATGGTCTTGCCACAGAAACCCAGAAAGCAGCAAGCCATGGAAATTTGAAAGAACTCTAGAAAGGAAACTCACCAGCAGATACAGCAAGCCAGGAAGACCCGTTAAAGACAAAGTCGTGCAGATAATCATGGGTAATGAACGCCAACAACGAAGATGGGTGGAGCAATTTGAAGAACTGCAGAACCAGCCTGTGCTGCAGTCTCCACCAGACATATAGCCAGCTGACAAGGACTTGTCAATCGACAGCAGCAGAACAACCGAGGAAGAAATATAGCAAGCCATCAAACATCTGTGAAATAGGCAGGCAGCAGGATCCGACAACATTCCTCCAGAGGCACTGAAGGCAGAGATTGAAAAATCAGTAGATATGCTGTATCCCATGTTTGGAAGGATCTGGTCCTGGGTGAGGGTCTATACCCCAGGAGGGATAGTAGACATAACTAAGTAAATAAGTATAATCACAGTCTTGAGTCGACACCATAAATCGAACAATAATTATTCAACACATCTGTGGTGGATACTAGGCACATTTCAACACAGGCCCACATTGGGAGGAGCAGGAGATCATCTGGAGTTTAAGCATTATAGCCGATCTGCTTATAGTACTACAGCTGTCTCCTCCAGCCCCACGCATACGTTTCTCTCCAAGCTCAGAGCCTGGAAACTCGGCACCACACTTGGAGAGAGAGACGCGCCCAAGCACTAGAGCGCTCATAACATTACATCTTGTATTGGTGGTTTTCTTAATATTTGCAGAGATCTCAAGTTGTCCCACAGGTGTGGCCAAATCTGCAGTCCTGCTACATAGGTTCCATTACTGTACAATACTTGTAATCCTGGATTTATACATTTTTAAAGACTGCAAGGTATTTTATTATAGTTGCATTTATAAATCACTACATGCCCGTCTGGAGGCGTGGGAGTTCTCTGGTGGAGGCGTAACACGTAATTCAATAGATTGTGCTTGATTTGAAGGGTGTGGATTTATAGCGTGGCGTGAATTGTTTAAGTGTTTTCTGTGATAACCAAAGTTGTGCTCGCAAAACATTATACATTGCTATATACCAGCAATCAGATTTTCAGCAGGAGACTCTTGATTTTTTAAGAAACAAAATGCTGGTTTTTTCGCCTTCTGTCAATTAAAATATCCTGCATTCAAGTTACTGGGGCGAATGAATTCCCTCATTTTTTCCTCTTCTAAAGTCTGGCACTTGGACATGTAGTGGAGTGAAAAAAAGTCAGAGATAGGACACTTATTAGGTGCCTTTTCTGGTTAGAAGGGAGTCAGAATCAACGTGTGAACTATGCGTGTGATCTTTAGTGTTTACATGATTGGTTGCGGCTGTTCTTATTCTGTTGCTGTGAACAAGTAGTTGGGTTTACTCATGGAGGGGAGTGAAAGACTTTTTGATAGCTGTACGTGTGGTGGTATCTACCATCCTTGTGGTTCTGGGTTTAGGGTAGATATGATCTTGAAACTCTGCCATTCATACTCCCTTGTGAGGCAGAATGTTTCTGTCTCTTGTTTGGTGTCATTCTTCATCTGTTGGGGAACAGCCTTGATTACAGGCCATTTTGTTTCTATTTATTATTGATTTATTTAATATTTTTCGATAGTGCAATTGCACTGAGTGGTATTAATGTGCTTTACATTATTACAGGGAGCATAACATAGATTCTCTTTACATTGAACAAGGTACGAACATAGATAACACCTGTGCAAAATAACAGACAACATTCATAAAGGGCAAGGGAGAGGAGTAGGTGGTTTCTTAATCAATAAGGAGTTTTAAGGGCATGTTTGCATTAGGAAAGAAGTTCCCAATTGGGGAAATCAGAATTTCGCTGATCGGACAAAGAGTATCTGGCCCGCCGATCTTGTGCGTGTTTCAGGCATACATACGACTGATTTCTGTCTGACGGCAGACTTTCTGCCCAATCTGTGCCCCTCTTTTCAATGAGAGCAACATCTTCTTCCATGCCCGTCCAGCAGTACATTACCTGAGGTGTCCCGCCTCTCTTCCTGTACATAGACACCAATACTCCTTGGTTCTTGGGTTCCTGCCTGCCCACCTAAAAGATGATCTTCTAGTATTCACAGATGGTTCCTTTTCAATGGCACTTCTTTGTCAGTGTCACAACTAACTGCACTATTAGTTGAGTTCGGACCTCTCTCCCACCACCTGTCCCTTTCTCTGGCTGCCTCTAAATCTCCAGTCCTGATAATCATTCCCATATCCTGCTGGGTTGAAACGCTGTTGACCTCTACATTTTGAACCAACATGTTGAATATGCTCACTGTAGTTTTGCTATCTGTAAAAAATCAATAGGAAACTAGTATTTTATATTTATTCAGTCGGGGCGTGGCTTGACGCCCACGGAAGATAGCGGTACGCGAGTAGTCCTCCTCAGGTCAGTGCGGGACACCAGCAGCAGTACGGCGACTTCTTCCCCGCAGTACCATCTTGTTCGGATGATGTGGCTTCGGTGATGTCCGACGCAGCGTTTCTTTGACACGAGGCTTTCATTTTCACCACGTAGCCTTCATTTCGTCGGGCGGCGTGGCTCTCCTCACAGAGCTGCCCTCCATTTTGTGCACATGATAACGTGCAGAGCTGATGCTTTGACGAATGCTTTTCTCCTTGGGAGGAGGAGGGCCCTGGAGGAGCAGGCAAGTCACTTCCTTGTCACAATTCGTTTTTTTTTTTAAAAAGTGTGAAATTATTAAAAAAAATTTGGCCTGCCTCTCAAATCTTCTTGCCCTGCCTCACTCCCATATCCTCACTGGATTTGTCCCTGTGTGACTTTCAGATTTGGAATAGTGGTGAATCCATTCTCATGATTGTCTGTTGTATGAGCATTTTTAATGCTGGATTGCCTGTTTTTGCTCTGAGGTGCGCGCTTTAGCAGTACAGGTGGTCAGCTTGTCCCTTTATTTCGCGTCTCTATGGGACGTTTGAAAAAAGCGAAATCATCATTGACACCCTCTGCTCATAGTTTTATTAAGAACTCTACTATTTTTTTCAAACTCTCAAAGATGGAGGATTCTTTGGTTTCTGTGCACAGAGGAAATTCCTCATCATGCTCTAATGGGGCTCCTGTTTTGCCTATTACTGGGAAAGCTGCTGCTAAGCGTTTGAAAAAGGATCCCTTATCCCCTACAAAATCTCCTCCGATTGCTTGTATGTATCTTTTATTGGAAGAAATGCGCGCTTTAAGGCCCTTTATGGAGGAAACCAATGCTAAACTGCAACATCTTACTGATAGATGGTCTCCGGTGGAGGAAAGACTTAGTACGGCGGAGCAGAATATTGCATCCTTCGGATCCACTAATAGCAAAGTGAATTCTCTTCAAACCCAGGTGTCATCTCTTCAACAACAGATTGAAAATCTCAAAAACAGAAGCAGAAGGAAATTATATTTGCCTTTATAGTCTGCTCTTAGGCTCGGAAGGTCCTGAGCCTATCACCTTCTCTAAATCCTTTCTTCCTAAGCTTCTGAATATGCTCAATATGCTCTATATTCAGTGTGTCCATAGATTAGGTTATCAGTCAGTGGCTGGTTCCGCCTCACGAAAGCCTAGAGGAGTTATTATGTACTTTCTCGAATATTCTGACCTTCTTAAAGTCCTGGCAGCCGTCAAGTCATTGAAATGTATTTCTTGGTTAGGTAACCCTTTATATTTTTCCCAGGACTATGCAAAGGCCACTGCTGATAGGCGCAAAGACTTTCAAATATGAGATCAGATCTTCATTCTCTTGGAGCTCGTTTTGGCTTGTTTCACCACTGCCAGTTCAAGGTTACTTATAAGAACAAGACCACTACGTATGAGGATCCTGTCAGATTAAAGAGTTTCATCAATGCTTGCAAGATAGAAAATATGGATACACCAGGAACGTCTGCATCTTAACTGGTTTTTCATTTATGCACTCTCTCTAAGATCTTTGGTTCAGTAGCAGGACATTCATATATTTCTTTATTGTGTTTTAATCTATTTTCTTCTTCATGTTGATAATTCAAGCGTTTTCCCTTTTCAGAGTTGTTTTTAATAATATTAAATGTTAACATTTATTTATTTTTCTGGCAGGTATTTTGTCCTCGTTTGTGATCGTCCTCGCTGTCAATCAATCAATCAGGGTTTTATAGAGCGCACTACTCACCCATGAGGGTCTCAAGGCGCTGGGGCGGTGGAGGTCAGGCAGCTCCGATGTCATCTGAAGAGCCAGGTCTTGAGGTCCTTTCTGAATATTTGCAGTGTAGGGCTTCGTTTGATGCTGAGGGGTAGTTTGCTCCAGGTCTTGGCCGCAATGTAGGAGAAGGATCTGCTCCCCGTTCTGGCTTTGTGGATGCGGGGGACCTTGGCTAGGGCTAGGTCGGCGGAGCCGAGGTTTCTCTTGGGGGTGTGGAAGGAGATTATTTTGTTGAGGTATTGGGGTCCGGTGTTATGGAGGACTTTGTAGGCATGTGTGAGCAGTTTGAAGGTTATTCTCTTTTTAACGGGGAGCCAGTGAAGGTCGCGGAGGTGCTGGGTGATGTGGTCATGTCGTGGGATGCCAAGGACGAGTCTGGCTTCGGCGTTCTGGACTGTCTAGAGTTTGCAAAGGAGTGTTTTGTTGATTCCAGCGTAGAGCGCATTTCCGTAGTCCACCCTGCTGGTGATGAGTGTGTGGGTGATGGTCTTCCTGGAGTTAGGAGGGATCCATTTGAAGGTCTTGCGGAGTATGCGGAGGGTGTTGAAGCATGTGGAGGACACGGCATTGATCTGGTGGTTCATGGTGAGTGAGGAGTCGAGTATGATGCTGAGGTTGTGGGCGTGGTCCGTGGGGGTGGGTGGGTTTCCGAGGGTGAGGGGCCACCAGGTGTTGTCCCATGCGGAGGGGGTGGACCTGATGATGAGGACTTCCGTTTTCTCCGAGTTGAGCTTCAGGCAGCTGCTGCTCATCCAGGATGCGATATCCTTCATTCCTTCCTGGAAACTGTGCCTGGTGATGTTGGGTTCCTTGGTGAGGGAGAAGATGAGCTGGGTGTCGTCGGCGTATGATACTATGTTGAGTCCGTGTTTTCTGACGATGGTTGCGAGCGGGGCCATGTAGATGTTGAAGAGCGTGGGGCTGAGGGAGGATCCTTGGGGTACTCCGTATCTGATCTCTATGGGTTCGGAGAGGAAGGGCGGTAGTCTTATTCTTTGTGTTCTGCCAGCAAGAAACAAACGAATCCAGTCTAAGGCAGTTCCCTGGATACCGGCGTCATTGAGTATGGTGGCTAATGTGCGGTGGGAGACGGTGTCGAAGGCAGCTGAGAGGTCTAATAGTATGAGGGCAGCAGTGTGGCCTTGATCGAGTAGGGTGCGGATGTCGTCATTGGCGGCTATGAGGGCAGTCTCGGTGCTGTGGTTGCTGCGGAATCCGGATTGAGATGAGTCGAGGATGTTGTTGGTTTAAATGAAGTTCGTTAGCTGGGTGTTGATGACTTTCTTGATGACTTTGGCGGTGAAGGGGAAAAGAGAGATGGGCCTGTAGTTCTTGAGGTCAGTCGGAACTGCGGAGGGCTTCTTGAGGAGGGGTTTGACTTTGGCGCGTTTCCAGTCGTCTGGGCACTTGGCTGTTTCGAGGGCGCTGTGCTCCTCTCTTGCCTTTCCTGTGGACTCTCGACATGCCATCTGTTCCATGTGTTCTCATCCCCCCCATCCCCTTTTTGGCATTCTGCTTTCTATAAGTATGTTTTGCTCTTTCTTTACTCTCCTATTATTGTTCTCCCTTTACCCTTGTGGATCTCTTTTCCTCATTTATTATCTCTTGCACTTATCTCGTCGCTGCTTTGTCTCACTTCTTGATTCTTTTCCACTTCTTATTCTCCCTTTCTTATTTTTTAGTTATTTGGTCTATACTAGGCATTTCATGGTCTGCATTTTGTTTTTTCTTTGTCTGGTCTGAGATGTTTGGTTTTCTTTTTCTTGAATTTTGTTTATGTCTTTGAAAATCATTTCTTGAATGTCAGAGGTTTAAACTCTCCTATTAAGAGACAGCGTGTCTTATCTCATTTAACTTAGCTTGGTGCCAGTACAGCCTTAATTCAAGAGTCGCACCTTACAGAACATGAGTCCTTAAAACTGAAAAGAGTTTGGGTGGGTGATGTATTTTTTCCCCAGGGGATGGTAAAAAGAATGGGGTTATTACTTTATGTCATAAATCGCTTTGTACTCAGTTGATCTCCCAGGAATTTGATGATGTGGGTAGATGGCTCTTTACTAAGTTGTTGATTGGGAAGGTTCCCGTCTCTTTGTTAAATGTTTACGCTCCCACCGTTAATGATTCCCATTTTTGGTCTTGCCTGACTCAATTACTCTCAAATTATCCGGAGGATAATTTTATCCTTGCTGGTGACTGTAACCAGATTGTAGATCCTTTTATTGATCTTAACTCCACCGTCTCCTTTGTACCAAATAAAGCTCGCAAACTCTTTGTCTAGACTATTAAGCAATGGAAATTAATAGATGCCTGGAGGCTTTGCAATCCTACTTTAAGGGAGTACACTTATTTCTCCCCTGTACATCAGACCCAGTCTCAAATTGATTACTTTTCGTATAATGTTTCACAATCTCTATGCTCTGCGGATATTGGTTCAATTCTAATATCTGATCATGCCCCTGTTTCCCTTCAGCTAGACTTTCCTATTCAATCCCAAATTCCTCGAAGATGGCATTTTAACAATTCACTCCTTTTATACCCCACTTTTGCCTCCTCCTTTGATTTGTTTTTTCATGAATATTTTCAACTTAATCAAACAGATATGTCTTTTCACGTCATTTGGGATGCTTTCAAGCCAGCAGCCCGTGATTTTATTATCGCATACGTATCTAAAAAACAGAAAAAACGCGTATTTATGCTAATGAACTTTTAGCAAAGATAAAGAGACTGGAACTTTCTTTCTATACTTCTAAATCAAAAGATAGTTTGTCAGAACTCATTGATACTAAACTTCAATTTAATAAGGAATCTACAGATAACGCTTCACTATATTTGTTAAAATCTAGTGCAAAGTTTTATGGTGGTCAGAATAAGTCGGACACATTATTAGCGAACTATCTTATAGTCAAGCATTATAAATTTAGCATTGAATCAATTATGGGTGCACATCAAGCACCAAAATATAAAGTTTCCAAAATTTTGGAGGAATTTGTACAGTTTGATAAATCTTTATATACGCCAGATAACACAACTTCTGACTCAGATATTTCCCACTATCTCTCTACTATTGTCAAACCTGCTGATATTTGCATTGACCTTTCATCGTTGGAAATTGATATGTCACATACTGAGTTACATACTGCATTGAACACACTTAAAAAAGATAAAGCCCCTGGCCCTGATGGGTTTACTGTTGAATTTAATTCATATTTTGTGAAGTTATTTCTCCCCAAATTGCAAGCTCTCATAACTTCCTTTTCACATTCTTGTAACTCTTCTGGTTTCGTTTTGGATGCTTTAATTTGCCTTATCCCTAAGGAAGGAAAGAACCCTCATTACTGTAAAAATTACAGGCCTATTTCACTAGTCAATGTTGAGTTGATTATAAAATATTTTCAAAAGCTTTAGCCTTGCGACTTGACTCGTACCTTCCTTGCTTGTATGGCAAAGAACAGTCAAGTTTTGTCAGGGGACGATATATTTCTGATAATACTTGTTTATTCTTTGATATTCTATCCAAGTCTTCCCATAAGTCTGAATCTATTGCAGCAATTGCCTTAGATGCAGAAAAAACATTTGATCGGGTTTATTGGCCGTTTATCTTTCATACTCTTAAATGGTTTGGTTTTGGCCCAAAAATTATCTCCCTTATTTCTCTCCCTTATACAACCCCAAAAGCAGCTATTTGTGCTAATGGCCTTACCTCTTCTTATTTTACTTTAGGTAGAGGTGTTCGTCAAGGTTGTCCTCTCTCCCTTTTCCTTTTTAATTTAGCTTTGGAACCTTTCCTTTCCAAGTTGAGACAGAATCAGGATATCCATGGTTTTCCCTTCAATAATTTGCAGATTACATTAGCATCTTATGCTGATGATATTTTATTGTTTCTCTCCCAGGCTTGCTACAAGAAGTTTCCTCATATAGCAGGGTATAGCAGGAAATAAATTGAATAATGAGAAATGTGAAATATTACCCTTGACTAAATTTACTTTTAAAGATGACTTTGCTGTGTCCAACTTTATGTGGAATCCTCATCATATTAAATATCTAGGCTTATGGTTTACCCTGTCTATTTCAACTTCAATTTCTTTAAACTTGGAAAAATGAATACATAAGTTAAATACTCTGACTAGTAGATGGCATCCTTTACACCTCTCTTGGTGGGGTAGACTTGATACTATTAAAATGATGCTGACTCCTATTATATTATATATTGTCTCTAATATCCCGTTGTCCATACCCCTTAAATCATTTAAAAGGATTAATTCTATTCTTACTTCGTTCCTATGGAATTATAAAAAATCTAGCATGCCCTTGCTCAAATTGACTCGTTCAAAGTCAGAAGGTGGAGTAAATTTCCCAGATTTTCCTAAATATCACAAGGCATTCTTATTGCGTCAAACTTCTAGGTGGTTCTCCGCTTCCTCAACTGATTGCCCATTATGGGTTGAAGTTGAAAAATCCTTCCTTTCCCCCTTCTCTTTTTAAGAATATCTATCTTTCACTCGCAAACCATAATCCCTCTCTACTCCTATTTTTAAACATTCCTGCAAATTACTGGATTCTAATCTTTAGTACACACCTACCGATTTTAATACTTTTCTTAATTCTACTATTTGGCATAATAAGTCCATATTAGTTAATAACAAACCCATTTATTGAAAGACCTAGAGAAACAAAGGCTTGTTCTGGGTGCAGCAACTTTTTGACCATGATACATTTTTATTCTTCTCTCAAGCTCATTGTCTCTTTAATTTTCCTCCTTCTTTTGAAAGTAAATTTAGAGTATTACATAAAGCACTTTGCATTGCATATGAACAAGGCCAATTTTCTCTTTCTTCCATCCTACCCCCTACCAGTCGTTGGCTCAATCTATTACATACTTATCCCGGGGCATCTACTATATACTCCTATCTACTTTCTTCTGTAACTGATAGGAACAAAACAAGTGCAGAACTATCTTGGGAGTCTGATTTGGGGGTAGACTGGTCAATTCCCCTTTGGACAAAAATTTGGATCAAGAACAGGAAATCCTCTAGAGTGGCAAACACCACAGAATCTCTTTTCTTTATATATAATAAACTCTTACTAACCCCTGTGGTCTTGCACAAAATGAATCCTGTTACTCCTGACACTTGCTGGACATGTTCTTTAGTACATGCTGATTTAAAACAGCTACTTTTTGCCTGCCCTTCTGTGTATCATTTTTGGAAACAAATTTGGTCCCAGATTAATTTAATTTTTCACGCTACAATTCCCTTTCCTTCCCTAACATGTTTTTTAGGAAGTCTATCTGGTGACTGGGGTACTTCCTCACTTAACACATGCATTCTGGATCTATTGTTAGCAGTGACTTTTCAGCAGATCACCAAGAATTGGAAGGACTTTTCTAAATTATCTTTCCAAGCATGGTGGTATGCAGTTTGTTATAATTACAGATTAGATTCATGCCATGTTTATCTTATGTATTTGGCTTTGAAACGTTTAAGCTTATGGTCTCTTGTTACGCAGTTTTTAGATGATAATACAAGACGTTCCTTTTCACGTTCACCTGCGCAGCAAGAGGTTCTTCAACCTCCCTGGCTTTCCTTTTGTATTTATTAGATATAATTAAGCATGTTTCTTGTTTGTATTGCTATGTACATGCATATACTGTATTTGCTCCTTTTCTTTTTAATAGCCAAACTTTTCTTATTTTGGACCATGTATAGTTTTCTCCTCGCTTCAGACAAAATGTTTAGATATGTGTTATTGATTGTTTAACTATTCCTTATTATATTGTATCATATTTTTGTGTTTTATTATATTTTCAATAAGTTCACTTTTAAACTGTATATTTATTCAGTCATTAGTTTTCTCTCTTGCTTCACAGTTCAATTCTTTTAATGCATTGTGTGAGGGACATGTTTTACACCCATTCACTCGTCAATTAATTATTCATTTTGTAAATATAAAAAATCAATTTTTACATTTCAGTATACCTGACAATTTCTTTCTCTAATCTCATATGTCTGTTCATGTGTACCTGCATAAAACATGTGATTGCATTCAGTGTATTTATGACATTGTTTATTCCAATGAGTAACATATTTTGAATAAGCCCGATAACCATTGTTTTCATATCATATAGAACGATCACCTCATGTTCCTGTCTGAGCTTTTGGATGCCCCCCTTACTTTTCTGTCTGAACTTTTGGAAGCCCTTCTGTTTTTGAATACTCTGAAAAATGTGCATTAACAGGAGTTTTCTAAAGAAGAGGAGACTAGATTGTGCTCTCAAATGGACCGGGAGACTGTTCCACAAGTCGAGGGAAAACCATTTGAAGGTTGTTTCATGGCTTCAGATGTTCTAAACTTTGGTGTTTCTAGTACAGGGAGTCTCTACTTCTCAGACCAGGTAAACCTCCGGAAACGATCTGTAGGCTGGCCACATAGGGTACACTTTTCAAGTGGATAATTTTGAAGGTAAGGATGCAGATTTTTTATTTAATCCTCGGTTCAAGTAGGAGCCAGTGCAGATCCTTCAAGACTGAGGTGATGTGATCAAATTTTTTCTTGGCAGTGATGTGTCTGGCTGACAAGTGCAAGATGGCTTTCTGGGGGGCCAGAGACATTTGGCGGATACCTGCTAAATACCCATCTACAAAGTCCAGCCCATGATTTGTGCATGAGGCACAGTTTTCAATTGTGTGGATGTTAGGAGGTTCCTGATTTTTTTCAGGACATGTACGTGGAGGTTTGCCTACTTGGTGCATTATTTTTATGAGGAATCGTAGCGATGAGTTTTCCTAGACATAGCCTAGTGAGTTTACTTTCAGAGATAGAATTGGAAAGAAGCCATCAGGTTTAAGGTCATTCAGTAGAACTGGGGCAAATCTGTTTTGAAACAAAGCGGTGATGAGCTGTGCTATGCACAGAATTCTGTTTTCTGTCAACTAAGTTCTGTTATGTTATGCCGATTTGTAGAGCGCACTATTACCCAGGAGTGTATCTTAGCGTTGAGCAGGTGTGAGCCTAGCCAAACCTAGGGCCTAGTGGTACTACTGGAAAAGCCAGGCCTTCAGCTTCTTGCAGATTCAAGAAGTGAGGAGGAGACTCTTACATGTAGTGGCAGGCCGTGCAATGCTTGTGGAGCGATGTAGGAGAAAGCTCAACCACCGGATCTGGTTTTTCGGATGCATGGTATGTGTGAAAGTAGGAGTCCGGATGAGCGGAGGTGTCTGACGGTTTGTGAAAGCTGATTCGATTGTTGAGGTATGGGCCAGGGTTATGTAATGCCTTGAAAGTGTGAGTGAGGAGTTTGAATTGTGCTTGTTTGTGTAAGGGTAGCCTGTGGAGATCCTTCAGGTGTGGTGTGATGTGAGTGCTGCATGGGAGGTTCAGAGTGATCCTGGCTGCCGAGTTCCAAATTGTCTGCAGCCTTTTGGTGAGTTTATTGTTGATCCTGGCATAGAGGGTGTTCCTGTAGCCCAGCTTGCTTGTGACCAGGGCTTGCATAACCGTTTTCTGGGTGCTGATTGGGAGCCATTTGAAAATCTTCCTCAGCATCTTCAGCGTAAGGAAGCATGAGGAGGTGATGGCATTGAGTTGGATGGTCATGTCGAGTTTGATGTCAGGGGTGGGTCTTGGTCCCAGCTCTGTTGACCACCAGGTGGAGCCCCACAGTAAAGTGCTCTTCCAGATTTCGGTCTTGTCGGTGTTCAGCTTTAGACAGTTGATCTTTATTCAGTAGATGATTTCAGTCATGCTGGCATGAAACTTAATCCCGGTAGTGGGCTTCTTGTCCATGAGGGAGAGAATGAGTTGCATGTCATCAGCGTAGGAGAGGACGTTGATATCCTGAGAGCAGATGATGCTGGCTAGAGGGATCATGTATGTGTGGAAGAGGGTCGGGCTCAGGGATGATCCTTGCAGAACTTTGCAAATTAGGTTGTGGGCATCTGAGGTGTATGGTGCCTTCCTGCCTGACTGTGTCTTTCCAGTCAGGAAGGAGCAGATCCATCAGAGTGCGTCACCTTGGATTCCAATGTTGTGTATAGTTGCATGAGGGTGGGGTGGAAAACCATGTCAAATGCTGCAGAGAGGTCATTATTCAGCATAAGGTGACTCTAACATCTAACACTGAACTGGCAGCAGACAGGAGCTTACACAGATGATATCTTCAGTGGATGTCACTGTTAGATAACGTTGCATGCCATCTGCATATTGATGGATGAGGACTTCGGACTACTTCAGTGAAAGGCTTAGTGGCTCATGGTAGAGGCTGAGCAAGGTGAAGGAAAGAATCGATCCTTGTGGGACCCCTCATAACATAGGGAAGGTTCCAGAAATGCCAACCAATTGTTGCTATGGGGTTAGGAACAAGGTGGCCCATTGCTGAGTTATTATATCTCTGAATCCATTTCTTTTTTCCAGCACGCTGAGCAGCCTTTGGTGATCAATGGCATCACATGATGCTGAGATATCCAGTAAGATTAGTAAGCAAGGGTTACCCTTGTCCAGGATGCAATAAAAGACATCTAGCACTTCTAATAGCAGTTTATGTAGTGAACTAAATTCGAAATCCTGCTGGTAGTCAACTAGCAGATGATTTCCACTGACATAGTAGTTAGCTGTGCAGAAACACAACATTAAATTGCCTTCCTGAGCCACAATAAGGTGAAAACTCGTGTGTAGTTTGATAAAAGGTTTGGGTAAAGTGTGTGTTTTTATTAGGTATCTGCATATTTTACTGCATTTCATGGAAGATTGTTTGGATTAGAGAAACTTAAATTGAAAGGTTCCTGGATTATTCAAAGAGCTGCAGTTTACAAGATCTCTCTCTGTTCTTATGAAAAGCAAATGTATAAGTACTAAAATGCAAATAAAACTTCAGGACCGGAGAGACTACTCATAACTGAGAAAAATAACTTGAAATCTCTTTTTATGTACATGTAATGAGGTCTGACAGACAACACATTTATTTCCAGAGCTAACATACGGGCAAGTAAAACACCTCCAGATAAATCAGTTTGGTGATTACATTTTGTGGCAAAGGGAAGGCAAATTATGAGGCACACTGTTTGACATTACTCTATTTTGATATTTTTAAAATGATCTCGGCGCTACAGAAAATGTATAGGCATTGTAAGAACGAAAGATACTCATTCTGTCAATCCTATTGAATATGTTTATCACCACGAGTTACTGATTTTGTCTCACATTAAAGCACATGCGTGGCATTTTATTATCACAGCAATTTCTATTTTTGAAATTAAAATCTTTTGGGTAAAATGTACACATTATTGTACTCATCACAAAACAGGCCTTCAAGGGGATGCTTCCTATACAGTCACCCTAGGATATTGTGGTATAGATTAACAACTTTTGCAGCACAAAAATGAAAATTTAGTGGCACAAAAATGGACATTTTGCAGCATTTTACAGGCATTTTATTTAATTACCATTTTTTCATTTATCATACTTTAACACCAAACACAGGAAACACAGTTTTGTAAGGTCTACATTTGCGCAGCTAGGTCTTCATCTTGGGTGTTTTGATCAAATCACTCCCAAAATTGATGGCCAAACAGCTTACGTGTTCAAAGCCGAGCCAAAGCTGGATAGAGTGGTCGGACCAGGTGATTTCCGATGAATGGCTGTACCTGGTCCTGTTGCTGGCTGTCAAGGTGGTGTCCAGCGTGTGTCCTACGATGTGCTTTGGGTCGGTGACAATCTGAGAGAGGCCGAGGTTGCGCATGCTCTCGTTGAGGTTGGCTGTGTTTTTGTCGGTGGAGTCATTTATTTGGAAGTTGAGGTCTCTGAGGAAGATAAAGTTCTTTGAGTTGATGGTCATGGGGGCCATGAAGTCAGAGATGGCCTCACAAAAGGCAGGTGATGGCCCTGCTGGTCTGTAGGTCAGGGTGCCTCTGATGGTGGATTTCCTGTCTGTGTTCATTTGGAAATTGAGGTGCTCCTTGATGGGGTGGTGTTGTTGTCGGTGGCTGTGAGGTGAATTGATTTCTTGTGGATGATGGCTTTACCACTTCCCTGTTTGTTGATTCGGTCCGGTGTATCATCTTGTATCCGGTTGGTGTGGCTGTGGCGGGTGCTGATGATGGGTTAAGCAAGGTTTTAGTGAGGAAGATGACTTTGGGGGTGAGGGTGGAGACGGTGTTCCAGATTTCAGTGTTGTGAGTGTTGTGTTTCTAGAGTGATCAGCATTGATCGAGAGGCATTGGATTTCTTCTGGTTTGTTGGAGGTGGGTGGGGGCCCGCGTGAGGGCGAGCTGACCCTGCAGGAGAAGTAGCGATGTCGGCAAGCGAAGGGTCCTGCCGAGGAGTGGGGGATGTGCAGCAGCAGAGGAGGCTGTGGTGTCCGGGGCTTAGGGCTTTTAACTTGTGCAGGTGTATCTGTGGGTGGGTGCCGGTCCAGGGGTCCTGGTGTTTGGTGCGGTCCAGGCGCAGACAGGTTTGCCTTTGGCACACTGGCAATGGGTCCACTGCGTGGCTGCGCTGTGCCCTCCATTAAGTAGGTTCATGGGGGTGGGTGGGGTGCTGGGTGGGGTCCCACGAAGGTGGGAAGTGGAGGGGGATTGAGTGGGAGAGAGGCACAAGAAGGAGGGGAAAAGTTGTGATTATGGGGGCAGCAAAAAGTCAAGGTGAAGGAAAAAGTATTAGAGATGGTGCGAGGATGAAAAAGTCAAAAAGGCAAAAGTTAATGAGGAGGAGAAACAGCTGGATTATGGGGAGAAAAAGTAAGCAAGGGGGCAAAAGACAAAATTTAAGGGGGAGAGAAAAGTCAAGCGAGGAGGCACAAGTCAGAAGGCAAAAGTTAAAAAGGGGGAAAACGGCTAGATTACGGGGGGAAATGTAAGCGAGGAGGCAAAAGACAAAAGTTAAGGGGGAGAAAAAAATCAAGCAAGAAGGCAAAGTCAAGGCAAAAAGTCCATAGCAGCTGGAAATTGCAGGGAGAAGAAGGTCGGGCAAGGAGGCGGAAGTCAGAGGTACAGGCTAGGAGCTTGTTCTCCAGTGGCAGAGGAGGAGCTGGCCCAGGGACCTTCTCAACGGGGTCATGCTGCGGCCTCCATTAAGTATGTTCCTGGGGGTGGGCCGGGCCCCGCAAAGGCGGGAAGCGGGAGATGGATCGAGCAGGAGAGAGGTGGGGAAAAAGGAGGGAAAAAGTTGTGATTATGGGGACAACAAAAACAAGGGGGCAAAAAGTCACAGTGATGGAAAAAGTATGAGAGTTTGTGTGAGGATGAAAAAGATGAAAACGGCAAAAGTTAAAGAGGAAGAGAAACAGTTTGATTATGGGTAGAAAAAGTAAGCGAGGAGGCAAAAGGCAAAAGTTAAGGGGGAGAGAAAAGTCAAGCAAGGAGGCAAAAGTCAAGGCAAAAAGTCAATAGCATCTAGAAATTGCAGGCGAGAAGAAGGTAGGGCAAGGAGGCAGAAGCCAGAGCTACAGGCTAGGAGCATGTTCTGCAGCAGCAGAGGGCGAGCTCACCCAGGGACCTGCTCAATGGGTTCGCAGTGCGGCCTCCATTAAGTAGGTTCCTGGGGTTGGGCAGGGCGCTGGGTGGGGTTCTGCGAAGGCGGGAAGTAGGAGGGGGATCGAGAGGCAGAAAAAAGGAGGGAAAAAGTTACGATTATGGGGACAGCAAAAACAAGGGGGCAAAAAGTGAAGGTGAAGGAAAAAGTATTAGTGTTGACGTGAGGATGAAAAAGTCAAACAGGCAAAAGTTAAAGAGGAGGAGAAATAGCTACATTATGGGAAGAAAAAGTAAACAAGGAGGCAAAAGTCAAAAGGCAAGTGTTAAAGAAGGGGAAACAGCTAGATTATGGGGGAAAAGTAAACAAGGAGGCAAAAGTTAAGGGGGAGAGAAAAAGTCAAGCAAGGAGGCAAAAGGTAAAAATTAAGGCGAAGGGAAAAGTCAAGCAAAGAGGCAAAAGTCAAGGCAAAAAGTCAATATCAGCTAGAAATTGCAGGGGAGCTCACCCAGGGACCTGCTCAATAGGGTCGCGCTGAGGCCTCCAGTAAGTAGGTTCCTGGGGGTGGGTGGGGCGCTCGGTGGGGTCCCGCGAAGGCGGGAAGCAGGAGGGTGATCATCGGCAGAGAGGCGGAAAAAAGGAGGGAAAAGTTGTGATTATGGGGACAGCAAAAACAAGAGGGCAAAAAGTCAAGGTAAAGGAAAAAGTATTAGAGTTGACGTGAGGATGAAAAAGTCAAAAAGGCAAAAATTAAAGACGAGGAGAAACAGCTAGATTATGGGGAAAAAATGTAAGTGAGGAGGCAATGGTCAAGATGCAAAAGTTAAGGGGGGGAGAAAAGTCAAGCAAGGAGGCAAAAACCAGAAGGCAAAAGTTAAGGGGGGCAAGGGGATAGAAAAAGTCAAGGATGGAAGCAAAAGTCAAAGACAAAAGTTGAAGGGAAGAGAACAAGTCAAGCTATGAGGCAAACGTCAAAAGGCAAAAGTTAAGGGGAGAGAAGAGTCGAGCAAGGAGGCAAAAGTCAGAAGGCAACAGTTAAAGAGGGGTAAAACACCAAGATTACGGGGGGAAAAGTGAGCGAGGAAGCAAAAGGCAAAATACAAAAGTTAAGTTAAGGGGGAGAAAAAAGTCAAGCAAGGAGGCAAACGTCAAGTCAAAGTCAAGGCTAGAAGTCAATAGCAGCTACAAATTGCTGGGGGGAAGAAGGTAGGGCAAGGAGGCAGAAGTCAGGTACAGGCTAGAAATTAGCAGAAAGAGGCAAAATAAAGGTCAGAAATTAGCAGAAAGCCAAAATGAAGGTCAAACGTGAGCACAAAAAGGCAGAAAACGAGCAGAAAGAAGGCAGAAAAACAAGCGGAAAATGAGTACAGGAGGCACAACCCAAAGGCAACAGAGGGTAGGGGACTGCGGGCAAGCTAGGCAGGGGAACTGTCCTGGCAGAGCTGGCACAAGGACCGGCTCAATGGGGTCGCGCTGCGGCATCCATTAATTAGTTCCTGTGTGGAGGGCGGGGTGCTTGATGGTGGGAGGAGGGAAACGGCGGGAAGAGGAAAGAAACAAGCAGAAAGAGGCAAGATAAAGGTCAGAAGTTGGCAGAAAAAAGGCAGAAAATTAGCAGAAAAGAAGGCAGAAAAATTAGCAGAGGAGGCACCCACCCAAGGCAGCAGAGGTCAGCGGACTGCAGGCAAGCTGGACTGGAGAACTGGCACTGGGGGAGCTGGCATGAGGCACTGATCTTGCATTTGATTTATTAAGTCATCCCTAGCTCTCTGGGAGATAACGTTCTTGAAGCTGTGGACTTCCTGGGATTGCTCCACCATTTTATGCTCACGCTTGGAGGAATCTGCGCAACACAGGGTGGTCACTTTTGCTTAGCAGAATGTTCAGTGCTGTACAGATGTTGACCCAATCACTTATTATTTCATGGTTTGATGCACTGCCAGCTGTACTGTTTGTGAAATGAAAGTTTGCGGTCATCTGACAGGCACATTTCAGGGAAGAGTGGGGGTCTGCAGCATCAGCACCGTGCTTCATGTGCTATTGGCATCACATCTGCATATTTACTGTATGCTTCCGAACATGAGCCACTGCCACATTGCATAAAGAGCAAAACATTACTCCACCATCTGCATGCATCACATAGCTGTATTCTCTGGCATGATGTGCTGATAGTGATGGAGTGGAGGGGACACTTGTGCTTTGGGTGGGGTGACTTGGAGTTTGCTGAGGCCCTAAATTACTTTTGGGTGATTATGAGGTAATGTGGGCATTGGTGCTTTGAATAGGGGAGGAGTTGCTGGGGGCCCACCTTACTTCCTTACTTTTGGATGATGGTGGATTGGAGCAGGCACTGGTGCCTTGGGAGGGGGTGAGGTGACTGGGTCTCCGCTGTGGGCCCAGATTACTTTTGGGTGGTCGTGGGGTGAAAAAGGCACTGGTGCTTTAGGTGGGGTGACTGGAAACTAATTTTAGGTGGTGGTGGTAGGGTGAAGTGAGGTATTTGTGCTTTGGGTGGGGATTTGGTGACTGCAGCCCCGATGCAGGCCCAACTTACTTTTGGGTGGTTGTGGGGTGAAAGGGGCACTGGTGCTTTGGGAAGGGTGACTGGGAACTACTTTTGGGTGGTTATGGGTACAGGGGTCACTGGTGCCTTGGGTGGGGGAGGCGTGACTGGGATCTGCTGTGGGTCCAACAAACTTTTGGATAATTGTGGGGTGGAAGGGGTGCTTGTGCCTTGGGTGAGTTGGCTGGGAATTACTTTTGGGTGTTGGTGGGGTGGAGGTAGCACTCATGCTTTGTGCTGACCAGGGCTCATTGCAGCTAACCTTACTTTTGGGTGGTCATGCAGTGGAAAGGAAGCTCGTTCTTTGGGTGGAGTGACTGGGAACTAATTTTGGGTGATTATGTGGTATAGGGTGCATTCGTACTTTGGAATGACTGGGGGTTTGCAGCAGGCCCAATTTATTTATCGGTGGTCATGATGTGGAAGGGGTACTAGTGTCTTGGGTGGGCTGATGGGAACTACTGCAACAAAAGCCATTTACCACTCCAGGCACAGTATTACAGCTTTGAATTGGTAAAATACCATCCAAGCCAACCTGAAATGAGTAAAAGCAACCCCATATATACATATTAATATTATCAACTTTAGTCTTCTGCCGGGGTATAGACTAATAAAAGGAGGTGCTTCAGAGAACTTAGTGTGTTTCTATTATAAGCAGACCTTACAGGATTTTATGATTTATATGTATGATGATGAAAAAATTGCTAAATTGGCAGTTATGTAAAAAGCCCCTGTTTTTTATGAAAGTACCTGCGAAATTCAAGGAATGCAACCTTGTCCTTTTATTATCTCAGCTCTAGACTGATGGGCTGAATAAAAGGAGGGTCAGCAGACAGGTGAGAGGGCAGAACAAAAAAGAAGAGGGAAGAGAAAAGACAGAAGAGAGGAAGGAAGAGAAAAGGTTGCTGCTGCTTGGACCGGGACACCCAGGAGCAGTTATGTTTTTTCCTAGCAGGCTCCTACGTGTTGGGCTTTCGATTTTTGAGGGAGAGACTGTCCTTCCGCTGAGCTGTTATTTCGCAATTAAAAAGGTGAAACTTCCCGCTGTGTGGCATCTCCTCATTGAGCCATTCTCTGTTTGTGGATATATATATATATATCTCCAAGCTCCAAAGTACCCAACGTACAAGGAGCACTCGAACGGCAACATGCGCATGAAGAGCCTTTATGGTATACAATCCGCCGGCACAACGATAACTTTAAGCAGTTCAATTTGCCATGGATGCCTGACGCGTTTCGAAGTGTCCCCACTTCTCTTCAGAGGCTTTGGCAATTGAAGGCGCATAGGACACCGCCCTCATCATTTAAATGCTCCAATGCATGGCCTGGATGGGACGCTCTGCCGCTACTAGCAGAGCATTATGGGCCTTGTAGTGTCCTTTGTCTCCAGATGGAGCGCGCAATGTTGCTGCTGTAACATTCATAGCCCCCAGATGGGCCTCGGTGTGCCGGTAGAAATGCTAAATCCGTTGCTGCCCCACAAAGTCGGCCTGCTCGATAACAGACCGCGTGGCCCCCACATCCTGGGGTGGTGCTCCTTCGCGGCAGGGTGTGCCGCGTGTTTATCCAAGCTCCAAAGTACCCAACGTACAAGGAGCACTTGAACGGCAACATGCTCATGAAGAGCCTTTATGGTACACAATCCGCCGGCACAACGATAACTTTAAGCAGTTCAATTTGCCATGGATGCCTGACGCGTTTCGAAGTGTCCCCACTTCTCTTCAGAGGCTTTGGCAATTGAAGGCGCATAGGACACCGCCCTCATCATTTAAATGCTCCAATGCATGCCCTGGATGGGACGCTCTGCAGCGACTAGCAGAGCATTATGGGCCTTGTAGTGTCCTTTGTCTCCAGATGGAGCGCGCAATGTTGCTGCTGTAACATTCATAGCCCCCAGATGGGCCTCGGTGTGCCGGTGGAAATGCTAAATCTGTTGCTGCCCCACGAAGTCGGCCTGCTCGATAACAGACCACGTGGCCCCCACATCCTGGGGTGGTGCTCCTTCGCGGCAGGGTGTGCCGCGTGTTTATCCAAGCTCCAAAGTACCCAACGTACCCAACGTACAAGGAGCACTCGAAGGGCAACATGCTCATGATCATAAAATCCTGGAAGGTCTGCTTATAATAGAAACACACTAAGTTCTCTGAAGCACCTCCTTTTATTAGTCTATACCCCGGCAGAAGACTAAAGTTGTTAATATTAATATGTATATATATATATATATATATATATATATATTTATTTATTACCTACTGGTGGTTGCCTGGTTGCCAGTAGGTAGTTCTAGTTTGGACCTAGTTTGCATAGGAAACACATTTTTTGACTTTCCTATAACTGTGGCATCATTTGACTAATCTTCATGATTTTTTTTTAAACAAGTCTCAAAGTTGGTTCTGTGTGTCATGGAAAGTTTGGGGGTGATCCGTAAAGTGGGGATGAGAAATAGAGGCGCAAAATAAGGGGGCTTTTGTAATGTTAATTCCCATAGGAACGTGTTGTCGAACCTACAGCCCGAACTGCTGTACGGAATTACACCAAATTTGGCAGAAAGGTAGATGTTGTTACGCAGATTGTGTTTTTTGTTATTTGGTGCAAATCCGTTTAGTAGTTTTTATGAAATTAAATTCGAACAATATAGTGATATCTCTGGTCGCGGATATTTTGAGATGGTTTCCCGGTGATCACAATGCGCGCGCCAACGGGACTGCTCTGATTGGCTGGACACAACCTGAACCGAAAGTTGCGGCTGCCATTTTGTCGATGGGGAATGGTTCCCGGGGCTGAAAATTTGTGTCAAAGCTAAGATAAGGGGTCAGAGTGGAGATACTCTGACCCCATGTTTGAGAAATGGGGGTATAAGTGACACAAGTTATGTATCCAAAATTGATTTTTTTGCGACGATGCCGCAAACACCAGCACTCTCCCCCATGTACCGTCGCGGGAATGTCGCGAGTATTGCAGTGACACCACGAATATTGGTGGAAATATGAAACAAAAAGAAATATTTATATATTTGTACCCACTCGCTGGTCACAGTCACTGTCTCAGACTCATGTACGCATTCACAAACTCACTCAGTCACTTTTACACCCATTTACATACCCACTCTCACACTTATACATTCAGTCACTTACCCACTCTGATACTCATGCACCCACTCACATACCCATTCAGATACTCATGCACCCACTTACAGACTCACTCGGAGAATGATGCACCCATGTACAGACCCACTCATAGACTCACGCACCTACTTAGAGACCCAGTCATAGACTCATGCGCACAGTCTCATACCCACCTAGAGACTCTTAACACCCACTCACAGACCTACCTGGGCACTCATGCACCCACTCACAAACCCACTCAGGTACTCATGCACCCACTTACAGACTCACTCGGAGAGTTACACACCCATATACAGACCCATCCAGAGATTTATGCACCCACTTACAGACCGCACTCATGTATGTACTCACAGATCCACAGAGACACTCACACACCCACTGACCGACCCAGTAAGACTCATACACCCACTCACACACCCATACAGTCACTCACACTCAGTCACAGACCCTCTCAGAGATTTATGCACTCAGTTACTCACTCTTACATTCAGAGACTCAAACACCCACTCTCAGACTCACTCAGATATACCCATACCCACTCATTCACCCACTCAAAGACTCATGCATCCACTCACAGACCCACCCAGGCACTCGCCCTCTCAGTCACAGACCCACTCAGACACTCATGCATGTACCCATTCACTCACCCAATCAGAGACTTATGCTCTCACTCACAGACCCATTGAGACACTCATACACCCACTCACAGATCCATTCAGACACTCATACACCTACTCACAGACCCACTCAGATACTCACAGATCCATACAGTCACTCACAGACCCACTCAGACTTATGCACCCAGTCTCTCATGCACTCAGAGACTCATGCACCTACTCACAGTTTAACTCAGAGACCCACACACCCACTTACAGAACCACTCAGACACTCACACTCCTAGTCATAGATCCACTGAGAGACTCATGCAATTAATCACAGACCCACCTCGGAGGATGACGTTCACTTGTGTCCTGAGGTCCTCAGGACACAAGAGGACCTCATCGCCCCACCAGCAGTGCACCAGAAGCCGCGTTTGCAGAGTGGTGTAAAAAGGGGCGTGGCCTCGGACCACCTCTCTGCAACGCAGCTATGTGGCGCTTACTGGAGGTACCTGGTGGGCTAGTTGGCCCCCAGGGACCCTCAGGATTGAAGGGGACTTAATCCCCCAAGTTACAACGAGCCAGGGGGCGTGTTTGCACACTTGTTATATCAGGCCCCACCCCCTCCCTGCACCACTGTGCAAACGTGCCTCCTGGCGCATTGTAAGTTGGGGTATTAAGTCCCCTTGAATCCTAAGGGTCCCTGGGGGCCAACTAGCCCACCAGGTACTCCAGTAAGCCCCACAGAGCTGCCTTGCAGAAAGGTGTAAAAAGGGGCATGGCCGAGGACCACCTCTCTGCATCGCAGCTCTGTGGCGCTTACTGAAGGTACCTGGTAGACTAGTTGGCCCCCAGGGACCCTCAGTATTCAAGGGGACTTAATCCCCCAACTTAGAACGCGCCAGGGGGCGCGTTTGCAGAGTGCTGCAGGGAGGGGGCGGGGCCTCCGGCAAGTTGCCGGTTTCTTTTTTCCTTTTTTTAAATTCTTATTTTATGGGAGGGGGGCTGCGTGGCCCCCCTTCCCTGGGCCACTTTTGGCCCTGGGGACCCCATCCCCCGGGGCCTGAGCATTTTCTTTTTTTTTAAACAAACGGGAAGGGGGCCGCATGGCCCCCCTTCCCTGGGCCACTATTGGCCCCGGGGACCCCATCCCCGGGGCCTGGCCTGGTTTATTATTATTTTTTTTATATATCTGCGGGGAGGGGGGCCGCATGGCCCCCCTTCCCTGGGCCATTTCTGGCCCCGTGGACCCCATCCCCCGGGGCCCGGCCAATTTTTTTAAAAATTAACGTGGAGGGTGGCAGCGTGGCCCTCCTCCCGGGCCACTCCTGGCCCCGGGGACCCCATCCCCCGGGGCTGGCCCTTTGCGTTGGGGACCATGGGGGGAGCCCCAATCCCCCCACGGTCCCGCCGCCTCCCCACCTCCTGCGGGAGCCGGCATTGCTTTTGAGCAAGGGGAGCTGCTAACATGCAGCTCCCCAGGTTTTCCTGCTCTCGCTTCAATGAAGCAAAGCAGGGTTTGCTATGGCTGGGCGGGAGCTCCCGCCCTGCCATAGCAAACAGCAATGTCCCGGGACATTGCAGGAGCCGGCCCTGGGGGGTGGCGGTCCCCAGGGCCATCAAGGGCTCCTGGAGGGGGGCAGTGCTGCCCCCTTCCTCATTTGCATAGCCCCGGGGAGGGCCCCCCTAATTTACTTCAAAGCCACTTTTGGCCCTGGGGACCCCATCCCCCGGGGCCTGAGCATTTTCTTTTTTTTTAAACAAACGGGAAGGGGGCCGCATGGCCCCCCTTCCCTGGGCCACTATTGACCCCGGGGACCCCATCCCCGGGGCCTGGCCTGGTTTATTATTATTTTTTTTATATATCTGCGGGGAGGGGGCCGCATGGCCCCCCTTCCCTGGGCCATTTCTGGCCCCGTGGACCCCATCCCCCGGGGCCTGGCCAATTTAAAAAAAAATTAACGTGGAGGGTGGCCGCGTGGCCCTCCTCCTGGGCCACTCCTGGCCCCGGGGACGCCATCCCCCGGGGCTGGCCCTTTGCGTTGGGGACCATGGGGGGAGCCCCAATCCCCCCACGGTCCCGCCGCCTCCCCGCCTCCTACGGGAGCCGGCATTGCTTTTGAGCAAGGGGAGCTGCTAACATGCAGCTCCCCAGGTTTTCCTGCTCTCGCTTCAATGAAGCAAAGCAGGGTTTGCTATGGCAGGGCGGGAGCTCCCGCCCTGCCATAGCAAACAGCAATGTCCCGGGACATTTCAGGAGCCGGCCCTGGGGGCTGGCGGTCCCCAGGGCCATCAAGGGCTCCTGGAGGGGGGGCAGCACTGCCCCCTTCCTCATTTGCATAGCCCCGGGGAGGGCCCCCCTAATTTACTTCGAAGCCCCGGGGAGGTGGCGGTCCCCGGGGCTTGGGAGGGCCAGCGAGGCCCCCCACATTTTAAATTTGAAAGCCCCGGGGAGGTGGTGGTCCCCGGGGCAGCGTGGGGGGGGGGTTGGGACCCACCACACATTTATTATCAAAGCCCCGGGGAGGTGGCGGGCCCCCGCTATTTAATTTTGGCATTGCCCCCGGGACCTGGCCCACCCGGGAGCCGGCGCTTCATTTTTTTTTTATTTTCTCGGCAGGATTCGCAACTCCAGCACGAATTCTGTCAATTCTTTAAAAAAAAATGCTTTTCTGGCCCTGGGGGTCCTTGTGGGACCCCCTGATTAGGCCTAGGGGGTCAGGTTGTTTCTAACTTGCCCCCTCTTCTTGTTTTTCATCTTCTTTTTTCTCTTTTCTTGTGACTCTCTACCTACTCACAAGATGGCTGCCAACACTTCCTGGTTTGGAGTGTTGGCAGCCAATCAGAGTGAAGCTCATGCCCGGAAGGGTTCGCAAACCCTCCTCGGTGCTCAGATATCGATATTTTTCTTTTTCTAATTTCTCAGGAACTACTAAACGGATTTACACCATTTAACAAAAAGGGCGCTTTCTGAACCAAGACCTACCTTTTTGCCAAATTTGGTGTAATTCCGTTCAGCAGTTCGGGCTGTAGCTTTGTCTAAAGTTCCTATGGAAATTAACATGGGGAAAACGCATTTTGGGACCCCCCTTTTTTCTCGGCCCCCGCTTGACGAATCACCCCGAAACTTTCAGGACAGGAGCTGACCGGAGCGCCCCACTAGTTTTGAAAATTGCGAGAAGATTCGTCAAACGGCGCCAAAGATATTGGCAAAAGAATAAACGCTATTTGAATAGAAACGAGGTCCTAACTATAACTACCTACTGGCGACCGCCAGTAGGTAATATATATATATTCACTGAACAAAGCAAAGGTAAAAGTAACATTATAGTTAGGTGAAATTATCATTAACAACGTAATGTTTTGAACTCTAAATATCACTGAAATTCACCAGTTATAGTTATCTCAAGTAACTATAACTCATGCTTTCGCCATGCACAGTTTTTTCATCAATAATTTCACTGCAAATGTTGCAGTGATATTACCAATAATGTCATAGAAGATATCATGAGTGATGTAATATGTGGGATAATTAGCAGTGTATGGCGAGGGAGCAAGTTATAGTTACCTTAGGGCAAAAGTTACAGTTACTTGAGATAACTGTAACTAGAGATAACTATAACTGGTGAATCTCACTGGTTTTTAGAGTTTAAAACATTACGTTGTTGCTGTTCATTTAATCTAATTATAACGTTACTTTAATTTTTGTTTTTTCCAGTGATTTTTTTTTAACATAAAGTAATATTTAATTACCACACGGCCAAACCCCCGCCTGCGGCCAACCCCCCTAAAGGCAGCCAACCCGACGCTGCACGCTACCTCTGCCGGACTGGGAGTTCGCCACAGGGCCTGGCCCTGGGGATCCCAGCACCAGGCCCTTTTTTTTTGTAAAAGGGAGGGAGGACGTGTGGCCCCCAACCCGAACCTCATTTAGCCCTGGGGACCCCATCCCCCAGGGCCCTATTAATTTTAAAGGGGAGGGGGGGCACATTGCCCTTCTCCCTGAGTCTAATTAGGCTCTGGGGACCCATCCCCAAGGGCAATTCCGTTTAATTAAAGGGGAGGGGAGCCACATGGCCCCCCTCCCCGAGCCTTATTAGGTTCTGGGGAACCCATTACCCCTGGGCGACTACTTAAAATATGTCATGTTATGTTATGCTAGGTGTTCTTCTAAAGCGCTCGAATACCCAAAAGGCGTCTTGGCGCTGACTGAGGAAGCAGATACTGTGTAAACCCGTTTCTAGCTACTTGAGAAAAGTCATGCCTTCAGGGATTTTAGGAACGCCAACAGATTGGGCAAAGATTTGATATGTAATGGAAGGGCGTTCCATGCCTTTGAGGCTCCAAGCACAAAACCCCAGTTCACATGTTTAAATATGGGAATAGCCACCAATTTGGCCGATGTTAAGCGTAGTGACCGACCTGGAATATACCAGGAAAAGCTGTTTATCAGGTAAGTCGGGCCTTGCTCATACAGTGCTTTGTACACTGTACATAGCGCTTTTAAGGTAATTCGCTGCCTGACTGGAAGCCAATGGAGTTTCCTGATTACCTTGGACACCGATTGGTGGTTAGGAATATTGCAGAGTATACAGGCTGCTGCGTTCTGCAAGATCTGCAGTTTATTAAGAACATGCTGGTGCACGTTCAGGTATAACCCATTACAATAGTCGATCTTCGACAGCACCAGCGATGTGACCACTGTTTTCTGCGAATGGATGGAGATAAAAGGAAGACTTTCTTAAATCATTTTGAGGTAAAGAAAGCGGCCGAGGTGACTGCGTTGAACTGATTGGCATAAGGCAGTTTGTCGTTGAGAAGAGCTCCCGGGTTCTTTGCCCACCTAACTGGGGAAGGGAGTGGACCCAGTTCTGACGGCCACCATTCCGGACACCAGAAGGAGAGCTGTGCCCCAAATTGGAGCACCTCCATTTTACTGGAGTTGAGTTTGAGGCAGTTCATAGCCATCCATACACTGACTGCCTTCATACAGTCGCAGAATCTGGTGGCAGCACCTTTGTCCTCCGTGGCAAGTGAGACGGCGTTTTGCGTATCATCTGCATAGGATATCAGTGCAAACCATAAGATCGGATCAGTTCTGCCAAGGGAGTGAAATATATATTAAAAAGAGTGGGGCTAAACCAGGATCCCTGGGGGACCGCACAGGGAAGTGAGAAAGATGGGGAGGTAAAGTCGCCAAGTCGGACCCATTGCTCGCAACCGGTAACAAAAGAGTTTAGCAGTTTCCATGTTGTCCCAGTCACACCGATCCTGCCCAGGCGATCCATCAGCAGCCTGTAATTCACAGTATCAAAGGCTGCTGATAGATCAAGCAGGATCAGGGCCGCTCTGCCTCCCTGGTCAAGTGGCATCCTGATCTCCTCAGTTGCTTTGATAAGTGCAGACTCCGTGCTATGCCCAGCACGAAAACCGAATAGGGTGACGTCTAAGAGGTTGTTAGTATGAGTATGCTCCTGCAGTTTTTTATTCAGGACCTTTTCAATAATCTTCGCCAGCAAAGGAAGACAGGAGCTGGGTCGATACCGCTAGGGTCTCATGGATCGAGTGAAGGCGTCTTTAATGACAGTAGAACTGATGGAAAGGAAAACTCCTGATTGGCACATTAATTGGAAAATGTTGGCGAAAATTGGTCCGATAGTCTCACCCGCGAGGATGGCTACTTTGGGAGGGCACGGGTCGCATGGCGAGCCAGACTTAAAGTATTGCAACAGTCTTGTAACCTCCTCCTTAAAGGGTGGTGTGAAGTGACTGAGCGCAGATCCCATAACAGTTAGTATGGTGAATAGCAAAACCGAGGAAGATGTAGATCTGAAAGAGGAGAAGGTATTGTAAACATCTTCAACCTTACAGCAGAAAGCCTTCTCCACAGAGTTACAGAAAGATTGGCTAGGGTCTTTAGTTAGGGAGGAAGTATCGGTGGTACGTTTTTTGATAGTCGCAAACAGTTCTTTTGGGGAGTTCGCTGCTGCCTCAGTTTTGTTGGTGAAATGGGCTGCTTTTTCCTTTCGAATCAGTGCCTTATAACTAAATAGACAAATCTAGTATTTGGCTTTTTCCGAATCGACGTGACTGCTTCTCCATCTTTTCTCTTGTCTTCTACAGGCCTGTTTAAGGGCCCTGATATTGTCAGAAAACCAGGGGGCAGATAGATGATATCGTTTAATCTTGGTTCTTTTTAAAGGTGGCAGGATGGTGCCTGCCGAGACTAGCCAGTTAGTGTACTGCAGGACTGCGGACTCAACATCGACCAATGGGTCAGGCGACATATCTTCAAGTAACTATATACTATAACGGCCGGTACAGGTAAGAGCAGTGGGACGGTGGGCGGTGGGAGCTGACAGACGACGAGGGAAAATAAAATAAAATGTAAAAAAAAACACTTACCAAGCGCTCACCTCATCGCCGACTCGGTGATGCGGCGAGCGCAAGGTAAGTGTTTTTCTTTTTTTTAAATGTTATTTCCCCACGTTGTCGTCTGTCGACTTCCCCACCCGCCCCACCGCTCATACCTGCACCAGCCATCACTGCTCTATACATATAAATAAAACATAGGGGGGCTGCGCTGCCCCACTTCCTGAGCCGTTATCGGCCTCGGAGACCCCATCTCCCAGGTCCCCATTAGTAAAGGTGGGTGCCCTGGTGCCCACCCAGGGCACCCACCATACACTCGTCGGAGGCCACCAGGGAAGCCCAAAGGCCCCAGCTGGCTTCCCTCATGCCGCATGAGCCGGAATTGCACCCGCCCACAGGGAGCAGCTACTTATGCTGCACCGTGTGGGCGGGAGCAATATTGTGATCTGTTTCCGTGCACGCATCAGTGCAGGCAGGGAAATAGATCAAATATCTGCTCCCAGCCGGTGGGAGCATTTTCAAAGCTCCTGTTATCTAGGAGCAGACTTTGTGTTTGCTCCCACGTGGCAGGAATTTTGAAAATGCTCCCTCCAGGCAGGATCAAACACAGGTTTCCCTGCCTGCTCCGGTGCTGTGTCCCAGGGGTGGGCTCCCCAGGACACAATATGAGAGCCGGCCCTGCAGGATGGGGTCCCCGGAGCCATTAATGGCTCAGGGAGGAAGACCGCATGGCCCGCTCCCTTTTAAATAGTTTAGCTGCCCCAGGGGATGGAGTTCCTGGGTCTGAATATGGCCTGGAGAGAGGGGCTATGGGTATCTCCCCATAAAAGTACTTTGTGCCCCAAGGGATGGGGTTTCAGGGACCGAAAGTGGCTCAGGGAGGGGGGCTGTGTGACCCCCTCCCCTTAAAACATAATTCAGGCCCTGCGGGATGGGGTACCTAGGGCTGAACAGGGTCTGGGGAGGCGGGGCCATGTGTACCCCTCCCCCACAAAATTAAAAGAATTGCCCCCTTGGCCCTGGCCCCCCTCTTCCGCCTGGGCATGTAAAAAACGAAGTGAAGGAGACCACGTTGCTTTTTTAAAAAAAACAACATTTTTTCTGCGAATTTACAAATCCTTGACGAATTCACTGCAACATTAAAAAGAAAAAACACGGTTTTTGGCCCCAGACCTAGGGGTCAGGGTCATTTTTGTCTTTTTTTTTTTTTACATTTGTTTACACCAAATGTAGTAGAAAGGTAGACCTTGGTCCAGAAAGCGTGCTTGTTGTGATTTGGTGTAAATCCGTTCAGTAGCTTTTGTGTAATTAAAGGTTACAAATGTTGTATAATTCACACTGTGGACCATTTGCAGAGGATCCACAGATCCAGCCATGCTCTGGTCTATCCACGTTATACTCCTTTGCCAATTCAGTCAGTTTGTCATGTACTTGTATAGCGCGATGAGTGATCTCTTTACTCAGATATATAAGCTAATTATCCTGATAGTTATCTAAATATCTCAAATCCAAATTCCCCTTAATGAGTTCTTATAACTCCGCAACCAACTTGGGAGCATCTGGGGGTCTTAGATTCAGCTGAGTCCGTGGGTCATCATCCATCTCTTCTGTGTCCTCACTTTCAAGAGACCCTCCAAACAACTGGGATATTGCTATTAAATCTAAAAATCCAGCAGCACCTTGAGCAATTGGGGTCGTGAGCACTAAAGGTTGGTCTGAGCCCACAGCTCTTGTAACCAGGGTGGGGTTCCAAATGACTATTTGTGAAGTCTGTGGGGATAGTTACGGCAGCAAGTACTCCACCAACGGCTCCGAAACTGCAGGCATCAGGGCTACAGCGACCGAGACAAGTGTAGCGGGCACAGTCATTGTCTGGGTCGTTACAGTAGGGGTCGCCACTCCAGGATCGGCACCACTGGGGCAGTGGTAATGGGTACTATCACAATAGTAAAAAGAACAATTGATGGACAGAATGTTGAACAATGTCAAACATTCACCCCAGTACCGAGATCTGGGACTAAATCCCAGCAGCGGCAGGCACAGGTAAACGCGGTGAGGCGGTGGTGGGGGGGACAGGGTGAGATGGGGGGGAAGTTGACAGACGATGGAATAGGTATAATTAAATAAATAAATATTACCTAATCTATTGTCTGTGGGCTTCCCTCCCTGCCCCGCCTCACCGTGCTTACCTGTGGCGGCCGTCACTGCTAAATCCATCGTTTATTTGCTCCCCATGCCATTCCAGTTTAAACCCAGCCATATGCAAATCAGTCTTGACCCTGCTCCCTGTGGGAACAGTCCAGCCCGAACTGCCAGGCCAGATCCTCCCTGGACTGGAAACAAGCATCCTAGGACCAGTTTCGGGGTTTCACCCCTCATCAGCCAGGCTAGCTTGACTCCAGTGGCATGGAGAGCACGGGACCCACGTCTGGGCATAGCCGTCCCACTCGGGGTGACAAATGCAAAAAGAAAAATTGTTGAACAGAATGTTGAACAATGTGAAACATTCACCCCAGTACAGAGATCTGGGCCTAAATCCATTGTTTTTTTGCTCCCCATGCCATTCCACTTTAAACCCAGCCATATGCAAATCAGTCTTGACCCTGCTCCCTGTGGGAACAGTCCAGCCCGAACTGCCCGGCCAGGTCCTCCCTGGACTGGAAACAAGCATCCTAGGACCAGTTTCGGGGTTTCACCCCTCATCAGCCAGGCTAGCTTGACTCTAGTGGCATGGAGAGCACGGGACCCACGTCTGGGCATGCCCGTCCCACTGCAAATCAATCTTTACTCTACTCCCTGTGGGAACTGTCCATCCCGAACTGCCAGGCCAGGTCCTCCCTGGACTGGCCTGGCACTGGTGACTGGGGGTGAGTGTCTGAAAAGTTTCCTAGTGTTTGCTTTTTTAGCCCTAAGTTGGCAGGGTATGCCCAGACGTGGGTCCCTTGCTCACTTTGCCACTGGATTCAAGCTAACCTGGCTGATGAGGGGTGTTACCCCAAAACCGGTCCCAGGATGCTTGTTTCCAATCCAGGGAAGACCTGGCTTGGCAGTTCGGGCTGGACTACTCCCATGAGGAATAGGGTCAAGACTGATTTGCATATGGTGGTTCTGAACTGGGGTGGCTAAGTGAGCTAAAGAACGATGATGGATTCGGCCCAGATCCGTGACTGGGGGTGAGTGTCTGAAAAGTTTCTGCACTCCGTCCATCATATCCTTGTGCTTGCTTTGTTTGCTCTTAGTTGGCAGGATATGCCCAGACATGGGTCCCTTGCTCACTTTGCCACTGGATTCAAGCTAGCCTGGCTGATGAGGGGTGTTACCCCGAAACCGGTCCCAGGATGCTTGTTTCCGGTCCAGGGAAGACCTGGCTTGGCAGTTTGGGCTGGGTCTGAACTGGGGTGGTGAAGTGAGCTAAAGAACAATGATGGATTCAACCCAAATCTGTGACTGGAGGTGAGTGTCTGAAAAGTTTCAGCGCTCCGTCCATCATCTCCTTGTGTTTGCTTTACTATATAATAGTGCCTGTTGGAGCCGGAACAGTCACATCTGGGATTGTCGGAGGAGATCCTCCTGTTTGAGATGTAGTAGAGTCAATAGGTGCAGTAGCACTGGTAACAATATTTGTGGTACCATCACTACCAGTGGCCTGGACAGCATTGTCGGGTAACAGTCTGGAATACAATAAGTTCTCCATTAAGTCATCGCTACAATCGCTGGACATTCCTTGTCTGTCATTATCCTTCTCTCCCTGTTCCTTTCTCCTTTTAGACTTTTCATTGGTTAAGACCGAGTACAACCTACTTCCCTTGACAATGTCGCTTCTCCACATCTGCTTCTCCATATCCCATTTACAGACAGCCCTCTTCACCCTATTCTGGTATTTTTCCTTATACCTTGCATGTGCAGCACACTCCCAAGCATTTAGGGCCTCATATTGTGCTGGTCTAGGTTGGAGTTTCCATTAACGCAACAACTGTCTAAGATTTTCATTTATGATCACATTAAAGGGGCCATACTGAGGGAATTGTAATGCCCCTTCTAACTCAGTGATCTTGTTCCATTGTTTAAACAAAATACATGTATGGAGCCTGACATTTATGGCCATATAATGACATGGTGTTTCTTCCAGAGGCACTTCCTCCCATCCTGGAACAGAACTCTCATATCTCTTGTAGGAAAGTGCCCTTTATGACATGGTCACCCCCACGCCTTGCCTGGTATTTGATGTGATTTCGACTGGAAGTGCACTGGGTTCCTGCTAACCAGGTCCCCAGTGCCAGATCTCTTTCCCAAAACTCTGCAATTGTTTCTCCCAATTGACAATACCTTTAGTACCCTCTGTAAGACCCTAGTAAATGGTACCCCTGGTACACAAGGCCTGAGGTACTGAAGAGGGTCCCCAGGGGCTGCAGCATGAATTGTGCCACCCTAAGGGACCCCTCACCAAGCTCATGCAAACTGCCACTGCAGGCTGCATGTCTTGGTGCAGACAAAAGTGAAAACACGACATGGCACACAGCCTGTGCGCCCTGCCTGCCGACACTGCATGCAGTATAAATAAGTCACCCCTAGAGCAGGCCTTACCGCCCTAAGGCAGGGTGCACTACGCTACATGTGAGGGCATGAGCAGATATGCCCCGTACTGGTCAGTTCCATTACTGCCATTAGAAGTGATCAGGGAAGCCGTTTTAAAATGATGTGTTGGACACTGGTGAAAATGAGTTCCCCAGCTACATGAGGGCTTCACTGAAAATAGGGATGTTTGGTATCAGACAGCTTGTATTAATAAACCCACCCTGATGCCAGTGTTAGATTTAGTAATACATGCACCGAGAGGGCACCTTAGAGGTGCTCCCTGAAAACTTACCAGCTATTGGTGTGCTGACTGACTGGTTTTAGCCAGCCTGCCACCAGAGACAGGTTTCTGACCCCCAAGGGTGAGGGCATTTGCTCTGCGGAGGCCATAAACCAAGCCCGCTCAAGCAGAGGGTGCTCAGCACCCCTGCCCACTGGATGACCATTGGATTAGCATTACAGGGTCGGGAGCTTCAAAGAGGCCCACCCCCTTTGGTATGCGAATCTGGCTTCTCTCACAGGAAAGGAAACCAACCTCCTTTTTGTCCAGAGCCCTTTGGCCCCTGGACAGGAAGGAAAATTAGCTAGGCAAGACAGGCATATCCATCCTCATGCAAGCACCACACTGAACTAAGCTACATGAAGTGTATGCGACTTTCCAGAAGTGACCATCTTGGTGATGGCAAATTTAAGATCTCTGGGACAGGGTTATACCCTATTCCCCCAGGAAGTAGTCATTTAGGGGGCGTAGTGAGCCCAGGGGTAAGTAGCCCATTGGCTACATCCCCTACTGCCCCTAAATTCAGTATTTAGGGGAGCCCTGGCACAAGGAAATCAGATTCCGGTCGGCCTACGAAGAAGAAGGCGCCAGCCCCACTGGCCTGTCTGCTGTTCTCGACAGATTGCGCCAAAAGTTGTCTCGTCCTGCTGCTGTTGTGCCTCCAAAGTCCGGGAGGCCTGTCTGCCTTCAACAAAGAACCAGGGACTCCTGTGGGGCAGCAGAGCTGCTTCCCTGCATCCTGCAGGCACCCCAAAGAAGACTGTGAGACTCCATAACTGCAAAATCCCGATGCCGCAAAGCACCACTGCACCTGTGCTTCCTAGCCCGAGCTGAAGTGAGCAATGGTGCCAGTGTGGTCCCACAGCCCTCCAGAGACGAAGCCCACCTTGGACTTGCCCACTGTGGACTTCCCAACGCCACCTGCAGCCTCTATTTGCAGGCCCCCTCTACCGTGAATGCTCCTGGTGCTGAAAATATGACGCCTAAAAACACGCCTGCACCCGTCGCCCCTGGAGAAGAGGACCGAAGGCGTCCACACGTCCCTGAGCATTGCAAGATGTGAGCCCCCTTGTTGGTTCAGCCCGACAGTTCCCCCAGTCTGAGCCTGCAGCCTCTTTTCCAACAGACCGATCTCCATAGACTTGAATGGAGCACCCAACGCTGTAAGACACCTCTGCTCCTGGCCGCCCCAGTGCTGCCCGAAGTGAACTGTTGGTGCTGCCTTGGACCTTGCCCCATACTCATCCTAAGTCCAGAACATTGGTCCCGTAAGTCGCTGTTGAGTGCCTGAATGCAATACATGTTTTTCCTCCAGAGATTAACATTACCACGAAGTGCTTCAATTACGATTTAAAGTATCAAAATCACCCGATGCTGAAAAACACACCTCTGCACCCAGACGCCCTAGTGCCTCCTGATGTGGCCTGTTGGTGCTGCCTTGGACCTTGCCCCATACTCACAATAAGACCCGGGGGAGGGTCCTGTAAGTCATTGTTAAGTGACCGTATGCAGCGTATGTTTCCTTCGTAGGTTAACAATCCTGCAAAGTGCTTCAATTACAATTTAAAGTGTCAAAAACCTGCTTTCTTCAAACCTGCTACTTTAAAAAGTACTTACCTGATTTTGATGATCTTAGTGCCTAAAGTTATATAAAGGTAAGTGTTAGTTTTATAAATTTGTGTGGTTCTCCTTATTGATTCATGTATATCAATTATTGGCTGTGTGTGTGCAGCGGATGCCTAACACTCCTCTCTGATAAGCCTACGGCTGCTCGAACACACTACCCCTAGAAGAGCACCTTGGGATTGCTAGAGCAAGCCCCTTTACACTAGTAAGGGAATACCTAGACTCTTTGCAAAGTATACCTCTTTTTGGTAGACCATACAAAGAGCCAGCTCACTCATCTCTCACCAAATCGCTCAATGTCACAATGTTACAACAATAAAAAAGATTAATGCATTTCAATTCAAGTAATCGGCAGTTCTCAGCCAATCACAATGCAATGCGTACAAGTATTAATGTCCAATCTCAGCACTGTACCTTATGTGCAAGCCTTTCACAGCGTAGCACTTGACACAATCGCCAATACCAGCGTTCCACTCATTCTTACCATCCAATACCAGCACAACACCTGATGACGTCAGTTTGGCACCTCGCAGCGGCTGTCCCTCCTTTACAATTTCCTTTGGACATTGAAACTTTTACAAAGACACCAAAGCAAGAACAAATAACTCTTGTCTTCTCAAATTAAGAAATTCAAAGTTATCACTCACTCAAAGGGACTAGACAGGAAATAACACTTTTCAGCGCTATCATACACACAAGTGAAGTCTCGACTGGTGGCAAATTACCTTGGCTAGTGTGACTTCTCCTTTGCGCAACAGGATCATCTAACAGCAACTACGATTAGTACACTCACAACAAGAAATTACAGTTCCCTATGTCAATTGTGCGGCCGGTGGTAACTCACAGACCGGCACTACAAACCTTAGCAGACAGGTTTAACAATGATATACCTTATCTATCTGGGGATATTAGATTAGGGCGAGTCCGATAACAACTTCAGCTACTCAACACCAAGCGCATATACATTTACTTGAGCAAGCAATTTACATGAAGAAATACATTAGATCTTCATCCATCTTTGCAGCCTACTTAGATGACTAGTAGACATTACACCGGAAAACATACAATTTGAACGCAAACACCATAAGCTTGACATACACAATCTACAATGCGGACCCTATTTATACTCACTCCTCATGTACTGCAACCGCCTTAAGAACTGTTGAAACACCACCGACACTCCAAATTGGGCCATGGATTTTAGGGACATAGACTGGACTTGAGCAAGTTCTAGATCTTTTCTAGAATACTCTGTTTCCCTACATCTCATTGACAAACCATCCTTGTTTGCTACCAACTGCTGGGGCAGATTTTCCTGTACCTGATAATTCTCATATAGTCATTATACAGGATCCTAGACTGGTCATATGGACTTTTGGTTGTCGACTGAAAGAGTATGAAAGGAGCTAACATCGGCAATATATTTCAATTACAGTGAAACCAATTTGATTCCATAATAACTACAGAGAGGATGGTGTCTAAACCGTAAGGGTTTATTAGCAAATTTGGGTCAGGTTACAAACAACCATCAATTAGTAAAGTCAATGAACCCAAAACAGTACATATCCATATAATTATGCAGTCTAAATTTGTATATTATAAAGAGGATGCACAATATATCAAGATACAAAGTGCAGAATATAAGGTAGATTGGTTCCATGAAGGAACACCCCTAATCAAATTAAAGCTTCAAAAGTAGCAAGCCGAATTTCAAAGATGGAGTCAGCATCAGAGAAACCAAATTAAGTTTTTTTGCAAGTGAAACAGGCATTAAAGCTTGATGCTCAATACGCTGGTCATGGCAGAGTTGAATCTCAGGACAGGATCTGCTAACTATTCCAAGAAAGCAGCACATACTTAATACACAGTAGAAAATTCTGGAAGCTCCAACCCACCGACTCCCACTGAACAGTCCAATCAGAAGATAAAGTTCACTGAGAGCAGGTAGCCTCCCCAGGGTCCCAGCAGCGAACACAACATGTACGGCTGTACTGCCTTGAACTTGTAATGATCAGTCTTACCTGGTATAGGAGACTCAATCCCATCCCTACTTGCTACATGTCCGTGGCCAAAATTTGATTAGGCTAGCTAAATCTCACAGTTCTCTACAATAAACAATGACTATATTCTTACTAAAGAGCACTCCTTGATAAGGCACCTCCAGAGGAAAGAAAACATGAAACTTGCAATACATCTATTAAAGAAACAGCTCGAGTGACTGAAGTCTAGGCCCAAATCATGTCATCCACGAGAATAAAGAACACAGCATGAGGGAATTCAATGATTACAATATGATTATATGTGTTGCTCTTACCACATGTAAATGCAGCCAACTAACATTAATTGATTAATACAATGCACATAGATTAACATTGTTGTAGAGAACTTGTAAATATGATGCTCTAGTTCATGAAACGTTAATTTGCACTCCACCAGCTCTGCCACACTTTTGCCATAAATAAGGAATGTGGGTGCTCTAGCCGCTCATTAAACACTGTGGAAAGCTGCAGTACAACATTAGCGAGCCAACTGACAGGCTGCTGTTGCTGTTAAAAGTGCATATTTTACTCAGAATATTAGACTTTATTCTCAGATTGCTGAGGAAGATAGAATGAACTTATAGAAAAGCTCCTGGAGCACCTTTCTTAACCTCTATGAGAAAATCATGAGAGCAAACGGTTTTCTTTCAAGCATGGTTAACCAAATCCCAGCTGAGGGTCAGCATTTGCCACAGGTAGAACCACCTGACAACGCACCAGAATTCCTAAAAGGAGTATGTCACTGTTATAGTTAGAAATGGGGGTCTCTAGTTGGCAGAGGTAGGTAACTTTGAACAAATAGGGACCCTTGCTTCTAGTCAGGGTAAGGGGATACACACTCTAGATAACCCCTGCTCACCCCTTGGTAGCTTGGCACGAGCAGACAGGCTTATCCCAAAGGCAATGTGTAAAGTATTTGTACCAACACTCACAGTAACACAGTGAAAACACCACAAATGGACACCACACCGGTTTAGAAAAATAAAGTATCTTTATCTAAACTAAACAAGACCAAAACTACAAAAATCCAACATACACAGTTAAAAATATGACTTTCAAAAGGTTTCAAGAACTTGTACCGTAGAAAACGATGGATGCGTGACTTTTCACCGAAGAACATGTAGATGCTTCAAAGTTCCAAAAGCCAAACGGCATCAGAGTCAGAAAACAAAGAGATGCGACACTCCTGAGACCTTGGGGAGGCGATGCGACAGTTCTGCGACACCGCAGAGGACGAGTTGCGTCGCATCCGGTCTGTATGGGGAGTGATGCGTTGATTCTTCGTGATGGTTCTGGTTCGCAGGTGATGCGTCGGGAAAGCGTCCCGCACAGGTACGATGCGTGGAAATCCGGGATGCGTCGGCGATCGATGCGGCGGCGGCCAGCAGCGCTGCATTGGTCCTCTTCAGCTGCGATCCCTCAATGCGTCGATTCTTGCAGCGGCAAAAGGCGCTGCGACGGTTTTCGCAGCGGCACAGCAATGCATGGAAATTCTTCTCGCGCCGTGGAGATGCGTCGAGAAAACAACCGCAAGACGAGCGATGCATTGATTTTAGCAGTTCTTCACGTTTCTTCTTTCTTCCAGCTCCCAAACAGCAGCAACAACCTCCAGAGGCCCAAAACTTTCACAGGCACCTTTTGGCAGGCTAGAACTCACAGCAGCAAAGTTCAGGGGAGCTGGGGGTGAAGTCTTTGTGTCCCTGAGACTACAGAACAGGAGGCCAGCACACTTCAGGCCCTTGGAGATCTCCTTCAAGTAGGGGACACAGCACACAGCAAAGTCCTTCTCCTTTCCTTGGCAGAAACCGCAACTGCAGGCCAACCCCAGACACACAGCAAGGGCGGTACTTCTCCTCAGTCTCTCCAGCTCTTCTCCTTGACAAAGGTTCCTCTTGAATTCCAGGAATGATGTAAAGTTCAGGGGTTTTAGGTCTAATACTTATACCCCAAAATGTCTTTGTTCTCTTTGTGCAAGAGGCTCTGAGCCCAGTTCAAACCAGTTCTGGGGGGCACTCTGCAAGTGCACAACAACATCCATTGTCAGTGTGAGCCTTGGCACCAGGCACAACTCAGGGGGGCGGAGCCAGCATTGTGGAAGGCAGGCGCAGCCCTATTCAGGTACAGGTGCTACTCCTCCCACCATTCCAAATGCAAATCAGGCCTATTCAGCCTAGTGCTGACTCATCCAGACTCCTGGAGCCACTGCACCTCCCCAGCCCCTGTCACTCCAAAGCCAGACAGTCAATCCACAAACAGGCAGAGAAGCACAGGATGGTTGAACAAGAAAATAGACACTTTCTAAAAGTGCTATTTTCAAACACACAATTTAAAAACCATCTTTACTAAAAGATGTGTTAATAAATCCTGAGTTCAGGGATACCAAACTCCATTTTTATCTTATCCCTATGGGAAGATATGCTTGTAAAATGTTACAAAGCATTCCCCATTCTGTCCTATGGGGTAAGATAGCCTTTCAATAGTGAAAAACGAAATTGGCAGTATTTCACTATCCGGACATGTTACACACACCAGTACATGTCCTGCCTTTCACATACACTGCACCCTGACCAGGGGGGTACCTTAGGCCTACCATAGGGGTGCCCTATATGTAAGAAAATGGAAGGTTAGGGCCTGGCAAGTGGGTGCACTTGTGAAATTAATCAAGCGCAATAGCCTGAAAGAAACCGTGCGCACTGCTAGTCTATATTCTACTGACTTTGCAAATTTTATACACAACTAATTTCAAATTTTCATCAATAACATGACAAAAACAACAATATTCGGGTGGTATTTCAATCAAATTTCATTTGAAACATGAAACATTGAAATTTGTAATCAACTCATTCAATCAATGAACACAAAGTTGTATCATAATCACTGACACTCAAGTCACAATTGTACAACAAAAACAACATTGCCATAATTTGAATTGACGTTGCGTTTGATGACACCGTGCCCAATGCATTTCGGGACCTTAAAGCCCTTCTTCAGGGGCCACTGAAATGTGAACATAAACATATTTCAATTTTTATGGTTGTTGGAACAGAGATTGAAATTAAAATAAAGCCATTTCATCCAGCAACACCCATTGTGGTAAAAAGAATGAGAGGTGAACTTGTCACGTCCGAGGAACCACCACGAGAGGGTGCGGTCAAAAAATAACTGAAGATTGTGAGAAGTTGGCCTGGCATATGCTGTCCACTAGTTATAGTGGGCACCTTGCACCAGTCCAAACGACCCTTATTGATGATCGGTTTAAAGACAACCTTTATTGAAAGCTATCCTAGTGGTAGCTATGGAGAGCAGCCTTCAGGCTAAGTCTTGAAGGAGTGTAAAGCAGCTTGGTTTACCAGATTATAACCTCTTGAATAACTAAATGAAAAGAGAACCACACAAGATATATATAAAATATATGTATTTATTTCTAAACACTAACTACTAATCCCTTTATGAGATTAGAGTTCAAGATACACAGTATTAAAACGACAGTAAATAGCACAATTCACAGTGGGCTCCAGGGGGAGACCAAACCATATACTAAGAAAGTGGTATAAGAACCACGACTTGACTAGACACGGTGCCTAGAGCACGTAGAATCGCTGGGACCCCAAGGAACCACCCGAAGTAGTGACACAGGGGACCCACGGGGGACGTGTGCAGTGTGAGAACACAGCCGCGAGCGCCGTAGGATTCAATGCGGAAAGTCGCGGTTGGAATTTTAAAGTTAAAGGACACTTAGGAGAGGACTTTGAGCAAACCCCTTTAGACTTAAGGGTTCCTAGGGCCAACACCCACGGGAGCACCGGAGTACTCGAGTTACCTCACCCAGGGAAGCCGGGTGCATAGGTGCCAAAAGGTGTCGGGAATCGTCGTCGTTTTCAATGGCGATCTGCTGCAAAGTGCTGCTGCCGTGAAGGAGAAAAGTGTCCGGTGTGATCCAAGCCTGGATCAAAGATGTGAAGAACCTGAAAGCAGAGGGGACAGAGTCTGGGTCACTAGCCAGTGACCAGGAGCGGAGCAATCAAATGCCCACCGATGTCGGGTGCTTCAGGTGCGAAGAGGTGAAGCTTGACTCTGCAGCCACAGTGTCCCGGGGACGTCGACGACGACCAGGAGCCGGATTCGAGCTGTCCCACAAAGGATGTTGAGTGCTGGGGTGTCGGTTATCGGATTGACCACAACAAGCCTTGGCAACAGCAACCCACGCAGGAAGAGAAAAGATGCTTCTGTGCGGACCAGCAAGGTCCTGGGGACTCCCCAAGTGATGGAGAGTCAGGGCACGTCTGGAGCAACCAGGGAAGCCCAATAAAAGTTAGAGTTGCCTTCTTGGGGACCCACAGGTCAATGGACCAGGGATCGCTTAGGGACCTCGAGAGGAATCACAAAATTGCAGCCCACGGAACACTCGTTGAGTGTAGGCCTGCAATCTTCAGTGCAATTACTGCTCGGGGTCAGGCTACAAGTAACCCAAAGCTCAGCTTCAGGGGTCGCCGGAAAGCTGATGCTTCTGCAAATGGTTGCGGTGTCCAGGGGTTCGGGTTGCACGGTCTCCATGAGGGATACTGGCCTCAGACTTGCTGTGGGCACAGATCGACCTCAGAGACCTCAGAAAACCCACCTCCTGTGTGGCAATATTCTTCGGAGTCTGTCGGAGCTCGGAGATGCCAACCGGTCAGTTGCGTTAAAGGTGCCTGCCTTGCAGGGGAGTAACTCCTTTACTCCAAGGGAGATTCTTCAGTCATCCAGCGTAGTGTAGATCGTCGAAGTACTTGGTTTCTGGGATCAGAGTTTAGTCCAGGTGTAATCTAAAGTCCTGTAGTCAGGGTTTCCTACTTTATACCCAAGGAAGGGGTGGGACAAACTCTGGGGACCCACCTATGGGAGGGTCAGGAAAGAGGGGTGGCTACACCCATTTCCTTTGCCCAGTTTCGCGCCAGAGCAGGGGCTGTGTGCCCCTGCAACCGGTTTGAGCTGGACTATGCACAGGGACACCAAATGTGCCCCCAGTGCAGACTTCAAAGCACTCTGAGAGGTCACCCACCCAGCCCCAATACACTAAAGCCTGTCTGGGAGGTGGTCACACCTCCCTGTGACAGGAAACCTATTGTCCAGGCCACCCCTGCCGGAGTTACGTCCAGCAGCAGGAGGGCAGACTCGTGTCTGTGGCTGCAGCATCCATTTTGTGATGCCAGGGCTCTGTTAGCTGGTACCGGGTATACCGGTGCTGTCATGTCTCTCCCTCTAGAAGGGTGGGATCATACTCCCACACCAGTTACTGGTGTGGGGGTATGATTCCAAGGTGTTTGACACCAAACACCAGAGTTTTCCATGCAGCCACTCCAAAATTAGCATTTACTGTTTGGTTATAATGCACTTAAGAGTATATGGTCTGGCTGCATCACAAACAACCCCAGAATGAAGATTCCAAAAGCTGCAGAGGGGCTCTGCTCATGCAGGGCACCCTCTCACATGAAACCCAGCACCCTGCCTTCAGGATTGTTAAGGCCTGCCATAGGGGTGACTGATAGGTTTACATGTGCAGTGATATGGAGAGATATAGGGAACCTATATCTCAGTAAGGGGTGGATACACCACCTTACACAGGCTGCTGTAGCAGACCTGTTGTGTCATTTTAAAAGGCTTCCCAGGGGTGGCATAATACATGCTGCAGCCCCTGGTAGGCCTCTGGGGTACCTATGCCCTGGGTACATCGTATACCATATACTAGGGACTCACAAGGGTACCATAGCACAATGTTTCTCGGGTCTATCATGGAATGAGGTGAAAATGTGTCTCTCAGTAAAGCCCCAGGACGAATGCCCTCACCCACCATAGGTGGCATGCTTCATCATATGGGCTTCTCCTCCCAGTGGGAAAACCTAGTCCCACTGAGGGCTACAACTCCCTCACTGTGAGGTAGGAGCTCTGGGATGTTTTCTTGAATGTCCTAAGATGTTAAGGATGCTAAAATCCCATATGTGAGTGCTAGGCGTTGTGAGGGTGCAGCGCTGGATGTGATTGGAAAGATAAATGTGATTCTAAAACTACCTAGTAGGGACAAAAAACTTTTTATTGGCTTGTCCAAACTGGCAGAATTAAAAAGCAGTGCAAAGCAGTGTGAATTAGACTGCTAAGATGGTAAGGTCGGTCGACATGTTTCAGCCTATCAGGTCTTTAGAAGTGTCCAGGCTTTCATCAGGACCATAAGAAATAAACAATGCTGCTGCATATGTGAAGAAAATATAGAAAACTAATAAATATAGTGATACCAAACCAGTAATCCAATGTTAAGCTCGGTATTACTGGAACTTATCTGTAAATGTGAGACACAAAAAACAAAGTGCAACAAGTCAAACAACATTGCAATACGATTCTCTTATTGTCAACGTTTGGTGGACATGGATTGAAAGCATGTCCATAGAGTACTATTATGGTACCCATTGTAATTCTACTCACCCAAATCGGTGGATAAGTAGACCCACCTCTACCTGGTAACAACTCAGGGAAGGGGGCCCCGCTCTGTAAGAAACAAGGTAATGTATCACTCATTCCTCGTATGTGGTGTGAACACATGTCTATAAAGAAAACAGTGAGTGTTGGTGGCGAACCTCTAGTAGAGATAATGTAACAGGAGGACTCTCCTATTTGACTCGTATTATAAACAATGTAACAGAAGGACTCTACAAAGTATGCCTTGCCATGTTCGTTGGTGGCCAGGACTGATAGCAGGGGCGGTGCGTCCATTGGGGCGCTGGGGCGTTGCCCCACCTGGCCACATGGCCCCAAGTCGCACCGCACGCAAGCAAAATAGCAAACTTTAAAGTACTCGCGAGTCGCGAGTCGCGACGCTCAAGCAGGCATTCAATCGGCGCTGAAGGGGGGGGGGGCGGGGCTGGCTGCGGCAGCAAGGAGGGTGACTGACAGCAGCGCGCAGCTGCAATTGTGCGCATGCTCGATTTTGGGCTGGTCATTTTTATGACCAGCCCGAACATGCGCTGCGCACTACAGCCACCTCCTAAGCAGGACCAGGAGAGCGAGGGAGGAGTCGGGACCCGAGAGGCCGAGGGTTGCTTCATGCAGCAACCCCCGGTCTCTAATGGGCGTGGCGTCTCCGTGCCCTAGCCAATCCTGGCGCTGCTAATGCAGAGCCAGGATTGGGTGCCTGAGACGCCAGGGCTGTTGTTCAGAAGGCGCGGGACAGAGCAGAACAGAAGGCGCCAAGCAGCCCCCAACGCAGGACCCCGGCCCAGGAACAGAGGCGGCGCAGACCAGGTAAGTTGTGTTTTTTTTTTTTTTTAATTGTAAACTCCCCCGCTCTCTTCTCTCCTCTTCCAGAACCAAATCTATCTCCGTGGGTCGCAACCAAGTGCAAAGAATACTCCTGCCGGGCCCTTGAACATTTCGACGGCACGGGACTCTTGCCTACGACAGTGCATACATTGAACTGAGTTACCGCCTAGGTGTCCTGTCGAATTCAGGTTGTGGGTGAAGGCAGTGGGAATTTCTTGCAGACGCTCCGAGCACATCATAAAAGTGTGCAGACTACAGGCATATCCAGCGGCGCTCTCATTTGTACCAACCGCATTTGTGTTTCTATGTTAAAGGTGTGAAGTGGTGCTCCACTGTGGAAATATTGACAGCACCAAAAGAAAAGAAAATGCATCCTTACAGGTGAGGGGGAGGGTTACATGTGTGGGAGGGATGGGGAAGTGGGGGCGATAAAAGGACTTACGTGCAGGAGAGAATGAAAATGGTTCAGAAGAGGAAAGAGGATTTCAGAGAGATGGAGGGGAGAAAAAGTATGATAGAGTGCTGTCTGTGAGGGCGGTTTAGAAGCTGTGGCTTCGAGGATGGTGTGGAAGAGTGAGGGGGGGGGTAGCAGTGGTGTAAAAACTGTGGCCACGTAGTCGATATACTACTAGCAGTGGCACTGCATTTGTTGCGAGAGTTTTAACCGGGTGTGGGAATGCTTGTTCTTGTGATGGTGTGAGAGCGCAGGCTTTCGGAAGGGGTGAGAATGCTGGCTCTTGTGATGGTGTGAGAGCACAGGCTTTGGGATGGTGTGAGAGCGCAGGCTTTGGGACGGGGTGAGAATGCCGGCTCTTGTGATGGTGTGAGAGCGCAGGCTTTGGGACGGTCTGGAAATGCTGGCTTTTGTGATGGTGTGAGAGCGCAGGCTTTGGGACGGTCCGTCTGGGATCGCTGGCTCTTGTGATGGTGTGAGAGCGCAGGCTTTGGGACGGGGTGAGAATGCTGGCTCTTGTGATGGTGTGAGAGCGCAGGCTTTGGGATGGTGTGAGAGCGCAGGCTTTGGGACGGGGTGAGAATGCTGGCTCTTGTGATGGTGTGAGAGCGCAGGCTTTGGGATGGTGTGAGAGCGCAGGCTTTGGGACGGGGTGAGAATGCCGGCTCTTGTGATGGTGTGAGAGCGCAGGCTTTGGGACGGTCTGGAAATGCTGGCTTTTGTGATGGTGTGAGAGCGCAGGCTTTGGGACGGTCTGGGATCGCTGGCTCTTGTGATGGTGTGAGAGCGCAGGCTTTGGGACGGTCTGGGATCGCTGGCTCTTGTGGTGGTGTAGGAGCTCTGGCTGCATAAATGCTTTAAGAGTTTTGGCTTTGAGGATGGTGCAAGAGCGTTTGCTTAAGGGCTGGTGCACATGCTCTGCCTTGGAGATGAGATAAATCATAAGAGTGCTAATTTTGTGGGGTGGGGTGGCAAGCCAGCCAGTGAATATGAAATAAAAGCCTTGACATTGATTGTTGTGAAAAGCACCGTGGATGGTATAACAGAAGTGCAGTATCTACGGAATGGTGTAGGGGGCTGACTCAGAGTGTGGCGTGAGAGGGCTGGATCTCATGCTGTAAGAGTGCACGTTCTTGGAATGTGTCAAAGCCTGGGGGTGGCGAAAGACCCACGGTTGCAACACGTCCGATGCTGTGGATGAAATAAATACTCTTAGGTTGTTAGGCGTTAGGTTCTCAGGACGGTGTGAGAGTGATGGCGTATGAATGGTGATGTAGGATCGCTAAATCGGAGGATACTGCGCGAGTAGTGGCCCTGTGGGATGATGCAAGAGCACCTGTGCCTCTGTGGGATGGTGTACGATCACGGACTCTCTAGTATGATGTAGGAGATCTGGCTCCGCGAGCGCAAGAGAGGGCTCTGCGGCCGGGGGCCTGCGGCGATGAACCTTCGGTTCTGCCAAGCATGGGGTTTTAAAGGGGAGCACCTATCAGGTTGTAATAAAACGGCCTTTTCTCACCTCTCGCCCGGTGATGAATGGCAGCGTAATTACGCGATGTGGCATAATTATGGAAATTTCCCGCAACAAGTGTAACACAAAATTCCCCTATAATTTTAATGTTGTCTGGTCCTACTTACCATATTCACTGCTGACCGGTGTGTACCTACAGTGTCTGGTGAAAACACACCCAATGTGGCTATGGCATACTTTCCAAGTGTGACCAATTAGTACACAGCCAGTGTGATGGGCAACATGCCCGTGGCGCTGGTGGGGTGGGGGGTGACATACTCAGTGTGCCTGTTGGATATGTAAGGATGATACACACTCAGTATGACCGGAAAACATACCCTGTGCGCCCGAGACCCGTAGACACACCCGATGCCGGTGACCGCTGTTAGTTAAGAGATGGACACAGAGGGATACAGACCCGGAGGACCCAGAGCTGCGCATACTCACCTCGAGTGACTGGTCGGCTCCGGTAACGGGATGAAAAGGCCTCCCCTTTAAGCCCCTGGCCCACATCTACAGCTTAAATTAAATACCAGGGCTGGCTCAATAGGTGGCTGCTAGAATGACCCCAGCGCAGACCCCGACCCTGCGCATTGATATGCTAAGCGCAGCCGGCCCTGTGCCGAGCATCCCCGAAGGGAAGAAAGAGCCCTCGTCCTGCAGTGCACACATTTTTACTGGCCCCGTTCAGCACAAATTGTAGCCACACAGAATAAAACAACGTTGAAACTGGGGCGCCATCACCCCCATCCCCACCAGCCCCGAGTCTCCCTTCCCCCTCCTCAGAGGACCGAACAGGAGGTGTTAGAATGGGTGGACGGGAGGGGGTGGTTAGTTAAATCGCTTCTTTGTCTTCAATTGTTTTCATTTACTACAGTTGCTATTTCAGGCCACAGAGTGGAAACACTTTTAGAATCTTTCATTTAACGCACCAGAGCATTCTGGGAGTTGTAGTCTTTTTTTGTTGCTTCCATTTGATCATTTACACTCAAATATATGAAAACGTTCTGTTGTGTTGTTCGCCCAGAAGAAACCTTATGTTTACCAAGCACACATTTAACATGGGCACAATAGATCTACTGCAGTTTGGGGTTTTCAGTCACAGACAATGTTTGCATATTTAGTAACTGTTCGCTGGTGCTGGGGGCCTACAGGGCTTGCAGGTCCGGATTGGGACTACCAAGTGGATAAATAAACCAATAGGTAGTAAGTGGCCAGTTCTGTTAAGGTTTGTTTTTAGTGCTCTGGGTTACTGGAACAACGTGATAATTTTTTCATCATCCTGTATCACGGGCACCTGGCATTTAGTGGCGGGGGTCAAATTATGCTCAGAGTTAACTAAATTAGGTGGCAAGAAAAGGCAAATTATCTGGCGTAATGCAGCGCATCTTGTGACAGTATTCTTGCATTATTTTGTCTTTTTGCTACATGCTAACACTATATGGGTAAAGGTTCCGAAATATTAGTAACAGTTTAACACTCACATGCAGCAATAAGCAATTGAAATGTGATCAGTCAAACTTCTCAGGTAGGGCCTTCCTCTGGTGGCAACTCGCGCCCCCACATTTTTGGTAACTTTTGATCTGTTTGAGCTAGAACAATTATTTATTTTGGTAAATCTGTATATTATGCAGCAGATGATGGATTATGTGGCAAATGAGGCAAATCTATAATTATGTTGAAAGCGCTGCATTCAAGGCTATAGAATCACATAATTCCGTGGCTCTGCATGCATTTTAGAACTGGCTAATCATAACCAGATTTTTTGACTCTGTTGGGATTATGGGGAATTTTGTGTATTGGGTTAGGAATACCGAGGTAACTTCAAATGGCCACAGCCCAAGGTATTTTGGTGACCTTTGGAAAAATGTGGCCTCCAGGGTTAAGGGAAACTTCAGTTTCTCTAGGGTGACAAATACGTTCAGAAACCTGATCTGGTACTTGACTACCTGCTGCTGGACCCTGGTTCCAAGTTGGGTAGTTCCAAGTTGGTTTGGGTTGAGTGTTTGAATGCCATCAAACCCAGCCCCAGCACATGAGACTAGGGCCACAGACTCGAGGTCAATGCCAAGAAGGCAGAATTGTGAACTTTTGTTATGATTGTGATGGACCCAGAGATTAACTAGGTCTTTTCTTGCTGCAGGGAAGTGAGTTCACCAGGTAGATTCATGGTTGCATGTGCTCACAGGTACACTATCATGGCACAAGTCAGATTTGGAAGCGGGTGTACAGAGTTCCCCAACTGTTTTTAGAAAGAGTACTCAGTAGTCCTTAGCCCAGTGCTCAGAGGTGTCACCTTGTACCCCAGCATTGCTGCTGCTTGCCTTTGCAAACACTTTGATGCATGTAACCTGGCCTCAAGGTCTTTGTAAGCCTCCATCCTGATTGCAGCTTCAAGTTCATTTGTGGCAATGGCCAAGGAGAGATCATCTTCGAATGTATTCTCTGAAAACTTGACAAAATTAACTGCTCTATTGCTTTACAAACTTTAATGTGCTTTGGAGCTGGATAAAGGATGCCAGCAGTAAACAAACACTCATCAACAGCAATTTTAATGTTTAAAAGATACACCTAGCACATTTAGTTTACCCACTTAAAGTAGTTCAAACATGTACTCTCCAAGGTCCACTTGTCTGTTTAAACATATTGTTGCTTTCAGCGATTTCTGAGCTTAGTTACAATCGGATATGTGTAAAAACATACGCTCTTGATGTATACAAAATAAAACCAAAAAATTTTGTTTTCACTTTTGTTATTGATACGTCGTCGTTTTTGTAAATAGGCCCTTGATCTTTTAAGAGACAATTATTATACCTACTTGTATCACTTCATGTAATGTCACTTTCTGCGACGTTATTGCGATTTCCATATGATAATCAGCCCCTCACTACTTTCCTTAGGACTTGTGTCCTGCACATTGTCCTTGTCTTCCTGGTCCGCTGGATCTGCTCCTCAGCCTCAGACTCTAAGAGGTTTCACGGGACCAGGGCAGGCATTCGCATTAACGCTGCCCTCAGCCCTCCAAGCCAAAGCTCCGCAGTAAATTGTCGTCAGGACACCCGAAACTGGGCCTGTGGGGACACAGCTCTTCATCGCTGCCTCACCGGCGGGTTAGGTTCGTTGCCCTTTTCCAACCCCTCTCCTGCACCCGGGGAGAAGGCGGCCCAGAATCGGAGCCACGAAACTAAGACCGCTGCTGTGAGCGCCAGGACTGTAGCAACGATTCTACACAACAGCTGACTGACATTTACCCTTTCCAGCCACAAAAGCTCTTAGCCACGGCCACAAATCCTAGACCGAATCCTTCCAATGGTCCCTAGGCTCACATGCCCCAAGCACAGCCACTGTCAGAATAACTTTAAAGATGAAATGGCATGGAAATAAATCAGGCACTCACTTATCCAGCGATAGCAGTGTCCCCTCGCCTCCGCCTTTCCCAAACAGTGGGCACCACATTTAACCGGAGAAATTGGTATGGTTTTAACTTCCCAGAAAGAACAGGGCTGCGTGAGGAACCATCCCACCCCCAACTTGGAGACTAGAAGAGGTGCATAGTAATGACATCATACAGGGAAAGCACATTCTCACTGCACACAGGGAATCAGCCAGTGAGGAAGTGGGGAGTAAGTAGAACCCTTAAGTCCTCTGTGTTTTTCACCTACTAGCCACTCAAACCAGTGATGACTTCTAAAGCAAACAATGCAGTTGCTTTTTTATCTATCAAAACATAGAGAAAACTTTCGCCTGGAAAATATAAGGGGAGTTGGAATATGCAGAAGGGTTCAGGTTTGTGCAGTAGACTGTGATGAGTTTTCAACTTCCAGAGAAAATATAGAGAGGACATGAGATGAGAGAACTCTCTTAAGGGCATACTTTTTGAGGAGGCCCTCTGCTTTTGATTGCAGTGGCTCAGTTTATTTGGTGATTCACAATTCCAATCATGGGTAAAACATGGCTTGTTGAACATAGATGAGATGTACTTGCAAATTGTTTGATTGCACATTGCATTTCAGGTTTTCAATTTGACCAATCCTTTGACTTCTTACCAACGAAATATGAGTGTCTTCCTGGTCGAGGACCACACTGCTTTTTCTCTTATCTGTCTTGTATCAAGACCCTGCTGGACTATGGGGTGAAAGAAAGCTTGAATAAGCAGCTACCTATGTTATATGACATCTCTTTATTAATGTAATAACTGCACTTTCACAATTGCTTTATTAACCTTCCTGCATTCTCAAATTTGCTTGAAAATGCACCATTTGGCCACTCTTTTTCAAAATTTTCTCGGGGGGAGAATCCCCCCGAACCCTCCTTGGGTTGTTCGGGCTCGCTCGCTACGCTCGCTCGCTGCGGTGCAGTATGCCAATATTTTTACGCCCCACCACTTACAAATGTCACCAGCCACCACTGACTGATAGAGCTATCAAATAGTGTTTGTACTATCATGCCGCTGTATTTGGACAAAGTATCATTATGGTCGTCAAACCCGCCTAACTGTACCTTGCTGAAAGGCTGGGAAAACTGACCGAGTACATTGCCGTTAAGCGCGATGCATTTAAGTACAGGCGTGTGGCGCACAGTGATTCAACTGAAGGTGCCTTGATATTACTTGCCGCCTAACTCTATTATGTATGATGCTTATGCTCGCTTATGCTCTGCATCTAAGTACAGGCGTGTGGCGCACAGTGATTCAACTGAAGGTGCCTTGATATTACTTGCCGCCTAACTCTATTATGTATGATGCTTATGCTCGAAAAAATGTGTTAATCTTGGATGCGTGTTGGGATAAAACACAATAAGGTGTACGAGCCTCTATTTGAATGTATTGCGTTTTACATTATTATCCTCAATCTATATTCTTAATCTGCTAGCGAGGTACTCTCAGGCATATATGGGGCAGTTTACACCTTATTGTGTTTTATCCCAACACGCATCCAAGATTAACACATTTTTGCGAGCATAAGCATCATACATAATAGAGTTAGGCGGCAAGTATCAAGGCACCTTCAGTTGAATCACTGTGCGCCACACGCCTGTACTTAAATGCATCGCGCTTAACGGCAATGTACTCGGTCAGTTTTCCCAGCCTTTCAGCAAGGTACAGTTAGGCGGGTTTGACGACCATAATGATACTTTGTCCAAATACAGCGGCTGATAGTACAAACACTATTTGATAGCTCTATCAGTCCTGGCCACCAACGAACATGGCAAGGCATACTTTGTAGAGTCCTTCTGTTACATTGTTTATAATATGAGTCAAATAGGAGAGTCCTCCTGTTACATTATCTCTACTAGAGGTTCGGCACCAACACTCACTGTTTTCTTTATAGACATGTGTTCACACCCCATACGAGGAATGAGTGACACATGACATTGTTTCTTACAGAGCGGGGCCCCCTTCCCTGAGTTGTTACCAGGTAGAGGTGGGTCTACTTATCCACCGATTTGGGTGAGTAGAATTACAATGGGTACCATAATAGTGCTCTATGGACATGCTTTCAATCCATGTCCACCAAACGTTGACAATAAGAGAATCGTATTGCAATGTTGTTTGACTTGTTGCACTTTGTTTTTTGTGTCTCACATTTACAGATAAGTTCCAGTAGTACCGAGCTTAACATTGGATTACTGGTTTGGTATCACTATATTTATTAGTTTTTCTATATTTTCTTCACATATGCAGCAGCATTGTTTATTTCTTATGGTCCTGATGAAAGCCTGGACACTTCTAAAGACCAGATAGGCTGAAACATGTCAACCGACCTAACCATCTTAGCAGTCTAATTCACACTGCTTTGCACTGCTTTTTAATCCTGCCAGTTTGGACAAGCCAATAAAAAGTTTTTGTCCCTACTAGGTAGTTTTAGAATCACATTTATCTTTCCAATCACATCCAGCGCTGCACCCTCACAACGCCTAGCACTCACATATGGGATTTTAGCATCCTTAACATCTTAGGACATTCAAGAAAACATCCCAGAGCTCCTACCTCACAGTGAGGGAGTTGTAGCCCTCAGTGGGACTAGGAGAAGCCCATATGATGAAGCATGCCACCTATGGTGGGTGAGGGCATTCGTCCTGAAAGGGATTGCTCCCCAGAGTGGCTTTACTGAGAGACACATTTTCACCTCATTCCATGATAGACCCGAGAAACATTGTGCTATGATTATTGTATATGGGGAATCACTTCTCGCAGGTCTCTAAACTTTTCCCTTGGACCCTCTCCTCACTCTTTCTGTGCTTCGACTCACAAGGGTACCCCAGAATCCAATCTGGAGTGTACCTAAGGTACATACAATCAATTTAGAGTAGAAAGCAGATAGACTGGGGTCCTGATTAGCAGGGCCACAGTCTGGCTAAGTCAAAAAACAGTGAAACATCAGCAAAAAGTGGGGGTAACTATAAGAAGCAGATTCTACTCTCCTACACAACCCCCCCCCAAACGTCAGGACATTAAACTAACCTTGACCAGTTGAGTCTTCATGTTCTAAGTGGAAATATCTGGAGAGTCCATCTGCATTGGCATGGTTACTCCCAGGTCTATGTTCCACTGTATAGTCCATCCCCTGTAGGGAAATGGACCACCTCAAAAGTTTGGGGTTTTCACCCTTCATCTGTTTTAGCCATAAGAGGGGCTTGTGGTCTGTCTGAACAATGAAGTGAGTGCCAAACAAGTATGGCCTCAGCTTCTTCAAGGCCCAAACCACAGCAAAGGCCTCCCTCTCAATGGCTGACCAACGTTTCTCTCTGGGGGTCAACCTTCTGCTAATAAAAGCTACTGGCTGATCCTGACCTTCATCATTCAATTGTGATAACACAGCCCCTACCCCCAACTCAGATGCATCTGTTTGGACAATGAATTGCTTGGAGTAATCAGGACTTTGCAGAATGGGAGCAGTGCACATGGCCTGCTTCAGGTCATCAAATGCCTTTTGACAGCTAACTGTCCACTGAACTTTCTTTGGCATTCTTTTAGAAGTTAAGTCATTCAAAGGGGTCACTATGGATCCATACCCTTTGACAAATCTTCTATAGTACCCAGTCAGGCCCAAGAAAGCTCTGACCTGAGTCTGGGTGGTTGGAGCAACCCAGTCCATGATAGTCTGGATTTTGCTCTGCAATGGTTGAACCTGGCCTCCACCCACAAGGTGGCCCAGGTACACAACCTGACTCTGCCCTATCTGGCACTTGGTGGCCTTGATAGTTAGGCCTGCTTTTTGCAGGGCCTCCAAAACATTTCTCAGGTGGACCAGGTGATCCTCCCAGGTGGAGCTAAAGACAGCAATATCATCTAGATAGGCTGCACTATAGGCTTCCAGACCTGTAAGGACTTTGTTCACCAACCTTTGAAAAGTGGCAGGTGCATTTTTCAAACCAAAGGGCATCACCACAAATTGGTAGTGCCCACTAGGGGTAGAAAATGCTGTTTTGGCTTTTGCATCCTCAGCTAGTCTGATTTGCCAGTAGCCAGCTGTCAGGTCAAATGTGCTGAGAAACTTGGCTGAGGCCAAAGTGTCTATGAGCTCATCTGCCCTTGGTATGGGATGGGCATCAGTCCTAGTGACTGCATTGAGACCCCTGTAGTCTACACAAAACCTCATCTCTCTCTTACCACCCTGGGTGTGAGGTTTAGGCACTAAGACTACTGGACTAGCCCAAGGGCTATCTGAGGGTTCAATCACACCCAAATCCAACATCTTCTGGACTTCAGCCCTGATGCAGTCCCTGACATGGTCAGGTTGCCTGTAAATCTTATTTTTAACAGGCAGACTGTCCCCAGTGTCCACTTCATGAGTGCACCAGGTAGTCTGACTTGGAGTCAGAGAGAACATATGTCTGAACTGATTGAGAACTCTTCTGCAATCAGTTTGCTGCTGGTCAGTGAGGCTGCCTGCCAAGGCTACACCATCTACGGATCCATCATCAGGGTTCTGAGAGAGCAGGTCAGGGAGTGGATCACTCTCTGCCTCCTGTCCCTCATCAGTAGCCATGAGCAAGCCCATGTCTGCCCTGTCAACATATGGTTTCAGTCTGTTGACATGGAGCACCCTATGGGGGCTCCTGGGAGTTCCAAGGTCCACCAGATAGGTAACCTCTCCCTTCTGTTCAACAATGGTATGGGGGCCACTCCACTTATCTTGGAGGGCTGCTGGGGCCACAGGCTCCAACACCCATACTTTCTGTCCTGGCTGATAAACAGTCAACACAGCCTTTTGGTCATGCCAGGCCTTTTGTAATTCCTGGCTAGCCTCAAGGTTTTTAGTTGCCTTCTTCATGTACTCAGCCATCCGGGAGCGGAGACCAAGTACATAGTCCACAATATCCTGTTTAGGGGGTTTGAGAGGTAACTCCCATCCCTCCTTCACTAGACACAATGGACCCCTAACTGGATGTCCAAACAGAAGCTCAAATGGGCTGTAACCAACCCTCTTCTGTGGAACCTCTCTGTAGGCAAAGAGAAGGCAGGGCAAAAGTATGTCCCATCTGCGCCTAAGCTTTTCTGGGAGACCTTTAATCATGCCCTTCAAGGTTTTGTTGAACCTTTCAACTAAACCATTGCATTGTGGGTGATAAGGGGTGGTAAATTTATAATTTACTCCACACTCCTTCCACATAGCAGTCAAGTAACTAGACATGAAGTTTGCATCTCTGTCTGATACTACCTCCTTAGGAAAACCCACCCTGGAAAAGATTCCCAGGAGGGCCCTTGCCACCACAGGAGCTGTGGTGGTCCTGAGGGGACTTGCTTCTGGCTACCTAGTGGCATGGTCCACCACCACCAGGATAAATCTGTGCCCAGATGCTGTTTGGGGGTCTAGGGGACCAACAATGTCAATCTCTACCCTCTCAAAGGGAACCCCCACCACAGGTAGTGGTATCAGGGGGGCCTTTGTGGTGCTACCTGCCTTACCACTGGCTTGACAGGTAATACAGGAGTGACAAAACTCCTTGGTGTCTTCAGACATATGAGGCCAATGAAAGTGAGGGACAATTCTGTCCCAAGTCTTGTTTTGGCCTAGGTGACCTGCCAATGGGATATCATGTGCTAGGGTCAATAGGAAGCTCCTAAACTTCAGAGGTATAACCAACCTCCTGGTGGTTCCAGGCTTGGGGTCTCTACACTCTGAGTAAAGGAGTCCATCATCCCAATAGATCCTATGGGTACCACTAGCACTCCCAGCAGCCTCAGCAGCAGCTTGCTGTCTGAGGGGTTCAAGAGAGGGGCAGCTCAGCTGCTCCTGGCTCAGATCTGCCCTGGAAGGGTCCCCTGTCCCCAAGAACTCAACCTGATCAGGCTCAAGCTCCTCCGGGACAGTTCCTTCTTCACGACTGAGATCACCTCCTTCAAGAGACTGATCTGCTTTCTGAGGCAGGGGGGAAGACACTGCCTTAATCCTACTGCTCCTCCTCTTGGGAGGCACCTGGTCCATTATTCCAGAATCCCGGGCCTGTTCAGCTTTAGACATTTTTGCCTGTGACCTGGTCATAGCAAACACATATGCAGGGATGCCCAACATTTCTGCATGGGTCCTGAGTTCAACTTCAGCCCGAGCTGAACTTTCCAAATCATTTCCAAGCAAGCATTCAACAGGGAGGTCTGCACTTACCACAACCTTCTTAGGGCCAGTTACCCCTCCCCAGGAGAAATTAACAACTGCCAGGGAATGGTCTGTCCTGACATTGCTAGCATTGGTCACTTGGTACATTTCACCAAGTATGATCTGCTCAGGGGCTACAAGATCTTTTGTCACCATTGTGACACTTGCTCCTGTGTCCCTGTTTGCCAAAGCCTCTCTTCCATTAATTAAGGGCTGCTGTCTGTATTTGCCCAGATTACTGGGACTCACATAGGAGGACATATCTATGTCACCATCACAGATCAGAACAGCCTGAGTTGGAACTCTGACTAGGCCAGAGTCCATCTCAGATCCCAGGGTTAACCCTACTACACCCTTATTAGGAACACCACCACTTGGAGCTGAACTAGGGGGAACAGTTGCCTTAGGGGCAATGGTGGCTGGAGTTGAGTCTTTGGTCTTTGTACAATCACTAGTCCAATGGGTTTTCTGCTTACAGATTTTACACCACGGTTTCTTTTGGCATTTTCCTTTGTTAGATTGGGACTCCCCACCAGATGCAGATTTTTGGGGCCCTTGAGAAGACTTCTGGTCTTTCCCCTTCTCCCCACCCTTATCAGAGTTCTTAGAATCTTGCTTCTTAGAGTCACCACCTTGGTTCTGAACCTTCTGCCTCACCCTGGTTCTGACCCACTTGTCTGCCTTCTGACCCAATTCTTGGGGAGAGGTCAGATCAGAGTCCACCAGGTACTGATGCAACAGTTGATTTTGACAGTTGTTAAGGATTTGCTCTCTCATGATCAAATTATACAATCCTTTGAAATCACACACCTTACTGCCAAGTAACCAGCCTTCCAGAGCCTTAGTAGCACAATCAGCAAAGTCAACCCAGTCCTGAGTCTGTGCCTTTTGGGTATCTCTGAACTTTAACCTGTATTGTTCAGTGGTTAGGCCAAACCCTTCAATCAGAGCACTCTTCTGGACTTTGTAATTGTCAGCATCCTCTTCTCTTACAGTGAGGAGCTTGTCTCTACCTTTGTCTGCAAAGGAGAGCCACAAGATTGCTGCCCACTGCTCCTCAGGGACACTCTGTACCTTACAGGCCCTTTCCAGTGCAGTTATCCATTTGTGGATGTCATCCCCACTCTGGTAGGGAGGGACAATCTTGTTCAGGTTCCTATGGTCATGAGTATGAGCTCTACCTCTAGGGACACTGTTGCTGCCACCATGGGGCTCTAGCCCCAACTTTTGTGAAGCTTTCTGAAGCTCCAGGGATGCCCTGTCTAAGGCCAATTGCTCTCTCTTGATTCTCAGCTTAGCTTTCTCAAAATCAAGCAGTTGGTATTTCTTCTCATAAGAGGATGCCCTTTTATGAGAAGCAGAGGACCCTATAGAAGTACCAGAACGATTAGATTCCTGAGAAGGAGATCTTTATCTTCTTGGTAGACTATTAACCCTTTGTAGTGGTGATGTATTTGGTTGGTGTTACCTTATCCCTTTGTAATACATGTTATTAGAATGCTGTATATGTAATGTAGAATGTCTTGCTTGGAATGTACGATGTGGAGTCTTCCTCGGTTCGGGGTTCGATGGGCTGAGGCAGTTGCTGATCGGACTTCGGGCTGAGGAGGCGCTCCTTGTCGTGGGTAAAGCACTCTTGGAATAAACTACTTGTTTATTAACTACACAAGTCTCACGAGTAATGACTAAGTGAATCATTACATTTGGCGACGAGGATGGGATTTTGTCGCTTCACCCACCGACCGACCCACGCAGGGCTGTGAGCTGTGAGACCTTCAGATCTCGGTGCACATCCAAAGCTGAATTGGTGTGCCCGGACGGACTTGGACTCTGTCGTCGACACCTCTCCGCCCGATTCCTGTGACTCGCTAAGGCATTTCTGTGGTCGCAGAGTTACGGTAGGAATAGACTGGGCGAGTGTTTGGTGAGCGCACGTCTGGAGGCTCTTTCCTGTTATCAGAGAAGGATTGTCCCCGCAAACTGATTGTGACTGCGCTCGGAGAATCGAGTTCTTTGTGGCCTGAAACTTTCACACGGTCGGATTTGCCTGGCTGGTTGTGATCCCCGAACCGCCACCATTATTTTAAAAATATTCGGAGCACGAGTCCTTACCTACATTCTTCTGACTCCGACGCGCTGTTGGTTCACGGCTTCTTCTGTGACGCGCTGTTGGTTCACGGCTTCTTCTGTGACGTCCAGACGCTTGGTACTGCTGAAGGACGCTCTGCTGTTCTAGCGTGCCGTGAGCCTCCCGGAGCGAGCGTCGGGGAACGTGCCGCCATACTGGTATTGGCTTCTCGCTTCCATGGCCTGCTTTGCCAATCACGTTCTTTAGCTTGAAGCGGGAGGAGTTGAGAAATCGTTTTTCTTCAAGTTTTACGCGCTGAGCAAGTAAAGCTTGCACAGGATCACACTTTGAACATTCCTGTGTCCTAAAGAATAGTGTTCAGCATGCGTGTTGAAAATAAGGATTTAACTCTTCGGTGACACGCACACCTTAAATTTTTAAAAGATCTGTTTTAAATAAGTGCGCCTCCGGTACGATATCAAGGAGTGTTTCGGTGATACACTCACCAATTCAAGCAATTACAGGCTCTGTTAAAGTTGAGTGTTCGGTGATACACTCACCTCTTCAATTCTACAGGGAGCATTTTTAATATGGCTTCAGCACGGGAAGTCACTCAACCTCCTCCATTTTTGGACAAACCTGGTAAACCAGTTATGTTATGGGCAGAGTGGTTAGGATTATTTCAGAATCACCTAGTGGCTATTGATGCTTTTGAATATTCCCCTCCCCGAAAATTTGCTTTATTGTTTGGCAGTTTAGGTCTAGCTGCTCAACGCATTTTTAAGAGTTTAACGCCGATTCCTCCTCCTTCTGGTCAATCAGGAGACGGTCAATGGGACGTTTATTTAGAAGCAATTGCTAGGTTAAAAAAACAATTTGAGGAATCTCCTAATATTATGCTAGAAAGGCATCATTTTTATAAGCGTAAACAGAAGGAGGATGAAAAGGTCGAGGAATATGTTTCCGCCTTGAGAATTTTGCACTTTAGAAAGATCGATATGTACTAAAATTTATGTGGCAATTAAGGGGAAAAACATTGTGGGGTGGAAAGACCTGGCAAAAATGGGACTGTATTTAGTACCAGGGGATGAAAATCCCATAAGAGCAAGGGATTTGTCTATTTGCAACGTGGATGAACCAAAAATTGATCGCAAGGATCTGTTATATGAATTTAAAAATGTATTTAATGACAAAGTGGGCTTAGTGAAAGGTGTAGAGCATAAGATTAGGTTATTACCTGGAGCATCTCCTGTCGCACATAGAGTTCGCCCTGTGCCGTTAAGTGTGAGAGGGGAGTTAAAAAAGATGCTGGAAGATTTGTGTTCCCAAGGGATAATACAACCCACAGAGTCATCCCAATGGGTCGCTCCCATCGTCGTAGCTCGTAAGAAGACTGGCGAAATTAGGTTATGTGCGGATCTTAGGGGTTTAAATAAAAACATTAAAGTGGACTGCCACCCCCTTCCGAGAATCCACGAACTTTTGGCGAATTTGGGGGGGGGGGGCTAAATGGTTTTCGTTAATCGATTTAAAATCCGCATATCATCAAGTTCCTTTGTCCAAAGAATCCCAAGAGCTGACAACCTTTGTTACTCCGTTTGGGGCTTACAAGTTCCTGAGGCTTCCTTTCGGACTAGCATCGGCAGCCAGCGTGTTTCAAAGACTTATGGATACCTTATTTAAGGATCTGAAAGGGGTGCAGGCTTACTTGGACGATATTTTGATTTTTGCAAAAAGTCTGGAGGAACATAATACGTTAGTGAAAAAGGTTCTGTCCTTATTAGGGGAACGAGGTATGACGGTCAGAGAAGACAAGTGCAGGTTTGGTGTGAATGAATTAGAGTATTTAGGTCACACAATATCAGAATCGGGAATTAAACCAAAATTTTCAGTGGTCAGGGCTTTAAAAGAAGCAAGGGCACCTTGTGATAAGGATTCTCTGCGGTCATTTTTGGGGCTTGCAGAGTATTATGCAAGATTCGTGGTCAATTATGCTCAAGTAGTGGAACCACTAAGAGCTTTACTAAAAAAGGGTCAGAAATTTGTGTGGTCCAGAGAGTTGGATGAAACTTTTTCAAAAGTGAAAGAGCTGATTGTTTCAGCACAAGCCCTTCACGCCTTTCGAGATGACTGTACTTCAGTCATTTCGGTGGATGCAAGCATGAATGGTTTAGGGGCAGTGTTAAGCCAGGAAGTTAATGGTAAGGAGCAAACAGTAGCTTTTGCTTCGAGATCACTTAGACAGTTTGAGCGTCACTATAGCACTATCGAACGAGAGGCTTTGGCTTGCGTTTGGGCTGCACAAAAATTTAAAATGTATATTTGGGGACGTAAATTTGTAATTTTTTCAGATCACAAACCTCTTTCTTTTATTTTCAGCAAGGTGGCAGGTAATAATAATTTGTCACCAAGATTAACTAGACTAGTGTCTAAACTCCAGGAGTACAACTTTGAAATGAAACATATTTCCGGAGGGAGAAATTTTCGGGCAGATTGCCTTTCAAGGATGTTAATGGAAAAAGATGATGAGGATGATTTGATTGAAGAGGATGTCGAATGTGTGGCGGTGGTGGATGCTATTGATGAATGGAGTTTGACAATTTCAGAGAATGAATGGAAAGAGGCTAGCTTAAAAGATACAGTTCTATCTAAAGCAATGGAATTTTCAACCAAAATCTGGCCCGAGGCAAGAAATTTGACTTGAGAATTGAGAAACTTTGCTCAAGTTGCAGATGAGCTGTCTGTAAAGGATCACATCCTTTTAAGGGGCGATAAATTTGTACCTCCAACTGAACTAAGAAATACTATAGTGAAAATGGCTCATAAAGGCCATTTGGGGGTTACCAAAACTTGTATGAGAATTAAACTGCATTATTGGTGGCCAGGCATAGATGCACAGGTTAGGGCAGTGGTGAATAATTGTGAGGAGTGTTTGTTGTCAGATAAACACTGGAAAACTTCTTCTTCTCCACTACATCCCACTCAGTTTCCCGCTTCAGCATGGGAAAAAGTAGGATTGGATTTTTCAGGTCCTTATAATATTTTATCAGAAGGAATGAGGTACCTCATCTTAGCAATGGACTATTATTCAAAATGGATGTACTATAAATTTGTTGATTCGCCTGATTCAGACAATACCATTTTATTTCTAAAAAAAGTATTTTTGTTAGAAGGGGCTCCTCATGTTCTTGTAACAGACAACGGGACACATTTTGTGTCAGAGAAAATGCGTAAGTTTTTAGATTTACAAGACATTAAGCATTTTAAAGTAGCACTCTACTCTCCTTCTTCTAATGGGCTTGTGGAGCGCGGTAACAAGATTATGAAGGAAGGGATGCAGACTGCTATTGCTTCAGGTCTTGATGTGGGAAAATTTCTCGAGGAAAAAGTGTGGAATTATAATACATCTCCTCATTGTACCACTGAAGTCACACCTTTCGAGCTACTAAGAGGTAGAAAAGCACACTCTACTTTATTTCCCTCTTGGTTAGACAAGAAAAGTATAATGTTATAAAAGAAGGGTCTGACAGAGAAATGTTGGTAAACAAAGTTAAAGAGAAACAAGATCACATGAAGAAAAATTATGATAAAAAGAGTTATTTAAGGAATTTGGAAATTTCAGTTGGTGATTGGGTAATGATTAAAAAACCTTTTAAGGTTTCAAAAGGGAGTTCGGTATTTTCGAATCCAGTCCAAGTTAGCAAAACCAGCAAAGGTGCTGCTTTTTTGAATGAGAAAGGTTGGTGGAACAAAAGGCAATTGGTGAAAATGTCTCAAGAGCAAGCAAAGCTAGTTAGTTGTAGGAAAGACAATTTGGGTTCTGAAAGCTGCGGGTGGACACATTGGTTACAATCGGATGTGAAAACTGAACCTATTTCCAGAAATGAAAATGTTGGTTCTGCTAGTGGTTCACTCACTGCTTCATTTAGTCGTAGCGGCAGGTTGAGGAGAGCCCTGCTAGATATAATGAGTTTATTGCATATTAAATTGTTTTTATGATAAAGGGGGAGGTGATGTAGTGGTGATGTATTTGGTTGGTGTTACCTTATCCCTTTGTAATACATGTTATTAGAATGCTGTATATGTAATGTAGAATGTCTTGCTTGGAATGTACGATGTGGAGTCTTCCTCGGTTCGGGGTTCGATGGGCTGAGGCAGTTGCTGATCGGACTTCGGGCTGAGGAGGCGCTCCTTGTCGTGGGTGAAGCACTTTGGAATAAACTACTTGTTTATTAACTACACAAGTCTCACGAGTAATGACTAAGTGAATCATTACACCCTTCCTGGGGGAGTGAAGAGGGGGCCACTGAGGCCTTCCTCTCCTTCAGGAAGAATTGTATTTTCCAGGTGGGAATCATTTTAATCCCCCTGGCCAGCATCAGAGTCTGGGTCATAATAGTTTTCACTACCTGGCCTTTCCTCTTCTACTGCCCCACCCAACCTGCCTGCCTCATCAGACCCTGGTGTCTTTCTGAGGTCATCTAACAGCAAAGCCTCTATGAGGCGTTGAGTGCTTGCATGTCTCCCTGTTTTCAGTCTCCTAGAGGTACACATATTTCTCAATTCCTGGAATGAGAGATTGTCATACCTAGTGGGCAAGGAGTCACTTACTTCAGGCCTTGCAGACATTCTAGTGTGGTGTGGTGTATGCACCTACCTACTCTAGTGGGAACTGAAACTCTCTTGAGTTGTAGAAAGGGTGTGCTAAACCCTTGACACACAACTCTAAGTTCAGTAGAACTTACTGTATTCTAAACTTGATTTATATGTACCTATGTACCTATAGTGGTTTTCAGTTAGTCACTTCAAAGAGATTATCTGGTAAAGCAATAGCAAGCTTGAATCCAACCGCTGCACACCAATGTGAGAAGTTGGCCTGGCATATGCTGTCCACTAGTTATAGTTGACAGCTTGCACCAGTCCAAACGACCCTTATTGATGATAGGTTTAAAGACAACCTTTATTGAAAGCTATCCTAGTGGTAGCTATGGAGAGCAGCCTTCAGGCTAAGTCTTGAAGGAGTGTAAAGCAGCTTGGTTTACCAGATTATAACCTCTTGAATAACTAAATGAAAGGAGAACCACACAAGATATATATAAAATATATGTATTTATTTCTAAACACTAACTACTAATCCCTTTATGAGATTAGAGTTCAAGATACACAGTATCACAGTATTAAAACGACAGTAAATAGCACAATACACAGTGGGCTCCAGGGGGAGACCAAACCATATACTAAGAAAGTGGTATAAGAACCACGACTTGACTAGACACAGTGCCTAGAGCACGTAGAATCGCTGGGACCCCAAGGAACCACCCAAGGTAGTGACACAGGGGACCCACGGGGGACGTGTGCAGTGTGAGAACACAGCCGCGAGCGCCGTAGGATTCAATGCGGAAAGTCGCGGTTGGAATTTTAAAGTTAAAGGGCACTTAGGAGAGGACTTTGAGCAAACCCCTTTAGACTTAAGGGTTTCTAGGGCCAACACCCTCGGGAGTACCGGAGTACTCAAGTTACCTCACCCAGGGAAGCCGGGTGCATAGGTGCCAAAAGGTGTCGGGAATCGTCGTCGTTTTCAATGGCGATCTGCTGCAAAGTGCTGCTGCTGTGAAGGAGAAAAGTGTCCGGTGTGATCCAAGCCTGGATCGAAGATGTGAAGAACCTGAAAGCAGAGGGGACAGAGTCTGGGTCACTAGCCAGTGACCAGGAGCGGAGCAATCGAATGCCCACCGATGTCGGGTGCTTCAGGTGCGAAGAGGTGAAGCTTGACTCTGCAGCCACGGGGTTCCTGGAGAAGTCGACGATAACCAGGAGCCGGTTCCGAGCTGTCCCACGAAGGATGTTGAGTGCTGGTGTGTCGGTGATCGGATTGACCACAACAAGCCTTGGCAACAGCAACCCACGCAGGAAGAGAAAAGATGCTTCTGTGCGGACCAGCAAGGTCCTGGGGACTCCCCAAGCGATGGAGAGTCAGGGCACGTCTAGAGCAACCAGGGAAGCCCAATAAAAGTTAGAGTTGCCTTCTTGGGGACCCACAGGTCAACGGACCAGGGATCGCGAAGGGACCTCGAGAGGAATCACAAAATGGCGGCCCACAGAACACTCGTTGAGTGTAGGCCTGCAATCTTCGGTGCAATTACTGCTCTGGGTCAGGGCTACAAGTAACCCAAAGCTCAGCCTCAGGGGTCGCCGGAAAGCTGATGCTTCTGCAAATGGTCGCGGTGTCCAGGGGTACGGGTTGCACGGTCTCCACGAGGGATATGGGCCTCAGACTTGCTGTGGGCACAGATCGACCTCAGAGACCTCAGAAAACCCACCTCCTGTGTGGCAATATTCTTCGGAGTCCGTCGGAGCTCGGAGATGCCAACCGGTCAGTTGCGTTAAAGGTGACTGCCTTGCAGGGGAGTAACTCCTTTACTCCAAGGGAGATTCTTCAGTCATCCAGCGTAGTGTAGATCGTCGAAGTACTTGGTTTCTGGGATCAGAGTTTAGTCCAGGTGTAATCTAAAGTCCTGTAGTCAGGGTTTCCTACTTTATACCCAAGGAAGGGGTGGGACAAACTCTGGGGACCCACCTATGGGAGGGTCAGGAAAGAGGGGTGGCTACACCCATTTCCTTTGTCCAGTTTTGCGCCAGAGCAGGGGCTGTGTGCAACCGGTTTGAGCTGGACTATGCACAGGGACACCAAATGTGCCCCCAGTGCAGACTTCAAAGCACTCTGAGAGTGCACCCACCCAGCCCCAATACACCTCCCTGTGACAGGAAACCTATTGTCCAGGCCTCCCCTGCCGGAGTTTCGTCCAGCAGCAGGAGGGCAGACTCGTGTCTGTGGCTGCAGCATCCATTTTGTGATGCCAGGGCTCTGTTAGCTGGTACCGGGCATACCGGTGCTGTCATGTCTCTCCCTCTAGAAGGGTGGGATCATACTCCCACACCAGTTACTGGTGTGGGGGTATGATTCCAAAGTGTTTGACACCAAACACAACAGTTTTCCCCAGCCACTCCAAAGTTAGCATTTACCGTTTGGTTACAATGCACTTAAGAGTATATGGTCTGGCTGCATCACAAACAACCCCGGAATGAAGATTCCGAAATCTGCAGAGGTGCTCTGCTCATGCAGGGCACCCTCTCACATGAAACCCAGCACCCTGCCTTTAGGATTGTTAAGGCCTGCCATAGGGGTGACTGATAAGTTTACATGTGCAGTGATATGGAGAGATATAGGGAACCTATATCTCAGTAAGGGGTGGATACACCACCTTACACAGGCTGCTGTAGCAGACCTGTTGTGTCATTTTAAAAGGCTTCCCAGGGGTGGCATAATACATGCTGCAGCCCCTGGTAGGCCTCTGGGGTACCTATGCCCTGGGTACATAGTATACCATATACTAGGGACTCACAAGGGTACCCCAGAATCCAATCTGGAGTGTACCTAAGGTACATACAATCAATTTAGAGTAGAAAGCAGATAGACTGGGGTCCTGATTAGCAGGGCCACAGTCTGGCTAAGTCGAAAAACAGTGAAATATCAGCCAAAAAGTGGGGGTAACTATAAGAAGCAGATCCTAATCTCCTACAAAGATCAAGAACAACGACAGCATTCCAAAAATACGAAAAGAAGAAAGAAGTGGGGTAGCCATAAATCGTTTAAGTCATGCTGTGATTGAATCCATGCCTTACACCAAAAGTGCAACTATGGAACATGCCGGTATATAAAGCGAAAGCGGTACGTATATGCACACCATCTCCCGGTGGTGAAAGCGTGAGTGCGAACAATAAAGCTATACTTACTGGCAGTCTTGAAGAGAGCCAGTTCACACTGATGTGTAAGTTGCCGCTAAGTTCTACTATAAAACATGAATATAAGTGTAAATATAATTGGTAACTGCAAAAGCCCCAGTGAATGATAAGAAAAACAGGCAGAAAGTACCTGACTCTAAGTCGAACACGGCGCAACACCTGCCGATACAACAAACACGAAAAAAGTTTAGTGCAAGAGCTTCATGTGCAGAGCACGCGAAGTAAACAGTATCCGTATCCAACTGACCTGAATGAAAATCACAGTTCCGCAACTAGATATCCACGAGTCTTGACCGCTGCAAATGAACTGAGCCAGCATTTACCTGAAGATTATGAAGATCGCGTCGACACCGTGGCCGATCACGTGATACGGAAATTGCTGAACCTGGATACGAAACTATGGCGGCCATGATGAAACAGAGTGAAGTAACTGAGACTACATATAAAAAGCAAAATAAAGTGACAGAAACTACATGAAACAATGACCCGTAGAGCTCTGTGTGTTCCAAACACCTCACACAGCATAAGTGATCAAGCACCAACTAGAATAACCAAAACGACCTGCATTCCATCATGTATGTCTCGCCTTACCTACATCTACATTGGTATTAGTGGTGAAAGGATCAACAATATCAAACACAATACAACTAGTAGACCGCAACATAATATACGGTGCACCGATGTGTAGAAAAATAAACTAAAAACATCACCACCAGTGAAAGAGAGATTTTGCAAACCAAATCAACAGCCTATGGGACAGGAGCGTCTGCATGAAATATGCTGTATTTTTCATCTCATGCCAACAAGCATGTGCATGTACATAGACATAGCGGAACAATTATCAACATACATTATAATAGTTTGAGATTCCAAAATCAATTTACAAAATGGTGTTTACCACCAATCTCATTATGCATAATATTAATGTATGTGGCTGGCAAGGGATTCTATAGCGTACGTTGTTAGGCAATATATGGCTGATGACATCTATAAACTGAGGCTGAGATGTGTGTATGGAGATATGCCTGCAATAGTCTGGAGAAATAAAACCAATATAAGTGTGGACCAATATGCCTGGCTTGATTTTTTAAAATGAACTGATATGAGAGCAAAGGACTCATGCTCAATGAACCGTGATTTTCTAAAAAACAACTGAGATCTAATTTGTCGTTCAACCCATATGGTTCCATGGTATTGAATTTTTTGATCCACATTACTTCTTTCTGGGATAATAGCTGACTCGGATGGGTACCTTCTTTAGGTTGCACTTTCTCTAACACTAGGAATCTGACTTGTGTAATGTTATGATCTTGTTTTAACCAGTGTACAACCAAATTAGAGTTGGTATTCTTTGTACGTATCATACTTTTGTGCTCTCCGATCCTGATTTTAATTTTCCTTTCGGTCTTTCCTATATAAAGGAGCCCACACGGACATTTGATACAGTAAATGACGTTAATGGTATTACAATCCGAAGTATGGCGTAACATCATTTTGGCTCCTGTTCTGGGATGTGTAACAAAATTTTGTTGCATAACATTATTACAGTGAGTGCAGTTGTTACACTTTCTCATGCCTACACCAGTGGTGATATCGATGTTTTTGTGGGCAGCCAGAGATTCTTTGAGGTTAGGACTTCTTGTGAACGCAAATAGTGGTCGCTCCTTGAATGAGTTACCAAAGTCTGGTTCATTTTGTAACAGTTCCCATCTTTTGTTGACGGCTTTCTTGATACTTCCAGATCTGGTGGAATATTTGGACACAAAGACGATTCGGTTAGTGATGGTTTTGGGCTTGCTGATTAAAAGATCATTACGGTCCAAATTCGAAACTCGTGCTTCAGCTTTGGTTACAATCTCTGCAGGATAACCTCGTTCTAAGATTTCTGTTTTTTATGCGGCTCATGTCTTGATTATATTTTTCTGGTGTTGAAGAGATCCTTTTGATTCAAAGCATTTGCGAAAATGGCAAATTTTTGATGAGCTGTGGAGAATGGAAACTTTGGAACAAAAGTGTGTTGTAGCGATTCGTTGGTTTCACAAATACGCTGGTGTTGATATCTTGACCATTTTTTTCAACCAATACATCTAGAAAGGACAATTGCTTGAAGCTGATATTATATGTGAATTGTATTCTGCTGTTTTTAGTGTTGAGGACCTTGATGTTGTTTTCCAAGGACTCTTTGGTGTGAGACCAAATTAAGAAAATGTCGTCAATATAATGACAGTACATCATGAGATGTTTGTTCCATTCAGTGTCTTGAAAAATGTGTTGTTCTTCGAAAGCGGCCATGAAGATATTGGCAAATGTGGGAGCCCCCCCAAAACCCATAGAGGTCCCACTGATTTGAAGAAAAAAATCATCCTGCCACCGAAAATAGCTGTGCTGCAAGCAAAATAACAAGAGTTCCAACAAAAACACTTTGTGTGCGCCAATCTGTGGTTGTGAAAGTAGGGCCCATTCAACAGCTTCGATTCCTTCAAGTAAAGGAATCGAAGTGTACAATGAGGTAACATCAATGGTGCAAAGCATCCAATCTTTGGTGTTGTCAAAATTCAAGTTCTGCAACTTTTAAAAAAAATCAGTGGTGTCATGTATATATGTCTTCCATGAGCATACAAAAGGTTGTAACAATTGATCAATGTATTGACCGAGGGGTTCAAATAATGATCCTACGCCGGAAACAATTGGTCTAAATGGTGGATCAACTGGGTCCTTATGTATTTTTGGCAGCATGTATAGATGGGGGCGTTTGGGAAATTGTTTGGTCAAAAAACGTTTGGTTTTTTGAGTAATCCAATCCATGTCGACTGCACGCTCAAGAATTTTGATCAAAGTTTGTTTGATCTCATTGGTGGGATCCTGGTCTATTTTCAAGTATGTGGCCTCATCTGCCAAGTGTTCCCATACTTTGTTGTGATAGTAGTTGGTATCCATAATTATCAAAGCACCGCCTTTATCGGCCTGCTGAAAGGTCAGTTCCTTGTCTTTGGAGAGTTGATGTAAGATAACTCTTTCTGTTTTCGTCAGATTGGTCATTTTTCGTGGTTTGAACTCTAGTTTTTCAGATCTTGTAAAACTAATGATTCAAACATGTCAATCGTTTTGTGGGATACCTGTGCTGTAAAGGTACTTTTGGGTTTGAACTCCAGGAATTCATGTTGTTCTTGAGGTCGCACATCTGTCATCACATTATCAAAAAAATGTCGCAGTTTGATGGTACGCATGAATCTATAGAAAGCAATCTCTGTTTCTGGAAGGCTGATGTTGTACGTAGGTACAAAGGATGTGCCTTTATTGAGAACTTGGAGTTGTTTGTGGGACATGTTTTTAGATGAAATATTTATGACAATGTCTTCTGACTCCGTAGATTCTGACCTCCTTTTTCTTTGAGTTTGTCTTTTTCCTCTCCTTGTTTTGTGCCGCTTCCGTTCGGTCTTGTGGATGACGGGTCTGGTGGTTGTGCAGGTTGTTGGCCTTTTGATAAAAAAGATTCGGTTTGGCTCATGACTCGCTTCTGGGTGATGTCAGAGCTAACACGACTGCTTGTTGATGGTTCATCTCCAGATGTCTCCACGTTGAGTGGTGTTCTTGTAGGTAACAGATCGCGGTCTGAAACCACACTTTCCTCGGATGAGGAATGTGGATTTTTAGCTGGTCTGCGTTGTGAATACATATCTGCCCAAGTGTATACCTCGTTAAGGCGATAATCAATAGTGTCCCTTTTGAACTTTCTTAATTTGCGCTCTTGCAAATCATTACCGTAGCTGTCCAGCTTCGTGTTAATTTGTTCCAGTGTTTTGGACCATTCTTCAGGATCCATTCGATTGGAGAGATCAAGTTTGGTGTTGTGAATTTCTTCTTCTAGTTCGGTGATGGTTTTGGATAACTCCTCCACTATCAATAAGATGAGGTCAAGGGAACAATTATTTAACACGGCGTACCATTTGTCCATAAATAATTTATTAAATTGCAGTCGGAAAAGTAAAGGTTTGATAGCGAGTCTTAAGCCTCTAGGGATCCGTTGGTGTTTATGATACTGTATGAGAGTGGAAGCGTGGAGCCTTTGATTCAATTTGCGTCTCATAATGAATTCAAGGTGTCGTTGTTCTTGATCTTCAGTTATTTTTTGACCGCACCCTCTTGTGGTGGTTCCTCGGACGTGACAAGTTCACCTCTCATTCTTTTTACCACGATGGGTGTTGCTGGATGAAATGGCTTTATTTTAATTTCAATCTCTGTTCCAACAACCATAAAAATTGAAATATGTTTATGTTCACATTTCAGTGGCCCCTGAAGAAGGGACTTAAGGTCCCGAAATGTATTGGCCACGGTGTCATCAAACGCAACGTCAATTCAAATTATGGCAATGTTGTTTTTGTTGTACAATTGTGACTTGAGTATCAGTGATTATGATACAACTTTGTGTTCATTGATTGAATGAGTTGATTACAAATTTCAATGTTTCAAATGAAATTCGATTGAAATACCACCTGAATATTGTTGTTTTTGTCATGTTATTGATGAAAATTTGAAATTAGTTGTGTATAAAATTTGCAGTCAGTAGAATATAGACTAGCAGTGCACACGGTTTCTTTCAGGCTATTGCGCTTGATTAATTTCACATATACATGTCTGATGAGGGACTGGCAGCCCTCAAACACTGTGTAGCACGCATTAGGAGAAAAACCAGAGAATTTTGTCTTTACTTCCTTTAGACTTTTCAGTACTTTTTGGTGTGCAGGGCCCCACTAATCCTTTTTATTTCAAGTGGGTGCACTTGCCAAGTCGACATGGCAGTTAACAAACTGCGCACAGGCACCGCGGTGGCAGGCCTGAGACATCTTTTCAGGGCTACTCATGTGGGTGGCACAATCAGTGCTGCAAGCCCACTAGTAGCATTTGATTTACCAGCCCTGGCACACTCAGTGCACTTTACTAGGGACCTACTGGTAAAACAAATATGCCAATCAGGGAGAACCAATCACAATACCAATTTACACAGAGAGCATATGCACTTTAGCACTGATCAGCAGTGGTAAAGTGCCCAAAGTCCTATAGCCAACCTACACAGGTCAGGAAAAAATAGAATTAAGAAGCAAAAGGTTTGGGGATAACCCTGCCAAAAGGGCCATTTCCAACAGTTATGTTCTATCTTTGTTCTCCCTATTTTCCCTGGCCTCCTTGTTTATCCTCCCCTCCTCCTTCTCACACTCTCCTGAGCTTGCTCCTCCTTCTCACACTCTCCTAAGCTCGCTCAGAATGCTGAAGAGTGAACGTTCACTGTAACTGTCTGCCAGAATTGGTTGCAGATGCCAACCTCTTTCTAGACATGTTAATAAAACTCTTCTCACTCATTCCTGTGTTTTGACTTACCTACTTATATCTCAACATTGGCGACGAGGATGAAGGATTTACCACACATGACTGACATCAAATCTGAGATTGAGCTGAAGTCTTGGACTATTACAACTTTCTGTGCCTAATGGTCTCTGCTTCACACTGCATGAGGGGCGTAAGACTAAAGAGCCATCCCCTTAGAAAAGACGGTGTGAGTGTGGGAGGACTTGCAGTTAACTGCGATAAAGGTGCGTCCACCAATCAGAACATTTAGGCTAAGACCACCTACATCACAGGCCTCCTTCAAGCAAAGCACTATTGATCCTAATGGAAGATATGCATTCAAGCTCATGAGGGGGGCCGTCTTGCAAAAGTCTATTCCCTCAGCCATTACTTCACTTGAGCTCTCATACTGAATGTGCTTCTGCCTCATTGTTCTATATAGCATAAAAGCACAACTAAAAATGTATACTTTTATTATTCATACAAAGTACCACAATTTCATAAATATTCTTGTCTCTTCATATTTCTGTACCAGTGAAACAAATGAACTTACCACTTACACATTCAAGAATACTTTTTAAATTCATAATAATTTATCCACCAAAATACAATTGGAAGCACCACGCAAAATCCTACAGAACAAAGGTGAACAACCATTACAATGGAAGAGATGGAAAGCGGATTTCCTCACATACTTAAAAACAATTGATGCAGATAAAATGCCAATTGAAAGAAGGGAATACATTCTCTTGCACTCTTTAGGCTGGAAGCACAAGAATTGTTCAGATTGCTTCCTAAAATAAAAGCACCTGAAGGTTAGGCTGATTGTGACAAATTTGAAAGAGTCCTCCTGAGATTAGAAACTCGATTCAATGCCACTGTCAGCACAACCTTAGAAAGATAAAACATTTTTTACTGGGAGGCAGAAGGAGGGAGAGACATTTGATTATTTTTTTGAAAGTTGTCAGAAGTTTATCCAATATTTGCAATTTCGGTAACCCTGTCAATGAAATGATAAATGACAAACATCTGGTAATTATCAATAATAAATGTATCCAACACTGTTTGTGGGTAATAGATGATCCTGCTTTAGGAAGATGTTGTCAATTCTGCTAAAGCAATAGAACAATCCATGAGTTGGATGAAGGAGGTTAATGAGGACTACCACGCAAAACAAGAAAATGAGATCTGTTATGTAAATAGTAATCAGAGTAAAGCTGATTTGACAAGAACCCAGCAAAATGATGCCATAAAATTCTATTTTACATGTGGATATCCTTCTGTAGTGCCAGAGGCACGCCCATGTATTGGGCCCACATGATGACCTTTGACTACCACTATTTTAATTGACTTTTGGTGTTTTACTTTACAATCGCCTGAATGTACGACATCATTTTTCCTGCATGTGCACTTTTCATTGAAGATTTCTTTCGTGTCTCCTTGTAGTTTTACAGTGGGAGTGCTTTCACAGAGTAGAACAGCCTTGCCAGGAACAGAACGTGTGGGATGTGCATTTGAAAGCATGAGAGAGAGAGAGAGGTGTAGAATGTACTTCTTGGTCTTGAAGTGTAGTGTTATATGCAGTGGTGCTCAAATGTGCATTATGTTGTACATTGGGAGATGAAGTGTGCAGTGCTATAGGCAGTGGTGCACAAATGTGCATTGTGTTGTACATTGGGAAGTATTATGAAGTTCTTATTATTGGCTTTGACATACCCTCGTGCCATCTTGAATTCTGATTCTGTCTAGCTTGAGCTTTTGCGCGCACAGGCAGGCCCCCATATTATTCAAGTTGTTTAGGCTATTCATGTTTGAGGTTGTTTTCTGTACTTTTGGAAATCGTTTTCAAGCTTCGTTAAGATAAGGGGCTGGAACACGTGAGAGCACAGAAGGATACGTGAGAACTCTTTTGTAATGCTTGAATGGAGAATGGCCAACTCCGGTAAGTTTCCTTGGCGTAGAGGAGGTCCTCTCAGAAACTTCTAGTGCTTTGAGATCATAAAACTGGGGTTTGTTGACTTGGAAACCAGGATTTTGGACCTGAATGGAGATGGACGGGTCTTCTTCAGTGTAGCAGAACCTGGGTTGCTGAGGCTCTTAACCCCGGCTGTGAATCCCCCAGTCTGGAGTCGACTAAGATGGAGTGTTTGCAGCCGGTGAGGTGTTTTATTTTTGATTATTGACTTTGTGATGTGTGAGTGTGTCTGTGTGCACATTTAAGTCTCCAGTGGTTATAATCATCTGAGGTGTTTTCATTGTGATGTGTGAGTGTGTCTGTGTGCACATTCAAGTCTCCAGTGGTTATAATCATCTGATGTAGTTAGTGTATATATATTTCTGATTTCTTGCAGTGGACGTCCATATTATTATCTGCTTGTATTTTCTTTCATGTATTTTATTCCATGCATTTAACAGTTGCATTTGCCTACTTATAAGTGTGATATTATTGCTTGCACATCATATATATATCTCTATATACATTTGAATGTTGTTCATTTGACATCGGGGAAAGCCTTTTTGTTAGAGAGTATGGCACAAATAAAACACCATGCCTTATTCTGAGAACAGTCTTTTGATATGTCTCATTTTATGAGTGAAATCCCTTTCCTGGTGTATTTATTGCTTCACCGTGTTTGTGCCTCCGTGTGGGAGGGCGGTATGAGGAGCCCAGCCAGGGCCCTCACGAGCAACGCGAGGAACCGAAAATGGCTGCGGTGATGGTTCAACCCGGAAGAGAGGGACGCGCTCTAGACGTCCAAATACGTTGTGGGAGCGTCGCAGAGGGAGAAGGAGGAAGACGGACGAGGCAGGCGGATTTCCAACATCGAACGAAGGAGTGGAGGAGAGCGAGAAGACCGGAGCAGAGGAGAACACGAAAACCGGATCCTCTGAGGAACCCGGAGAAGAGCCCCTAGAAGTCGTGGACATCCAGCGAGTGGAGGGAAAGGACCCTAGACCCGAGACACGCTCACAGAGCACCGCTATAGAGACCAGTGCTCCCAGGAGGGACAAGGAGGCTGGATCTCCCATCACCACGGCCCAGGAGGGTCATGGACTCAGGTAAGTGCCGACAACACGTTCTTTTTCTTTAAAGGTTTGGTGGGCGGGGTTGAGGGCCACAACCCCTTGAGCACCGTTACTCCCCTCACCTAGGCACTTCACGGGTAGGGCACTGTTGGAGGAGCACACTTCCCTAAAACCTTGTACGCCAGGGAGACAACAGCCTAAACATTTCTTTTGTTTTGTTTCTTTTGGGTTTCTGCATCCCTCCTGAGGACCACACACCCGACGTGGACAAGTACCAAAGGAGCAAGAGACCCGAGATGTGGACATTTGGCCCTATGTAGGAACTATCTATGCGCTCTACAAAGTATGCTAGGAACACTGAATAATCCTTGGGGCAAGAAGCATACAAAATAAAGGCATATCCACCAAACAAAGGGCTGTGAACCTCTTGTCTGAGGGTGGGTTTGGGGTGCGCGAACGGACCTCCCTAGTACAGTGGTGTCAGAAGTGGGATCCAGTGTCTAGCCCGGATGAAACAACCCATCACGATGGAGGCCATTATAACGCAACTGGCTGAGGGCCAGCGCCACTTGCAATTGGTGCTCGAACAGCAGACCAAGCAGGTACAGGAGGAACAGGAGGCCTTACATGTGGCTATAAAGGACCAGGTGTCTCTCCTGACTACAAATCAACAGGTACAGGACACGGCCTTCCTGCCCTTGACCGATGCCATTTCTAGTGCCCAGGTTCATCCTAACGTACCAGGATCTGTCCTACAAAAGTTCCAGAGCGGTGATGACCCAAATTATATCTTTGTGAACTTTGAGCGGGTTGCCGCTACCTAGCCACAGGAAAGATGGGGACAGTATATAGCCCCTCTCCTATCGGGGAAACTGCAAGCCACTTACCACACTGCTAATCCCGCAGGGGTAACCAGCTACGCCGACATAAAAAGGGCAATCCTAGAACGCTTGGGTTGTGATCAGGAATATTATCAAAGCCACTTCAGAAAAGAGAAGTGGGCGGCAGGAGACAATCCCCGGGCATTGTATTATCGGATAAGGGATGTGGGGAATCGATGGCTACAACCTTCCAAGTCCTCCACCGATGAACTTGCTGAAAAAATATATCTGGAAGCCCTTCCATTTAATACCCGAGCATTGATTAAGCAACATCCCAACCTTACGGTCACCATGGCGGTTGACCTGGCCTGTGCCTATCACTGATCCCCTGAGTTCAATGCGCCTTCCCATCGGATTGCTGTAGGCCCACCCAGAACCTCAAACAGAACACCCACAGCCCTTATAGAACAGAAAGGATCCCTTCTCCTGAGATATCCTCCCAAACCCTGTTACTAGCCCAGTACAAGGGCCCCAGTGTTTCCACTGTGCAGAGTGGGGACACATAACCCATCACAGCCCAGCACGCAACTCTCCCCAGTAACTCATGGAAGTTGGGTATACCCGTGGGCGGGTGTTGTTCGCGGGAGAAACCCCGGAAAGGTACAAAAAGAATATCCATGTTAATGGGAAAACCGTTGTTGCGCTATTAGACACCGGGTGTCACCACACTGTCATTGCCAGAGAACTGATACATGAGTCCCAGATCGTAGAAAGGGAATGCATCCAGGTCACATGTGTCCATGGGGAAAAGAAGCTGTACCCGTTAGCAGAAGTATTGATTGAAATTGATGGGGAGCCACAGTTAAGAAAAGTCGGGATAGTACCCTCCCTCCCTGAATCCGTTCTGCTAGGAACGACCTCCCTAGGTTCCATGAGTATCTACAAGCACTTAACCCCCCCCTTTCTCCAGTAAATTGCTTAGTGAGCGCACCATTCAGTAGGGACGAAATAGACGAACCCTCCTATAAAAGAGTGAAAACCCATAGGGAGAAAAGGGAGGAACGAGCGTTATATAACCTGGTCGGTCATGTCAACCCCACTCATGTCCTTGCTTCCTCAGATGTGCTGCAGACGCCAGGCCGGAGCTTCCGAGCAGCACAAAGGGATGACGCAACGCTGCAGCATGCCTGGGAACAAGCACAGGAAGACCAGCCAGAGAAGGTAGGCCCTTTCTTTTGTATAAAAAAGGGACTCTTGTATAGAATCACTCGGGAAGTCAACCACACCAAAGAACAATTGTTGATACCTAACGCATTTAGAGAACAGGCCTTATGTGTAGCCCATAGTCAAACAGGGGGTGGGCATTATGGTAAGGAACATACCCTTAGGTATCTGTTGAACAAATTCTACTGGTCGGGTGTATACCAGGAGGTGGCCAGATACTGTGCCTCCTGTGCCCGGTGCCAGCTGGTGAACACGCCTGTCCTTCCACGTGCTCCGCTTTCAAAGGGTGGGGATGGACCTAATAGGCCCCCTGATTCCCTCGGCCCAAGGGCACCAATATATACTTGTCCTGGTAGATTACGCCACCCGTTATCCGGAGGCAATTCCCTTAACCTCTACAACCACCATGGCAGAGGCACAGCCTATGATCACTTTTTTCTCTCGTGTGGGTTTTCCCCATGAGCTATTGACTGACCAGGGTACCCCTTTTATGTCCCGGTTGATGAATCAAGTGTGCGAACTCCTGAGGGTTAAACAAATCCGCACATCCGTGTATCATCCTCAGACGGATGGACTAGTTGAACGATATAACAAAACCATCAAAACCATGCTAAGAAAATGCTTTGATAAGGCTGGGAGGGACTGGGACCGTCAACTTCCCCTCGTGTTATTCGCCATCAGGTCTCACAAACAAAAGTCCACAGGGTTCTCACTGTTTGAGCTCTTGTTCGGAAGGAAACCCCGTACTCTCCTCGATATGGCAGCGGAACAGTGGACAGAGGAGGAAGACGAAGGCCGTCCCCTGTTGCAGTATAGCACGACCCTAAAAGAGACGTTAGCCACTCTCTTCGGGGGTACTGCTTTATCATAGCCTTTATTCCAGGGAACAGGAACCAACCAGCAGGCTGTTTGTCCATGCTGTCATGCCCCAACAGCGAATTAAACACACTCAGGGCTTGATTCACAAAGATAGGCCTGTCCTATCTTTGTATGTGCAAAGTACTCCTCCCCGATTGCAGAGTCTCTGCACTCGTAAACCTACTATTAAAATTCAGTTTTGTGAATACTGAAAAAGCGTAAACTTACACAAACATGTATGTTTACCTTTGTGTATCAGGTCCCAAATGAGAGTGATATTGATGTTGTTGCTTATTTGCAAGATGTGTGTGTGGTACAAGGGGAAAAACCTAATGAAGACCCTTGAATGCTAAAGATGATAAGCTCAAACTACTTTATACGCGCAAAGGGTGGCCATCATCTAAAGGGTTGAAAGAATGTCTCCATTCATTTTCACAGGTAGCCTCAGCATTGAGTGTACAAGGTAATTTTGTATTTCACAATTACAACTGTCTATTCCCAGAGGGAATGAGTGAATCTGCTAGAACTGAGTCATAAAGGGCATATGGGTATTTCTTCTTTAATAAAAAATCATGTTTCAGAGCCATGTTTGGTGACCAGGATTGGATGCATCTGCAGATCATTCAGTGAGATAATGTGGTATGTGCACAAAATCTGATAAGAATAGCAAAACAGTAACCAGTCCCATGCAACCTGTTCAGTGGCCAGACTTTGCTTGGCAATAAGTAGCAATGGGCATAGCTGGTCCATTCAAAAATTACTTAGAATTATGTAATATGCCATTGTCATCATAGACTACCATTTCAAGTGACATGAAGTCATGCTTTCTGAAAGGATAACTACATCTGTAGTTCTGGAATTCCTTATAGAGTTTTTCAGTATGATAGGTTTCTCCGAATATGTGGTAACTGACAATGGGGTACAGTTTTAGTCTTCAGAAAATCTAGTTTCTTGCACATGGATATAATGAAACATATGAACACTGTACTCTAAGATCCTCAGTACAATGGTTATGTGGAATTATTCAACAAGTATTTGAAAGAAAGTGTCGACCTCGTTATTGTTGGTAAAATACCCTTTGTCTTAGCTGTTAGGGAAAGATTATGGGTTTGTAGAATCACACCTGATTCACTCACAGGCATTTCACCTTTTCAGTTGTTGAAAGGCAGGCAACCCACATCCATGGTTTGCCTTTGCTAGCGTAAAGCAATATACCATATTTCTGTACACAAAGTTCCAGGGATTGCCACGAAGGGTCCAACGTTTCGGCCAGCAAAGCAAAATCCTAAAATGATTCATTGCATAGAGTTGTTGATACCAACATCACTGGGTGTCTATGGGCCATATTTAGACTTTGGTGGAGTGGGTACTCCGTCGCAACATAAGTATGTAGATGATGAAGACTACTCTGTGTCTGCTGTCTACATACACCTCTGACTGCCCGACGAAGTATGGGCCATCAGTGCTTCGGCCATATGTTCGCTCCCCTTATTTAGAGTTGGCGAACCCATGGCTACTGTCAGTCACCGCCAGGGAAAACCTGAAGGTAAATGGGCAGTCAAAACTACAAAAATGAACCCACGCCATAAAATAAATGTGCCTTATGATGATAATAATGATTTGTTTCATGATTTCTACATGGACGTTCCTGATAATCCTAGCGATAGTTCTGGGGATGATCATCCTTTACTAAGTATTTTTTTCCTTAAACTCTTCAGAGTCTAATGCATCTTACATAAGTCCTTTAAATTTTGATACTATAGCTGACCGTATCAAGAACCTTCCAAGATCCAGAGTTCTTCCAGAAAAATGTTGTAGGATTATTGATTTTTTTTTCCACTTTGCTTTCTTTGTTATGTTTTCCTGCACTTTGTTTGAAAGGAAGGAGTGTTATGTTCTTTCTCCATTCCCCTCATTTTCCCCGGCCTCTCTTGTTTATCCTCCTCTCTTTCTTACATCTTAGAAGCTTGCTTGCTGTTGAAGAGTGAGCATTTGCTGTAACCGTTAACTGGCATTGATTCTAGATGCTGACTCCTCAGTAGACGTGTTAACTCCGTTCAGTCATTTTTTTCTGTATTGGACAGCAACATTTTCTATGGGAATTAACATGGGAAATTAGACTTCTGGGACCCCTCCTTCTTCTTGGTTCCGGCTTGTTGGATCAGATTGAAACTTTCCGAGAAGGATCCAAGGTGCATGACATTTTCTTTTGGAATGTCATGTGCAGATTCAGCAAATGGCATCAAAGTTATTAGCAAAACAAAAAAAGCTCTTCCTATGCAAACTCTGACCTAACTATAACTAAACCGTGGCGACCGACACTGTGTACTTACACACCATCAAAAAGTGCCCACTGCATGCCCTCATAATGTATCTATACGTGAATACTGGAAAGGGGCCCTCCCACACCCAACGATCATTTTAAAATCTTTTTGTCCCCACCGATGGGGGACCAACTCCTCCTTGGCCTGGGATAGAGAACCTTGCTGGTGCTTCATTCTTTTCGGGCACTGGTGAGCTCCAGATTGATGTGAACCAGTGCTCACTTCTAGGTTGCTTCATTAATATGTATGTATTAATATGTATGTGATATAACTAGTGACATGACCCACATATTGGATGGGCCTGGGAGGGAGTCCCTAAGTCCAGCCAAAGAGTGAGCTGGTGGGTGAGGCTACATCAGGGGCTAAGGGCAGTTATTACTGCCCCCTACTGTTCCCTTGCCATGCCCACCAGCTCCTTACACTTTTATCTGTTAGGTGGAGGAACGGCGAGAGGAGCATCCCAGCTCCTACTACCCTCTCTCCCTCTTCCCATCCGTCCACATAAACAGAAGAAACAAGCCAGGAGGTGAGGACTGGAAGATTATGGGCTTTCTAGTCTCTCCCCTTCCAATCTCTAGTTTCCAATCCAGTTTCACACAGCGTCTTGATATCACAATGTTTCTCTGTCCAAGGGAAGCATTGTTAGAGACAGGAGCTGTGTGTCTGTGCGCCCAGCAAGGAGCCAGATGCTGTTTGCATTCTCTTTAGCTTAAGAAAAAGAAAAAAACTGCAGAGAACTTAGCACCTTCCTGGGGCTCAGACATACAGATCGGTGGCCTAGTGAGAAGCTCAGATGTCAGAAAAAAAATCCAAACAGCATCTGGCTTCTTGTGAGGTGCAGATACACACTTCAAAATCCACACAGCATCTGGCTTCTTGTGGGGTGCAGATACACACTTCTGCACCCCAATGAGGAGCTCGGACACTATTTGGATTTTTTTCTAGCCCCAGAACAAAATCTAGACAGTGCCTAGCTCCTTGGTGGGTGCAGATACACACATCTGCACTGCAGAGAAGAGCCTGAATGTCAGAAAAATCAAAAAAGTGTCTGGCTCTTTGCTGTGGTGCAGATACAAGGAGCCGGGTACTGTTTGGATTTTTCTGAGGCTGAGAAAAAATCCAAGCAACATCCGGACTCCTCGCTGTGGTACATACATGTCTGTCTGCACCCCAACAAGGAGCCGGGTACTGTTTGGATTTTTCTGAGGCTGAGAAAAAGTCCAAGCAACATCCGGCCTCCTCGCTGTGGTACATACATGTCTGTCTGCTCCCCAGTGAGGAGCCCTGATCCTCTTTGGATTTTTTCTTATTCTCAGATAAATCCAAGCAGCACCTGGCTCCTTGCTGGGGTGCAGACAGACATGTATGTACCACAGCGAGGAGTCCGGATGTTGCTTGGATTTTTTCTCAGCCTCAGAAAAATCCAAACAGTACCCGGCTCCTTGTTGGGCCACAGAAACACATGTCTGGGTCTTGGGTCATCTAGCTCCTAGAGATACCTACCAACCACAGACATTTCTGAGCACTAGACACTTGGCAGAGTCCTGGACGGGAGGCCACCACTTTTTCCCACCTAAATATCTCTGTACATGTTAAACATTGGTTAAAAAGTATTTCCTCATATTTCTGTAATGTAAAGTTCTGGACTGTGTTGGGAACAGCACAACTTCCACCACCCAGTATCCCCACACTTCTACAAACTGAAAAAGTACCTCACATGTGTGGGTGGGCTTATAGTAACTAAAAGGAACAGGACAAGTATATGACTGTGTGAAGCCAATGTAGTGTCAATGTGATCTTCACATGGTCACCAGTTTGGTCAATTCCTGTCCTGTGCAATAGGCCCAACAGCACATAGGAGATACTGTTTTAGGTGAAAAGGGCAGGAATATTGGATGATAGAACATTTGCCATCTACCTGAAGTTCTGGAGTTTTCTGTCACAGAAAAAGGAAGAACTTGTCATTTTGTTACCCATGCTTTGCCATTTGCAAGATATTTTGGGCAATAAAATGTTGGGTTTCATGCAAGCCACATTGCCATGGATTCCACTATGTCTCAAGTTTTCAGAAATGTCTCAGGATGGTAGGTTCCCCAGGGTGCCGGCCAGCTCTGAAGCAAATACTGCAGGGCCCCACCACTGCTGAGATCTCCCCATCAAAACATTCCCCGTATCTGTATCCATGCTGAAACCCATGGAAACCGACCCATGTCTGATAACCCCACATTCAAAACGCCTAGAGGAACACAGATTTGGGTCAAGCCTTGTGAGAAATATGTTCCTGTGTGAGGAAGACTGAAAGAAGCTACCATGTTTTGTGGAACAATGTTGAAAAGGTGACAAATATCCTGTTCTGCGCATTGTCCCGGCCAGGCTGTCATGGCGAGGTTGGTCTGGCACCAACAGATAGAAACCTTATGATGCGTAGATTTTGAAAATATTTGGTTGTGGTATGATTCCGACAGTCCAGGGGTGATACTAAGACCAAAGACCAAGTAGACTATGCTGATATTTTGCTCTCAGTTGTTTTCCAAATTTCCCAAATGTACGTAACTCGGTTTGTCACCAGTGGGCAAACCTAATGCATAGAAAACCCATATATGTCTGGTACCATCACACTCATTGAACCCTGCGGAACAAAGCTGATATTCAATACTTGGCAGTGATATGTTCCCGTGTGAGGTTAAATGGATTTAATTACCTAGTTTTGAGGAAAAATGCTAAAAATCAGACAACTGTTATGTTCAGCGCAAAACTCATGACCAGGCAATCAGGGTGAGGGGGGTGTGGCATTAAGTGGGAGAAACCGTAGCATATGTACATGTTAAAAATGTATGGTTGTGGTATATTTGCTAACAAGGATATCTCTGAACAAAAGACAGGTACCTTAAACAGGCATTTCTCCTGCAGCTGCTTTACATATTTCCAAAATGCACTGCACCCAGTTTATCGCCTGTGGGCACCCTTAACCCATAGAAAACCCATACATGGCTTGTACCCCAAACTCACAAGACCCAAAGGAACAAAGCTGGGGGTACAGTCTTTACGGGGATATGTTCCTGCATTAGGGAGACTAGAGGGAGTTACCTTGCTTTGGAAACAAAATGCAAAAAACCTGGCAAAAGTCACATTCAGTGCGATCTCCCAGGCAGCCAATCAGGGTGAGAGAGGTCTGCTGCCCTGTGATAGAAGCCTTAAGATTTGCAGATATTAAACATATATGGATTTAGTTTGTTTTCCTGCAGCCTGCGGTTGATATCTATGAACAAAGATAGGTATCCCAAACCAGCATTTTACCTGTAGCTGATTTTGAAATTTCCAAAATGAACTGCACCCAGTTTATCACCTATAAAACACCATGAACTCTGGAAAACCCATACATGTCTATTACCTCCTTGCTTAGGAGACCCAGAGAAACAAAGCTGGGGTAAAGGTTTGGCAGAGATATAGTTCTGAGTGAGGGAGATTAGCAGGAAATTTCATCTATCGGAAACAAACTGCTAAAAATCCCACAAATGTCTTGTTCAGAGTGTTCTACAGGCCATCTAGTTAGGGCAAGGGAATTCTGGTTTGCCTCCATAGATTTCTTAGGTCGTACAGAATTAGAAAATATATGGTTTTATAATTTCCACATATTGTCCTGAGTTTAATATCTACCATCAAACCAAGAGTGCACCAATTTTGCGATCTGCGATATTAATTAGTTGATTGTGCAGACTACATTCCTTAGGGAAACTCACACACATTTGGTTTTGCCTGATTCAAGACACTCTGGGCAACATTCCCTTGGTTAGTGTTCTAGGATTCATATTTGTCCATTTCAGAAATTCAAGAAAATATTCAGCACATTTGCTAAAAATCTGAAAATATCTTCATAGTTTTTATTATATCTTCAGCCTGCAATAAGTTATTGATGCAGTGTTTGCCCTAATACATAGCACTGAAAGTGCCAAAAACATATAGTTTCTATAGGTTCGCTAAGAAACTGAAGTTTATATGTGTGTGAACAACCTAAATCTGATATTTTGAAAAAAATTATTTTTCATATTTTACCTTATACTGATTCTTTAAATGTGAATATTTGTTATTGATAGTTTTGTCCCAATCCATGTAGTTTTTTTCCTACTGACCCTTCTTCATGAGTGTTGGAGTTGGTCTTCTCTGCAGGGTCACCCCAAACGTTTTGCCTTTTTCCCTCCATTTTGTACCGAATTTGTTTTTGTTGACCTTAGAACCAGTGCTAAAGTGCTTACACCCCTAAACGTGATAAAAGTGTTTTACACTTGTTTGGCATATTTAATTTACTTTTAAGTCCCCTGTAGAGGAGTATACCATATACGCAGGGACTGTAAATTAAATGCTACTAGTGGGCCTGCAGCACTTATTGTGCCACCCACTTAAGTAGTAGCCTCTTAAAACATGTCCCAGGCCTGTCATTGCAGCTTAAATACAGTTTTTAACTGCCAATTCGACCTGGCAATATAACCCCTTGCCAAGCCCTAAACCCCCCTTTTATTTCATATAAGTCACTTCTAAGATAGGTCCAAGATAACCCATATTGCAGCATGCATTGGGATTAAAAGGTTGCACATGTACTTTTAAGTTTTACATGTCTTGGTAGTGAAAAACGTCTAAATACGGTTTTCACTACTGTGAGGTCTACCAGTCTCATAAGATAACATTGGGTTGCCTTATTACATTTAATAAATGCTAAAGTTTGACTGGGGACAGATGAGCATTTCACGTGTGGTATCTATGAAATTGTATTTAAAATTCCTCTTTAATGGTAACGTCAGATTTTAAATTATAATTTTTAAAATGGCTCTTTTAGAAAGTTGGCATTTTACTGTCATCTGCCATTTGGTGTCTGCAGCCTCTGCTGGGTCACATGACTGGGTGTAGTTGGCAGTTAGAGTGTGAATTCCTTCCAGACAGTCACGCAGATGTTATTGTCACAAGAAAGACCGTTAAGAGCTGTATAGGGCAACTATGCATCGGCTCAAAAGGGGAACATAGCAGGAAAGTAAGAATGAAATTCAAGTCGCATTGGGGCATAATGAAGGGCGTGGGAGTAGGTATATGCGGTAAACTTTTAAGGAATCTAGGCACAACAGGTGACTTAAACAGGGATGGTTGATCTGGCAATCATAGAAAAGCGGAAATGGTGGACAGATATCCTTTCACTGTGCCCTGAGCAAATCCTTGCTGGGCCAGGGATAAAACAAAAAGGAGAACCTCAGACAAAGTTAGAGACAGAGGATCAACTGACTTAGATGTACACCATTACACAAACTTGTCCCACCGGCAGGCGTAGATGATTTTGGTAGAAGAATGCCTGGCTGCTAAAATGACATCACACACTTTAGGAGGGAGGTCAAACACCTTCAATCGCTGCAGCTCAATATGCAAGCATGAAGGTGGAGAGTGGGCAAGTTTGGGGGAATTTTTCCTTCTTCAAGACGTAGTTGAGAAGGCGCAGATCTAAGATAGGACGGAGGCCTCCATCCTTCTTTGGCACCAGAAAGTATTGGTAACAGCAACCTCGGCCTACTTCTGATGCTGGCACCCTCTCTATGGCTCCTGTGTCCAGAAGTGTCAGGGTAACCATGCGATCTTACCTTTAATTCGCACGGTTGAGTTTCGCAGAGACGTTATGGACCAACTTCCCAGTACCCTACCTTATAACCTGTGTTTTCTGAATCTCACTAGGAATATGCAATAGGGTTCAGGGAGGAGGGCCGGATACTGGACGCTTGAAGGCTCTTGTTGTCGACCTGCGAGGCAACAAGAACTGACTGTCAGTATTGTCTTCTCTTATTTCGTAAAATTAGTCCCTCCCTTAATACTACACAATCCCTTGTATTAGTTGTCTCTCCTACCTGTGAACTAAAGTTGTTGAGCGCAGCGTCGTAGTAGACTTGAGTGATGGTGTAGTTCTTACTGTGTTGTTGCTGGGCGTGTTTTTTGAGCGTGGTTTACTCTTGTCCACTCTTCGTATTGTAGTACTAAAGAAACAAACATTTACACATTATTCTTATACTCAATACAAAAGTTGAATACTTTCCAATATTCTTCTTATCGCTTTTTATAATTACTTACTATGGTATTTTCGCCCACTACCTTGTCCACCACTATGAAAAGACAAAAAGAAGGAAAAAACAAACAAACGTTCTACAATATAATCTCTAGATGAAAGTGTGTTGTCTTGTCTTTAAAATTGTCTTTCTTAAGTGCAGAAAAACGTTCCAAACATTGTCTATTGTTCAAGGTTACAAGCACTTAGGCATAGTAAGGCATTTCTGTCTTGCGATGGGTGCCGTAAAGTAAACAAGTTCACTTAACTTTCTTTTTCTGTCCCTCAGGATTGCAGCCAGAATAAAGGCGAGACGGTTTCCGAAGCAAAACGGGAGTTAAAGAAACGCTGCGTCGATTTCAAGGTAGCGTACCTGGATACCACCTCTCTTCCTGGCAACGGGCGGAAGGCTAAGCACCTTCCAGAACTGGGTGTGGCTTTAAGTACTAATGCCACACCCAAGATGGGCGCTACGCCGACGCACGCTCAGCGTGACACGGCGTTGCTAGGGGTCTTTTCTCTAAGGCAACAGCTGTAAAGCGGACGCAAAGTTGCAATCGGTCCGAGACACAGCTCCTCTTGGTTAGCGCACGGTTGCTCCATTTAATAATTCCAATGTTCGCACTTTCGTTCAATAATACCAATGTCCACTATATTAATGTCTATTCAAACAGAATTCTCTGATCAAGGAACGCCTTGCCCATATCATACAGAATCGGCATGAAATACAAAAACATGAAATACCATGCAAATACAGTAACAAAAAGTCTAGCACTAAACATAACATATACCTACGATTGTGCTGATTGCACGGGATAGGGGAGGGCTTTTTACCTACCTAATGCCCCTGCGTATGCATTAGGGGACATTGTTCACTTTCTTAATGCCCCTGTGTATGCATTGGGGGACATTGTTCACTGAGTATCTGGGAAATCATGACAGTACCCCCCTCTCAAAATCCCCCCTAAAACCAGAGGAATAGGTTTTGGTTTGTCAGGGTATCGTGTATGAAAAGCTTTTACTGGACGTGGGGCATTTTTTAAATGAGCCAAAGGTTCCCAGGACCGTTCTTCAGGCCCGTAACCTTTCCAATCCACCAAGTAATATTATTTTCCGCGTACTCGCTTAGCATCAAGCACAGATCTTACTTCGAACTCAGGCATACCTTCTATATCAATAGGAGGGGGTGGTGTGGTTTTACGAGTCATGGGATTGTAGGGTTTTAAAAGGGATACATGAAATACTGGGTGAAAGCGATATTTTGCAGGTAGTGTTAATTTTATACTTACTGGATTGATTATCTGTTCAACAGGAAATGGTCCAATAAACCTCTCATTGCCTTTTAGACGTAAATGTTTTGTGGATAACCAAGCCTTGTCTCCTATGGAATACAATGGTTGCGGGGTGCGATGTAAATCTGCTAAGCGTTTTTGGTTTTCTTTTGCTTTTGTCAATTGAAACTGGGCTTGTTGGTGAATGGATGTTAATTTAGTTATATATTCATCTATGGATGGGGTCGTCAAAGTAGAAGGAGTTTTTCCCAGAAATGTGTTTTGGATGGAATCCCTGTGCACAAAAAAATGGTGACATACCGGTGGATGAATGCTCCATATTATTGTAAGCAAATTCTAAAGCCCACAAAATGTCTGCCCATTCTTGATCACAATTAGTTAACATACAACGTAGATACTGTTCAATGGTTTGGTTGGTGCGTTCAGTTAGACCATCTGTTTGAGGGTGATAGCTTGAGGATGTACGCACTTCCATGTTTAATGACTTACTCAAATTTTGCCAAAAATGAGAAATAAATTGAGGGTCTCTGTCAGAGATAACGATGGAAGGAATTCCATGTAAACTGATTATCTCATGCATGAATACCTGTGTCAATTCTACTGCGGAAGGGAGTTTCTTTAAAGGTATAAAATGAGCCATACGTGTAAAATGGTCAACCACGGTTAAAATGGTATTGTAACCTGCTTTGGTGATGGGAAGTTCAACAATAAAATCAAGGGAGATTGTGTGCCACGGTTGTGGCGGTATTGGTAAAGGATGTAACAAACCACTAGGGGCTTGGTGTAGAGATTTATTTTGAATACATATGACACACATGTCGACATGATTTTGAATGTCATGAAACATGGAAGGCCACCAAAATCTGCGTTTAATTAGTTGGTAAGTCTTAGTAATTCCAGGATGTGCGGACAAAGGGGTATCATGATGTAATTGTATAACTTGATTTTGTAACGTTTTTGATGGTACAAACAGTTGTTCATTCATCCACAAAAGTTCGTCTTTCCACTGAAGCGAAGGATACAATTCCTGCCATTCTTGTAATGTTTTTGTCTTAAGTTCTTTCTGTAACTCTTGTATCACATCTTTATTAGAGATACTGGCCTGAAAACAATGTGTTGGTAGAATTGCCTGTGACTCCTTTTGCAGTTTACAAATGTCATCATTTATGCCGATGCGTGATAAAGCATCTGCTTTATTATTTTCTTTTCCTGGTTGATATGTGATAATAAAATTGTAATCATTAAAAAACAATGTCCAGCAAAGTTGACGAGCAGATAGAGCTTTAACAGATCGCAAAGTCTGACGATTACGATGGTCTGTATAAATTATGATTGGATGTCTCGCCCCTAACAAGTAGTGACGCCATTCTTCAAATACAGCTTTTATGGCCAATAGTTCTGTATCTGCAATGGCATTATTTTTTTCAGCGGGGGACAATTTTCTGGAACAGTAGGCTATAGGATGCATTTGTCCAGTATCTTTATGTCTTTGTGACAAAATGCCCCCTAAAGCGAACTGTGAAGCATCAGCTTCAACAATGAATGGGCGAGAAGGATCAGGATGCATAAGTATAGGTGCTGAAGTGAACTGTATTTTTAACTCTTGGAAGGCTTTTTCTGCTAAGTCATTCCATTCAAATTTAACTCCTTTGTGAAGTAGTTTAGTGATTGGAGTTATTGTTTTAGAAAAATCACGAATGAATCGCCTGTAAAAGTTTGGAATCCTAAAAACTTTGGACTTGTTTAACAGAAGAGGGGCTGGGCCAAGTAAGGACTGATTCAATCTTTTTTGGGTCCATTACAATTCCTGAGGGGCTAATAATATATCATAAAAAATCAACTTTAGATGTATGAAACATGCTTTTCTCTAATTTCACATACAAGGAATTTTGTAATAGCTGATGAAGAATGGCTCTTACTTGTTGTACATGTTCTGTTAATGATTTAGAATATATGAGTATATCATCAATATATACTACACAACAGATGTCTAAAAAGTCTCTTAAAACCTCATTTATAAAAAACTGGAAGGCGGCAGGACCGTTGCAGAGTCCGAAGGGCATGACCTGGTATTCAAATAGGCCGAATTTTGTACAAAACGCTGTTTTCCACTCATCGCCCTCACGAACTCGCACAAGATGGTATGCCCCTCGCAAAGCAAGTTTAGTATAAATGGTGGCATCCTTTATTTGATCTAACAAGGTGGGTATTAAGGGAAGTGGGTAACGATTTTTGATAGTCACATTATTTAAAGCGCGATAATCTATACACGCTCGCAACTCACCCCCTTTTTTAGGTATGAAAAAGAGGGGAGATGAAACCAGGGATTTAGAATGTCTAATGAAACCATTGGCAAGAGATTCGTCTAGGTATGTTCGTAAATACTCGTTTTCGTTCTCTGCGAGATCATATATATTACTACATGGTAAGGTAGCCCCAGGCACTAGATCAATGCGACAATCGTAATCCCTATGAGGTGGTAAAGTGTTTGCCTTTTTTTTGTCAAAGACATCTGAGAGGTCAGAATATTCTTCGGGAACACTGTCAAGGAGCAATATGCTCTTGGAATCTTTTGGGAAATCATAACCTTGCACTAGATGTTCAATCGCATGGTGTTGAAAACAAAATTTACGACAATGACTGGAATTAAACAGCACTGTTTTCTTTAACCAGTCAATTTTGGGGTTGTGTTGAACCAACCATGGGACTTCTAAAATAAGGCAAAACTGAGGCGCATCGATAACATCAAATTTGATACGTTCACTGTGATTGTTGGAACACATCATAACAAGATCTTCAGTGTGACATTGTATTAACCCTGACGTTAGTTCTTTTCCATCTACCGCTCTTACAATTTCTGGTCTTGGTTTTGGTAATGTGTTTAATCCTAACTCCTGGAGAAATTGTGTGTCAATAAAATTACCGGTGGCACCTGAATCTATTAAAGCGTCTACGGACCATGAATGTGCATTGTTATTTTGTGACTGTAATGTTACTCAAATGCTAAGATGACGAAAAGATGTTTCAGGAGCGGTGGAGGCCAAACTAGAGAGTTCACTCGACAAACTGACCTCGTCTTCTGTCGAGCTTATTAGTTTTCCGAGTGTTGTACAACAACTACATCGGTGACCTTTGCTTTACTTTTATTTGGACGAGTGGGACATTCCTTTACAAAATGTCTGGTCTTTCCACAGTATAGGCATTGATTTAATTTTCGACGTTTATCTTTTTCCTCTTTTGTAAGAGGTCCTCTAATAGTTCCAATTTGCATTGGTTCCCCCATATAAGGTTTAATATTGGAATCGAATGTATTACTTTTTTCTTTAAACAGTAAGACCTTATGTTCTGTTCTACCTCGTTCACCTTTCCGTTCAGATAAGCGGTGGTTTAATTTCACCACTAGATCGATAAACTCACTAAAATTATCTGGTGGGTCTAAAATTTGTGTTACTATATCTTTTAGCTCATCTCGTGAACCTCTATAAAGAGGGATACTCTTTTTCTTCTGGCCATTCCGCTTCTATCACTAGCCTGTTAAACATGGAAATGTAATGGAGTAAGTCAGAGGAGCCTTGTTTTAAATTAAGCAACTCGTTGTCTGCTGATTGTACAAAAACCTGTTTGGCAAATAGTTTTTTCATGGTATCCTTAAATCGTCTAAAATCATATAAAATCGGATCGTCCCGTTCTATTAATGGAACTGACCACAAGGCTGCGTCTCCTCCCAAATAGGACAGAATAAACGCTGCTTTCGAGGAATCATCGGGAAAAGCTGTTGGTTTTGCTAAAAAATGTAAGTGACACTGGTTCAGAAAAATAGTAAACTTATTACTATCCCCATGAAATCTTTCAGGAGGTGCTAACGGAACCGAAGTGGGGATTACAACTTGAATTTGTGTAGGTGGGGTAGCTGTAGTACTATCAAAACGATGCGTTACGTGTTGGAAACTGGATGGTTTAAGGATTGGTTTTTGTGTTGCAGGAAAACTCCAAGCGGAACGATCTTGCATAGTGTTTTGTAAAGCAGAGAGATCTCTGCGTAACACAGCATTTTCTGACTTTATTTCGGCTAAAACTGTGGCTATATCCTGCAGGGATATTTTCTGAGCTTGATCCATAATGTCTGGGCGAAACTTTTATCGTGGGCTTAGCCTTCTGTCAGGGTAACCATGCGATCTTACCTTTAATCCGCACGGTTGAGTTTCGCAAAGACGTTATGGACCAACTTCCCAGTACCCTACCTTATAACCTGTGTTTTCTGAATCTCACTAGGAATATGCAACAGGGTTCAGGGAGGAGGGCCGGATACTGGACGCTTAAAGGCTCTTGTTGTCGACCTGCGAGGCAACAAGAACTGACTGTCAGTATTGTCTTCTCTTATTTCGTAAAGTTAGTCCCTCCCTTAATACTACACAATCCCTTGTATTAGTTGTCTCTCCTACTTGCGTACTAAAGTTGTTGAGCGCAGCGTCCTAGTAGACTTGAGTGATGGTGTAGTTCTTACTGTATTGTTGCTGGGCGTGTTTTTTGAGCGTGGTTTACTCTTGTCCACTCTTCGTATTGTAGTACTAAAGAAACAAACATTTACACATTATTCTTATACTCAATACAAAAGTTGAATACTTTCCAATATTCTTCTTATAGCTTTTTATAATTACTTACTATGGTATTTTCGCCCACTACTTTGTCCACCACTATGAAAAAACAAAAAGAAGGAAAAAACAAACAAACGTTCTACAATACAATCTCTTGATGAGAGTATGTTGTCTTGTCTTTAAAATTGTCTTTCTTAAGTGCAGAAAAACGTTCCAGAAATTGTCTATTGTTCAAGGTTACAGGCGCTTAGGCGTAGTAAGGCATTTCTGTCTTGCGATGGGTGCCGTAATGTAAACAAGTTCACTTAACTTTCTTTTTCTGTCCCTCAGGATTGCAGCCAGAATGAAGCTGAGACGGTTTCCGAAGCAAAACGGGAGTTAAAGAAACGCTGCGTCGATTTCAAGGTAGCGTACCTGGATACCACCGCTCTTCCTGGCAACGGGTGGAAGGCTAAGTACCTTCCAGAACTGGGTGTGGCTTTAAGTACTAATGCCACACCCAAGATGGCCGCTACGCCGACGCACGCTCAGCGTGACGCAGCGTTGCTAAGGGGTCTTTTCTCTAAGGCAACAGCTGTAAAGCGGACGCGAAGTTGCAATCGGTCCGAGACACAGCTCCTCTTGGTTAGCGCACGGTTGCTCCATTTAATAATTCAATGTTCGCACTTTCGTTCAATAATACCAATGTCCACTATATTAATGTCTATTCAAACAGAATTCTCTGACCAAGGAACGCCTTGCCCATATCATACAAAATCGGCAGGAAATACAAAAACATGAAATATCATGCAAATACAGTAACAAAAAGTCTAGCACTAAACATAACATATACCTACGGTTGTGCTGGTTGCACGGGATAGGGGAGGGCCTTTTACATACCTAATGCCCCTGCGTATGCATTAGGGGACATTGTTCACTTACCTAATGCCCCTATGTATGCATTGGGGGACATTGTTCACTGAGTATCTGGGAAATCATGACAAGAAGGACCAGTACTTCCTGTTGCAAGAGTACAAGGATGGTACTCTGTCAGCCGATCTGGGGTGGGGAGGGGTGGCGGCGGGGTTTGTTGGAATGGGAGGGCGTAACTGTAGTATCTTCATGTTATGTTTATAATGTTCCCTTTTACCTTGTTCCTAGCTGCTCAGCCAGTGTGAGTGTTCTGTGTGGAATGTTGGTGTGATGGACATGAGTGGAATGCCTGGTGTGAGTGTTTACAGTTGGAAGATGGGCTGAGCAGCTAGCAGGCTGCTCCTGGTGGGGCTGTTACCACAGATCTTATGGACTTAATAAATATCCTTCAAAGACACTACTTGGCTACGTCTACTATGTCACCTCTACGCATGGGACTATACCACTACATTTTGGCGACGACCTGGAGACTGTCTTACGCTCTACGCTAAGTGGTTTTATGGAAGCTAAAGATGAAGTTTAGAGGAGGTCTTCATGTTGGAAAGAAGCTACAGCAATTACAAGCGCAGACAGCACATGAAAAAAATCTCAGAAGTATTGGGTCACAAGAGACCACACAGACCGCTTCAGTAGACTTCCAGGAGGAAGTGTTGATACTAAAAAATCTTCAAAAGAAACTGGAGCAGTACGCCTCGCAGCCCCACCAGTGTCATTTTCACCGGACAGCCCCAACCCAGGCGTGCTAAGCTCACCAACATCACATCATTTGGACTTTAGAGTAACAAGAATTGTGTGCTACATCAGTCTCAAATAAAAAAAACAGATTGCCTCACAAATGGCGTTTGAATATGATCTTGGAGTATGTTTACCAGTGCTACATCAGTGCGGTGATGAGATTTACTGTTAGCGTCGTGCGGTGACAATATTGTGTCTTGGAAAGACACTGGGCACTGGATATTTTTTTTTTATTATGGCATTTACTTTTCGCGTGTGAAAGATTCTAAGCACGCTCGTCAACGTACTCAAAGTGGTCTTGGTGCCGGCTTATGGAGGTGCTCATCAGCCTTTCGTCAAACTTTATGGTGAGTTTTTTTTTCTCACTCGCAAGACTTCCATTATTCCTGGACAGTTAAACCGTCATTGTGCATTTTTAAAGCGGCAGCTCGAGCCGGTTAATGTGCACGCAGCTTACCTCAGGCCTGGAGTCGCGCGGAGCAGCTGACGGATCTCCTGTGACGACGTGCAGCCTCGGAGGTGATGTCACTCGCGTTACTCCTTGGATGCGCTTTGGGCCATCCGGCTCTACGTCAACCACGTGCCGCCATCTTTTGGTTGGTAGCTCTTGTTTTCCCCATTGTCGTCTCTGTTTAGTTTAGGCCAACCACGCATTAGCTTTGCCATGGCCGGTAGCACGCAAAGCAGAAGAGAGGTTAACATGGGATACGTCATCGACGGATTGATACTGTGAAGAAACTTGGAGTTGTGTTATGTCCAGCGGCATCTTTGTATGGTCCAGTGCGGCACGTGAGGTTTTAAGTCCGTGAGCTGGGTAATGTACATTTTTGTTCTTCCTTTTTGCTGCGCTATCGTAGTACGAGGCAGACACTGCGGTATGGGTGTCGTTTGGTGTTTTTTTTTTTACTGATGCGCCTGGTAGGTGGGCCAAGCAGCAATTGGCAATAGAATTTCAAAATAAAATACATCCTTACTAAAAGCGGAGACAGTAAAAAAAAAAAAGGCAAAGACAGATAAAGAAAGGACACTGTATTCTGTGTCAGCGTCATCTTTTTGCCTGCACATCATATTCCATGGATTCAAATCGTTTTTTTTTAACATTGATGAGCAAAAGGGTAATGTTTTAATGTGAAGGTAAACAGTCTTCGAGACATCGCTCACAGGAAGACTTGTTCCGTACAATATTGAATATATTGTTGTTAAAATGAAAAGTCTAAGCAAAATGTTTTGGTGTTTCAGCAAGTCGACATGTATGCATCTTGGGTTTCGTTTAGTTGGATGCTTTGGTACCCTTACGCAAGGGATGTTTTAGTCTAGTATAACTCGGGTGAGAGGTCCCTCACCGGCGGGGGTTTTCAGTCTAATTGTACTACAGTTACTGGAATGGGGTTTGCATGACCAATGGAACATTTTCTTGTTTTGTGATGCCACAGTTTACGTTTTTTTTTAACATGGGTGGCACTTCCAACAGAGTGTGTGGTAGTCACATTGTACTCTTGTGCTGTGTTCATTGTGTGTAAGTGGTCATGCGCTGCACATTTGGTCTGCACGTCTGGTTGGTTAGTGTGTAAGTCGCCCTGCGCCTCACGTTTTGTTGTCTTGTGTGTAAGTCGCCCCGCGCATCACTGGTTAGTGTCGTGTGTGTAAGTCGCCCTGCGCATCACGTGTTGTTCTGTGTAAGTCGCCCTGCGCTTCAGGTGTGGTTGTTGTGTGTAAATCGCCCTGCGCATCACCGTGTGTACACTCTGTGTTGTTTACCTTGTGCTGCACTTTGGTCATATTGTGTTGTCTTCTTGTGCTGCACTTGTCCTTATGGGTTTTAGTCCCACACAATGCAGGTTGTTTGTCATATTATAAATGTGTTTTACCCTTACATGAGGGAGTTATATAGGTCATTCTACCATGTCTAGAGGGATGACTTAATGGGTCTCAGTCCTATTTACACAGTTTACGTTTTGGGTCAGAGTCCCAATTTCGTATGTGTCCCTTACATGAGGGGTGGCAGGTTGGGTTATAGTCCCTTCCCCACAGTTACTATGGTTGGGTTCCTTACATGAGGAGTACTTTCTTGGGTGCAGTCCACCCATAGTGTTAGAGTTCGGGGGTGCGTTATTCCCTTTACTCTTTTCACGTGTGTTTACATGTCTTTTCATGTGGTGTCTCATTTTGTGTCTGTGAGCTGTACGTGCTCAACCTTACTTTTTGTTTCAATATTAAAGGAGGAGGATGGTGATAGTTCGTCTGTATCTTTTCATTCTTCTTTCCTCCTTTGTTTGGTCTGTGTTCCCTCTCGTGATGTGGTTTTACCATTCATCCCAGGGTTATGGACTATTGTCTTCATTTGTACATTGCTGTGTATAGTAGTTTTCATTTTAGTATGGTTTTATTAGTTTTTAATTTAAAAGGGAGAAGATAATGTAGTATCTTCATGTTATGTTTATAATGTTCCCTTTTACCTTGTTCCTAGCTGCTCAACCAGTGTGAGTGTTCTGTGTGGAATGTTGGTGTGATGGACATGAGTGGACTGCTTGGGTGCCTGGTGTGAGTGTTTACAGTTGGAAGATGGGCTTAGCAGCTAGCAGGCTGCTCCTGGTGGGGCTGTTACCACAGATCTTATGGACTTAATAAATATCCTTCAAAGACACTACTTGGCTACGTCTACTATGTCACCTCTACCCATGGGACTATACCACTACAGTAACCCCGTTGGGCAATCTGGAGCACCCATTTGTCTGATGTTATATCCCTCCATTGGTGCAGAGGGTTTTGGATACTGTTGTCAACTGGATGCCCATACTGGTTTGAGGGCAATCAAGAGGCTTTCACTGTGCGGCTATGGAGGGAATGGGCAGACCTCTGACTTTGAGCCCCATGAGGCTTGTGGGAGCCGTGTCTGCAGCCACGAAAGGACTGCGCCTGCTGGCCATTGTGGCTAGGTGGGAAAGGACCTGGCTGATAGCCCCTACCGTAGCCACAGAAGGAGCATGAGGCGGAATGGGGCTGTCAGGGGGCTATGGAGAGCCCTAACAACCGAGCAGTGGCCCTACTATCCTTGAATCTTTCCAAGGCTGAATCCGCCTTGTCTCTCAAGATACAGATTTCATCGAAGAACATGTCCATGAGCGAGGCTTGGACATTCCCTGAAAAGGCAGTATTCCTCAACCAGGCGTGATGTCTCAGCACCACAGAAGTAGCAATGGCGCTGCCCAGTGAGTCAGTGGTATCCAACTTGCATCGGAATATTAACTTTGCCGCATCTCGCCCATCAGCTATGGCTTGGGAGAGTATGGCTCGAGCCTCATCGGGGACTAAAGTCAACACTTGCACAACCGTATCCCACATAGTATAGGAACAACTGCCCAATAAGCATGCAGTGTTCACAGACCGCAGTGCTATGCTGGTGGAAGAAACAATTATCTTTCCATAGGTATCCAGCCTCTTGGATTCACTATCTGGTGGTATGGTAGGTAATGCACCATTATTAATTCTGGAAGTCGAGGTCTGGGCTACCAGACTCTCAAGGGTGGGGTGATGGGAGAGGAAGGCTAGATTCCCAGGAGCAAGGCGATGGCAGAGAGAGATGGCCCTGTGCACCGGAGTGCCTGTGCAGGGTTTGGCCGAGGCCCCAAGCAGGATATCAGTGAGGGCTTTGTTGAAGGACAGTAAAGGTTCTGATGGGGATATCCCCATTTGACTCAAACCTGTCAAAACATTTGTTTTGACTTGAACCATGGGCAGCTGTAGGTCCAGGACCCCAGCTTGCCTCCTGACCCCCATTGCAAAGAAAGCCCCTTCCTCCGTAGCCAAAGAAAGAGGAGAAAGGAGGCCAGTGTCTGGTGAGGTGTCCAGATCACTGGTGCCAGCCAGGTACCCATTCCAGTTGTCATCGGCCATGGACTCTGCTATGGGGTCATTGTAGGAATAGGGATCCTCAGATACCCTCCATTCGTGTTCCTCAGTGAGCCCTTCCATGAAATAGGGCTCTTCTCCAATTCAGGCCATGTGGGCCTGATCAGCGCGGGAACTGATGTTGTGCAACGTCGACCCGGCTCCATATTGGAGTCAGGAATAACGGTGGGTTCGGCGCTGCTGATGGGTGTTAGTGGCACAGGGGATGGCGCCACTAGAACGGGCGACGCAGGAGGTCGCAAAGTCGCGGCTGGACCCGATCCGGATCTGCCTACGGATTCTAAGCAGTCGACTGGTGCTGAGCAAACCCACCGGCAGAGCTCCAGTTGAACACCCTCATAAACCCTTGAGACCCAAAGTTGCTCCAGAGGGGTTTGACTGCTCAAAAATGAGTTTAATGGCCTCCTAAAACTCTTGAAGCTGGGCAAGGGTCGCTCCAGCTGCACAGGGAACACATGTGAGCAAGGTTGGGATTTGTAGCATCGTTCCCTTACGTCGTCCAAAGAATGGGAGCGATGCAGAAAAGTCGAAGAGCACTTCAACTTCTTGGACTTTTTCTTGTGGGACTTATCAGAAGAAGTCCTGGAGTGAGAGGAGGACCAACGCAAGCAACTCCCAGACCTCTCTCGTGAAGGGAACCTGGAACGCATGGAGTCACATGACGAGGGGCCAAAAGCTTCCATGTCCACTCTCGGATGGCCTTCGGGTTCATCGTCCTGCACTCTGCACACAACGCAGGGTCCTTCTCAAGGCACCACAAACAGACCAAGTGTGTGTCTGTGGCCGACATCTGTCAATGACAGGCTCCAAAAGGTTTAAACCTGATGGGTTTCTTTGGGGACATGGTCAAAAAAGTAGAAAAGGGCACACGAGACATAAGCAAAAAGGTCAAAGTCAGTCAAAAAATGATTGAGGGGAGTTTGATCTGGATCCATGCTAATGGCATGGAAAAGAATGAACTGAGGTCAGCGTGCTGGGGTGGCGCCTGTATAGGTACTGTGCACTTCACTTCCGGCGCAAGGGGGATTGATCAAAACATTTACGGATCCAGGCTGAAGCCTGGGAATATTCGAAAGTAAGGAATCTCTGGCTCGAAGTCGCTATCAGATTGGCTGAATCAGTCGGTTCCCACTCACCACAGATTTGTTTTTGAGACAGGATGGCACCTAATCCAGTGGCACTGGTGTCAACTGCCAGTTTAGAGTCTATAGCCACGTTGAAGTGCTGAAGAGTGGTTTCTGCAGATAGTGTGTGTTTCATTGCTTGGAAGGCAGCCTGGTGTTCCTCGCTTCAGGCTGAAGTAGACGTGGACTTTGTAAGTTCTTTAAGGGGGCCAGTCAAGAATGTTAGATCTTTGTTTTAAATCTCCCACAATATTTGATGACCTTTCCAAGGAAACTCCTGATCTCTGTCTTGGATGTGGGCGGAGGTGTGAACTCTATGTCTTTGGAATTCAACTGCTCAGGGGCAACCCCTATGGCTGAAAAACAGTATCTGAAGAAGCAGAATTCACACTTTTTTCAACTGAGGGTGAGGTGACAATCCTTTAGACTTTTCAATACCTTCTAAAGCCAGGAATGATCATCATTTAAGGTCTTGGCAAGCACCTGAAGGTCATCTCTAGCTTTTGTGACCCCAGTGAACCAAGAGAGAACCTCTCAAATAGTGTTAAAAAACAATAGAGATTCCAAAAGAATTGAGTTGGCAGAGCATGTTGTGTAATAATGAGTCTTTCGGTGCAGCAGAAGTTGGTGGTATCAAGAGTTGAGGTCAACTTTGGAAAACCAACAGGCCCTGTTCACCTCAGCTACCAGGTCATCTACAGGTTGAGGCATGTTCTTCTTTGATAATCAGGAGCATAGAGTTGTTTGGGCCTGTGAGTGTTTAAAATGGGTATACCAATGGAGTGGGTTTATCTGGCCATTTAATGATGTCAGCTTTTAGGAGTTGCGGAGCTTCACTTCTACCTTCAGATGCAGATGAACAGCCACTCGGTGATGTCGAAGCGCCACAAGTTGGACAGTGCAATCGATATGGAGTTGCACAGCTTTGCCTTTGAGGTATCCTATCCTGTGGAAAAGTTTTCCGCTCACAGTCATACATGCTGTGTGCAAACTGTATCAGGCATAGACTGTCCACCATGTCAGATCCTAACAGTGCTCCCTAGACCTTTGAATATACTCATGCGGTGGTGGTGAGGTGTTCATGTGTTAGTTCAGAACTCAGTGGTTAAGGGGCACTATTGCCGTTAGCGTAGAGTCTGACCTCTGAGTTTAAGATGGGATAGTGGTATCGAGGAGTAAATCTGCGACTTGGGCATGACATTTATTGCGGCTCCAGTGTTGATTAGTGGTCTCACGAGGTAACCACCTAATTGGAGCTGAAATTTTGGCTGAGTATGGTTGTTGTTTCTGCCATGCTGTATGGTGTTTACGATGTGCATGACCACTTTGCCTTCTGTATCATTGTCCATGTTGTTCTGTAAGAGATTCCGATTGAGCTGACTGTGTATTTTCATGGCCTTTTTGGTTTGACAAGATGAACAGGCTTCGGCAATGTGACTGAATTTTCTGCAGGCCGAGCATTTATTTCTTCCCTTATGCCAGCCATTCACCATGGTGTATTAAAGTGCCTCTGCAGTGCCCACGGGGCCAGTTCTTTACCGGGTGTGACACTGACTTGAGGCGTGTGGTGGATGTCATTGACCTGATTTACCACCTCTGCTTTTATCAGCTTGTTTAAGGCAGCCTCCATGAGCAACAGTGCTTGGCCAAAAGTCAAGATGTCTGTCAGGGGCTTGCCTAGGTCTCTCTAAACCTGCCATTGCAGTTCAGTGGATGCACAGCCTGGGATGAATTGTGCATGGATGTCCTCAGCTTTGTCATGTAGACTGTGTGTGCTGGACAACTCCTTGAGCCTGGCATGCAATGCATCTACTGATTCACTAGGGCTGTGCTTGGCCTGGCTTGGCAAGAGCCTCTCATGGTCCAGATTTTCCGGGGTAGTGAAAAGTTCGTTGGGCACTGCCACAGGCGTGCAGTAGGTGAATGGTGGCCCTGCAAGATATAGGAGGATAGGGCTCCTGCCATCAGGGGTCCGACCCATAGATTCCATTTGGGAGCCTGAGATGATGGTGAGCCAGAGATTTCAAATCTCGTGATAGCTGGAATGGATGACATTCTCACCTTCATGCAGGTGCTAGGTGTGACAGAATACTGTACTTGGAGAGAGAAGTGGGGAGCCTGGTGCAGGAGCCAAACAATGGCAATAGGCATGCAGCAGGCAAGCAGCTGGGTGAGGCTTCTGATGATAAAGCACAGCACAGTCACATTCTCACAGACAGTAGCCTGCCTTCGCTTCAGGCGTGCTTGTTGTTGGAGGAGACAACCACCAGCTTTTGGAAACACGGGCAAACAGTCTTTAACAGTGCCTCATGCAAGGAATTGCTTAGGGCGTACAGGATGGCCAGGTTCATCAGCAATGGTGTCGACAGTGCAATGAATGCACTAACACATTATTAGTATCCAGTGTGCCTGGGGAGTGCAGAGGCACAGGCTGACCACCTGTTTGTTGAACTGCACACGTGATAAGGACAATGCCACTATTCAGAGCATCCCGGAGGAAAACCTGACTCAAACACAATACAGCGACGCGCAAGCACAAACCTGCAGCAAGCTCAGCTGCCCCAGTAATTATCCACTATGGGAAACCTGGATTAACACTAAGTTTCTCCCTTTGAGCATGTGACTCTCCAGAGATAGCAATGTCAAGCAATCAAGGCTTGATCTGGGAGGTGGGAGGAATTGGATACTGAGATATGGTATGGCAAATGCTCAAAAAACTCAGGGACCTATTTATGGGGAAGTGCACCTTGCTGCGCTGCGCTGCATGACAAGGAAAGGGAAAGGGCATGAATGAGCACTATTTAAAGCAATACATCACATTCCTGTCCTTTCCCCGGCGCTGGTGGCCCTTTAGCTGCCTCGCGCCAACGCAGGCACCCTTACACCATGGTACAAGTTTGCCTGTGTTGCAAGCAGGATTGTTTTTGGAGAGGAAGGGGCAACGTCCTGCCCAAAAACAATCCTGGGAGGCATATTCCTCTTCCTGTGTGTGCTGCAGAATGAAGTACACAGAAAGAGTAAGAAACAAAGAGAAATAGAGATATTTCTCCTCGTTACGCCTCCCCTGGGAAGGTGTAAGGTATTGGCTCATTCCCAGGTTTACATGTTCTTGTAAATCTGGAAATGCGTCAAAAACCATGGGAGTTGCGTGGAGACACCCAAGCAACACCCATGGAACGCTTTCCCAGGGCACAGTAATGCAACGCAGCGATTTGCACTACATTGCGTTACCCCAGATTTTTATAGCCACTCAAAGTGGCTTTGCGTGGCTTAAAAAATCTGCCTTAAGGTTTGCGTCGCTCTTGCACCACGTTGCGTGGTGCAAGACATAGGCCCCTCAATATCCAGTCAATCCTATATTTTCAAAGAAGAATAAGCCTACTTTAGAGACAACTAAAAGAAACAGTCAAAATTAAGATACACAGTGAAACTTATAAGGTGCTAGCACCTTCAGGAATAGAAACAATGACTCCAAATTTTTAACAGAGCTTACACTCTAATTTTTTTATTCCACTTGCCCTATAACTAATGAATGTTGTTCTATGGGGCTGTGCTTGAGAGAATTCAATAGACCTCAGAATAGTTGATTTGACTATGCTGTCTGTAAACAAACATTAAGTTTTCAAAGAGGTGTAAAGGATTCATTGTAAAGCTTACTTGCTATGATATGTCAGGCCCTCTCATTCTGTGGCTCATTGGCTCGGGTCAATGCTGTTGCCTGAGGTTGTTTTACACTACGCTCCCAAATTTCATCCAAAATTGTCCCGAAATATCTAGCAATCAACAACTCGTCACCTTTTCAAAGCCATGCACATAAGAACACTTGAATAATCAACAAAGAGAGCTGATTCTTCAGCAGGCTTAGACAGCATGATATTAATAATAATGAGATTTAGTAATGAGTATATAAGTGTACAATACCTAACAAATTCACCTCCTCCCCCTACTCCTGACATTGTTTCTAGTTGGGCTCCTATTGGTCTCAGGGCACACGAACTCCACGCCTATTGCATGTGTTCTGTAATCCCTTTGTGGGGGTGAAAAAGGGTGTTATGCTGTTCATGTGCACAACACAGCTGTTATAGTCAGGCGGTCTCACTATTTGGATCCCCAACACTCCCAGGCATAAAGAAACAAGCACTGGCAAAGCCAATAGGTCTCACCTAAAGGCAAGCTATTGGCTTTGTCAGTCGGGTGGGGTTGCCCAATGGGAGGGCGGTTGGGGATAGTGAACAGGAGGGTGCGTGGGGGTGGAGAGCATGACTGTACACAAGCATTGGCAAAACGAATAGGTTTTGCTGCTGCGAAATCTATTGCTTTTGTTAATGTTTTTTTCGACATGTTACACAACAGCACAAGCTACTGCACAGCATGTGTTAAAGTTAAGAAAAGGGCTGTGATGCAGTAAACACTGTCTGCATGATAGCTCTTTTTTTCAACTTTACGCCATGTTGTACAGCAGCCAGCGCTGCTGTGCAACATGTCTTAAAAAAACATTGTCAAAACCAATAGATTTCGCACAGGCGTAACCTATTGGCTTTCAAAAGTAGTGGCCCGCTGGTTTAGCAGGTCACGCGGGTTGCACAGCCGTGTACGCATTGGTATCCCAAAGTAATACTCATCCACCATAGTAATCAAATTTTGTTCAATTTTATTTTCTCATTGTTTGTCCTCATTATTCCACATTTTATCCATCACGTCAAAAGATATAAAATTCGTTGATTTTTTAGCATTTAATTTTTGATGTATTGCCCATCCAGGCCTATGCATGAACATATAGCGAATTTCAAGTCCTCCACAAGATTCGATTCACATCCTACTCAATGCATTTCGGTTTAAAAAACCTTCGTCAGGAGTATCTATAAAGTATAAAAATATATGTTTCAGTCACATTGCATGTAACAAACTACACTACTTCCCTATGTCAAGTTTTTCACCATTTATATATTGGTATACAAATGCACGTAATGTTTATGTTTATAACATATGTGTTTACGGGGCAGAGGGGGACTTTTGGTGAGGGTTTATTAGCACTGTTAGCACTTTAAATGACGACAGGTAATGTGATTTGGTGGTGGTGGTGGGGAAACACGTGATGGTTTACACCAATGACCATGGAGGTGGGGCGGGTAACATCGATTTAAATCAGGGAGGATTAGCATGGTCGCGCACGAGGAGGTTGATGCGTTGCGAGTTTTACATCAGGTATGCACGGGGGTTGGAGATGGTGAAAAACTTGACATAGGGAAGTAGTGTAGTTTGTTCGGGGGGTTGTGTCAGTTGGGCAGGGGTGATTTGAGGTTCACAGAGGTTTGATTCTCAGTGGGTTAGTTGCTTGGAGGGTGCGTGGGTTAAAGTACAATGGTTTCATAAATCAGGATGAAGTGTTTAAAACTTGGGGTTAGATTGAGGAGCACACGATATGATTTGTATTTTTTAGTTGATGTTTGGACTTATGTCACGGGAGTACGGGATTGTGATTAATTGGCATTTGAGGTTCAAATCATTTGGCACTAAATAAGAAGGGGAAACTTGTTAGTTAATATTTGCACTATGAGGTGTAGTACATGCAATGTGACTGAAACATATATTTTTATACTTTATAGATACTCCTGACGAAGGTTTTTAAACCGAAATGCATTGAGTAGGATGTGAATCGAATCTTGTGGAGGACTTGAAATTCGCTATATGTTCATGCATAGGCCTGGATGGGCAATACATCGAACAATTAAATGCTAAAAAATCAACGAATTTTATATCTTTTGACGTGATGGATAAAATGTGGAATAATGAGGACAAACAATGAGAAAATAAAATTGAACAAAATTTGATTACTATGGTGGATGAGTATTACTTTGGGATACCAATGCGTACACGGCTGTGCAACCCGCGTGACCTGCTAAACCAGCGGGCCACTACTTTTGAATGAATTATGTTCAGGTGCGAAAGGAACGGCGCACCAATTACGGGTGCTGCACGCCAAACTTGAAAAAAATAAGGTAACATGAACTTAAACGAAGAAAAGTAATGGGTGTGCTTCAGGACACTTCTGTCTTGTAACCTATTGGCTTTGCCATTGTTTGTTGTGTTTAGGCACGGGAAGATTAAGTGATTTGTCTGTAATCACAAGATGTTGAACTGAGGCCAAGGTTAGGGAGAGGATGTGGCGTTCTATGGGTTAGAGGATGTGGCGTAAGGGCCAGTGCTGCCGACCATGGCGCTGGGAAGCCAGTTTCGAGTCTCAGCGTCAGCTCAACATCCTGTGATTCTGGGCAAATCACTTAATCTCCCTGTGCCTACAAAAATTAAGGTGTCCTTGTGTAAAGTAACTGGTGTTCATTTAAAGCGCTCCAATACTTGGCTGGTGTTCGCACTATATAAAACTGCAATTTGAAGAAGAAAAAAAACAATGGGAAAAGCAGGGTTGAGGGAGGAGGGGATCTGTGGACAGCAACGGGAGTTTATCAGGGGCAAGCAGTGGGAGGTGGTGGTGGGGGTGATCCAGCGGCGTACTAGCAACAGATACTCCACTACCATATACTCACCTGGGCCCATATAACTTCTCTTACACTACAACACCAAGTAGACCGCTGGAACTTTTTAGTTTTATAATTTTCATACCTCACGATCTAGTTATTTCTTCTCTAACTAAACCTTTCACTGATCAAATAGTTCTTTCCTCTGGTCAATGGACCATTTAGGTGGAACTAGTTGATGGTGATAATTAACATAATTTGATTGAACATTTCTTGATTAAAATAATCACAGACTCTGTAAATTTTAAAAATCTTTATCTAAATTAGTTGGGTGTGAACCATTTCAAAACGTTTCAGTACAAACACCCTCATTCGCAAGATTGTCAATTCAATCAAAATTCATTAGAAATAATAGTAATAATTCAGATCCACACAACAATTATGCTCAGAAAGAAGAGGATAGAGAGAGAAGAGCATTTATCAAGACGATGAATTTATAATTACCAAGTATGGTGTGAAGACCAACCCCTGGCCAAAGGGCTGGTAAGGGTCCCCAGGACAGATCAGGAGACAAAGACTTCAGGACAGGAATCAGGACAGGATACTTCACCTCTCTAGATACCGACGACTACGTCGCACCCCTCTCTGACACTCTCTTCCTCCTCGTGGTTCTTCCGCGATCTTCTTTATAACCCACCCAAATTAAGTAGATGGTTCTGCATTCGTTTTCTTCATCAGCATTTCAGAGCATCAGCACCACCCCAGCACCGACAGCATCCCAAGCTCCGAATTGTTTCTGCTGCTTCCGCTCTCAACTAGCTTAGCCCCCTTGGAAAGCTCTTCACGCACTGCTTCTCCCTCTAACTAACTAAACTACCTCAATTATACCTTTCTATTACCATGTACCACCCATTAATGTTTCAATTTTACAGAATACTAACTTCTGATTGGACAGGCGAGGGGGGATGATCATCACACCATGCTTATATTCCATTTATTTCTTTAAACCTTTGTTTCAAAACTCCTCCCCTCAAACTTTTATTCTGCCCTTCCTTTCCCATACATCTTTAAACTTTATTAATACAAATGTATCGACTTCTTGAATACAGTTCCTTCATATGAACTCTTCACTCTCATGTTCCCAGGGCACATCCTCGCTGACCTTGGATGCGTGACAAGTCCTTAGTCATCTTTTCGAATTTCCACACCAGGGCGCATGCGTCGCGCAACGATAGTCTGCTCGACTCAGACAAATTTGACAGGCCCAAATACGCACTAATAATAAAGTCAAAAGGAAGAATGTTATTCTCAAAAATAAATGATTTCACTGTATACCACCAACCTCTACTCTAGCCCATACCATTTATTATTTCTCTTTCTGCATTTGCGTTAGTATAAAACTTATTTTCTAATTTCTGCAAGCAGGTGCCATGCATGTGAGTTTTCAAGCGGCCATTTTATAGTTCTTTGCGCAAGCGCCAGAATTTCCCTCCAAGCGTCAGCACGTCATACTACGTAGATGTAGTAGACGCATGCGCAGTAAAGATCCCGTGTTAGAATGCATCTTAGTCCTACGTTCATGTTATTGCAGTTAGTAAACACATAGGCAAGCTTCATTTTTCTCCCGCGTGTAAAGGAAATGCGTATTATTAATCACAAAACACGTCGTTAGTAATTCGCTAGTGAGTTAAAACGAGAGGATTGTTTCCGAGCAAGTCTCAGGTACGAGTCCTTGCTCCATCAATCCCCTCTCTGATGGCATATTAAGCCATCACAAAATTACCCATCCATCCCAGATACCAACTTTAATACTTCTCAGTTTTCTCTATTGTCCTCCCAACTTTCATCAACAATTTCGTTTCCTTCTAAATCTCACATCTTCTTATATAACCTGCCTTTCATTTCTTCCAAACGTATTTAATCATATTTCCTCTTTCGTGTCTGTCCCTTTCCCTTTCTCTCCAAGTGTACCTTTTCTTTCGTACCTTTTCTACAACATTTATATGTAATTATTACTAACATCACTACCATTATTATCATAACTAATGGTATTATTATTTGACCTATAAAGCTTCTCCCAAAATCAACAAACCATTTCCCTATTGATGTTATACTTTTTGTTAGTCTTCCCCACACACTGTCAACCTCCAGTTGGGTCAAATCTTTATGCATTCCCGTAATGTTTTCAATGTATCCTTTAATTTCTCTGCTCTTGTCTGGAATATAAGTGCAGCAATGTTGAACTTTCAACATGCCACAGACTCCACCTTCTTTTGCTAACAATATATCAAGAGCAAGACGGTTCTGTAAAACCATAGATCTAATTGCAACCATTTCTGTGTTAATCTTTAAAAATCCACCTGCAGTGTCTGTAGAAAGACGATCAACTATGGTTGATAACTTACAAATTTTCTGTGAATTTAGAATGACTCCAACTGAGGGTATCAGTGCACTAAAAATATCCCCTACAATTTCAGAAAAACTAGCTCTTCTTTTACGTGTTAGTCCATTAGAATTCCCATTGGTTCCACTGATTTTACCTACATGATACATTTTTGGAAAAACTATTCCAAAATAACAGCTTCCGTACCATCTTGCAGGTAACCTATAATAGGCATTGCTCCCACAAACATAATACACTCCTGGAAACACAGGATCAGTTCCCCCTTTTAGTCCCCATCCTCCTAATATTAGCAAGTTATGTTCACATTCACTGGAACCAATGTAATTATTGTTATAATCTGTCTTTAACCTATGGAGCCGGATATTTTCCCCTTTCACAAAGTCCAGGGACATCGCAGCATGAGCCTTGCCACTTGCATAGATTCCCTCCTTCCCAACCCATGGAGGTACATGGGTTTTCTGTGTAGTTGCCTTCCTCATTAAATCCTGTCTCCTTTCTTCTACTAAATTCAAAAAATCTTTTTCTTCTTTTCTTAATATACATGTTAGATTGTCTCTACGTGCTTGAACTAAATCTATTGAACTCATTGTTATGAAAAATTCACCCAAAAACTGCGTTTTTACTACTAGCCACTGGATTCATATTCTTTCTAATAGGTAGTTCAGAAAATACTACATCTAAATTAGAGTAAAAATACTGAAGTCTCCCTGTAGCGTAAAATAAACTTGATAAAATACTACATGACACACCATAAGTTAAAGGTATATGGTGATACGTAATCCCTTCTGATACTGATGAGGGTAACTTCATACACACGTAACAATTGTTAATTTCCATAGTGCTAACATACTGAAATAACAATTTAATAAACACATTAGAGGACGTATTATAGTCTGATTCATTATGATAGTTTGCTTCATCTTCTACCCCTATTTCTAATTTAGTTTCTCTTATTCTATCTACCTTAACATTAGTATCTGTATTATTCTTGTCACTTGTTTTCATTATTAAAGGTACTCCTACTGTTAGGAATAACCATCCTAATGCTGCTAATAAAATACTACAAAAACAAAATCTAAAACACTTTCTTTTTAATCCACATTTTGGTTTTCTGATAACTTCAATGTCTGCCATTTTATTCCTGAGAAAATTTCTTTTCTCTTATCTTTTTCTTTTTACAGTCTTAGCATTTCTTTTTGTTCTTAAGGAGGTTTCAATTTGCTTTCATCAATTTGTGCAATATGGACCTCTTCTGTCTCATCAGACAGATCCAGGGACTCAAATTCCTCGAGAATAACGTAGATTCCACTCTGGAGCCTTGTATCTCCTGTTTAAATTTCTCAATCTTGGACTTCTTCGAGTTATTTTTGCTACGGGTTGTTTAGGTCTTTTTTGACTTGTGATTTCGTTCACTTGCTCTGGTTTCTTTTCAGATTTTCTCAGATGATATTTTAGTTTCTTTACTCCAGTTGGCCAATTGTCTCCCTTTCTGACTCTTTTGATTTCTACTGCGTTTTCACCTTCTTTATCTCCTTGTAAAGTTCTTTTTATTTCATTTATTTTGGGCACAATCTGTTCTGTTTCTCTGTTTTCTGTGCTTGTACCTTCTTTTGCTTCGTCCTGCTCAGGTTCTACTGTATTTTGTTCTACTTCTTCCTGAGCTTGTTCTTCTAATTCTATCTGACCTTGTTCAGGTCTTAGTTCAAACCTTTCTTCTTCTGCCTGAACTTGTTCCTCTAACTCTATCTGGTCTTGTTCAGGTCTTAATTCAAACTTTTCTTCTTCCGCCTGAACGTGTTCTTCTATTTTTCCCTCCTCAGGTTTGTATGTGTCTCTTTCTATTTTCACCTGAGTGTGTTCTTCTTCCCCTGTCTCTTCCTGACTACTTTCCTGTCTTTTCAGTTCTGTTCTTCTTCTGGTTTCAATAGCATCATCAATTATTTCAATCACTGGGATCCATTCTTCCTGACTTATCTCGGGCTGTTCGTCATATGGTTGTCTTCCAGAATCTATCACTCTAGATTCTTCAATTTCACAGTTTACAACTCCTGACGCTTCAGCCTGCTCAGTCAGTGGTGGCTCTTGTTGATCTGATGGGCTCGGAACTCTTCTGGTATGGCTGGCATGAATCCAATTGGGCAGACCTGCACACTTCACTGCTGTGGTAGTGATTAGTATGACTTGTCGTGGCCCGTCCCACCTTGGTGCTAGACACAATTTTCTTGCGTGTTTCTTTACCAGCACCCATCTCCAGGATTCAAATCATGTGCTTGGTCTGGCTGTCTTTCAACTGTGTCTTCTCCAACCTGGTGAGAGATAGAACGCATCATTTCAGCCAATCCTTTGCAATAGTCCAATACCAGATCAACAGATATACTCATTAATTTATTTCCAGGAATAAATGCCTGTCTCATGGCTCTTCCCATGAGAACCTCTTGTGGGCTCATTCCTGTTTTTCTATCTGGAATACTTCTGAGACCCATCAATACAAGAGGTAATGCATCTGGCCATTTCAGCTTTGTGGATGCACACACCTTTCCCAATCTTGACTTTATTGTGCCATTCATTTGTTCAACAACTCCAGAGGCCTCTGGACGATATGCACAGTGCAGTTTTTGTTCAATGTTAAACGCAGCACAGATTAATCGAATTATCTCATTATTAAAATAAGGGCCTCTATCTGATTCCAAAGTGACCGGAAAACCAAATCTCGGCACTAACTCCCTCAACAACAATTTGGCAACTGTAAGACTGTCATTTCTTCGAGTTGGATAGGTTTCCACCCATCTTGAGAAAAGGCATACTATGACAAGTACGTATTTCAGTCCATTGCATGGGAGTAATTCAATAAAATCTAACTGTAATCTGGTGAAGGGTCCTTCTGCCTTTCCGATCTTTCCCCAGCTTACCACTGTCTTTCTACCTGGGTTCTGCAGTTGACAGGTTAAGCATCTTTGATAAAGGCTCTCTGCGACTACCCTGAATTTTGGATTATACCAACTCTGTCTGAATAGCCTGATCATTGAATCTCTCCCTATGTGTGTTGCTCCATGGTACACTTTTGCCATTTTTGAAAGCAAACAATCTGGCATGACTGGTCTTCCATCTAAATACACCCATACCTCATCCTGTGGTCTCTTTGTACAGGCTGCCTTTATCCATATTTCTTTTTCCTTTTCCTCAACTTCTTCTTGTAATTGTCTAATCTCATCCCATGTTTCTGGTACTGAGAAGTACATAAATTGGCATCTGGTTTCACCCGTTTCAATTTTTCTGTTTATGGCTACTGCATTTTTAGCACAGTATTTCGCCACTTGGTCAGCATAATTATTGCCAGCAGTCACATAGTCATTTCCTGACTGATGTCCAGCGCATTTTGCAACTGCTATCTCTTTTGGCAATTGCATTGCTTCCAATAAATCTTTCAAATTTTTGCTGTTTCTGATAGGAGATCCTGAGGAAGTCAGAAATCCCCTGTGCATCCAAAGCTGGCCAAAGTCATGCACAATCCCGAACCCATATTGGCTGTCCGTAAATATGGTTACTCTCCAATTTTTCCCCTTTTTACATGCCATTGTTAAGGCAACCAACTCAGCTACTTGTGCAGACTTGACCCCAGGCAAACAGGATGCTTCAATTACCCCAGAAATTTTACAAACAGCATATGCAGCACTTAAACCTCCTTCTTGTGTCCTAAGGCAGGAGCCGTCTACAAATAACTCATGATCAGCCTCTTTCATAGGTGTCTCTCTTATGTCTGGGCGGGGCTTCGTGCATAACTCAGTCACGTCCAAGCAATCATAATCACTTTCATCTTTCACTTCCTCATCGTAGGAGTCTGGTAATAGAGTGGCTAGGTTCAGAATCGTACATCTTATTACAGTCACATTCTCAGCTCCCAAAATCACTCTTTCGTACCTTGTCAAACGACTAGGGGTGAGGTGCTGGGTTCTTGTTCTTGTCAAAAGAATCTCTACTGAGTGTGGAACAAAGACTTTTACCGGATGTCCCATCACTATCGACTCACTTTGCTCCAGACTCAAACAAGTAGCAGCTACTGCTTTTAAGCAGCCAGGCAATGCTGAAGCTACTGGGTCCAATGTGGCTGAAAAATATGCCACTGGACGTCGACTCAATCCATGTCTCTGTGTTAAGACTGAAAGTGCACAATTTTCTCTTTCACAACAGAACAAGGCAAAGTCTTTTGAATAATCAGGCATGCCCAAAGCAGGAGCCTCACACAAACAATTTCTTAATCTCACAAATGCCTCTAGGCAGTCATCATTCCAATCAATTGGATCTTTTGCTCGTTTCCGGATCATCTGTATTAATGGTTTTGCTAACATAGAAAAACCATTAATCCATTGCCTACAATATCCAACCACTCCTAGAAACATTCTCATTTCTCTCTGAGTCTGTGGCAATTGCATTTCTTTGATTATTTGTATTCTTTCCGGTGTAACTTTTCTAACTCCTCTTTCTATTTTATGCCCTAAATATCTTACTTCTTGTCGACAGAACTGTAACTTTTCTGGAGACACCTTGTGTCCTCCTTCAGCCAAATGGTTCAGTAATGCAATTGTATCTGTGACACAATCTTCTCGTGTTTTTGATGCCACCAATAGGTCATCAATGTACTGAACCAGAACAGAATTTCCAGGCATGATCAACGATTCCAACCACTTTTTCAAAATCTGATTAAAAATTGAAGGACTCTCTGTGTACCCTTGAGGAACACGACACCATGCATAAATACGATCTTCAAACTTAAACGTAAAAAGAGACTGGCTGTCTGGGTGCAAAGGAATAGAAAAGAACGCTTGGCATAAATCAATTACTGTAAACCATCGTGCATTCCACGGTATCTAATAAAGGATCACTGCTGGATTTGGCACAATTGGACAACAGGGAATTACAATTTTATTTATTTTCCGTAGGTCTTGCACTATTCTGTATTTTCCGGTAGGCTTTTTCAGTCCCATTATTGGCGAATTACAGGGACTACCCATCACTTCTTTTAAAATACCTTGTTTAACCATTCGTTCAATTTCTGGAATAATTCCTGCCTTTACTTCTGGACTCATTTTATACTGTCGGGTATTTGGATACACTGCACCTTCTTTCACTGTCACTTTAACTGGGTCTATATTTGTCATTAGCCCAATGTCTTTTCCTGTAAAATCCCACACTTCTGGATTGACTGTTGTTCTTAACTCTTCTGGCAATTCATTCTCGGTTATTAATGAAAACATTTCATCTACTTCTGTTCCCTGTTTGGCCAGCATCATCTTATAGACAACATCCTCATCGGGGGTTTGGAAAGCAACACCATCCGGTGTACAATAGATCGTGCAATTCATCTTGCACAAAAGATCTCTTCCCAACAGATTTACAGGACTGGAATCGCATACTACAAATCGATGCATTTCTTTGAAGTTTCCAATGTGCACCTCCATTGGCTTTGTGATAGGGGTTCTAATCTGTTGGTTGGATACGCCTACAACTTGGATTGACTCTCCCGAGAGGGGTAGGTTTGGGATGTCTGCTGTTCTCACAGTAGACCTGGTAGCACCAGTATCCAATAGGAAAGTAATGTCTTTACCTTCTACTCTCCCATGAACGAATGGACCTGACTGATCTACCGGCAAGGATGCACCATGCACGCACTCCTCTTCCTCCCCCCTCAGGCACCGTCATTGTGCGGTATCTGAATGTTCTTCATCATTCTGTAAAAAATATTGTGCAATTGTTCTATTATTCTTACCACTTTCTCCTTGAAATCCGGTGTTCGCACTGAAACTTTGATGGTTCGCACAATTTGGCATAGGAGCAGGTGGCACCTGATATTGTGGAGTAACTACCTGTTGCTGCTGATTCATAAGTACTTCATTCTGCATCTGTGGGATTAAATTTTGATTTGGCCCATTATTATTCTTATTATTCTGAATACTCTTACACTCGTTCTTCCTATGTCCAAGCTTTCCGCACGCATGACAAGGAAACTTCTTTTTCGCTTCTTCTCTGTCCATTCGCCCCTTAAATTTATTACCATTCGCTCCTTGATTATTCTGACTCTGTTCTTTCACTTGATTATTACTTTGGTCATTTGCTTTCTCTTCTTGCTGCTCTGCCTATTTTACTTGTGCCCACATCATTTTCTCCTTTAGCTTCCTACGCCTGGCCTCAATGTCATCTCCGCAATATTTCGCGTACTTTAGAATCTCATCCACTGTCTTGCTTTGCCAACACAACATGTGCTGCTGTATCATCTGACTGATTTCTGGTTTCAAGCCATATACAAACCGATACACAAAATGTCCCATATCTTTGTCACCAATATTCTCAAAACCACTATACTGCTTAAACACCTGCAATAACCGTTCATCGTATGCATGTACAGACTCGTTTGGTTCCTGAGTTGTTCTATCTATCTTTACCCAATCTGTTTCTTTAGGAGGGATTTTCCCTTTCAAATACGTAATCACTTGGTGATACTTTTTCATCACCTCTTCCGAAGGTGCTCCTGTTTTTGCATCTCTAGGATACTCCTCATTAGGCCAATCAATTGTAATCTTACATTCTGTCCATAAATCAGCAGGTACCACTATATCAAATAGACCATCCAAGTCTTTCAAAAACACCTTTGAAACCTTCACAAACCTCTCTACCTGTTTGTACCACTCAATTGGTTTTTCTCTCAATTTTGGGAAATCGTTTGTAAATGATAAAATATCTTGTCTACTCCAAGGAACATGAACATATCCACCTCCTGGAACCTCTCTCATTGGACACAATTTTTCCACTTTGCTTGATTCCCTTACTGGAAATGCAGCTGCTGCTTCTCTCGCTTGCACTTCCTCTTTCTTTCTTATCCATCTAATTCTCCATTTATCAATGTCTCCCCACTTTCGCAAAATGTTCATCAATTCTTTTATCTGTAGCCTTTTTCCCGAAGCATTTACACTTTCTAAATCTTTATCAGTAAAATCCACTCGATAGGGCTTCTGTAACAACTTTGATTTCCCTATGTCTATTCCAATTTCTGAAGCAACTTCTCTCATGAAATATTCTTGCTCTCCTAGTTATACTCTTACATAGAAACAATAATTCCTCATCATTGTAAACGTTTAATCTTTCTGTACCCACACGTCTGGTCATCATCTCTTCTAATTCCACTTTCAATCTGCTGATATCTTAAATCTTTGGTGTTGGGTTCTGATTATCTCTTTCCTGAGCCCACCTTTCATTTCTTCAGAGGTGACTACTGTTGCGCCTGCAGTTCCAGCCGGAACCAAAGGTCTTCTTTCTCTTAAATTCATAGGCGTAACTCTCTTTGGAGTTTCCGCATGAGGTTCCACAATAGGGAGATTCATTAATAAAATAACTGACTCACTTTCGCTAACCTGATCATCTGTGCTTACTATCTCTTTTCTAGGACTATTTAATGGAACTGTCACAAGTTGTGGTTTCTGGGAAATCTTATTATCCCCATATAATGGGATTACTGGACCAATGTTTACTGGTACTGTTAAAGCTTCAGTATTTAAATTCAATTGACTTATCCTTTGAACTAGTTCTTCCCTAGTTTTATTCAAAGCTTCTCTTTCACTATCTTGCAACACTCTGTTGTATGATGTCTCATGTAAAATCTGTGGAGTTAATGGTATTCCCATTACTGGCACACTTGGGACAACCTTACTAGCTGCTTCTTGATACGGTGGTGGATTTTTAACTAAAATATCCTCTAGTAACTCATCATCTGATTCACCATATCCTGCTGTGTTCAAATGTTTTGTTTTCTCCATACACTTTCCTCCAGATTGTTCCTCAGCCATCAACACTGGGTATAATCCTTCTGATACCATAGCTCTCCTCCACTGTTTCATCTGCCCTTCTCGTGATTCATGCAAGTGTCTCGGAAAAAATACTCTATATCTTCCACCTCTGCATTTCTCTCGTTCATATGACTCAGTCTCCCATTCTTCCAAAGCCTCATATTGAGTTAACCTAGGTCTAGGTTCTAAATCATTCATTTTCAATCTTAAATTCTGAAGAATCCTCCCATTAAACGTACCATCCTTAGGAAATGCTAACACCCCATCATCCTTTGTGTACTCAATCCAGTTTTCCAACCACACGCAGGTATGATATCCTCTCTCCATCATCATAAAAGATGCTGGTGTCTTCGGTGGCAGAATAGGAATTCCCTCTCTAGTCAACACAGGCTTATCCTTTACAAAGAAATTCTTTATTTTCTTAAAAATTGACATATTTCTCTTTTCTCCATACATTCTTGAGGATCGGTGTAGGAAATTGTATTCCGCAAACCCTTGAAATTTTCTTCCTGTACATCTTGCACTTACTGTCAAATCAAAATCCTGCATACAATCTTCTCTTCACCAATTCTAGCACGGCTTCTAACTGACTATCCAATCAAATCAGGTTTACACTCGTGATCCACCCAATGCCAGCGCGGCCTTTTCCTGACGTCAGTTCTGCTCCTTCCTACTGACCCCTCCTTTACAAGGCTGCTCCTGTCACACACCCGCTGTGTCTACCAATCCCAGCGCGGTTCTCTGTGACGTCAGTCCAACTCCTGCGATTTCTCACCCCTCCTTTACAAAGCTCCTCCTGTCACACGCCCGCTGCATCTACCAATCCCAGCGCGGCTCTCCGTGACGTCAGTACCACTCCGGCAACTGACCCTCCCTTTACAAGGTAATACGAAACTTTACTTCTCGAAATTCTCTTTAAATTTCTTTGTTAATAACGACGTAAAAACATTCGCTACTCTGTCTGTTCCACTAAATCAAAGGATAGTTTATTTCTTTTCACTGCGAGTAAAACCTTCCGCTTACTCTTCACCTAAGCTCCAGAGAACCTGCTACTCCTCCGGTGTCACCCGTTAGGGAAATTTGAGACCGATGTTTCACGAGCGAACTCCTTCTGCTGTCAATCTAGCTTAGAAGAACCTACTACTCCTTCAGGGTTACCCTTTCTAGGTGATATAACGCCTAAAGTTTCACTAGCAAACTCTTTGCTATCAATTACTCTCACTTTTACAGAGAAAATAGTCCCTACTTTAACACTGCTAGCTTTTCCTAGCTCCTCAGTGTTATTCCAACAGACGAGTAACCTCACTGCAGTGTGGTTTCTATCGCCACCCGCTATTCATTCCCCGGAATTTTCCAGACGACATAAAGACAGGACACTAACTCTTTTTGTTAAACATAAATCAAAAATCAATAATCTATACTTATCACCAAACTAGTCACTAAAAACCATAGCTCTGCTACCAGAAAACTGATCCAGCGGCATACTAGCAACAGATACTCCACTACCATATACTCACCTGGGCCCATATAACTTCTCTTACACTACAACACCAAGTAGACCGCTGGAACTTTTTAGTTTTATAATTTTCATACCTCACGATCTAGTTATTTCTTCTCTAACTAAACCTTTCACTGATCAAATAGTTCTTTCCTCTGGTCAATGGACCATTTAGGTGGAACTAGTTGATGGTGATAATTAACATAATTTGATTGAACATTTCTTGATTAAAATAATCACAGACTCGGTAAATTTGAAAAATCTTTATCTAAATTAGTTGGGTGTGAACCATTTCAAAACGTTTCAGTACAAACACCCTCATTCGCAAGAGTGTCAGTTCAATCAAAATTCATTAGAAATAATAGTAATAATTCAGATCAAGACGATGAATTTATAATTACCAAGTATGGTGTGAGGACCAACCCCCTGGCCAAAGGGCTGGTAAGGGTCCCCAGGACAGATCAGGAGACAAAGACTTCAGGACAGGAATCAGGACAGGATACTTCACCTCTCTAGATACCGACGACTACGTCGCACCCCTCTCTGACACTCTCTTTCTCCTCGTGGTTCTTCCGCGATCTTCTTTATAACCCACCCAAATTAAGTAGATGGTTCTGCATTCGATTTCTTCATCAGCATTTCAGAGCATCAGCACCACCCCAGCACCGACAGCATCCCAAGCTCCGAATTGTTTCTGCTGCTTCCGCTCCCAACTAGCTTAGCCCCCTTGGAAAGCTCTTCACGCACTGCTTCTCCCTCTAATTAACTAAACTACCTCAATTATACCTTTCTATTACCATTTTCCACCCATTAATGTTTCAATTTTACAGAATACTAACTTCTGATTGGACAGGCGAGGGGGGGATGATCATCACACCATGCTTATATTCCATTTATTTCTTTAAACCTTTGTTTCAAAACTCCTCCCCTCAAACTTTTATTCCGCCCTTCCTTTCCCATACATCTTTAAACTTTATTAATACAAATGTATCCACTTCTTGAATACAGTTCCTTCATATGAACTCTTCACCCTCATGTTCCCAGGGCTCATCCTCGCCGGCCTTGGACGCGTGACAAGTCCTTAGTCATCTTTTCGAATTTCCACACCAGGGCGCATGCGTCGCGCAACATCAGTCTGCTCGACTCAGACAAATTTGACAGGCCCAAATACGCACTAATAATAAAGTCAAAAGGAAGAATGTTATTCTCAAAAATAAATGATTTCACTGTATACCACCAACCTCTACTCTAGCCCATACCATTTATTATTTCTCTTTCTGCATTTGCGTTAGTATAAAACTTATTTTCTAATTTCTGCAAGCAGGTGCCATGCATGTGAGTTTTCAAGCGGCCATTTTATAGTTCTTTGCGCAAGCGCCAGAATTTCCCTCCAAGAGTCAGCACGTCATACTACGTAGATGTAGTAGACACATGCGCAGTAAAGATCCCGTGTTAGAATGCATCTTAGTCCTACGTTCATGTTATTGCAGTTAGTAAACACATAGGCAAGCTTCATTTTTCTCCCGCGTGTAAAGGAAATGCGTATTATTAATCACAAAACACGTCGTTAGTAATTCGCTAGTGAGTTAAAATGAGAGGATTGTTTCCGAGCAAGTCTCAGGTACGAGTCCTTGCTCCATCAGGGGGACAGGCAACCAACAACAAATGCGGGCAGACACGGGGAGATTAAGTGATTTACCCGCAATTTTGGCTGGAACGATGCATTAAATAAGATGCAATTTAATTTAAAAAAAGTACCTCTGCAGGCATGCAGCATGCGAGGGAGGAGGGCGACAACAAGCTGGGATGAGAGAAGACAGCCTGCAGGTGCACTCGTATGGAGTGCTTGATGAGAACCGAATAAAAAAGTACCTTCTGTGTGAGTAACCAGTGGAAGGACACTGGCCAGTAGCCATTGAACGGAAGTTGTACTTGGTTCAAGCTCCACGTCGCAGCATGGACAGGCAAGCAGAGCAGGAAGTGAGAAGTGACAATGTGCTGACCAATTAGAAGCATGGAAATTAGAGTGACATTTGAATGAATGAATGGTAAGTTCACATAAGTATTGGGTGGGTTCCAAGCCCCTTTTAAGATTTTTTAGCACTAGATAGGGGCAGAGGTAGGGTCGAAGAAGAAGTAGTATAGAGAGCAGAGAGGCGGAAAGCTACCTCTGGATCGGCTGAGGGCCAGGGAGGCTTAGAACAGCATGATAGAGCAGTACTAGGCAACCAAATGGTTGAGCTAGTGGTGGGGACTGATGAAGGTAAACAAAAAAATGCTCTGCTGAAAAGACAAACCACATTAAAATTAAAAGGATTAATTCATAATCGGGAAAAGCCCGAATACAAAAGCGCCACGAAGAAAACCAAGACGGTATTGGTTAAAAAAAAATGAAATGCTCATTTAAATTCACCTTCAAAGTGAAAAAGTGTGTTATTAGATAGACAGTAGTGTTGAAAGATTAACCCATGATTAAAGCAGCATACAGTTATGTAATAAGCTTAAAAACACAGCCATAGAGCATCGAACATGGGAAAACAAATTATTTAAAAAAAAAAGAGAAATAGTACCTCACTCACAGCGCGAGCAGCAGATGGCCAGTGGAGGGACACTAATCAAAGCTAATTAATCTGTACTTGGTCCATGCGCCATGGAAAAGAAAGGAAGTGATACATGGCAAGTGCTGCCCAATAAGAAGGCAGCAAGACAGGGCACCATTGATGCCAACAAATGGAAAGCTATGATCGGGTTGCAAGCCCATTATTAGATACAAGAGTCTCGCAAGCAAGAGTGCATGTTATGTTATGTTATGTTATTTGAGTCTTGATATGGCGCATGACTCATCCCCGTAGGGACATCTCGGCACACGATCGGCAGTTAGATGGAGTAGAGGTTGCATCAAAAAACAGGTTTTAAGGTGTATTTTGAATTCAGATACACTTGAGCATGCACAGATGAACAGAGGAAGTTTGTTCCAGTGGAGCGGGCCAAGATAAGAAAAGCCTCGGCCCCCTTGTTTAGCAGTGCGGATACACCGGGGACATAACAAAGATTTATTGCTCGATCTCAACTTCCTGTATGGAAGGTAAGGAGTAAGTCTGTTATGAAGGTATTTTGGGCCAGAGCCTGACAATAATTTATGGGTCAGGCAGAGCAGTTTAAACAGTGCTCTCTTGCGGACGGGGAGCCAATGTAAGGCTCTGAGTGTGGGGTCTGATGGGGTCCTTGGAGGCAGGTTGTTTACTATACAGGCCACAGTGTATTGGACAACTTACAATTTCGATAAAAGGGATTTGTTATAGGTGAGGTAGGGCATTGCTGTAATACAAGTGGCTGATGATTAAAGCTTGGGTGAGTGTTTTACGGGAGCTCAGCAGAAGCCACCGAAAGATTTTCTTGGGTAGATACAAAGTACCAAAACAAGTTCCATATATGGAGGTGATCTGGTCCCACATTGATAGTTGGTTGTCTATGAGTATGCCCAGATTCCTAGCAGTTCTACTGGGCAAAGGGATGGGATCAAGTTCTTCCGGCAACCAATCCTCTATCCAATAGAGCTGCGCTTTGCAAAACAAAAGAATCCCTGCCTTGCCCCCATTAAGTTGAAGGCAGTTGAAGGATATCCAGATGGCAATCTCTCTCATGCAGGTGATAAATCTCTGTTTGACATTCTCAGTGTGCTGCCCAAATGAGATGACAAACTGAGTGTCGTCTGCGTAAGAAAATGTCTCAAAACCAAAGGACTTAACTAGTTGGGCTAAGGGGGCTATGCAGATTTTAAAAAGTGTAGGGCTCAAAGAGGAGCCCTAAGGAACTCCCTTGTCCAAGGAGATGGTGTTGGAATGGAATGTACCCATAGAAACTGTTTGAACCTTATCTTTAAGGAAATCCACCAACCAGTCGAGGGCAGACCCCTGGATACCTATATGTTGGAGATGCTGCACCAGGTTGGAATGCGAGACGGTATCGAATGCTGCTGATAAATCAAGCAGAAGCAACATGACAGGATGTCCCACATTCAGGGATAGCCTAATAGTGTTTACTACTGCAAGTAGAGCAGTCTCGGTGCTGTGGGATGTTCGGAAGCCTGACTGAGAGAGGTCCAGCAAACTGTTGCTCTCTAAGTAGGCAGAGAGCTGTCTGTTGATATGGGTCTCCAAAACCTTTTCCAGCAGATGGAGGAGCGATATGGGATGGTAATTGGTTGGGTCCTTGGGGTCTGCGGTTGGTTTCTTCATGATATGTGTAACATGAGCTGCTTTCCATAGTCTCAGGACAGTGACTTGGGTCAGAGATTGGTTACACAATGCTGTAATAGTTGGAGCAAAGAAGAGGGGAAAGGAGTGTAATAACCTGTTGGGGACAAGAATCGGAAGGGGACCCTGATTTTGCTTCAGCTAGTAAGTCCAGCATCTGTGTTTGAGAAATAGGCTCAAATCTTTCGATTAACACTGAGGTAGAATTTTGTGGTAGGCCAGTAGATAGATTGATTGTGGAATGAAAACTGTTGTAGATGTTGTCAATTTTAGTTTGAAAATAGATAGCCAGAAAATCCAGGATTTTCTACGGGAGATATCAGGAGCCTCAAATCATAAGGACCCTCTAGGCTGATGTACTCGGACAATAATCACATTTATTTTCTGTTATTTACATAGTGGAGCTTGATGGGTGGTGGTGGGAAGCAGTATCATGCAGGAGGCATCACAAGGGTCTTCGGACCTTTTTGCCGCAAGGTAGGGTGGGAGGAGGGAGGGGGTGGGGATCCTTCTGGGGGTTGGCTGGTCCAATGGGCAGAAATATATGTAATGGCATGGAGATTATGTAGAATGTTAGGTAATCTTGCATTTAAGACAATTGGGAATACAACAAATGGCAAGGGGTAAGCTAAGAATTGCATCTGTTAATATATGCGGTTTGAACTGTCCGCGTAAAAGCGCAGGGTCAACGAAGACATCCAGCATCTTAATGCGGATATAGTATGTCTACAAGAGACACATATCGAAGCTGGGAGACAAAAGGTGGCAGAATTAGCAGGCTATCAGCTAGTTTCCTTCACAACCCAAGGCACACGCACAAAAGGGGTAGCCATCATGGCTCGCAGAAAAACCTTTAGTTTCCCACGCTCTAAAGCGGATCACCTGGGCAGATGGGCTATCACTTTATGCAATGCGGATAATTATTCCTTTACGCTTTGCTCGGTCTATGGCTCAGTGTTTGATGATCCTGCCCTTTTTAATTGGTTAAATATGGAACTTGTTGGCTGGCCATTGCCTTTAATCATCTGCGGTGATTTTAATTTAAACTTGAGTGCTAACACTATGAAGCTTGGGCCTAGTCTATACAGAGGCCGTAAACCCAAAGTCTTTAAATCTTTGCGGAATTTATGTATGACTCATGGACTTCTGGATGTTTGGGCCTCGCAAGAACCCCATGACTCTGGCTTTACCTTTTTTTCAGCCCCACATCAGACACATGCCAGGCTTTACTATTTCTTTGTGTCCCAGAGTCTTTCGATTAACTGCCGGATCTCTAAATTTCCACGGGTCATGTCTGACCATAATCCGTTAGTCCTTGAGATTCCACTTCAAGCCTCAAAGAGGGAGGTACCACGGTGGACTTTTGATAGAGCACTCCTTTACGATCAGGAGTACATCGCACATATGAGAGTATGGATTCCTAGATTTATATCCGAGAATAGGGATAGCACTCGGGTGGATATTGTATGGGATGCTCTGAAAGCTGGGATAAGGGGGGAAACCTCAAAGTATGGCTGGCGGTCTCAGAAAGCGGGTAAACTCTATATGCAGGAACTCTATGACAAACTAGCTGAGGCAGAGACACAATTAGTAGAAGTTATTATGAATGGGGGAGATGTGGGTCAGGTACAAAATCGGGTAGCATTAGCTAAATCTAAAATCTTAGAAGTCTCAACAAATAAAGCGGCAGGGAAATACGCAGCATGGAGATCCAAAATGTATGAATGCAGTGAGAGAGTGGGTCATTTGCTTGCGGTACGCATTAGACAAAGGGTGACACAGGGAGCAATTCTTGCAATTGACGATCCTCAAGTTGGGTTAGTTTCAGAGGCCTCAGATATTCGGGCTGCATTCCAGCATTTTCTATCAACTGCTCTATACTGAAGAAACCACTGGAAGTGAGGAGGAAATTCAGGACTATCTAGCAGAGCTTCCAGGGAAAAAGTTAACTAGGGAGGAAAGAGAAGCACTGGAGGTACCCATTACGGCTGAAGAAGTTGTGGATGTTATCAGCTCTCTGGCTAACGGGAAGGCGACTGGCACTGATTCTATTCCAGGGGAATTCTATAAAAAGCTGGCTCCCTGCTTACTGGAATTAAAAGCCCAGTCTGGCAAGAGGGTACCCGACTCATGGGGCTCGGCCAACATTGTGGTCTTTCCCAAAAAAGGGATATCGGTTAAGGAGCTGGGGTCTTATCGGCCTATAACGTTAATTAACAGCAATGTAAAGGTTTATGCCAAGATTTTGGCAAATCAACTAGCCGCCGTGATTAAGAAACTGGTTTCACCCACCCAACATAGGTTTGTTCCCGGTAGGAGCACAATTGATCATATTCTGAGGGTGATTGCTCTCTTTGATGCAGCAGGGATTACGGGGGACCCTATCGGGCTAATCCTGCTGGAATGCGGAGAAAGCCTTTGATAGGGTCTCCTGGCCGTTCTTGTGGGCAACACTCGAGAGTAGAGGGTTTGGTACAGGCTTCATTAAGGCTATTTCAATAATGTACAACAATCCGGTGGCCAGAATTGCTATTATGGGGGAACTGTCAGGTCCTGTGTCAATTAGTAGGGTGACGCGTCAGGGGTGCCCTTGCTCCCCCCTATTGTTTGCTTTGTACATTGACCCTTTGGTCAGGAAAATTGTGGATAACAACCAGATTTTAGCTATACATAGTAAGGGGGGGAGCACTAAGATCTTGGCGTATGCGGATGACTTAGCTATTATGACCCCTAACCCACTTTGTGCACTAGCTGAAATAGAAAAAGAGGCAGAGATTTTTGGGCATAGCTCGGGATATCGACTTAACTCCAACAAAACCCTTGTTGTTGTCGGTAAGGGACTCCAGATTAATGATCCCCGGGTCGTTCGGAAGGTAACATATCTGGGGGTCGAAATAATGGCAGATGTGTCTAAGATTGTTGAAACTAACCTTGATCCATTGCTTCCAAAATTTAAAGCAGACTTTAATCGTATAGGCAATCTTAACCTAAGCCTGGTGGGGAGGTGTAATGTCATTAAGATGGTGTTTTTGCCCAAAAATTTATATTTTTTTAGGGCAATTCCGTTGGCTATCAACAATACTTGGTTTAAAACTATGAATCAGTTGTTCACTAAATTTCTTTGGGCCAATTGTCGCCCCCGGAGAGCGCTAACATTTTTGACGCTACCTAGGGACAGAGGCGGATGGGTGGTCCCTAACCTTCAGCTATACCACTGGGCTGCTATATTATTTAAAATAGGAAGCCTAATTAGGGCTGAACTTGATCAGGTGCAGGAGGCGGCTCCCGTATCAATTTATGATTTATTATTGGGGTCAGAGGCTAGGGGTTGTCTCTTACAGTATACTGATTTTAATTATTACAAAAGGGTGAAGTTCAAGATGCTGATGTGTGCTTTTAAAACTTGGATCTCAGTTCAAAAAAGGCTCGGTCTGGGCCTCATTCATGCTTATACCCCATTGTATGGCAATAAGTCGCTCCCTAGTATCTTTAATGATGGGTATATGAAAACATGGCATGACAAAGGCGTTCGGATGGTTGGTGACATTATGGACGAGGCAGGGGTGATTACCTTTGACATGATTAAGAAAACTTTTGGGGTCGATAACAGGCAATTTTTTAAATATCTCCAGATAAGAGATTTCTTAGTGAGGAAATCGGGAAGCAACAGCGGATTCGCCCGGGTGACGTTGGTGGAGATGTTGCTTAAAGGGGCAGGTACACTAGGTGAGATTTATAAAAAACTAAACAAGACGATGACTGATGATTTACCCAAACACTGTGACCGTTGGCAGGAGCGGCTACAGGTTGAAGCGGGGGAAGTAGAAGATTCACTTAATATGGCCCAAACCTCATGTATCGCTGCTAACCTTCAATTGCAATGTTTTAAAACCTGGTTTAATCTTTATATAACACCGGAGAAGATTACTAAATGGGGAGGAGGTGCGGGAACAACATGCCCACGCTGCAGCTATCCAGCAGCAGATATCGTACACATGTTCGCTTCCTGCCCCGATTTGGGTATAATTAAAAGGGAAGTTGGTATCATTTTTTAATCCCATCTGGGTCAGCTAATAGAGATGACATCACAGCTGATTGTACTGGGAATCAGTAGTTTTCACCTACCAGCTCGGGTTCAGACCTTTCTTTTTGTTGCTATGATAGTATTCAGACTCTGTTTAGCCACTCATTGGCTCGATCCTGTTCCACCGACGGGTCAACAATGGCTGGGGAGATTTTTGGCAGTTTTCAGGCTAGAGACTGCAGTATATGCTAGAAGGGGGCAGAGAGCCAAGGGGATGGAAATTTGGGCCCCTTTGATTAGATGGTCTGAAGACAGTTAAGATGACGGGAATGGGCGATAAAGTATATGCGCTTGTGCTTCATTGTTTATGGCCCAACTGTTTTATAATACTTGCTAAATTTTTGTTTGCTGTTACTTTTGGACAGTGTTTCTTCTCTTATTTTTTCTCCTTTTTTTCTTCATTTATTTTTTGTTGTCTCTTTCATGCCAGTGGAAGAGGCATCTCTTTCTTTCTTTTGTTTTCTCTCTTTCAAGGGCCAGCCAGGGTGGGTGGGCGGGAAGATTCTTGGGGGTGGGAGCGGGTGGTATACTTGTCGCTATGCATTCGTATTTCTTTATATGCTGTATTTTCTTGGTTATTAAAATTAATAAGGAACGTTAAAAAAAAAAAAAAAAAATGGATAGCCAGGGTGTCGCAAAAGATTTGAGATGCTGGAGTAGCAGAGGAACTTGCCTGTGGTTTGACAAAGGTGTTTAAAATTTTAAATAGTTCCTTAGAGGAGTTGCCTGCCTGGTCTATGTTACAGTACAAAGATAGGTTGCCACAGGCTGATGTTATACATACATTGAGTCATCAACATGTAGGAACACACGTTGAAGGGAATTCTTTGGCTGATGAAGTGGCCAAATCTGCAGTTGCAACTGCTACTGTTGCTGCAATTACTTGTTCTAAAACGAGAATAGGCTCTGATATATCAGCTGCCGTTAATGCTAATAAAAACAACACACCCTTACCTAAGGGATTTCCATCTAACTATACCTACCATTTGAGTGATCAAAACATTCCTTTTGAAACTATTCCAGGAGTTGGTGATTAATTGATTACCAACCAAAACCGCAGACTAGCTTTAGTGATAGCTGCGCATGAAGGTGTTGCTTCGGCACATGCAGGCGTGGTGCCACAATTTCGCTGCTACAGCAATGTTATTGGTGACATGGCTTATATCAGCAGGCCCAAAAATATGTCCTTTGCTGTGACATTTTACAAGAAATTAAAGCTTCCACCTTGGCTCGTCCACCGCAGACACGCCTGTTAATTTCTAACAAACCTTTCAGTTGCCTTTATTTGGACCACTGTGGTAAGCTTATTTTGGATACAGCATTTAAATATATCCTAGCTGCAGTTAATTCTTGCTCCAGGTTTGGCCATAGCATTCGGCTGACGCTTGCACTGTTATCAAGGACATGCATGTGTTTATCGGGACACATGCTTGCAGTGCATTCCACACAGACCAGGGCCCAGCTTTCGCTTCTAAAGCATCCCGGGATACTATGGCATCCCTTGATGTACAGGTGAATTATTCTTCTGCATATAGGCCAGAGGGGAATTCTGTTGTGGAGAGGATGAACCAGTCCTTAACAGCTAGAGTATTAGGCACTGGACGTAGTTGGATCCACCACCTATATGGGGTTCAGCGGGCTCCTAACAACCTCCCTAAAAGATCTCTGGGTGAGCGGACCCCATACAAAGTACCATTTGGCATCAAAATGTTCATTCCAGACCTTGATGATCTAGACATTGTGGCGGCAGCCACGCCCTTTGACGTAGATAATTGTTGTGCTGCCTTACAGGACCTACAAAAGTTCTGTGACACCCAATCCAATGAGCAGTTGAAGATGTCTGCCTCTGCGAGAATCAAGGAGAAACCAGAACCTTCCGGCTGGATTCCACAAGTTGGGGATCTCGTGCGAGATAAGGTGGCAGTAAAGAAGGAGTTTTGCCCATCATACCAAGCACCAGTGCCAGTCCTTGGCATTCGAGGTACAAGAACTGTAATCTTGCCACCGCTTCCAGGTTCTAAAGACAATTGTTTTGTTTCCATTGATAGTGTTGGCCCCCCACTCTTCTTCTCATAAGCTGAAAAGAGACTTGTTCCTCATGAACATTCCAGCTGTTTCAGTAACTGATGAAATTGTTTGGGTTAAAGTTCCTTACAACATATTTGGTCCTACGGAGATCCTGCAGATACCATATGTGTTTAGAGTTTCTGTGGGGGATGTAATAGTGAATAGTGATGTCCACTTTAAAACCAGTGATCCACAAGAGATTATTCTCTCGCCAGGACCCTTGGTTTACACAGTTAACTCGGCTGAGTACTGTGTCTCAATAGCCAAGTGCCATGGGGTACCATGTGGCTGTGGAGAGATGGAGATGGTGTATTAATTACCCATTGTTCTTGTGATCACACACTATCACGGCCAGTATAGCCATCTTATTAATTTTCTTACTGTTTTCAGAGTAACTTGTATTGTAGTCTGGTCCTGAAGATTTCCTGAGAACTCCGGTTAGAGTCTAGCAAAGGCAGAAACATGTTGACCACCAAGGGGGTATTTTTGCTCTGAACCCCCAGTCCTCTTGTTTTTTAACCCTATCCAAGGGCACTACTGAATAAAGATATTTAGCCCCTGAGATAGTTTTAACTATTCACTTACTTTGATTTTGCACTTGCCCCTCACTCACTGACACTGCTCAGTGGCATCCCCCATCTAAAACACCTCAGCTCCTCCCCACCCACTGCATTCGGTGGAGAGTTGTATTCCACATCTGGGACCTTGCGTCCCCGATGTGAGGAGGGAGCCCCATGATGAAGCATGTCACCTTCGGGTGAGTGAGGGTTCACGTCCTTATAAAGGGTCACGTTTCCTTATTTTAAACACACAACCCCCGGCTTAAGTAGAGCGTATCTCTGGTGAGTTTCATGTATATAGATAGGGAGTGATACGTTCTTATTTGGGATTGTCTCCCTTGGTTCCTTATTGTGGTGTTGATGAGGATGTAATAGTACCTGGGTTACATTCAGATGATTCCAACGTTGAAACTCTATGCTCTCGAAGCTGGAATATTATACTGTTTTTGAATCAGAGGATTTGTACCTTAATTCTGCTAACTATGGTGAGATGTTCTGTTACCACCATTATGGACATCATTATTTACATCGAGCTAGTGTTCAAAACACACCTTTTAATTACACACAATGGGAACATTGTCTCACTCCCCCACCAGGGAGTTCCAAAACATACAAAGATAAATTTACATATTTTTCAGGATATAACACGTCAGATCTAACATCCTTTTATTTTAAACTTGTCCCTACACCCCGAAAAAATATATGCTTACGCAAACTAAATTAATCTATACAGAATCATTTGTTGCACAATTGGCTATGAGAGGCTATGATTATTGGGAGGACACCATTGGTTTGAAATCCATTTGGGGTACTAAATCCTGGCAGGTCCAGAGTACAGATACTTTATTTCGAGGCTGCTTAATTCCAATTAAAATGATTTTCCTGAATGACACCGTTCACTAGACTACATGTCTAGGATTGGCTAAGATTAAAGAAATGAATGCACTAACCATTTCTTCCTTTGCACGATTTGACAAATGGCAACATTTCAGGAATCGTTACTACCTATTCAGTGGGAAAATTGTGTCAACAATGGTTAGAGCACTGTACACTATCTGCAGTGACCCAAGATCTTTCTCTCCTATCGGAGGAAATGGACCTATCTGATTTTCTGGTGGGTCCTAAATCTCCGCGAACTAAAGATTTATTTATGCTACATATAGTGAAATTTGAAAATTGTCACAAATGGAAGCTACTGCACGTTTAAGACAAATTGATCAAGATAATTAGTTAAAGTGCTTGCTGTTGTTGACAACAGTATAAATACGTTATCTTCTTGTATTTACAATTTAAATAACATTGTGTCATCTGTTATTGATAAAATGCAAAGTGACATGACTTTATTGTACCATGGGCAGTCAGTTTAGATCCATAATGCAGTTTAGCTGGACCCTTCAAACCCTTAAAAATGGTTGCATTCCTTGGCGTTACCTTAATTCCTGTCAGCTATTCATTCCTTTCAATCTGGCACGTAAACAAGAACTCATGTCAAAAAAGGACGCAACCTACACAATGTTGCATCTCGAGAAGTTAGAACAGCTCCCTTTCACTATAGCAGAAACCCCTTCCACTGTATGGATAATACATGGCCTAATATCTCTGCCAATTTCAACATTTCACTTTACAGCTTGCATGAAACATTTCCCTGTCAGTAGATATGAGCCCCTTGAAGGCAGCTTCATTCATGAATTATGGTCCCTCCCATTTTCCTATTGTTGTGAACATGCAAATAAGGAGGTCTTCCTTACTGGAAAGGAATGCGACTCTTCTGTCAGACATTTACTTGTTTGTCAACACGTTACCATTCATGGCACCTGTAACGCATCTGTACCAAATTTGGCCTGTATTCTGAAAGGAATACCAGTCCCTTCAACTGTCCCCTTTATTCAAGTTCTTTCAAATGGAAGCTATTTCATGTTAAATTATCACAAATGTTGTGGAATGAAGGCTGGGATCCCATATATTTTATTGGTTTCCCAGATAATCACCTGCTGCAATAACGGGCTCTTTCCCCCCTCTGCAAGGAGGATACAATAGCTCATTGTGGCCTTCTATTCCAATGTGAAGGACAGATTTTAACAAACTAAGCAGACTCAAAGCACTATTGTTTCAAAAAGAAGTGGCACTGACATCTACTAGAGAAATTTTTGAATTGCAAGTTGCCAGGACGTCCAGTGAAATACAGTCCTTGTTAAATACCAGCCTCCCAATACATTTCAGCAAATTAGTTCATTGAATCCTTAATGCATTGAATACTGCAGGCCTTGCTCGCTTTTTTTTTTTTTTAAAGATATTTTTATTAGTTTCAAAACTTTGAATACTCACAGACATTTGTATTCATACAGTACAGCCATGGTACATCAGATAAGTGAATACATTACATTTTGTAGCCAGTTAATCAGTTGCTTCAAGAGAATACCCACCATGCATTGTCATCTCCATCTCTTCAGTCGGGGAGATACACAAGTTCCCTCGGTGTGTGTTCCATTTGCTCCATTTTTTATCCCACTTCTTGGGACAACCTCTAGATTTAAACACCTCTTTCTCTGCTCTCATACATTTATCGAGTTTGTGTGCCTACATCTTTGTCGATGGTCCCTCCGCCACTCCCCACTTCATTGCTATAGCTCGTTTTACTAGTGTATAACCTAGAGTAGCCAGCTGTTGCTCCACTTCCATAAGGTCAGTCGCCTCCCATATATTAAGGAGCCCCAGTGGTGGTGTAAGGGTTATCTTTTTCCCCAGTGCGTCCTGTATATGTTTTGTAGCCCTTTCCCATATGGGTCGTATTAGTGGACAATCCCATATAGTGTGGTAAAAGGTTGCCTCTTGGTGACACCCACGCAGACATAATGCATCCTGTCTATTTCCCATTTTCGCTAGCGTGACCCCAGTGAGATACATTCTATGTAAGATCTTTAGTTGGATCAGACGGAGACGAAGAGTGATGGCCGCCTCTCTTGAGGACATCAATGCTGTTTGCCAGTCCTCGTCTTCAATGTGCCCTATGTCAGCTTGCCACCTGTCTCGGAGAGTAGAAAACGGGTTTGGCAAATTATTACATAGTTTTCGGTACGTTAGCGATATGGCTTTGTTTAAAATCGGTTCAGATAGCAACCGATCCTCCAAGGGGGACGATTCCGGTAAGTTTCCTATGTCCGGGAGTGCTGCTGTAAGGGCATGATGGATCTGCAGATAGCGAAAGGCCTCCACTTGAGCTAATTCATACTTCTCCCTTAACTCCCCAAATGTAAGGATTTTGCCCTTTTCACTAAATGGCCAATATTGGAGATTCCAATCATGTCCCATTTATCAAATCCTGGTTGGTGACACAATAATCTTAGCTTTTGAGTGGACCATAGTGGTGTGGCCTGGGTCAATACATCCGTCCAGCCAAGACGTCTAGTAGCCTGGCACCAAATCTCCACCGTATGAGCCGTTGGGCCTAGGTACCGCCCCTTTCGGACTCTCCTGTACAGGGCTCCTAGGCACCCCTCCCTACCCATCTGATATCTGTCTAACAAGTATGCAGGGTCTGTTGGGGGGCAATATATCCAGTGATTCACTACCACTAGCTGTGAGGCCCAATAATAGAGTCGTATATCAGGGAGTGCAATCCCACCATCGTACCACCCCTTAGTTAATTTATGTAACGCTATTCGGGGCGCTCTTCCGTCCCACAATACCGTTATAATCTCACTTTCCACATTCCGAAAGTAGGAGTCAGGGACCCTGTAGGGGCAGTTTTGAAGAATGTATACAAACCGTGGGAGAGCTAGCATCTTAAACAGAGCAGCCCACCCCAGCAAAGAGAGAGGCAGAGATCTCCAATGCATGACGTCCTCGCGCAATCTCCCCAAGGGGATGGCTAAATTTTTTTCATGAAAGAGCTGAGGATCCGGGGTTATAAAGATCCCTAGATAACGGAATCCCTCAAGGGCTATTTCCACCTCGCAGCCCGGGGGGAGTTTAGCAGGTGGTCCCCGGAGAATAAATAGCACTGACTTGGTCCAGTTGATGGAATAGCCGGACTATTTGCCAAAATTCGTGAAAATGTTTTAAATTCTATGCATTGATTGATAAGGGGACGCTAGGTATAACAGGATATCATCAGCATATAGCGATATCCTGTCTTCATGCCCTTCCGCCCATTTCAGCCCTCGGAGCAGTGGTCACCTCTTACCCAAGATGCCAGCGGTTCCAACATTAAGGAGAAAAGCAGAGGGGATAAGGGCCAGCCCTGTCTAGTACCCCTTCCTAATGTAAATGTTCTAGACGTGCAGTTATTAACCCTGACCTGGCCCCGCAACTCCTTGTAAAGCAGCTTGATCCAACCCAGAAATTTCGGGCCCAACCCCAGGTGCCTCAGCACTTCAAAGAGATATGGCCATTCTATAGAGTCGAACGCCATTGAGGCGTCCAGGGATAACACCGCTACATTTTCCTCTATGACCTGCTTACGCCCCAGGACATTATGAAGGCGGCGGATGTTCAGAGCTGTGTTCCTACCCGGCACAAAGCCCGATTGATCGGGATGGACCAAAGAAGGAATTATGGAAAACAGGCGGGCGGCAAGGAGTTTTGCAAGGATTTTAGCCTCTACGTTGATTAAAGAAATCGGTCTGTAAGAACTGCACCTATCAGCCGGTTTCCCCGGCTTACGGATGACTACAATAGAAGCCAGACGTTGGTCTTCCGGCAGGACTCCTTTTTCAAAACTTTCATTGTACATTTCCCTTAGGTGGGGCGCGACATGTGAAGCAATTGATTTTAGAAATTCAATAGGGCCCCCTTGGGTCCCATCGCCTTCCCTGACTGAATACTGTTTATTGCCTTTCGGATTTCCTCATCCGTAAGATCCTCTTCCATTACATCCCTATCTGCATCAGATAGGGTGGGCAGATGTATATCCGCTAGCAATTGATGGGAATCCTCTGCTGTATATTCAGTCGATGAGGTATAGACCTTCTCTAGGTGGTCTGCAAATGCCTCTGCAATGTCTTGTGGATCTAAAACCTGCTTCGTATCAGTAAGGGTCAATCGGGACACCCAGCGCTCTCCTTGTTCTCTTTCTTCCAGCCAGGCAAGCATTTTCCCCGCCCTATCTCCCACTTCATATAGCTGGTGCTGTGTGTGAAGTAATCTAGCCCGCATCTGCTCCTCAGCCAGGGTTTTATATTCTAGCTGCTTTATGGACAGTTGGTGTGTGATGGCTTCGCTAGGTGACCTGGCACTCTCCGCCTTCAGCTGCTGGAGTTCACATTCTAGCTGTAGTATTTGCTGTTGTTGTTTCTTAATGTATCCCAGTTTAAGTGCCAGTGCCTGCCCCTTTAGCACCGCCTTGAAGGCCTCCCATATTATCTGTGCTGAGTCTACTGACCTGACATTTTCGTTGAAATAGTGTTCAGTCTGAGTGAGCAGATTTTCTTTTATATCTGGAATTTTAAGCAACCAAGGGTTAAGTATTATGGCGCTACGTTGTCGCTTAGTGTAGTACGAATGCTCGACCCACACCGGAGAGTGGTCCGAAATGCCTCGTGGTAGGTGGCGCGGGTTTCGAAAATTTCCAATGTCTGCCAGGTGAGTCAGAAAGTAATCTATGCGGGACATACCTTTATGTGCATTGGAATAATATGTATAGTGGGTCAGGTCTGGGTGTAAAGAGCGCCACACATCCGTCAACCCCATGGCCTTTGTGAATTCCTCCATATGTGTACTGGGGTGTGTCTGGGGGCGGCGTGGGTGTCTGTCTACCTGATCATCCATAGTCATATTGAAATCCCCCCTAAAACAAGAGTTCCCATGGGGAGATCTACCATGACTTTCCCGAGGTCTATAAGTGCCTCCTTGCCCAGCGCTGGTGGAAGATACACCGAGACTACACTGAGCGCTTTCCCTTCCCAACTGGCCTCTAGAACTGCGAATCTACCGTGGGTATCCGCCCATGTACGTGTTGGGGTGATTGCAAGGCTTTTCTTAACTAGGATGCCTGTGCCCCTAGATCCTGTTGTATATCCCGCATGAACCAGGAGTTTATATCCCCATCGCGTTAGGACCTTACATTTATTTCCCACTAAGTGCGTCTCCTGCAGCAGGACCAAATCAGGGGCGTGTCTCTTAAGATACTGTAGTACGATGCCCCGTTTTATTTGATCCCCCATCCCATTTACGTTCCAGGTCAGGACGGATAGTGATGTTTCTACCAGATTTCCCGCCATGGTGCTTGTGGGTAGATAACTCAGGAGCTCAGGGGCATATCATGAGGAGCAACAACTTCATCATTCAACATCTCCAACAAGTATATAAACATTAAGTGAAGACCGGGCACAAATGGCTTAAAGAACAATGTGACTACCTTCTCTGCAGGTGGAGCGAGCATATATGTGGCTGAATCTGAGTTTCCAAACTTTGTGACCCAAAAACAAATATCAAACAACCCCCATCTTCCCCCCTCCCACCACTCCCCCCTCCCTGACCCCTGCCAGTGGATTTCAAACTACCCACTCCCCAACAAGGCAGAGTGCCTATCGCCCCTCCCCTTATCTGAAAGGTGCTTGGTTTACAGCCCTAACCCCCCCGCCTGAGTCAAAATATGACAGTATTTAAGCAGTAGTTTGAGGGTAGACCCCGACCCCCTTCCATGTTATAAGCTACTAATACAACGTATAGCAAATTCCCCAGCTCTGGGCATATATATCAAGGTCCCATATACACGAATATGTTAAGGGGGGGGTTACCCCACGGTTTCTCATTCGTATCACAATTTTACATCAAAGTCACTTAGCTGTGATATATGCGTCCATATCGTAACCAGGAGTGTTGCTGTTTCAGCTTTGTGATATCGAGTCTGTCTCTTTTGTGGCAGGAGCGCCTCGTTGTCCAGCGCTGTGTTCAATTCTATTAGTTCGGAGTCCACCGTGTCGCTCCTTGTGCGGTTTTTCCACGCAACGCCAGCCCTCCATCCATTCCCACGCATCTTCGTGGGAAGAGAAAAACCATGCCTTGCCATCTGATTCGACTCTGAGTTTTGATGGAAAAAGCATGGCGTACTTCACCTCTTTTTCTTGCAACGCCCGCTTGACCGCAAGAAAGCTGCGATGTTGGTTCTGAACTTTCGTTGTAAAGTCCGGGAAAAATGTGACTGCACTATCTTCCAGTTTAATCGGTGGGTTGGCACGGGCAGTCTGAAGTATGATATCCCGATCTCTGAAGTTAAAGACTCGAGCTATCGGCCGTGGGGGTGCCCCCGGCTTAGGCCTCCCCCCTGGGACCCGATGAGCGCGTTCAATAGAGAAGTAACTTGAGAGTCTCTTAGGTTGCAAGTATTTCAGGATTAAGTCCTCAACAAATAGATCCACCACATAGGGTTACTCTAATATGGCCGCCTCAAATTAGGAACCCTTCGTCCACTTTCCTGTGGGCACCTTTTCTATTTCAATTGTGGAGGACGCTGTGTCACCACGCCCCTGCACGTCGTTCACCGCCGGCTTGAAAAAATGGAGCCAGCTATCTCGCCTCGTTTATGCCGGTTATCATGCTGTTTGCTACGCTATCACTGTCGTGGAGGTAAGCTTCTAATATTCATGGTGGCATTTTTGGGCTATCTGACACACGGCAAACCACGAGCGTTAATGTTGCATGCCCTTTATTTATATTTTTTCTTTACATTGGGGTGAGACGGTTGGGTTCTCTACTTTGCTACACCAGCCATTAACGCCCGATAACATTTACAGCAGCAAGGCCTCCCTGTTGCTATCTTCGCCCGCTGCCCCACACTAGACCGTACCTCCTCCAAGCTTTCCCAGCTCAGCGTGCCTGCTTTGCTCTGTTGTGGACTCCAAGCCTGTTTGTGTTGTGGACCGGGGGTACAAACCTCCTCTCCTCCACTCCAGTCACACCGCACGCCCGGGGGTCTATTTAAATGGCAGGTCCCCCAATCTTATTTGAACTGTCATCACCAGTGGCCCCCGGCCAGGCCACACCCCCACCAGGCCTTTCGTCGCACTCACCCGCTGGGTTCGGGGTAGTCCTGGGGCTGCCTGATTTCTATGGGCCGAGGGCCCAGCCTCTTCATCTCTCCCTCCTGCCAGGGAGCCATGCCCCGGCCGCCGTATCGCAGGCCGAGGGCACTCCGGCTGCCCCCCCCGAGCTCGCACCGCACCCCTGTCGAACTTCAGAGTCCCGTCCCAAGCCTCTCGCTCGCTTTGCATTCAGGGAATTGCAGATTTGCTTCTCTCATTTTAAATCCAAATCTTTGAATGCACACAAAAGAACAGTCTTGGGCCAGCTAAGCCTGACATGGGGCACTACGGAGCTCTGGAGGTGCGCGCTACAGTGACATCAAGGACTAAATATATATGTGTGTGTGCCAGTGACCCTGTGTCATGTATGACAGTCAGTCCTGACTTTTCAGCAAGTATCACTTTGCTGTGATTTTTTTTAACAAACTCGTAATACTAAATGTAAAAACCACAGGTCCCAGAATGCATGTCGGTTTGAAAGCGCGGGCTGGCTGGCAGTGTTACGGGTGGAACAAGTCACTTTCCAGCTTTGCATAATTCACATTTAGAAAACGCACCGTAGGTTTGACGCCAGAAAGCTAACAGAAGAGATAAACGGAAGTGTGTGTGCGTGGGAGGGTGGTTCTGGTGAGGAGGATGTTTCGTCTTCCTCTGAGTGAGTGCTTGCGGGGGGAAGTCAGCCAGAACACTTGTAGTTTTAAGCTCTGGTGATTTCTTCCAGCAGACTGAAGCTGTTCAGTGACAGGCTACATGGCCTGCAGTCCATTTGTTTTTGGGACAGGGTTTTGTTTTGCCTTTGTCCGGGGGGTGGGCGCTGCTCCCCCTGTCGCCCCCACCCTTCCTAGAGTTCTTTAAGCCCGAGAGCACACAGGTCAATCTTTGTGAGCCCTGGGGGTGTTGAGGGAGTTCTGCTGACAGGAGAGGAAAGTTAAATCCACATTTGTGCCTCAGCTGAATCAGCCACCAAGCCCTCGCCTGACGCCTCCCTTGTCACGGACTCTCACTGGTCCCTCCCATTGTTGTTTTTAATCACCCCCACCCTTCCGTCGTTGTTTTCAATCAACCCAACCCTCCCGTTGTTGTTTTCAATCACCCCCACCATCCCGTCCTTTCCAATTTCCCCCCACCCTCCCATTGTTGTTTGCTGACCTCTCACCTCCCCCAACCACCATGTCATAAGAAGGAAAAAAACATCGGCAAAGCTTGGCTATGCGTTTATTCATTTCTTTGTTCATATACCTATTTTGGTTAGACAATTAACATGTTTGGAAGTTCTTCCACAAATATTTTCTTCACATAACGATTTTACTAGAACATATAAATAAATATGTAAGTATCCACGACGATCGTATGTGCAATGTTTACCTAGCCCACTTCAAAAGCACAACACAATCACAGGGTTGTTGTAGATGTGGGAGAGCTAACTTGATCCCAATAGCTACAGCACGAGCCGAGCCTGGAAAGCATCGCTGTGTAGCACACTAATCCCCAGGAATGCGTTATGGCATTTTTTATGTTAAATTTTTTTTTATACAGTCGATCACTTATACATAATATCTTAATTCTATCTAAGGTAACAAAAATGTTTATAACACTTATTATAAATTTATAACATACTGTACAGCAGCCACACTGCTCTACATAATCGCTTAAACTCATTGGCAAAGCCAATAGCTCTCTCTAAACACTTATAAGGTCCCAAAGGCAAGACCTATTGGCTATGCCAATGCTTGTTCAGACTGTCTCTGTCCCCTTGCACAGGTCTGGGGCTAGTCTGAGACTGTGGTCAACTGGCTTCCTTGCAGGGGCGCACCGCTCCTCCTACATCAAGCCGGTAGCTCCGTTTCGATTTGAGGTTACTGCACAAGAGACCGCCGTCCGCAGGTCTCCCGGGCGATACCCCTTCGCCGGCAGCTGTACAGGTCCACCGCCCTTTACCGCCTCCCGGACGTGTTTCTTAGCTGCCAACAGCCCCTAGATATTGCAGGGATCGCGCCCGGGGCTTTTTTGGGCTCGATGAGCCCACCTCTTTCGTGACGGAGTCACATGATGGCTCTGCCCGGAGTGTTTAGTATTCTGCTCCACGCTGCCTAGAGTCTGCCGCTGTTTCCGGAGGGCTCCGGTGGGGATTCCGATAGCTGCCGCACAACGCCGCCTCCCACGGCCTCAAGCAGCAGAGCGAGGGCTTGCCGCCATGTTTCCCTGAGCTCCGGCCGTGTCGAGACGCCCCTCCTGCTTGCCACCTCTCTCGTCCTGGAATTGCCGGCAAACTATCGCCCTTGGGGTCTCCGTCATGTGGAGGTAATTTCACGGGACTACTATCAGGATTAAGGCAGGATATTCGGTGAGGGCTCCGGAGCCGCGTTAGTGTGCGGCCATTTCTGTTGGCTGCTAGCCACGCCCCCCTTGCTCACTTTTTTAAAGTTCTTGGTTCTGGCATAGTCAGTTCCTTCCACAAAATCTTAGGAGTAATACCGGCTTTTATTCATTCAATTTTTTCCAGTGTGTTCAGAGGCATCACATTGGTGCTTTTCCTCATTTGCCGCATTTTAGTTCTATTTTTGCTCCTCCTCAATGAATGTTGCGTCTCGAAGCTCTCTTGAACTACCACCAGTCCAACTATGTCATGAATTCAGGGTAAGATTCTTCGGAATCCTACCACTCCAAGAACTAGATCTTGACTAGTCATTGACACTCTGACCTGTCTGGTTTGCCTGGGTCCAGCTCGTGTTTCACTGCCTATGGTGCCCTTACGAATGGGCACTAGATATTTGCCTGTCCCTGCAAACGCCGGTTCTTGTGGCCATGAACCTGTTGATGGGTCCTCTAAAGACCCATTTTCAGAGTTGTCCCATGGAATTGCGACTGCTGCACAACGTGAGGTATAAGCCGCTCCCTTCTGAAGAGATGAGTGCTTCGGCACAAGACTCATTAAACTTTGGCACAAATGGTATTGATGCAGGTTGCCCGGATACTTCCTCAGCATCGGCTGATAACGAAGATCCTGTCTGTTCTCTGGATGATTTGAACTAGGCTTTGGCGGAGTCATCGTCTATGGAGATTGAGTCCATCCTGGACTCACTTCCTATTAAATTCATGGGAGACATCATGGATACCTCCAACACACCTTAATCTGGCTACCATTCAAAATTGACATGTTATTTTTTTGTATTATTATCATTAGAATTTTTTTTGAATAGCTGGCTTATTAGCAAAGAATTGAATTCACTTAGCTTGTGCTTTATGGTGTCTACTTAGTAGCTCTGTTACTAGTCCGACCAAAGGGGGGGTGTTGTGTGTTTCCTTTAGGGCCCACTTAGTTTGCTCGTATTTTAGTTTGCTTGCACATTTAGGCTGCTTTGCCTTGCACACAATACACTTGGCATGTTTACTTTTGTGCCACAATATTATTCTATAAAAGCACTGCACATGTTTTTGTTACTGTTTCAGACTGTCGGAACATCGTCTACAAGGGCAAAGAACACTGCGCCCAGTCTTCTAGTGATCGGTTAGCAAACATAGCTTGGCACTTAGACACAACACACATTCACCACTGCTGTGTTCAAGTAGACACCTCGTAACATATACACCGAGACGTGATATTTTGAAAACAGAGAGAAGACATTCTAGAAGAGCAAAGGTCCAGATGAGAGAGAGAGAGAGAGAGAGAGAGGGGAGGGGAGGTAGGGAATTCCATGCACTCCAAAGACACTGTCTAAAAGCTTCTCACACGTTCCAGAACCAGAGCATCAGGGTATAAAAAGGGGATCTCAGACACCATCTTTTCAGTACACTTTTGGACCTGTGGGTACCCTGCCAGGAAGAAGGACTACTATGTTGCTGAACGACTGCCCCTCTGCTGGACTGCACTCCGCAGGACTCCTGCTTTCCTGTGCTGACTGCTGCCCTCTTGCCTGTCTGAGAAGGACTGGACCTGCATCTCTTGAACCCAGAGCGGCTCCAAAGGCTAGTTGGATGGCCTCCTGATCTGATGCATTAGGGACATAACAGGCTTCCAACTACCTTGCATGTGCACCTGGACTCTGCCATCCATGAGTCTACCCTGCTAAGTGGTGCCACCCCAGTCCTGGACTCTTGGAAGTGGGCCTTAGGGGCTCGCTGGACAGAGGTCAACAAGAACAGTCACTGACTTATGCAATATATTTAATGTAAAAATAAGTTAACTTGTACAAGATTCTTCATTGCTAATATGTTCCTGTTCATTTGGATAAACATTTGAAAATATAACCAAAGGTCACTTTGAAATGTACTCAGTGATGATGCTGACTGAAAAGTCTACCAGGATTCACTGATTATGAACATAACATTACACCATGTGGTGACTGTATAGAATCATTGCATCAGCCTGTCTCCTCCTCCCTCTGCCCATAGTAGGCCTCTCATGCATGTGTCCAGTGGCAGCACTTTCACCTTCTCTATCCTGGCTTCTTGTGTGTTGTTCCGACCTCTATCAGAGATGTGCTACTCATGCTTGGGTTCTCCTTGTTTGATGCAGACCTGTGTGTGGTGTTAGCTGCCTGGATCTCCTCCTGTGCAGATTTTACATTCACAAGGCCTATCACCACATTTCTACTGGAGAGCAATAAGTCTTGCTGTAGGGTTTCAGTGATTCTACACAAGTTGAAGGTAGCAGTAGTCACTCCATTGGCAGGTTGACTAAAGCTCTGTAGGCATCTGTCAGTGCAGTACTGATGATGCCTCTTTGCTGCAGAGTGAGCTGGTACAGTCCCATTCAGTGTGGTCGGTGCTTGATTTTATTCAGTTACACAGCGTAGGAGGGTCTCAAAATTATTGAAAACATTGGTGCTGAGATCACCAAACTCTCACCCAACATCTGCATTTCTTACTATTGTCTCTGCCGTATTTGCAGTATTGGCTTCTCCACCACTTTAATTTCCTTAGATGTAGGGGTATTACTATCTTTACCAGCTGCCAATGATTACTTTCTTCTTATGTTAGCTCTAGGATGGCTGACTAATGGCTGCTGTAGGCAAATTGGAGTAAAGTATGATTCTGCTGCCTGGGTTCTGTTAAAAGGAATGGTGGGAGTATAAACTCTTGGCCTGGTAGTGGGACTGGTACCAATTGCCGTGGAACTCCTACAGTCCACTTGTCCCAGCTATTTTGTTGTCCTCTTCTGTGCGTGGTACATCACTGTTACTGTGGGTTGGTAGTGTAACCTCATTGCTTTAAGTTTCCAATGATGAAGCATTGCACAGGTGGCACCGGTGGGTGAGGATCCTTCAAAAATATCTAAGATATGCCGGGATCCCGCTAACAATCTTTTGTAGCAGAGGGATCATAGAAGATAAGGTTAACCCTCTTGATTGTGTAGATTGACTTTATTGAACCACAACAGACCGAACTCGATGATCCCTCATCTGCCAGCAAGCAACTGGTAAGTTAAGACACCTGCTCACGAAACCATAGAACCTTACCCAATATAACATTTCACTTATACCATAACAACAGGAGGAGCGTGTGTGATAAATAAACAATTAAACAAATATGTTAAACACCACATAGCATTCTATTTCCTTACTTTAGTTTATGGACACCAGCTCACAAGCCATATAACCTTGCTCACAATAGTACTCACTCATCCGAAACTGTTTGCCTTTCTCCTCCTAATATTTTACTGAATTTGTTTTTGTTGGCTGTTGGACTCTGTGCATTTTACCACTGCTCACCAGTGCTAAAGTGCTTTTTCTCTCTCCTTAAAACATGGTAGAATTGGCCTATATCCAATTGGCATATTTAATTTACTTATAGGTCCCTAGTAAAGTGGTACTACCTCTGCCTAGTGCGTGTAAATTAAATGCTACTAGTGGGCCTGTAGCACTGATTGCGCCACCCATTTACGTAGCCCCTTAAACATGTCTCAGCCCTGCCACTAGAGAGCCTGTGGGTGCAGTTGTAAACTGCCATATCTACCTGGCAAAAGAAACCCTTTGCCAGGCTCAAACCTTTCTTTTTAATACATATAAGTCAACGCAAGGGTGGGCCCTGGACAGCCCAGAGGGCAGGGTGCAATGCATTAAAAGGTTGGGTATGTAACTTTTAAGTTTTACATGTCCTGGTAGTGAAAATCTCTTTAAAACGTTATTCACTACTGCAAGGCTTATCTCTCCAATAGGATAACATTGGAGTCGCCTTGTTACATTTTATAAGTGTAATTTCCTAATGGGAAGAGAGACCCAGTTCATGTTTGGAGTCTCTGGAATCACAATGTAAAATCGTAATTTATGGTGAAGTTGGATTTTATTTATTTAAAAAAAAATATTTTTATTAATTTCAAACTTTTAAAGTCACATATATTAAGAAATGCACATTACAGCCATTCGCAGAGTATCATTACTACCGCAGAGTATCATTACTACCGCAAGATGGCCGCCGGGTAGGAGCTCAGCCCGGGAGCTCCCGGGTCAGAGATCACCTTATCAGTGAAAATCCCCTTCTCTACCGAGCCATCCGCCTCCAATTTTCCCACTTCTAACTCCCTTTGACATCGGACTTGGTTCTACAGCGTGGCTTACCTCCGGGGACGAACTCCAAGACACCGACGTTCCTTTCGCCAGCCCGCCGCATCTCGCCAGGTTCGGGCCTTCCGAACCTGTGGCGATTCTGACTCCCACTGTCGTGCCGATTTGGGGCTGTTCCTCTGTCGGACACGCAGCACCATCGCTGGACAAATTTCCTCCAGACTGGGCGTGCTTCTACTCGTCGCCTTTCCCTCGTCTGCGCTGACACTGAGGATTGCCCAGATAGGTGCTCTCGCCCGAGTGCCACACCACTGGGGCTTCTCCCTGTTGCTGGCTCTCCGCTCGAGGATCCTTTCGGTCCGAACCGCTGCCTGTGCTGGGTGGCCGGATCGGTCCCCCCCCCCGCTGTCGGCGCGGAGCATAGCTGTTTAGCTTCGCTGCTCCCGCCGACGTGGCTGACAGCAACGAACTCGCCAGGAGATGATCCTGTCTCCTATGCGTTCAACTCAGAGCGCCCTCTACTCTATGAGGGACAAAATGGCCGATGCCCCGAGGCGCTCCTGGCACGACACGGTTTGTGATGAAGCTGGGACCCACAAGTAAGTCAATCTGCTTGCCTCCTCGAAACCACGCACGCTGGGCTGCTCCCAAAAAATTCTGTCTGGACATATGTTCAATTTGAAATAGTGTCTCATGTAAATCCTCCCTACGCTTGGCCTGACTTTAAAATGGCGGCCGCGCTCGAGACAAAGGATAATGTTGGCTTAGCCTGAACATGGACTCGGTTCATAAAACGACTTTTTCCCATCATTCCATCTGATTTATACCGATCCCCAATTAACACCATTAACATTCAGGATACGTGTCAACACTTAGTGAAAACAAGAAGCTTTACCACTAGGTGCCTGCACAAATGCCCAAATACTCACTATTGTTTCCACATTCACTGGGGGTAAGCTGGAGGACGAGGCGACCGACGCTGCTTCGATAGAATTATGACGTTGCCCCCTGGGCGGAATCCATAATTGTTCGGACTTATCGCGGAACTAGAGTAACGTTTGGTTGATGCCCGGTGGAGCTATCATATGTATCTATAGAGGAGCTTGACTCTGGGTCACCCCCCTTGGTTGGCACCTACCCAGCTGGATATCAGACATTGTTTTCTTCCTCATCTACCCGTTATGTTCCCTTCCCTCCCTCCATCGATCTTGTTTTTCTATGTTTATTGAATGCACTAGGAACGGATTTAACTGTAATGTAACTGTAACTGATGTAACGCTGTATCACGTCTTAATCCTCATGTAAAGCGCTCTGATACCTCTGGGCCTAGCCTGGACTTCCTCGTCTCCTCACCATGTCTCCTAACCCCTCCCCCACCTCTTCCCTCCTTTATTCTTTGCTTGCCTCCCCTATTCCTTTCCTCTCTCCCCTGAATCTCTTTCCCCCTACCTGCTTTGTTTATCCTTGTGCCTATGCTCCGCTCAATTTCCCTCACCGTCGCCCTTTTTACATTATTCCCTTACCCTCTACACGCCATGAACAAACGGATGCAACTCGTAATTGACGTACCTTCTGTAACAATGGGTAACTTGTAACCTATGTAACCCTACTAGCCTGACTCCCTAAAATGGCCCCATTAAGTATGCCCTTGTCCAAAGCACTCCTACTCCCCTTGTTGGGGATGGATCCAGCATTTTTGCTGTGGAGTCTCAGAGACCCTTCTGAGAGAGTCCACAGTGACAAGGGAGTCTCACATTGTAAAGGACTGGGATTGATCCCCTTACCTCTGGGAACTGTCTCCTACCTGCCGGAAGTCGGACACTGTGTTCATGCTGTGTTTTCTACCCCCTCCCCCTCCTCTTCCCTCCTTCATTCTTCTAAGTGTGCCCGTGACCAAAGCACTCCTCTCCCCTTGTTGGGGAGGGATCCAGCATCTATGCCCTGGAGTCTCAGCGACCCCGCTGAGAGAGTCCACCGCGACAAGGGAATCACACAAAATGGAAGACTGGGAATGAACCCTTTACCGCAGGGAGCCGTCTCCCACCCAGCCGGACATCGGACACAGTTACTTCCTCGTCTCCTCGCGGTGTCTCCTACCCCCTCCTCTTCCCTCCTTTCATTCTTGGCTTGCCTCCCCTTTTCCTTTCCTCTCTCCCCTGAATCTCTCTCCCCCTACCTGCTTTGTTTTTCCTTGCGCCTATTCTCCGCTTAATCTCCCTCCCCGTCCCCCTTTTACATTACCCTTCTACACGCCATGAACCAACGGATGTAACTTGTAATTGATGTACCTTCGGATGTAACTTGTAATTGATGTACCTTCTGTAACAATGTGTAACGTGTAAACTATGTAACTCTCCTCATGTAAAGCGCTCTGATACCTCCGGGTCTAGCCAGCGCTATATAAAACTCAAATAAATAAATAAATCATCATATTAGCAAGGAATATACAATTTTCAGTCACTGAGTTCAAGAGATTGCATCTCATTCTGCCGAATTCTCATTTCTACAGTTGGGGAAGTACACAATTCCCCCCAATACACATTCCACTTGCCCCATTTGGTGTCCCATTTCTTAGGGCATCCCCTTGATTTAAAAACCTCCTTCTCGGCGATCATGCACCTATCCAATTCCATGGCCCATACCCTATGCGATGGTCTCTCAGCCACTCCCCACTTTTTAGCTATTTCACGTTTTACTAAGGTGAACCCCAATGTAGCCAGCTGTTGTTCCACCTCTGTAAGATCTGTCGCCTCCCAAATGTTGAGGAGCCCGAGCGGTGGTGTAAGAGTTAACTCCTTCCCCAGTGCATCCTGTATATGTTTTGTCACCCCGTCGCATATGGGTCGTATAAGCGGACAGTCCCAGATAGTGTGGTAAAATGTTGCGTCTTGGTGGCAGCCCGCAAGGCACAGCAAGACCGGTCTTGCACCTATTTTCGCCAATGTGATCCCTGTAAAATACGTTCTATGTAGGATTTTAAGTTGTATCAAACGGAAACGGAGGGTGATAGCCACCTCCCTTGGGGACATCAGCGCCGCTTGCCAGTCCTCGTCTTCTATTCGTCCTAGGTCAGTTTGCCATTTTTCTCGGAGCACCTGGAACGGGTCAGGCAGGTTATTACCCAATTTCCGATATGTTAGTGCGATTGCCTTCTCTAAAAGTGGCTCGGTCAGCAGTCGATCCTCTAGAGGGGACGACTCCGGCAAATTGCTCATGTCCTTGAGTGTTGCGGTCAATGCATGACGGATCTGCAAGTATCGAAAAACCTCCCCTTGGGCCAGGTCGTATTTCTCTCTTAATTCCCCAAATGTAAGGATTTTACCCTTTTTCACTAGGTGCCCTATAGTGGAAATTCCGATAGTATCCCACTTATCGAACCCAGGCTGATTGCATAGGAGTCCCAGTTTTTGGGAAGACCATAGTGGTGTGGCTTGAGTCATTACATTTGACCATCCTAGGCGTCTAGTCGCCTGATGCCAAATCTCTACCGTATGGGCCGTCGGGCCTATATATCGTCCTTTCCGGACTTTCGTATAGAGAGCCCCGATACATCCCTCACGACCCAACTGGTATCGGTCGAGCATGTAGGCTGGGTCCACTGGGGAGCGATATATCCAGTGGTTTACTGCCACTAACTGTGAGGCCCAGTAGTAAAGTCTCACATCTGGGAGGGCGATCCCTCCGTCGTACCACCCCTTAGTCAATTTTTGCATCGCTATGCGGGGCGGACCTCCATTCCACAGTAGCGTCCTGACTTCGCCCTCCACACTTGTAAAATAAGCGTCAGGAACCCTACCTGGACAATTTTGAAGGATGTACAACAAGCGTGGAAGAGCCAGCATCTTGAATAGGGCAGCTCGGCCCAACAGGGAAAGGGGCAGGGGTCTCCAGTGCTTGACGTCGTTACGCAGTCTATCTAGGGGCGCCACTAGGTTTCTCTCATAAAAAAGTTGTCGATCTAGGGTTATAAAAACCCCAAGGTAACGAAATCCGGTAAGAGCAACTTCTACTTTGCAGTCCGGGGGGAGTTTGGGAACCGGGCCCTGAAGGATAAATAATACCGATTTGCTCCAGTTGATCGCATAACCGGAGTACTTCCCGAAATTCGTAAAGATATTTAGGATTAATACATGTATTGATTTGTACGGGGACGCGAGATAAAGCAGGATATCGTCAGCATATAGCGATATCCTGTCATCATGTCCTTCCGCCCATTTCAACCCTCTTAGCCTCACAACTCCTCTTACCCAGGAGGCCAGCGGTTCCAGCATTAAAGCGAAAATTAGGGGGGACAGGGGGCAGCCCTGCCTGGTGCCCCGTCTCAGTTGGAATTTTCTGGACGTACGGTTGTTAACCCGTACCTGGCCCCACAAATCTGTGTATAGCAGTTTCACCCAACCCCGGAATTTCGGGCAAAATCCCAGGCGTCTCAGTACCTCTAAGAGATAGGGCCATTCTATAGAATCGAACGCCATTGAGGCGTCTAGAGACAATACCACTGCATCTTCCTCAATATATTTCTGTCGCCCCAGGACATTGTGAAGGCGTCGGATGTTCAACGCCGTATTCCTCCCTGGCATAAAGCCAGATTGGTCGGGGTGGACTAAAGAGGGGATCACCGAGACCAAGCGAGAGGCGAGAAGTTTAGCGAGGACTTTCGCTTCTGCATTGATTAAAGAGATTGGTCTGTAGGAGCCGCAATTCTCAGCGGGCTTCCCCGGTTTACGGATAACTACTATAGAGGCCAACCGTTGGTCTGCTGGCAGGACTCCTTTATCATAGCTTTCCTCATACATGGCCCGCAAATGTGGTGCAACGTGGGAAGCGACCATTTTAAGGAATTCTATAGGGATCCCATTGGGTCCCATCGCCTTCCCTGATTGGATACTATTAATAGCCTTCCGGATTTCGTCGTCCGTGAGCCCTTCGTCCAATGTATCCCTATCGCTATCTGATAATGTAGGCAAACGGATATCCGTTAACAGTTGACGGGAGTCATCTACTGTGTATGTTGTGGAGGGGGTGTATACCGCCTCTAAGTGATCCGCAAATGCGTTTGCTATGTCCTGTGGGTCTGAGATTTGCTCTCTGCCCTGTGGGACCAGCCTGGGCACCCATCTCTCTCCCTGCTCCCTCCTCTCCAGCCAGGAAAGTAGTTTCCCGGTTCTGTCCCCCATTTCATACAGCCTATGTTGGGTGTGTGATAGTTTGGCCCTAATGGTTTCCTCAGCTAAGGTCCGATATTCCAACTGCTTAGCGGTGAGCCAATGTAGGGCTATGTCAGAGGGGGATCTGGTAGCGTCTGCTTCCAGCTGCTGGAGTTCGCTTTCCAACCACTGGATGTGTTGTTGTCGTTTTTTAACATAGCCCACTTTCAGTGCAAGCGCCTGTCCCTTGAGAACTACCTTAAAGGCCTCCCATACTGTCTGCACTGAATCCACTGACCCGACGTTTTCCTTGAAATAATTGACGGATTGCAGAAGCAAATCCGTCCTAATATCCGGGATTGTAAGCAGCCATGGGCTGAGGATTATAGTGCCCCGCGGACGTTGGCTATGGTATGTGAGCTCAACCCACACCGGAGAGTGATCAGAAATGCCTCTCGGCAGGGCATGAGGGTTGTGGAAGTGACCGAGATCTGCTGAGTGCGTCAGAAAATAGTCGATGCGGGACATGCTCTTATGTGCGTTGGAGTAGTAGGTATACTGGGATCCATCTGGTTGTAAGGAGCGCCAGACATCAGTCAAGCCCAGGGCTTTCGTGAACTCAGCCATGCGTGTCTTGGGTCGCGTCTGAGGGCGCTGCGGATATCTGTCCTTATGATCGCCCATTGTCATATTAAAGTCTCCCCCCAGGACCAGGGTACCCATGGGTAGATCAACTATTATTTTTCCCAGGTCTGCAAGTGTCTCCTTACCTAGCGTCGGAGGGATGTATACTGAGACTACATTGATCGCTTTCCCTTCCCACTGTGCTTCCAAAACTGCGTATCTTCCCCGCGGATCTGCCCATGTACGCAGCGGTGTGAGTGCAAGGTTTTTTTAACTAGGATACCAGTCCCACGGGATCCTGAGGAATAGTCTGCATGCACAAGGAGTTTATATCCCCAACGAGTAGGGGCTTTACTTTTGTTGCCAACTAAGTGTGTCTCCTGTAACAACACAAGATCGGGGGCATGTCTCTTGAGATATTGCTGCACTACATCCCGTTTGATCTTATCTCCCATCCCATTCACATTCCATGTCAAAACCGAGAGTGATGTCTCTTTCCTAGTGTCCATCATAGGCGTGTGAGGCAGAGAAATCAGGGGCGAGCAGAGTGTCCCCGGGGCCCGCTCCCCGTGCCAGCAATTCCTGCAAAAAATGTAGATATTGGTTCGGACCCTTAGGTGCATAAACAGTAAAAACCACAGTAACTGTTCTTCCCCTGTGACTGATAGAAGTAGCTGTACATTGGTACGATTTTGTGTACTTTGTGACTCGTGAACCCCAACTAACCTGTACCCCCCACCCTCCTCCCACAACATCAACAACTCCCCCCTCCCTGCCCCCCTGCCTGTGGATTTCGAACTATCCACTCCCCAACCAGGCAGAGTGCCTATCACCCCCCCTGAATACTAGTAGGTACTTGGCTAACAGCCCTCCCACCCCCGCCCAAAGCTGAAAATGCCAGTCTTTAACCATTGTTCGAGGGGTAAGTCCGGCCCCCACTCATATCTTTTTCCATCCCCGTATCTCAGGACAATTCTCGGGGGAGAGGTAGAGATATCGAATGTCTATATGTTCGAAACCCTTAAATGGAGGGGAAACCACTGGACGTCCCTGGTGAGTTACGTCACAATGCCCAAATCACTTATCTGTGGGTAGTGTGTCCATGATCATGTCCGGGGCTTCATTGCTTCAGCCGCTAGGTGTCTAGTCCGACTCCGCCCAGGATTGATCGTTGCGTCGTTCGGTCCCCTGGTTAGATCTATTGGGTCGGCCGCCTCCATTTCTTTCTTTGTGCGGTTTTTCAACACGGTGCCACCCCTCCAGCCATTCCCATGCCTCTTCAGGTGAGGAGAAGAACCACGTCTTACCCTCTGACTCCACTCTAAGTTTTGCTGGGAAAAGCATAGCATATTTCACTTCCTTATCCCGCAGCACCCGTTTGACAGCTAAAAAGCTGCGACGTTGGTGTTGGACTTTCGTGGTGAAGTCAGGGAAGAACGTTACCACATTATTCTCGAGTTGGAGCGGAGGGTTTGCCCGCGCGGTTTGAAGTATACTGTCCCGATCTCTATAGTTAAAGACTCGAGCTATGATCGGCTGAGGGGGCGCCCCCGGTTTAGGTCGCCCGCCAGGGACTCCATGAACCCGTTCGATAGAAAAGTAGCTCGAGAGTCTCGTAGGCCGCAAATGTTTCAGGATGAGGTCCTCCACAAAAAGATCCGTTGCCGGTCCCTCCGAGCCTTCCGGAACTCCACGAATGCGTATGTTGTTTCTGCGTGCTCTTCCTTTATAATCATCGAGTTTTCTCTCCATCGCGATCTGCTGGTCCTGCAGTTTACTCACTTGTTGTTGTAGTAGGGTAGTATATTTTTTGAGTACAGTAGCGGTATCCTCTAAGTCTTTCACTTTGGCATCCATTTTGCGGAGATCCGCCCTGATGAGGGAGACTTCTATGTTGACTGTGTCAATCCTAGTCTCCAGGGACGTGCGCACACCTGCAATTGCCTCCATAACATCACAGAGTGTAGGGTCTTGCTGCGATTGGGGGTTGGTCTGCTTGTCCAGGGCCTCTAGGTGCACTGTATCTTGCACCTCCCCCGCTTTAGTCCAGGCAAATTTGGCCAGTTTGTTTTGGGCCGATGATTTGGTCCCTTTCCCACTCGCCATGACCAAGCGGCTGTTCCACAGTCTGCTCAGGCTCTCCAAGAGCAATCTCAGTAGTCCCCGCCGCCTGCCCAGGGGGGGTGGGTTTGCGTCCCCCTAGCGTCCTGCCGGGTTTCCTGGGTTGCTACTCTCAAGTTACTGCTGCTACCACTTCAGTCTCGGCTAGTTCGTTGGTTGCAGGCCACTCGGGGTACTGTCTCTCCCCTCCGACCAATCTGGCTCCGATTTGTCCTACCGGACTCAAGTTCCCCCCTGGATAGGAGTGCAGAGGCTATTACAGAGTCCTCCCAGGAATTTCTGGGGTCCCACACGTTGTTGTCTCCTGCCTCAGTGAGCGTGGAGGGCCTGAATCCCCAGGAGCCAGCGAGAAGGATCTCTCAGGTCCCCAATAGCTGAATACCCAAACGAGCTCAGCCTGGCTCTTTCTGCACTCACCCCGTGGCGTGGGTACGTTACCTCCACATACGGCCTCCACTCCAGTCTTGTCGATTGGTGTGCCTTGGCTCCCCGCACCAGCCCGTTGGTGCTGTCACAGGTGCCCCGGCACGGGGGTGGTGCCCGCTCTCACCGGATCAGGGGATGAGCGTGAGGCAATCACCTCAATGGGCGCACAGCTCGGTCTCTCTTGTAGGCCCCAAAGCCGGGGCCTTGATTTTATCACAAGGCGGCTCACCTCCCATCCGCACGTCAGTTCAGGCCCTTCACCACGGTGTCGGAGGTCCAGGAATCCGCCTCCCGATCGGCACCGCCGCTCGCTCACCAAGACTGCGCCTCGCCAGTGGGCAAACGAATCAGGGAGTCACTCATGGGATCGCGTCTTTTCCCCTTTAGCCCGCGACAGCCGCCATTATTCCTCGCGCTCCGTTTCACCGGTCTTCAGGTCAGATGAGATCGCGAGTCGCCGCCCGTGGAGTCGGGGGCCGGAGACCACCTCATTTACACATTATCGGCTTAATAAGCAGGATTACTTGCCGGATTTATGGCGAGGGCTTCGGAGCCTCGCTAGTGCGCAGCCATTCTCGTCGGCTGCTAGCCACACCCCCGAAGTTGGATTTTAAATTGCAATTCTGAAAATGCCACTTTTAGAAAGTTGACATTTTCTTGCCTTAGCCATTTGGTGCAGGTAGCCTGTCTTGAGTCACTTGACTGTGCGTAACTGACAGTTAGAATTTGTGAATTCCTCACAGACAGTCACACAGTAGTGGGAATAGGGGTGCCTGAATGAGCCAATCGGCTGGCAGGATGGAGGGGGCAGGACTCACAGCCAAACTTACAACTGAATAGCCTGTGCTCTGCCTTCGCACAAAGTGCTAACAACCCTGCATTGTTACTGCAGACAGCCTGGAGCCAGGGTAGGGGAGGTAGGGAATTCCATGCACTTCAAAGCCACTGTCTAAAAGCTTCTCAAACGTTCCAGAACCAGAGCATCAGGGTATAAAAAGGGGATCTCAGACACCATCTTTTCAGTACACTTTAGGACCCGTGGGTACCCTGCCAGGAAGAAGGACTACAATGTTGCTGAACGACTGCCCCTCTGCTGGACTGCACTCTGCGGGACTCCTGCTTTTCTCTGCTGACTGCTGCCCTCTTGCCTGGCTGAGAAGGACTGGACCTGCATCTCTTGAACCCAGAGCGACTCCAAGGGCTAGTTGGATGGCCTCCTGATCTGATGCGGTAGGGACTAAACAGGCTTCCAACTACCTTGCATGTGCACCTGGACTCTGCTATCCATGAGTCTACCCTGCTAAGTGGTGCCACCCCAGTCCTGGACCCTTGGAAGTGGGCCTAAGGTGCTTTGCCAGCCCCTGTGGATCCAGCGGTACCAACACATCACCTCTGCTGCGTAGCACAAACTCGAGCAGAACTGATGCATCATCCTGACTGCATGCCATATTTTCGATGCCAGACTTTGCATTCGAGCCCCGTCTACGGGATCCTCGATGTTGATGCAACATGGCCCCATGCCGCAGCCTTGCCACATCTCGAAACCAATGCATTGCCTCGGCTGTATGATGCATATTCGACGTGGATCCACGCAACACTCCGAAACCCAGGATTTAAGGTATTCTGTTCAGCGGGCCTAACTGGGTCTCTGTAGTAGGCCCGCATTCCATCGCTGTCAGCCTGAACTTGTGACCAGATATCTACAGTTGGCGCTTTAGGCCTTTTGGTGCTATTTTCTTTAAATACTTTCAAATTCAATATCTCCGGTTCTACCAATTGGATTTTCGACGTTTTGGTCTTGTTTTATTTATTAAAAACTATTCTATTCTTCTAACTCTGTTGTGGACTCCATTTGCGGTGTGTTTTCACTATGTTACTGTATGCACAAATACTTTACACATTGCCCCTAACTTTAGCCTGACTGCTCTGTACCAAGCTACCAGGGGGTTCAGCACAGGTTAATTTGGGGTTTGCTTCAGCCTTACCCTGACATGGATTGTGGTTGCCGTTTGACCAGGGTTCATGCCTTAGTCAACCAACAACCCAGTTTCTTACAGCAGGGCTCTGATTTTACAACCTTTCCACAAACCCATATACAGGGGCTGGAAAATGTCTGGAAGCGGTAGTTCTCAGCTTGAATGCCCTGTGAGTCTGTGCACACCCACATGTTTAAGGGTATTCACCAACTTCTCTTCATTTTCTTCCCACACTGGAAAAGATCAGAAATTATCCCTGACAAGAGCAGGAGTAAACCTTTTTAAAGATGGGGAAAAAGATGTGTCTCTACACAGGAATATATTTTACTCCGGACAACAAAAAAGAAAAAAAGGTTTTCACAAGAGAATTTGAAAATTATTCAAATACGTTGAATGCTTATATTTTGCTACGAGTATAGTTTAAAGGCATTCCTGAAACTCGAAAGTCTATACAAATGCAAGATCATAGACTTGCACTTTTGCAACTTTCTTGGTCAGGGTCTCTAATTAATTTTCATGTTGTCCATTATGGTTTTGACTGATACTCCATTATAAATCTTTTTACAAAATATTAGAATTCCTCTAACGTTTTATTTAACAATGCCTCAGAGAAAGCAAATTTAAGGTTGCACGATAGTTTAGCAAAATGTTTCAGTACTTGTTTTGGATATATCTTATTTTGAAAGCAAACAAACACCACTCTTGCTTTCATGTGTTTGCATGTATTTGTACACAATCAGTTAATATTCTGGGAAGATATTAAAAGTAGTTTTGAATTGTTACATTTTGCTAACATCTACACATTTTTATATTGAAACTACTTCGTTCTGATAGGAGGAAAAGGCACATTGTTTTGGTTAATATTCATAACAGATTCCCTGCTCAGACCAAAGACTGACCTACTATTTTGGCCTTGGATGAGTTCCTGGGAAATTTTGGAAATGATAGCTGTGTGCTACTTGCTGGGAATATGAATGTCACCTATGAACCCCTGGAATTGTTATCAAATCTTACAGAGGAAGAGGATGAGGAGAGGGGGGTTCCTCGGTTGAACCAGTTTACTTATGCCAAAAACACTAAAGTGGCCCTTCAATTAACTTCGCTGGCTTTGCAATATGGTTTAAGAGCATATAATGAATGTACCACCTCTAATAGGGACCTTAAATACGCCTATAAGAGGGTAAACTGCCAATTGGGGATTAATTATTTTATTTTGGACACCTTATATTGGTATCTTCTTATCGACATGCGAGTCATAGAATGATCCGACAGTGATCGTAATGCTCTGGCACTAGAATTAGAGCCCATTTTTGATTCATCACAGGTACCCATTGAGGATAACAATTTTGACCCGATTATACTCAGTAATAATAGGAGGAGGGTCAAATGGTCAAAGATTGAGGTGGACTCAGTAGTTTTAGCTCAAATTTACAACACTGTCCTCCAATCACTCTACGACTTTAAAAAATATGCAGACATAACACATCACACAATTAGATCATTTAATAACTTATGCCGGGCAATTTAAAAATTCTTCTACAAGGAGAATAAAGGTAAGCTCATTGGTAGCAATAAAACTGAATGGTATGATAAGAATTACAAGGCTTGTAGAGCTGAGCTAATGGCCACTTCGAAAAATAGAAAGAGGAATTCTGTAGCAGAACATGGGAAAACAAAAATATCAGAGCAAAAAATGGCCAAAAGAAACTGGGAGAAGGCCCTGCGGCGAGACCTCCTTTATGCAGCCAAAGTAAAAGATTGTAAACAGTTTTGGCATATGGTAGCCAAGGGTACCAGGAATACTATAATGGAAGAAACATCTCACATTCGACTGCATCTTTGAGTTAATTATTTTAGTGCGTTATACACAAATTTGTCTGATAACCATTCATAGGGAAATGACAAAGATTGTCTAGAGAGTTTTGGGGAGTTGTGCCCTGTTGACTCAGATCCTTTTAGTTTAGATAAAACAAGGATGGCCCTTTCCACACTACAGCGGAAAAGGCTCCGGGCCCGGGCAAAATTCCAGGTGACCTCAAAGTTTTAATGCAATTTTATTGGGGAGAGAGGTACCCGATTCCTGGTTAGGTGCTGAGGTGGTTTTAGTTTTCAAAAAAGGTGATCAGAGGGATCCATCAAATTTCAGGCAAATAAGCCTTATCGACATATCTCAGAAGTTGTTTTCCAGGCATCTGATAGAAAGATTGAAAACCTGGATTGAAGAGGGGAACAAATTGTCATCATTGCACGCTGGGTTTGAGCAAACACTAGTACTAGTACTATGGACCAAATCTTTAAATTTCTGGTCATTCTTTGGCAATATGTTACCATCAGTAAAGAACACAATTATGTAGTATTTGTTGATTGATGTGCAGCCTTTGACCTTATCCCCCGAGGGAAACTGAAGCGCCCTAAAATGTATGGGAGTTCCTGAAAATTTGCTGCATGTTATAATAAGACTCCATACTAATAATTGTGCCCAGATAAGATGGGGTAGGAAAGGTAAACTAGCTGAATGTATTAGGGTGGACAGGGGGGTCCAACAAGGTTGTGTATTGGCACGTACCCTGTGCACCCTTTACATCAATGGGCTGATAGAGTCATTGCTTAATTATACTGGTGACCCCCCTATGATTGCTGGCCAGAGGATATTTTCACTATTATTTGCCCATGATACCCTTTTAGTTTCTAAATCCCTATTGAACCGATTTTCACTTTCCTGTAGGGAATTTGGGCTAGAAATAAATGCAGCAAAAACTAAATTCATTATATTCAACCCACATAGGTCCTTTAAAGGCAAGATTAGGCTGGGCGATACAGCAGGTGAAACAATTTGATTATTTAGGGGTCAGGCTTAACAATACTTTATCTTGGTCCCCACAAATAACTAAAAGCCAGGCAACATTACAACATGTGGGGTGCACCATTTCTAAAAAGCTAAAGAATTCAAAGTTTAGACCCATACTACTGGTTATTGAAATTTATAGGGCAAAGGGCATTGATGCCGCCTGGTATGGCGCTGAAATATAGGGTGTGAACAACATAGGCGGCATTGAAATCGATGAGAACAATTTCATGAGCACTGTTCTTGCTCTTCCCCGCAATGCGCCCTTAAAATTCTATTCGCTTAGACCTTGGTTTGAAAAATGTATCTCATGTGGCCACTGGCTTTTTGGGTTAGACTGTGGACCAATGATTCTGCTCTCTGTGTACGAGAACCAGTTGCTGACATTCTTGCTTCAGATACAAAAGGGATAATACCCTGGTTTAAACATGTCAGGAAATCGTTATATTGCCCGGAACGGGCTGAGCTATGGACTAACCCTGCAGCAATGTCGAAAAAGTCCTTTAATAGCTTAAAAAAGAGGTACTGGGACTACATTAGCAACCATTGGTTAGGCCGCTCGCGTGTTGATGAACTAACAATTAGATTTCTGGGCTTTAAAGATAGAATCATCTGTGAGGCCTTTTTTTTTTGAGTTTAAGAAGCTTTATTTAAATATAACAAGTCAATAACATACATTAAAGGCCTATAGAATAACAATAATAGAATAACATGTAATTAAAATAAAGTAGGCAGTAAAACAGAGAAGAAAGCTATTTATATTTTGGGAAATTAAAGGAAAGGAAAGGAGGGGAGGGAAAAGACGGGGTATAAAATATCTATATAATCCAAAAACATTAAAACATACTACAAACCTATGCTCATAAAAACTATAAAATGTAAAGAGCAAGTAACTGTTGAAATATATATATTACCAAATAGTAAAAGAAGGGGAAAGATAACACAAAGAGGTAGGAATTCAAGGGGGTTGGAAGTTTTCAGAACGATGATGAGAAACATTATTGACTGCTACTATATTCAAATAATTAGTTAATGGCATCCAAAAAACATCTCTATTTACATGTAAATTGCATTGGGAGGCAAAAGCCACATCTAATCTATGATATTGACATACAGTATTCCACCATGGCTTAGTTGAAAGTTTAGTCAAACATTTCCAATTCATTGTAATTTGTTGAAATGCTAGAGCCAACATAAGGTCAAACAACCCTCTTTCATAGGAAGGTAAAGGAATGGATTCTGAGAGACTTCCCATAAAAAGAAGAACATTGGATAGTGGAGTGTGGAACTGGAAAATCTTTGATAAACGAACCCAGATTTGGGACCAAAAAGAAAGAACAGAAGGTCATGAAAAGAGAAGATGGGAGAGATCTGCTGACGGAAAATCACAGGACCAGCATTTCATGTTGTGTGTGTGTGTGAAAGTAGCTATGGAAACAGGAGTAAAATATAATCTGTGATATAGAAAAAACATAGATTGAGTAGTGGAAGTGGATCTTGAAATCCTCAGCGAACAAGCCCAGATCCTATTCCATATATCAGTACTCCACTGGAAACCTAAGTCCGATCCCCAAGCAAGCTCCAATTTAGTCTTATCTCGTTCTGGGTTTGTGGTGTAAAAGAATTTATAAATTAAGGAAGCTTTTGGACTTAATGCTAAGATTTTAAGAAGTGAATCTTGAGTAATGGGAACATCGTCAGACGGGAGAGAATAAAAGATGTTTAAAAGTAATTCCATAAGTATAGAAAATTTATGTAAAAAAGATCGGGGGCAATTAAATGTAGCTTGAAAGTCAGGGAAAGAACAAGGAGAAGTACCATCAAACAAATCATTAACCCAAGAAATTCCCTTGGCTTTCCATGAGGCCCAGTATATAGATCTATTATTGATAGTTATAAGACAATTATGCCACAGAGGAGAATGGAGAAAAGTATTTCTGGAAATTGATTTTGGTTGAAAATGAGATTTTAATAGGGAGTAGGTGTGTTTAAATAGTGGAGATGATATGAGGGTATTCTTGGCAGTAAAGGAAAGAACCTCCTTGGTCGAGAAAGGAGCAAACATACAACGCTCAACAGTGACCCAAAGAGGAGTAAAGGGAGAATATTCCGTAAGAAGCCAATGAGAAGCTTGTTTAAAGCTAAAAGCTTTATGATATAATCGAAAATCCAGAAAGTTCACTCCACCTACAAATCTCGGCTTTCTAAGATGAGATAAAGAGATTCTAGATTTTTTGTTTTTCCATAGAAATTGAGAGAGGAGAGAGTCTATTTTTTTAAAGAAAATGCCAGGGATATGAATAGGAATCATTGAAAAATAATATAATAATATGGGAGTAATCATCATCTTAATGGAGTCGAGACGACCCCACCAAGAGAGGAAAAGAGGATTCCAGGATGAGAAGAGTTTAGATATGCGATCTAGTGCAACATTCATATTCAATTTAACCGAGTCAGTAACAGAGTTGGAAAACCAGATACCAAGATATTTGATTTTGGAGCTATTCCAATGAAAACCGGTAGATTCGAATTGTTGTTTGAGGCAAAATTTTGTAATTGGCAGAACTTCTGTTTTATCAGAATTGATTTTATAGCCTGAAACCGCTGAGAAATCGGAGATTTCTTGTAATAACGAAGGAATAGAAGAGTCTGGATTGGAAATAAAAAGCAAAATATCATCAGCGTATGCAGATAATTTCAGATGATGATCTCCATATGGAAACCTAGAGATAGAGGGATTCTGGCGTATACGAGAGAGAAAAGGTTCAAGAGAGAGAATAAACAAAAGGGGGGATAATGGGCAACCTTGCCGAACCCCTCTATGAAGTGAGAAATACTGCGACACTTGACCATTAACAATAGTAGAAGCAGAAGGAGTAGAATAAAGGAGAGAGATAAGAGAAATAAATTTGGGACCGAAACCATGCCATGTAAGAGATTTAAACAAAAAGGACCAATCCACCCTATCGAAAGCTTTTTCCACGTCAATGGAAATTGCCGCAAGCGGGAAAGATAAGGAGGGGACTTTATTGAGAACATTGAAAAAAAAAGACGAGAATTATCGGAAGTTAGTCTACCTTTAACACATCCACATTGTTCAGGGCCTATTAAATGAGGGAGGAAGGATTCAAGGCGTAATGCTAAGAGTTTAGCGAAAATTTTATAATCTACATTTATCAAGGAAATGGGACGGTAATTTTTGCAGAATTTGAGATCTTTGCCTTCTTTGTGAATAAGACAAATGGATGCTTCTAGAAAGGTACCACTTGCTGCACCAGTAGAAGAAAAATGTTGGAAGAGGTTGTGAAGTTTTGGTAATAATAAATTGGAAAAATGAAGGTAAAATTCTACAGAGAAACCATCAGGGCCAGGGGATTTATTCTTCTTTAAAGAGTTTAAGGAGGAGGAGATTTCCTGTAATGAAAGATCTATGTCAAGAGAAGTGAAGTCAAGGTCAGAAGAAGGAGGAGAAGGAATATTACTGAGATAATCATTGATAAGTGTATCAGTTGGGGGCGACTCAGGAGTGTACAGGGCATTATAGAATTTAGTAAATTCAGCTGAGATATCTTTGTCTTTAAAAAGATGTTTACCATCAGTAGATTGAATAGATTCAATGAAAGTTTTCTCTTTTCTGGATTTTAAATAGTTAGCAAGGAGTGAACCAACCTTATTACGACCACCGTAATACCTGGCACTACTCCGAAGCATGGTAAAGGAGGCTCTGTCAGTAGAAATTTTATTAAATTCCATCTTATCACGAATAAGTTGTTGCAGAGTAGAATCTGATGAGGAAGTATAAAACCGGTGCTCCAGGCGCTTAATAGAGGATAATAAAGCTTTATGCTTATTAGAAGATTGCTTCTTTTTCTTAGAAACGAAATCAATTATAAAGCCTCGAGCAGCTGCCTTAAAACTATCCCACACCAAAACAGGGGATATAGAGGTATCTTCATTAATAGAAAATAATTCTTCAGCAAAGGAGGTGAAGGAAGAAGAAAAAACTGGATCTTGTAAGAGATAGTTATTAAATCTCCACCTAGATGATTTAGAGTGAAGAGGAAGTAAATCGAAATCAGCGACCACCGGAGCATGATCTGAAATCAAAATGGGCTCAATCGAGGAGGTAACAAGGTTTTGGGCTAAGGATTTAGAAAGAAATATGTAATCAATCCGGAATAAGGAACCATGTGGAGGGGAAAAAAGGAAAATTCCGATTGATCTGGATTACATAACCTCCAGGCATCAACCATTTGGGTCTGTATGATAGTATTAAGAAATTGTTTGTGGGTTTAATGTGGGATAAAACGTACCTGGGATTTGCGATCAATAAAAGGGTCTGCAACTTGATTACAATCACCTCCAAGTATAAAACATTCGTCCTTATTTTGAAAAAATGTGTCTGTAATAGTAGGCCAAAAGGAGGAATCAGGTTGAGTTGGGCCATCGAGGTTAAGCACAGTGAGAGGGATGTTGTTAATTAATAGTTTGACCAGAATCCACCTTCCATCAGAGTCAATATCTTGTGTAACAACAGTGCATTTCAGTTTTTTGTGGCATAAAATTACAACTCCATTCTTTTTTGTGTTGGTAGGGGATGTCAATACTGAGCCAATCCAATTCCGTTTAAGTTTAAGAGCTGCAGCCTCAGATAAGTGAGTTTCCTGTAACAAAACTAAATCAGGATTATATGAGGCTAGGTGTGAAAGAATTCTCTGCCTCTTTATAGGATTATTAAAACCTTTTACATTCCATGTAAGAACTCTAATTGGAACAGATTAACATTATAGGAACAACAGTATATTATTGAGAGAAAATGCAAATGAGCATGAAATATAAAATGAGCAAATAAAAAATTGGAAGAGAAAAGTGACAGTAATAAGATGAAATGATAAGAATTAGAGAAATAGAATAAGAGAGATGGAAAATTAAGGAAAATTAAGACAAAACAGTAAGAAAGAGAACGCTCAGATAACCATTGAAAATATATAGAGAACCAAATATGCAGTAATAAAGTTAAAAGATAAGGACTAAAGGGAGAAAAAGAAGGGGATAAAGGGTTACATATGATGACAAAACACATAAGGAAATCCAAGGAATAAAAAGAATAAGAAAAACATATGAAAGGGAACAGGATGTAATAGAGAAAAAAGTGTAATGACAGAAAAAGGAGTGGAGGAGATACCAAAGGGAAAGAAAACAAAAGGGAAAAGAGAAAGATTACAAAAAGGAGAAGACAGTACATGTCAAAAAATGACGACTGTGATACGTACCTTACAGGGAACGAAAGGGAGGGTGAGAGGCGGCAACGGACAACAAGACCAGCACACCCAACAACGGGCAAACACACCACACCAGGAGTTCAAGGAACAAAAAACAATAACAAATATATGGTTAGGAACACAGTATTTGTCAAAAAGGGACCTGTAGGAAAGATGAACATATGCAGATGAATACAAGAAAGAACGATTGTAAAGAATACCTTACATTATAACACTATTATGCGATAAAAATGCCACAGAGAAAAAATAGAGTCAAGATACAGGAGGGGGACCAGCAACCTCCATTGAAACCGTTGAATGAGACTGGATAAATCTTCTAAGATCCGCCGGGTCTTCAAAAGAAGAAGTCTTATTCAAGAAGGTGACTTTGAACAGACACGGGTGGAACAAGCCATATCGTGCACCCAAGGAGCGAAGAGCCGGACGAAGATCAAGGAATTCTTTGCGTCTCTTAGCGGTGGCCGACGAGACATCCTGAGAGATAAATACTTTGGTACCAAGCCATGTCAGCTGTTTTTTGGCTCTAGCTGCGTTAAGAACTTGCAATAGGTCTGTAAATTGTAGAAACAGGATGATCACTCCTCGAGGTTTAGAAGGAGCAGCCGCTGAGGATAAACGAGGGCCAAGCCTGTGACCACGTTGTATATTTAATTTGGTTGAGGGGGGAAGCTCCAAAGATTTTGGCAAAAAAGAGGTAAAGTATGCAACAGGATCGTCCCCTTCAAGGCCTTCCGGAAGACCATAAATGCGCAAATTATTGCGACGATTCCGGTTTTCAATGTCCTCAGACGATTTTCTTAGCTGTAAGACCTCCTTTTCCAGAGAGTCAATTCTGGAAGATGAAACCTGTACTACGTCGAGTTGCTGTTCCACCAAGATGAGGTGAGAATCCAAAGAGGACCATTTGCTTTCCAAAACCTGGATACAGGAGTTTGTTTCCTCTATGAAGGGTCTGAGAGCGCGAATTTCCTCCAGAACAGTATCTAGGGAAACCGGAGAGACCGCTTTAGGAGGAGAGGGAGGGTCCTGTTTGAGCCTCTTGACGGTGGTTGACTGCGAGTGAGATTTGGTTGCCATGGTCAACAACGATGTGTGGGCGCGAGAATCTTCTGGCGCCAAAACTTGAGAAGGTTGTGAGGCGGAAGGAGGCTCTGAAGATATGGTGAGGCGAGTATCTGCTTTGACGGAGATCTGCTTCTTAGCGGAGTGAAGTAGAGATTTGCTTCTACCCATCAAACATAGAATAGAGATCTCAAGGGAAAGGCTGTGGACAGGAGCGCCTTAAAAAGGAAAGAGCCAGATGAAAATCACCTCATGCAGACGACAGCCGGCAACAAACAGACCCTCCAAGGTGAAAAGAAGCTCCAGTAAGTTGAAAAACTGACTTAAATGAAGAAAACCTCAAGAAAATAGTGCGGCAGAATGACAAAAAGGAGCTATATGAAGAGAAAATCTGGAGAGTAAAAAACAAAATGGCGGCCACAGCCCGGTTGAACAATCACCTGCATATATTTAATGTTCCATGAGCACAAAAATGTTGAAAACACATAGGTTTTGTAGTGCAGGCATTCCGATTTATGGAAATGGCTCCATGGTGAAGTTATAGATGCTGGAACCACCGAAAATCGATCGCGACTCCTGACGCGGTGCGGAGCTCCGCTATTTGGCGGCCATCTTGGGTTGCGAGCTCGCGACCTCCTGTGAGGCCTTTCTTAATTGCATCAAACCACCGGAGGCAAGATCTCTATTCTTGATGTTCAGATATGGCATTTTTCCACAGAATGAGATTCAGAGCCGATGGGTGGGAAGTACTAGCTTCCCAAATTGTCCCTTTTGTCCAGATAAACCTGCATCTCTGGACCATATCTTGTTTTTTTGACCCAAATACACAGCTATCAGGAGAGTTTGATTGTATCTGACCTGTCCTACTCTATCTCTGAGGCACTTAAAGGAGGCTGTCAGAATTGTAAAGAGCGATACCACATCTTGGTTAGTGTTCGCTGTGTCAAATATTTGTTGTATGCCTGGCGGATGAGAAGTAACAATAGTCCACCTGTATCAGGGACATAAGCTGGCATCTGGATGCATATTTTATAACAAGACTGTTCCCTTGCATATAATGGCATCAGCATGCATAGAGGGCATTATTAGATAAATAACTGTATTGTTAAGCATTTGCACTTCAGAGTGTCACTGAAACAGGTCGTATGGCTGATAATATCGAGAAGTATATATATCACCGTAGGATACTTTTAATTGTTTGCTGCTTTCCCTCTTGATAAGTTTGAATATTTTATAAGCACTGTGATGATTATTAATTGTTTTTATGTAACAGGATGTATGATGTGTGTTTATTGCATGCTTGCAGTTTTTATTGTTCTTATGGATATTACTGTTTTTAAAGTTTGTACTCTTGTTGTACTTTTATGATTTCTAATCAAAACCGAATAAAGAAAGATTACTTACTATTGAAACTACTGTCAGTAATGCAAGCTGAGCTTACAGCTCTATGCATTTACGTAAAAAGCTCATCCTAGTATTAAAGGATTTGCATTAACAAATCATATATGACATATTGAAAAAGTTGTACATAAGCACACAAATCTTGCATTAGTGGCAGTCAAACATCTAACAATATATACACCCTGGTTGCGGATAGTTGCCAACTCTTGTGCAGCTCGTGCAGTGTGCAGTTTGTGACACCAGCAGCATTGATCTTCTGCTGGATGTTTGCCCATATTTGTTTGCGGGAGTCAGGGACTCTTTCTGTGTGTCTCACGCACGCATTGCATTCTTCAACCGGTAACTCTAATTCAGTGTCACTAAACTTCCACTTTCTCCTTCTGCCCCGACTCATTCAGTCACTCGTTCCTGCTGCTCTTGCATTGCATGGTGCTTGAGTGATGTGTGCAGGTCCTGTCCTCCTTTCTTCTGCACTGCTATTCCTATTTCCGGAGCACTTCCTGTTTGAACAATGGCATGAGTGACTGCTGGGGCTACAGTTGTTATCTGTGCTTTGTTCTGAATTGATATTTGTTATTTCTTACATTTGTGTCCTGCTCTTAGTATGCTTGTGCATGTGACAAGTCTTCATGCACATAGTTTTGTAATATCTAATGTGCAAGTCAGTATGATTCACAAATTGAGAATAACAAATTTCACGTTTGTACATTTGCCCAAAGATGGCATATTTGTAATGTGTTTTTTTTTGTGTGTGGAGTTTTCTATAGCGCGAAGTTGACCCGAAGGTATCAGAGCCCTTTACATGAGCACCAGTTGCGTTACACACGAACACATTAATTTTGTTAGGCCACAGGGAGATTAAGTGATTTGCCCAGACTCACAGGCTGCTGAACAACCCTGCCCAGAATCGAACCCTGTTCCCCAGCTTCGAGGTCGACTGCTCTAGCCGTTAGGCCACATCCTCTCCCCCATGTTTGATGGGCATGCAATGTTTTGTCTGATATGTAATGTTGAAGTTGTTGTGGTTAAATTTCTCTGTTAGACTTTGAGAAGCTGTGCTGCCCTGCCTTGTGCCTGTCTATTTTACCCTCCTTGAGACCAACAATCATGCAGGCCACTGAGGGAACTCCTGTGTATAGTTGTCAATCATCAGAGCCGACCACTATTGGAGAGGGGCACCCCAAAATGCCCCTCCTGTCGAGCACTGTAACTTGCCGTCTGTTCGAGGGATTATTATCTATAGTCAAGGCTACAATTCCTTTTACATGTACCCCTTTGGAGGAAAGGTCTACCTGTTCCCACCATCCAAAAGTCTGTTCAGTCCATCAGAGCTGTGGTCGATGGCCTCTGTCACATTTGGGACAGTATGAAGGCTCTCTTATAAGATGTCGGTACACCTGTGGGTTTACATTTGTGCCTGGTTGAGTGAATGGTAAAATCCATTATGTGAGTGTTTTACAAGATGGTTGTTGACTTTGTAGAGGACTGCTCAGTATCCGTCTTAGAACCTAGAAACATATATAATCTCCTGTCCTCTTCCCTAAAACTATTTGTCTCTTTGGGTTGAGGAGGTAGTCCACCAGCTCCTTTGAAGTAGCTTAATTTCCTCTGCCAGAGACCAGCATCTCACCCCTACAGCCTAGATCTATATTCATTTAGGTTATGAGATCTGTCTGAGGATCATATCCATTTCACTTGAGTTAGTCCAAACTGCCTCAGGAGGGACTGTAGTGCAACCAAGACTTGACCATAAGGCGATCAACCGAGAACATGCATCTCGAGAACTGAAGGGACATCAAGAAATTCGTAAAAAACAGGTAGATTGATTGGCATATCTTGGCCACCAGGAAGGATATGACAAGTGTGACCCTTTCTCTACATCAGCATTCTTGTACATTTGCACTTTAGAATAGATGAGCAGAACAGAAGGCGTAGGACTGGTAGCTGTCGTTGACATTGACTGAGTCTAGGTCTGGGACAATTCTGGAAGCAATGCTGCCTTTGACTTGCTAAGAGTGCTGTCTTGAGCTATTGAGCTGTGACTATAGGGAGAAGTGTCACAAAATCTGGAATACCAGAATAAAAACCTAACCGTGGGGAAGAACAGGGTTTTCACTGAACATGTATGAAAATCCTCTTTCCAGAAAGAAAAATTATTTTCTAGAGTCCCCTCACCCACCAGGGTTTCCCCTAGGTGGCATGCTTTATCATTGGGGTCCTCTCAATCCGCTGCGGATTGAGGCATGCTGCGACTTGCGGAACTACGTAGGAGCACTAGGTTGTGGAAAAATGTGTAGTGCAGTGAAAGTGGAGTGGAAAAACAAAGTTAAAAATACCTAATTAGTGGGCTAATATTTTATTCCTGCCCCTAGTTGGTATGACTAAAATCAGGGGTTAATAATAGGGAAAGTCTAACTATAATGAGTATAGAGTCCCTAGTATTGGGTCGACATGTTTCGAGCTGTCCCCTCAAAGCTCTTCTTCAGGACCACACGAGGACCAGCCCCGTGCGTGCCACTCGTAAGCAAGCCTATAATGAGGAATTAATGAGGTGCACACCTACTGTGTATACACCTAACACATAATACATACGGTTAATCGCTGACACGTAGCATTTAAGGAAATAAATCAAAGAGAGAATTAAAAATGCGCCCGCCTCCCAGCCAGGCTGGTAGGTCCTTGACACATGCAGCGTCTTAACTTAATCAATGTACTCCTCTAAAGTGGGTGAGTGTAATTAAAAGTAATAATTGGTGCGAACATCCAGCGTGGTAAAAAACTCACACTCGCAACGCCTGGTAATAAATAAGTGGTTAAATAGATAAAGGAAAAGCACTCGTGTAGAGACATCACGTGACATACAACATATAACACTTAATTGTCAGCATATTAGTGACACATACTTTAGTTTAGGCAGAATTTTGCCTCATGATCTGCAGGGGTAGAGGGGCTTGTAGTCACACCCTAAGGAAATAATGGGGACACAGAGTGGCAATTAGCGAGGAAAAAAACGGAGGGGAATTCTCCCGGTGTCTCGCATTGATCTACAATGGGATATAGAAAAATCATTAGTTCCTAGGAAAGGAACTTAAGGAGAAAAGGGTTAGCAAGACTTACTTCGTCAAAGGCACCTCTGGCAAATCACCTAATGGCACCCCCGGAGACCGCATCTTACCGCGTCTGTCTCCCGGGGTCCATTAAATACTGCCAGAACTGTCCAGTCATGATTGCCTTGGCAGCTAGACCGTAAAGCTCCAAAATGGCCGCTCCATATGGCAATACTGGGGGCCATCTTATGCGAGTGACTCAGATGCCTTTCGTTGACACCTCCGAGTGGCATATTTCATAAATGGGATGGGATGAACTGACAGAACTGAAGAGGAATCAGATCAAAACCATAATCCATGGGGTCATGATGACCGAATATTTGAGGGTAAATGCGGCACCACAGGGTTTAATAGTATGCAATGAACCATTCATCTTTCAACAAGATAAATCATTCAAAAAAGACTGGTCCCTAATCTCCTGGCACTGTACCAGAGATTGGTTGGTACTCATCATAAAAACAGCAGCACGACTGTCACAGGAGATGAAAGAAGAAATACATACACTCGAGGTTCGCCTCAAAAGCTTCCAAACAGTGACGGAGCTAAAGAAGAGGCTGGAGGAATTGAATAAAACGATGACAGATTTTGAGGTAACACTTAAAGATACAAAATACCAGAAATTCAAAAAGGATTCTAAGAATTTCTCACATGAGAAAGTATACCCATATACAAGAGAGGATTATCATCTGTCTGGAAGGAACCCAGGGTACAACACCAATACAGAGCGATCGGGTACCGGCTCGGATAGCTATGACAATGGCCACGGCCGAAGAAACAACACCAGAAGTCAACGTAACCACAGCAGGAGGATGAGGAACAGAGGAGGACAGAGCTTTGGATGGCCTACCTATCAGGGCCCCCCACCTTTTCCTCCGGCACCCTTCTTCTACGGACCACCACATTATCAACAACAACCCTATACCTACTGGGAGCCAGCACAACAACCGGAACAGCCTGGTCAGTCGTTTCCTTTTTTAGGGAGAGGCAAAGGAACCCAGAGAGGAAGAACCGGAAGAGGACAGCAAGTACAATGGTCACACCCCTTGGAAATATGTATGGGCTCACCGAACAACCCAACCACCACCAGCCATCCAGCCTAGTGGTAAATCTGTCTGACATTGCTTTATCATCAACTCAACTGACAGTCCTGGAAAAAGGATTAGGCTTCGTCCCCACACCTAGTTTGGACAAGTTCCGACTCAGCTGCGAGTTGAATGAGTTCATTCGCAAGATCAAACTACGAGTGTTTTTTGAGAACAAACCTATAATGGACACCAACACTGGGGATACAGGCCTACATCGAAAATCTACATTTACCCCTCCATCATCAACCCTACCAGTGGAACTCCTAGCCTTCGAAAAGGCCATATTAAAAGAAGTAGGAGAAATCGATCCCAGGACCATAAGAGTGTTCCACAACACTAGCAAAAAGGAGCAAGAAGCCATTCAACAACTGGCAAACAACACCAGAATCACGATCAAACCAGCGGACAAAGGTGGCGCCATCGTCCTACAAACTACAGAGGCCTACCGCAGAGAATGCATGAGACTTCTGGAGGATGAGAGAAACTACCTACGTATCAGAGAAGACCCAACGGAACGCCTACGGACAGAGATTGCCAGCATGGTGGAAGAAGCAACAGCACATGACTGGATCACCAAAAAGGAAGGGGGTTTCTTGGACAACACCCATCCGGTTACCCCGTATTTTTATACTATACCGAAGATCCATAAGTCATTGGAAAACCCACCAGGACGACCTATTGTTTCCGGGATAGGATCCATTTTGGAACCGCTCTCCAAATTTGCGGATGCTTTCCTACGCCCCTTGATACAGGGAACAAGCACTTACCTGAAGGACACTAAGGCAGTACTCTGCCTCCTCCAAGATCTACACTTTGACCCTACAACCAGTATCCTCATTGGATTGGACGTGGAGAGCCTTTATACCAGCCTACCCCACAAAGAGACCCTTGAAATCATTGAAGAGGTCCTATACGAAGAAGAGTGGACCTATCATACACCAAGGCACTTAGTCCTGGAATGCTGCAAGAGGGCCTTGACGGAGAATTTCTTCCATTTTGAGGACATCCTGTTTCTGCAACAGCACGGGACCAGTATAGGCAGCACCTTTGCCCCAAGTGTGGCAGGACTATATGTACACCACCTGGAAAAGCACAAAGTCCTGTCCAACACCAATCCACATCGCCAAAATATTCAACTCTGGAAAAGATACATCGACGATGTTCTACTAATTTGGGAAAGTGACGAATCCGAAGCCAACAAGTTCATTGAGAGGCTTAACCACCAGGACCCTTTCCTCAAGTTTACACATACCATGAGTAGATCACAACTGGTCTTTCTGGACCTCAATATATATGCTACAGAGAGCCTATTGAAAACAACCACACACTTTAAACCCACTGCAAAAAACTGTCTACTACTCTATGACAGCTTTCATCCCAGACACGTGAAGGAGAACCTCCCTTTTGGACAGTTTCTCAGGCTCAGAAGAAATTGTTTTGAGACTAAGGACTTCAGAGCACAAGCCAAAGACCTATCTGAGAAATTACTCACTAGGAAATACCCAAAGAACTTGATATCAAAAGTGAAGAAGAGAGCCACAAACAACCACAGAGAAGCGCTTCTGGAAACACATCAGAAACAAGACACAGAAAAAGACAGAAGACCAATATGTATTAGAACTTTCAACATTGCATCGGACTGTGTCACCAAAATAGTAAAAAAACATTGGCGTACCCTCAACAGTGGAAAGCTTGAGATCCCTAAACCCATGTTCTCACATAGGAAAGGGAGAAACCTAAGGGACATTTTGGTACACACCCGCCCCAAACTAGGAACGATAAAACACAACCATTGCTTAGCACGCAACCAATGGGTCACTACCCCTGCGGTAATTGTAGTGTGTGTCAACTTACCTCCACCACAAAGAAAGTGACTTTTAACAACAAGTTGATTTGGGAACTACGCAATTTCACTAATTGCAAGACCCCTGGGGTGGTGTACATGATCACATGCACATGCAACCTGCATTTTGTTGGTATGACCACTAGAAAGGACAGCACCAGGATATGCGAGCACTGAAGCAACGTCAGGTGCAATAGGATCACCACAAAAATGACAACACATTTTAAAGAAATGCAACATACCCCAAACGATCTACATTGGGTGGTGTTAGAACACATCAAACACACTGACAATTTAGAACACAGGTTACTAGAGAAAGAACAAAGATGGGTGTACAAATTACACACGGACACTGAGGGGCTGAATGACAACATTCCGTGGGGGCCATTTGTAAAATGATTCTGGTACGCACGATCTACAATTTAGATACAGTGTTCTAGGAACAATACTTTGCTACTAGTGTCACTCAGGGGAATGATCAATCCCTTTAAGATACCCACACTGGCACTATGTAATACCATTTTTCGTGGTCTCCTTTGTCATCAACCTGATCACCACCGACATCCTACAATAAGAATGTATAAGCTATGTTTAACACCGGTGTTGCGGTGGGCTACTTGTTTAGAGCCCCCGTATTATTATATTATTCTTAGACATTCCAAGATGGCCCACGCCGTTTTTAGACATTTTAGATGGCTTCCTTCCATAATAACTCCAGTCCAGCCGACCTCTCTTTTTCGAGCACTCTGTTTGCACTCAATAATCAGATCCCTAAGTATTTCGCTTTTGGGTTGGTTTCATATTTTCAGTTCCCATTTCATTTATGAAATATGCCACTCGGAGGTCTCAACGAAAGGCATCTAAGTCACTCGCACAAGATGGCCCCCGGTATTGCCATATGGAGCGGCCATTTTGGAGGTTTACGGTCTAGCTGCCAAGGCAATCATCACTGGACTGTTCTGGCAGTATTTAATGGACCCCGGGAGACAGACGCGGTAAGATGCGGTCTCCGGGGGTGCCATTAGGTGATTTGCCAGAGGTGCGCTTTGACGAAGTAAGTCTTGCTAACCCTTTTCTCCTTAAGTTCCTTTACTAGGAACTAATGATTTTTCTATATCCCATTGTAGATCAATGCGAGACACCGGGAGAATTCCCCTCCGGTTTTTTCCTCGCTAATTACCAATCTGTGTCCCCATTTTTTCCTTAGGGTGTGACTACAAGCCCCTCTACCCCTGCAGATCATGAGGCAAAATTCTGCCTAAACAAAAGTATGTGTCACTAATATGCTGACAATTAAGTGTTATATGTTGTATGTCACGTGGTGTCTCTACACGAGTGCTTTTCTTTTATGTATTTAACCACTTATTTATTACCAGGCGTCGCGAGTGTGAGTTTTTTACCACGCTGGATGTTCGCACCAATTATTACTTTTAATTACACTCACCCACTATAGAGGAGTATATTGATTAAGTTAAGATGCCGCATGTGTCAAGGACGTACCAGCCTGGCTGGGAGGCGGGCGCGTTTTAAATTCTCTATTTGCTTTATTTCCTTAGATACTACGTGTCAGCGATTAACCGTATGTATTACTTGTTAGGTGTATACACAGTAGGTGTGCACCTCATTAATTCCTCATTATAGGCTTGCTTAGGAGTGGCACGCACGGGGCTGGTCCTCGTGTGGTCCTGAAGACAGCTCGAAACATGTCGACCCAATACTAGGGACTCTATACTCATTATAGTTAGACTTTCCGTATTATTAACCCCTGATTTTAGTCATACCAACTAGGGGCAGGAATAAAATATTAGCCCACTAATTAGGTATTTTTAACTTTGTTTTTCCACTCCACTTTCACTGCACTACACATTTTTCCACAACCTAGTGCTCCTACGTAGTTCCGCAAGTCGCAGCACGCCTCAATCCGCAGCGGATTGAGAGGACCCCAATGATGAAGCATGCCACCTAGGGGAAACCCTGGTGGGTGAGGGGACTCTAGAAAATAATTTTTCTTTCTGGAAAGAGGATTTTCATACATGGTCAGTGAAAACCCTGTTCTTCCCCACGGTTAGGTTTTTATTCTGGTATTCCCGATTTTGTGAAACTTCATTCAGTTAGGAGGGTGAACCTAACCTCAACCTCTTTCTCCCCCCATCTTTTGATTGTATAGGGAGAAGTGACCATCCTTCAGTGAAGAGTAGAACCCAGAGGCCTCAAAGGATCTTTCTGGGACAGCCTGGCAAACTGTAACTGTCCCAGGAGACTAAGGGTTGCCCCAGTCAGCTGACCAGGAATCAAGATATACAGCATGGCAACATCTGGGGCAAAGGGAAGATCATCACTTTCAACCAATGCGGATGGTGTGCATGCATCACCCCTGACCCTATGCATGCTATAAGCAACTTGCACCCACCTCTCTAGTTTCTCCTAGGGTACTGTGAAATTCTTCACTTCATCCCTGGCTACTGGAACCATAGCAGCAGCTAGAGGATTAACCCTGGTTTCTGATCAGTTCAAATTCTCATTTTAGCCCAAGTTGTTATAGAAATTATATCATTTGAACCCTCACAGCCATGTTGCTGGTCTTTATAGAACACTTGCGTCTCTTGTGCCTTGCACAAGAGATGCAAGGCAATTATGGCGAAATTTATGAACATATTTGCACAAGTGAATATTAAAAATCTAAACAAATAGAAAATACCTAATATTTTATTACAAGCTACAAAGAGCCTGCATTTACATGTATGCTGATTTGCTAGAAATGTACACCCACTAATCCCAACATTCCTCACCTTAGTTTAGCGATGGTGAGTGCATCGTTTGTTGATCCGATGTTCAAAGTTCATGGGCAATGCACAAAGCTCACTGACATAATGTGTGCGGGTCCTAGGTCTGATGGCCACTACGAGTCATTCCATGTGTTGCTGGGAGGTCGATCCTCTGGGTTCTTCCAGTGAGGAAGGAGGTGATCCATCTGAACGTGTTCCTTTGGATGCCAATGTGGAGGAGTCTGTCAATGAATGTGTGGTGGGATAATGTGTCGAAGGCTGCTGAGAGGTTGTGGAGGATCAAAGCTGCTGTTTCTCCTCGGTCGAGGAGGGTTTGGATGTCCTCGGTGGCTTTGATCAGGGCGGTTTCTGTGCTGTGATTGCTGCAGAAGCTGGTTCTACTCCAGGTGTGTCATAAGTTGATTGTTGATGATCTTTTCCAGTACCTTCACTGGGAATGGGAGCAGGGACATAGGCTGGTAGTTTTTGAGTTCGATGGGGTCGGCGGAGGGTTTTTTGAGTAGAGGTCTGACTTCGGCGTGTTTCCAGGCATCAGGAAATGTTGCGGTGATGATAGAGGTGTTGAGTAGGGTGGTGAGTTCCTGGCTGATCCTTTGTTTTCTGAGGTTGAAGATGTAGTGCGGGCATGGGTCTGTGGGAGCTCCAGAGTGGATGGATTTCATGGTGGAGAGGATATTCCAGGTGGCATTGTGTGCGTTGTGTCAGTTATGGTGGTGACGTATCTGTCAAGGAAGTCCATAGGTGTGGGTTGGGGTTCGAAATTTCTGTGTATGTTTGCGATCTTTTCATGGAAAAAGTGAGCGAGGTTGTCGCATTGCTCCTGTGAAGGTGTGATTCTGTTTTCGCTGGTAGCCAGGTTGAAGAATTCCTTAACAATGTTGAAAAGTTCCTTGGTGTTGCTAGTGCTGATTTTGATGCGTGAGGCAAGCGCTGTCTTCTTTTGTTGCCCTCAGCAGGTGGTGTTAGAGGTTGAGGGAGGTCTTGAAGGCTGCCCTGCCAGAGGTGTCCTTGCTGGTGTGCCATTTCCTCTCCAACTGTTTGCTGTCTCGTTTCACTGTTCTGCGTTGTTGGGTGCACCAGCTGGCCCTTTTGGTGGATTTTTTTCTGGATGTTGCTCTTGATGTGGACAATGTTGTCTGCACAATTGGTGATCCAGGCATTGAGGTCCCCCCCCCGTTCGAGGTTAGTGGTGGCAGCAGGGTTGGAGGTGTTGAGGGCGCTCGCCCAGTTGGTCTCTGAGATTTTGTTCTACCTCTCGTGGGGGGCGTTGGTCATCTTGGGGGTGGCGGTGCGGGGGCTGGAGATAGTGTAATGGACGATGGAGTGATCGGTCCATGTGAGTTCTGTGACATGGCTGTATTTCATGTGGTTGCTGGAGGTGAAAAGTGGGTCCAGCGTGTGTCCTGCAGTGTGTGTAGGGTCATGGACGATCTGGGTCAATCTGAAGCTGCTCATACTGTTGAGGAGGTGTGCAGTGTTTTTGTCGTTGGGGTCGTCGATGTGGAAATTTAGGTCACTGAGGAAGATGTAGTCTTAGGCTAGGGCCGCAATGCAGTCTGCGATGGTGTTACAAAAGCTGGAGCGCGGGCCTAGGGGTCGGTATGTGAGGGTGCCTATGATGGTTGTCTTGTTGTCTGTGTGGAGCTTGAAGTTGTGATGTCCCATGTGGGTGCTGGTGTTGTTGGTGGTACACTGTATGGTCTCTTTGTGGATGATGGCTGTTCTTCCTCCCGGCTTGTTGGTGTGGTTCTGGTGAGCGATTTATATCCCTAAGGGATCAATGTGGCAATGTCTGGGGTGGATGTGGGATTGAGCTAGGTCTCAGTTACGAAGATAATGTCCGGTGCAAGGGTGGCGATGAGGTCCCATAATTCATTGGAATGCTTGCATAGTGAGCGTGTGTTGAGAAGGGTGCATGCAAGTTGGTGTTTTTGTTCAGGTGGTGTCTGGGGTGTGTTCGGGGTGGAGCTGGTCGGTGGGCTGGTGTGTGTGCAGTGGCAGGTGAAGTGGCAGTGTGTGCAGGTGAAAGGTACTATTGTGGAGCGTGGGTCGGCCCGTTAGCAGTCTTTGTTGTGGCGTCCGGGGTCAAGGGTGTAGAGCTCAGTGATGGTGTATCTTTGGGGGTTGGGGGGCCAGGCGCCACTGCACACTGTACCACTGTACACCATTGCATTCTACTTCACTGCACTCTGCCCCACTCTATTCTACCCTGCATCACTATACTGTATGACACTGCTCTCTACAGCACTCTACTCTGCTACACTCAACTCTACACCACTGCCGTCTACGACAATGCCCTCTATGCTAATACACTCTACAACACTGCACTCTAAGGCACTCTAGTCTGCAAGACCACACTTTCCACCACTGAACTCTACTCTACTCTGCACCACTGCACTCTATGCCACTGCACTCCACTCTGTACCACTCATGTCAATTCCAATGTACTCTACGCCACTACATTATACGCCACTCTACTCTACCCATATGCACTCTATTCTGCACCACTCCACTTTACCTTGCACCACTTCACTCTACTCTGAAACAATCTACTCTGTGTGACTGCACTCTACGCCACTTTACTCCACCCTGCGGAACTCCATCGGTGCCACTCTACGCCACTGCACTCTACGCCAAATCACTCTTTGCCACTTTACTCAAAACCAGTGCTCTCTAGGCCACTGCACCCTGTTCCAATCTACTCTATACCACTGTACATTACGCCACTTCACTCTATGACACTCTACTCCACTCTGTGACACTCCACTCTACAACACTCTACAATACTCTACTCAACTCTATGCCACTATGACACTACTCCACTCTTAGGATGCTCTATGCAACTCCCTCTATGCCACTCCATGCCACTTTACTCCACTCTACTCTATGACACACTACTCTACTCCACTACTCCACTCTACCCCTCTCCAGTACTTCACTCTGCTCCATTCCACCACATGACACTCTATACCACTCCACTCTATGACACTCTGTCATTCCACTCTACTACACTCTATGCCACTCCACTACACTCTATGCCACTCCACTCTACGATGATCTATTCTGTTCCACACCACTCTACTCTACAACATGCTACGCAACACCCTCTAAGCCACTCCACTCTGCTCTACACCACTCCACAACACTTTCTGCCACTCCACTCTATGACACTTTACTCCACTCAACCCTATGACACTCTACTCCTTTCTACGCCCTACCACTCTATGACACTCTACTCTCTAACTTTTAGCCATGTTGAACAGCTGCCAAGCTGGTGTACAACATGGCTAAAACGTATTGGCAAAGCCAATAGCTCTTGCATAGGCTACACCTATAGGCTTTGCGACTGCTTGTTGACTCTTCCTAATATGTAATCTACAGTGAATCAAGGTGTGCTCAAACCACTACCTTGGAAGAACCAAGTGCTACAACGAAATACTTGGTCATGCAATTGAAGTGCAACAGTATTGTTGCCCCAGGATACCAATTGACACAATTGTTACAATTACGCTCAGTAACTCCTGGAAGCCCAAGGAAAGGTTCAATGGAAGTTTGATATATGAACGATGGATTGTATTGCTTCCTTAAGTATGAGAGGGGCCTTTCACCCGTGCTTGGTCTGTATCCAAAGGCTGATGATGGTCACACAGATTCCGGACCCATCTGCGACACAAATTTCATTAAGATGGGGGGCATGGCCGAAACGTCCGCAAGATGGCCGCCGCTGCTTAAGTCTTCCGGAGCCTCGGATCCAAATTTGGAGCCCCGCCAGAGTTAGCCCTTTGCAAGAGAATAAACGTGTAGGGAGCGGGTAGGTTTAATTACAGACAGTTTTTCGGTCTTTTCACTTACTTTTTTTGCTCCACTCCCTCACGTATGGCCATCGCGGCTGCCATTTTGTGATCTTCCCAGCTTTGGCAGTGCCTTCAAAAGAACGCGTTTGCCACCCCCAATGCAGATCCACATAGAGGCATTTTTAACACCTTCACTTCACCTCTCCAGAAAGGGAAAACATTTGGGGTCCTTGCATACTAACTAAAGCATTTCCTTAACATTATATCTCTGCAAAATATAAATTTGGAAAAGAGGAAGCAACAGGAACTTTCATACCTGCCTAGTCTCTTAAAATATAAGTTTGCTACAGCGTTTTAATTATTTATTTGGAATATCTGGCCAACGGGAGTTCTCTTGCCTGTCTTGACATCATTACAGTGAACAGAGACTCTTTTGGGTCACACATACTCCAAACTCATGGCTTCAGGTTTGGTTTCTGCTGCTTCTTGACTGTTAAAACCTTTGCCAATTACTACCACCATGCCTCACCCCTATAAAGGTTCTAACGGCAACAATAATAAGAGACAGGAAAAAAGACCCCACATCACTGACGAAGACACCGTTACCTTTAACTTTAGAAGATTTAATGGAGGAAATAAAACATTTGCTTTTTTTAAACAGCCCTGGATCGCTTATTGGAAACAAACTTTACGCTTCAGAGAATTGAGAAGTGGTCCATTCTTGAGTCCAGGGTGAATGATGTAGAAAAACGAATTAGTGATATTCAAGACATGACTAGTAAGGTTAACATGATGTCCAGAGAAATTTCTCTTCTTAAACAACAAACTGAAGACTTGGAAAATTACATTAGTTGCAACACCCTTCTCATTTATGAAATTCCTGAAGGAGCAGAGGGATCTGATATAATCAACTTTCTTAAGGAAACACACTTTACCGCGCAGTCTAAACCATGCACTGCCTTTACAACGCAGACACTACATCAAACACGTTGAAGTAATGACTTGCGTGCTAAAGGAAAGCGTGGTAATGACGCGTTAGGTTGTAGTGCCCATGTTGTAAAGGCATGCGTGGTAAAGGCATGTTTGGTTCCGTCATACAACCCCTTTCTTAAGTTACACATTCCAAAAATTGTTGGCCTTAAAGAAACAGTTGAGCTCACTCTTCAAAGGGCACATTGAGTAGGTCCTAAGACTTCAACCACATCCTCACCGGGTCGACAAAGAGGAATTATAGATCTCTTTCACCAGTATTCTGATCTGACGAGGGTCCTCTCTGCAGCTAAGCAAAGAAAACAAATGCTGTGGTCAGGTCAGAAGGTCTTTTTTCACAGGATGTGGCTAGAATGACGGCTACTCGATGACAAGACTTTCTTTTGCTACAACCTGCTCTTCAGTCCATGAATGCCAGATATGGCCTGGTGCATCCTTGCATGTTCAAGGTTGCTTATAAAGAACAAACATTGTCTTTTGACTCTCCTGAGGAGTTTAAAAAATTGATTTATCTTCATAAAGGAGAGAATATGAATTTTGGGAAAACCTGATTTAATGTTTTGGACATTTTGTTCTATTTGTTTAATGTAAAAGGTTTACCATGCTGTTCATTTTATTTAAATTTCTCCCTCTCATTTTCTTGTCCTTACAGGAGTCCTCTGTCTTATATTTAACCCCCCATACCTGCTGTTTCCTGTATTCAATGTACCCTACCCAGACCCAGTGTCTTCATTCTCTCCCCTTCTTTTTGGTAAGTGCTCCTAGTTTCCTAAGGATGTAGTCCTAGTAATGGTTCAACTTACTCTTTTCTTTTCTTTTGTACACATCCGTGAAATCATATATGTGTCTCCGGATGTCCTTTTGTTGACTCCCTGTCCACCTTTGCAGGCTGTCTATCATCTTTGCATTTCACCACACCATCACTTCACAGCTACTGATTTCTATGTTTGACATACATTCTTGGTTAAAGCCTTTTTGGTTTCTTACCATCTTTTTCTTCTGTATCAAATTTTGTCCCTTCCCTTCTCTCTTCAATATCTTTTCTTTCCTACCTTGCACTGCAAATTTTTTCTATGTTCTCCTTTATATTCACCTTCACTATTACTGTTTTAATGGTCATGTCTCTGATTTTGATTGGTCATTTTTATATAAGTCGAATATTGCTGTCTATTGTATTATATATTCCCTGGTACACACATAGCTAATAATCTTCGGATTGTGTCCACTCCTGGAATGTTAAAGTTTTGTGTAACCCCATTAAGAAACAAAAGGTGCTTGCACATTTGTCACAATTAAAATGTAAAATTGCTTTATCACAAGAAACCCATCTTTCAGATACCAACATTAATTCTCTTCGAAAGAATTGGGGAGGTCAGGTATTCTGTTCCTCTGCCACACAACACAAGAACTGAGTTGTTATCTTGTTATATAAATCGCTTGCCTTGGTTGTTGAAAAGGAGGAGCCGGGTGAAGAGGGTAGGTGGCTCCTTTGACATCATACAATACACAATAATCCAATATCTATTCTTAATATCTATGGTCTCACAGGCATAGATGTACAATTTCGGGAACGAATGTCAGACACCATCATGTCTACTCCAAATGCAAATATGGTTGTGGGAGGGGATTGCAATCATATTATGGATCCCTTTCTTGACAGACGTTCATATGTTCCCAACAGAATGCAAAAATATTTCGAAATTCTATTCATTCTAGGGGGCTTGTAGATGCATGGAGGACATACAACCCATATACTTTGGAATACACTTTCATTTCTCCTGTACATTAATCCAAATCAAGGATTGACTATATTATTTTAATGCACAATTTACTTTCCACTTAAAACAATGCTGAAATTGAATGTATTCTAATTTCAGATGACGCACCAGTTATTGTAGATGTAGAATGTTACAAGCTACTTCTCGATCTAATAGATGGCATTTTAATAATAGTTTATTGAAAGACGATGTATTTGTAAAACAATTCAAACTTTTCCTTCAGGACTTCTTTGCTGTCAACATTAGTCCTGAAACTTCCTTTCATTTTGTGTATGATACTTTTAAAGCAACAGTCAGAGGATGCATAATAGACTATGGGGCCGATTCCGATCTCGGTCGGAGGCGCACCCAATACCATTCGGTCGGGAAAAAAGCCATGCGAATGCCTGTTTCCCGACCGATCCGTACATCATACCGAACGAGTAAGTACGATGCGCACAACAGCACAGAATCCGGCCGAGTCGTACTCACCCAATCCAGGTCCTGTTCTCCGACCGAGGCGAATCCGGAAACGCAGAATCCAGTCGCACGGAAGGGAAAATGCAGCCCCGTCCGGCCGAACAAGTACGATGCGCTTTCCGTACGCGCTGAACCCGTCGCTACGTCCGGCACGTCAAAGCTTCCGGGAGAGGCGCACATAAGCTCCGATTCGCGCCACAACACGATCCACGGCTACGAGGCGAACACGCCAGGGACAAGGACGACGCGAAGCAACGAGAAAGACGAACGACACGAACCAACCATGAATCCCTTCGTCCCGATCCTACCAATATTCTACATTTACCACCGGAACAGGCACGGACGCGTACGGCGCAGAAGGTAAGTCAGACACCAACCACAAAAACATACAACACGTACACGACACATCACACACACACAGAGGGATGCAGAATTTACTTACACCAGCAACAGCAGCACCATAGGGGCGGGATGCCCATCACCAATGCCACATATGCACACAGGGGCCTGGATGCGCACCACCACTACCACCCCTACCCAGGGGGGCTGGATGCCTACCACTACTACCACCCTTAGCCAGGGGGTGCCAGATGCCCACCACTACTACCACCCTTACCCAGGGGGGCTGGATGCCTACCACTACTATCACCCTAAGCCAGGGGGTGCCAGATGCCTATCACTACTACCACCCTTAGCCAGGGGGTGCCAGATGCCCACCACTACTACCACCCTTACCCAGGGGGCTGGATGCCTACCACTACTACCACCCTTAGCCAGGGGGTGCCAGATGCCCACCACTACTACCACCCTTACCCAGGGGGCTGGATGCCTACCACAACTACCACCCTTACCCAGGGGGCTGGATGCCTACCACCACTACCACCCTTAGCCATGGGGGTGCCAGATGCCCACCACCACTACCACCCTTACCCAGGGGGGGCTGGATGTCCACCACTACTACCACCCTTAGCCAGGGGGGTGCCAGATGCCCACCACCACCCTTACCCAGGGGGGGCTGGATGCCTACCACTACTACCACCCTTAGCCAGGGGGGTGCCAGATGCCCACCACCACTACCACCCTTACCCAGGGGGGCTGGATGCCTACCGCAACTACCACCCTTACCCAGGGGGGTGCCAGATGCCTACCACAACTACCACCCTTACCCAGGGGGGGCTGGATGCCTACCACTACTACCACCCTTAGCCAGGGGGGTGCCAGATGCCCACCACTACTACCACCCTTACCCAGGGGGGCTGGATGCCTACCACTACTACCACCCTTAGCCAGGGGGTGCCAGATGCCCACCACCACTACCACCCTTACCCAGGGGGGCTGGATGCCTACCACTACTACCACCCTTAGCCAGGGGGTGCCAGATGCCCACCACCACTACCACCCTTACCCAGGGGGGCTGGATGCCTACCACAACTACCACCCTTACCCAGGGGGGTGCCAGATGCCTACCACAACTACCACCCTTACCCAGGGGGGGCTGGATGCCTACCACTACTACCACCCTTAGCCAGGGGGTGCCAGATGCCCACCACTACTACCACCCTTACCCTGGGGGGCTGGATGCCTACCACTACTACCACCCTTAGCCAGGGGGTGCCAGATGCCCACCACCACTACCACCCTTACCCAGGGGGGCTGGATGCCTACCACTACTACCACCCTTAGCCAGGGGGTGCCAGATGCCCACCACCACTACCACCCTTACCCAGGGGGCTGGATGCCTACCACAACTACCACCCTTACCCAGGGGGTGCCAGATGCCTACCACAACTACCACCCTTACCCAGGGGGGGCTGGATGCCTACCACTACTACCACCCTAAGCCAGGGGGGTGCCAGATGCCCACCACTACTACCACCCTTACCCAGGGGGCTGGATGCCTACCACAACTACCACCCTTACCCAGGGGGCTGGATGCCTACCACTACTACCACCCTTAGCCAGAGGGGTGCCAGATGCCCACCACTACTACCACCCTTACCCAGGGGGCTGGATGCCTACCACAACTACCACCCTTACCCAGGGGGGCTGGATGCCTACCACCACTACCACCCTTAGCCATGGGGGTGCCAGATGCCCACCACCACTACCACCCTTACCCAGGGGGCTGGATGTCCACCACTACTACCACCCTTAGCCAGGGGGTGCCAGATGCCTACCACTACTACCACCCTTACCCAGGGGGCTGGATGCCTACCACTACTATCACCCTAAGCCAGGGGGCTGGATGCCTACCACTACTACCACCCTTAGCCATGGGGGTGCCAGATGCCCACTACCACCCTTACCCAGGGGGGCTGGATGCCTACCACAACTACCACCCTTACCCAGGGGGTGCCAGATGCCTACCACAACAACCACCCTTACCCAGGGGGGGCTGGATGCCTACCACTACTACCACCCTTAGCCAGGGGGGTGCCAGATGCCCACCACCACTACCACCCTTACCCAGGGGAGGCTGGATGCCTACCACTACTACCACCCTTACCCAGGGGGGGCTGGATGCCTACCACCTCTACCCAGGGGGGGCTGGATGCCTACCACCACTACCACCCTTACCCAGGGGGGCTGGATGCCTGTCACTACTACCACCTCTACCCATGGGGGGCTGGATGCCTACCACCAACATCACCCCCACTCATAGGATGGACAATGCATGACACAACCAGCACACCACAACCTAGGGAATGCAAGAAAAAGACATCCCCCCAACACCATGACAAGCGTGTGTAGACTGTGTCAAATGCCTACAACACTGAACATGACTTTGAACATACAATGTGACCCCCTATCACATGTGCCACACATATATGTGTGTGGCCCCCACAATGCAAGCAGGCCATGACCATTGTGGCAATGGGGTCCAAACCCCCATCATCACAGTGACCAAAATGTAAGTGTGGGGTCCATAGCTGAAGCACATTTTGAACATTGTGGCAATGGGGTCCAAACCCCCATCATCACAGTGACCAAAATGTAAGTGTGGGGTCCATAGCTGAAGCACATTTTGAACATTGTGGCAATGGGGTCCAAACCCCCATCATCACAGTGACCAAAAGGTAAGTGTGGGGTCCATAGCTGAAGCACATTTTGAACATTGTGGCAATGGGGTCCAAACCCCCATCATCACAGTGACCAAAATGTAAGTGTGGGGTCCATAGCTGAAGCACATTTTGAACATTGTGGCAATGGGGTCCAAACCCCCATCATCACAGTGACCAAAATGTAAGTGTGGGGTCCATAGCTGAAGCACATTTTGAACATTGTGGCAATGGTGTCCAAACCCCCATCATCACAGTGACCAAAAGGTAAGTGTGGGGTCCATAGCTGAATCACATTTTGAACATTGTGGCAATGGGGTCCAAACCCCCATCATCACAGTGACCAAAAGGTAAGTGTGGGGTCCATATCTGAAGCACATTTTGAACATTGTGGCAATGGGGTCCAAACCCCCATCATCACAGTGACCAAAAGGTAAGTGTGGGGTCCATAGCTGAAGCACATTTTGAACATTGTGGCAATGGGGTCCAAACCCCCATCATCACAGTGACCAAAAGGTAAGTGTGGGGTCCATAGCTGAAGCACATTTTGAACATTGTGGCAATGGGGTCCAAACCCCCATCATCACAGTGACCAAATGTAAGTGTTGACAAAGAAAAAGCTGCAACTGCCAAACTGCATGGATGATTCCTGGTCACAGAACATAAAAAACATCAGTGGCAAAGTAGTGCATGTGTCCCATTGCAACATAGATTGGGGGAGGCAAATACTGCAGTGCAAATAAGACATACCTTTGGCCATGTGCAGACAAACATCACCCATGGGGGCTGACACAGTCAACATTCATCAATGACACAATGACAGAAGTGACCATCAGAATGCAGACCCACATATTTGCACCAATGGGCACACAAATGCAGATACCCTGTGGAGACTGTAGATGTGAGGTGAACAGATACCATACCATGGCAGCAATGGGACACACAAACCATGATCATTGTGCTGACTGATGACCTAGGAGTCCCAGGGACAGCAGGGGAAACCCACCAAACTACATACAGCCAATGGCACACCTAAGATATGCCAATGCAGTGGTGCAGATGCACAAACACAAACAGGCAGACCCACACTGCACATCAAACACAACAGGTGAGGGGGGGCCAGTGTCCCCAGGCAACCACACAACACATGAGGAGGCCTGAATACCAATCATACAGATGTGCATACAGTGCCACACAAAGGTAACTCATGGATCCAAATCCCCTATGTGGGCAATCAGGCATTGTCAGATGAGAGGGAGCACAAATCACACATGTCACACAGGCACGTAGGAACAGCAACTGACACAGCAAGACACAGACACACCACAGCACTACCCCCAGGGCCCCCACAATGTGGTGACCCTGGGCTGCATTACAATCCCACTGTGATGACAAAGCTAAATGTCGTTCACACTGTGAACCACAGTCATGTGTCCTGAGCAACAAACTACCATCACACCTACACAAGCACAAATCAATCAGCACGGCCAGTAAGCCAAGGGCTACATGGAGGCAGGGGTCTAGCCGGGCAACAACTCTCATCTGCACACACTCAACACCACACACCTCGAACTCCAACAATGTGCAGCAGTGAAGCACACATGCACTGGTGACATTGCACATGCACCCATGACAATTCCAGGGTGGTGGGTGGGAACCAAGGTGCAGAAACACATCACACATGGCCACTCAACAAGACTCCTGAATGTCTGACACACTGCACACTACGCTGTACATGGACATGACGGCAATACCACACCAACCAATGGGATCCCAGCCACAGTCACACACCAATGAAGAAGCCAAGGTCACCCACAAAGAACACACATAGACAACAACCAACATTGCAGCCCGGACCCTGAGGAGTGCCAGCAGTCACACACACAACGTGTCACAATCACTGAAAGATAACACAAACTGGAAATCACATGACAGGTGCAAACAACAAGTGCCAAGGGGAAACCTGACTGTGACCCATCTGCGTCTGCACACAAACTCAGCCCTGACAGCAAACACACCTATGGGTGACACCCTGATGACCAGTAATGTGCCATGCACCCACATCACAGAGAACCCAGGGAGAAGACTTAGGGGGAACATAGGTCAACTCAGCAAGCATCACAAACAGGTACAACACTAGGGATCACAGCATGCACAGCAAAACGGAAGTGAACACACAGACATGCTCATACAACACACACCTTGGGCGCAGACAATGTCACAGGAGTACACACTGCCATGAGGGGACTCCACTCCTGTGTGAGGAAAGCTGTGCCATATGTTGCCTCAGTAGGGCCCCATCATGTCAGCTGAGCACTTGGTCACACAATCAACAATTAGCACCAAATGAAGGCTCCTGTCACATCAGCCTGGTCATGGAAGTGCCAACGAAATCATCAGCACAGATCCAACACACTTGTATAGCAATGTTGCACTGACAACACAGATGAGTCCTTCCCCATTGATGCCCAAACCTGCATGTCCAGTGGAGATGGCCACACGGTCAGGGAAGTAGACGAATTGAACAATGGCAGGCACAACAGATGTGCAGGGGTGGAAGCCACAGATGTGAAATTGCTAATGTAAGTAGGAAATCCCATTGCCAAATACTGAACACATGACACCCTCAGATGCTGCTATGGATGACATGGATACACCACAGGATAGGACACATTCCCCCTGGACCACATGTGTTCCTGCACAGTAACACTTCATTATCATGAGACCAAATATCACCATCACTGCAGCAAGGGCATGGTTAGCATCATCAACAACATGTACATCAGAAGCATAAGCACTAAAGAACAGAAAGTTGCTTTATTCAGCATATGTGTGTTTAAAAGTGAAAGTCCAGAAAAAACACAAAGGCCAATGGCCAGTCCATTGTCAAAGTCCAAACAGGGTGACAGTGGCAGATGTCACCCTACGCATGCCTGCACTGCACAAAACCAGGGACAATCCACTAGGAGGGGCAACCAGGGGGCAGGCCAGGCACCGCAGGGACAGGATCAGGGCTCACCAGGAGGAGGCAGGGAAGGGGTGGTGGGTGCTGGAGAGCCACTGACAACTGCAGTGGAGGTGTCTGACATGGTGTGTGCCGGCACAACTGGGGGGCATGACTCAGATGTTGTGGGTGCCGGCACGACTGCAGTGGACCCTGCAGATGGAGTGGACAGGTCCGCCACTGCAGTGCCCAAGTCAGACAGGGTGGTAGTGGACTCCACTGCAGTGCCTACCACCAGGGGAGGAGAATGGGGAACAGGCAAGGTGGGCTGGACAGAGGGGGAGGACACCCTCACCACATCAGTGGCACAGACAAGCGCAGCGGGGGGTGGTGCCGGGAGAGCAAGTGGCAGGGGGAGAAGGCCGGATCCTCTTGGGGATGGTATATCTGTGGGTGGGGGAACCTGGGGCAGGGTGTGGTGGGGGCACCTGTGGAGTGGGGGCCTGAGGGATGGAGGAAGGAGACCTGGTGCCTGAGCTGCAGGGCGGCGGTGGGGTCTTGCTCTTACGACTCCGGGGGACTTGCGGGTGGGGGCCTCAGTCTGTCTGCGCCTGGGGGAGGGTGTCCGGGGGCGAGGGGCACTCTGCTCCGTGTGGGTGGGCTTCCTCTTCCCCCTGAATGCTGTATCAGCTGGATCGGAGGGGAAGAGGCCGAGGTCACTGAGGAAGAGCCGCTGGGTCTTTGGGGTTGCAGGTGAGGCAAGGGAGGCAAGGGAGGCAAGGGAGGGTGCTTTGGAGGGAGAGGCAACTGAGGACTGCGCAGTGCTCGTGGATGCGTGTGTGTGTTCCAGAGCCCCATCCCCTGTGAGTCTGGTTTCAGTCCCCTGACTGTGCGTGCGTGTGTGTTTTGTTTGTGGCGTGTGTGTCTGTGTGCTGGACGTGTGTATGCTGGTGTGTGCCTGTGCCGGTCTGTGTGTGCTTGGGACGAGTAAGGTGCTGGGGAGTGTGGATGGAGCAGAGGCAGGAGGGGTGAGGGACTGTCTGAGGAGGGACACTGCTGCCGTCAGGGAGGAGTCCATGGACCTATTGCCCCTCTGTAGGTCAGACATGCCCGATGAGATGCCCTCCATGAACGACACCAGCTGAGTCAACAGAGCGGTGTGCGCATGGAGGACACTCAGCATGGCTGTCTGCCCTACATGGAGCTGGCGAAGGAGGTACACAGACTCCTCACTCAGGGCAGCAGGGGACACAGGGGCAGGGGGTGCGGTGCCTGGCCCAAAGGAGACACGCTCCCGAACATGGGAGCCTCCACGGACCTGGGGAATGGGAGCCGATGGGAGGGCGGTGGTGGTGCTGGTGGTGGTGGGGACAGCAACACTAGCTGGGGTGTGGTGGCTGCTGACACCCGCCTCCATAAGGGAGTCATCCTCCGAGCCGCTGTGGTCCTCAGCTGAGGTGGATGCTGCTGAGGACTCCTCGGTGTGGCTCCCCTCGCCCTCCGTGCCACTGGGTCCCTCCGACCACTCCTCGGCTGTTGACCCAGTCTGGCTCTCCGGCTCCTCCTGGTCCGTGGAGCTGTCCCCTTCCGTGGATGTATCTGCAAACAATGGGGAAACAGACAGACATCAGTCACCTGCACCAAACGCACATACCACTGTGAGCACAGCACATTACAGAGCAAGCCCTGGCATCATTAGTTGAACATTGCTAAAAGTGCCCTAACTGAACAGGAGAAGCCAATTGTCAGTCTGATGCCAACCATGGCACTCACATCCCACATGGCCTTGCACCCATCTGTCTGGTGTCTGTTGGATAGCAACACCCCAGTGTGGACACATGCACCAACTACACAGTAGTTGGACAGTGCAGAGGACACGGTGTAGCATGTGGACATGCACACATCACAACTCTTGCCACTGAGTCAGTACAGGTTTCCGGATGAAAGGGATGCCCAGAGTCAAATAGGAAATGCATGTGATGCATACCAGCGACAGACACCATGATGCACCCATGTCCTGATAGCCATCGCCACAATGGTGTGCATGTAGCACATGTCACTCCCCTGCAGGATCACCAATAAGTAGACACATGCCATGGCGGAGGCATGACTGCTAAGTCATACATCACTGTCTCAGTGATGTATGACTTGGCAGCCAGACAACAACACTCTGCACTGTGTCACAATAGTAGGTCATGGGGAATGCAAGTCCTGGAGTTGCACAAGTGCACATGTACATCCCCCACACAACACATCATCTTAACCCTCATCTGTCCAGGTCATACCGATTGGATATATGGGAGACCTGTGACACTACCCTCTGAACCTGAGCCCCTCACAATCTGCTGTGAATGGGAAACAGCTGCCTGAACTTCACATTTGCATACCCCAGTCTGCACGGGCAGCTGATCAAACACCTATGTGACACACAAGTATCGTCTCCTATGGTCACATCTCCAGTGGCATGCTGAGCCCCTACCGAGAAACACCCCAGCAGTCCTGGCAACAAATCCACAGCACACTGACACAGAGGCAGACACCTGAGGGGTCAAATCACTGCGCACAACGTGTCAGCTGATACCCGGGAGTGGGAGTACAGGTGTATTGGATGGGCTGGAGTAGGCATGACTGTCCTGCCCCACATGAATGAGGGATGAGCCCTGGACAGTGGATAGCTGGCTATGTATGTGTGACACACGTAATCTGCACACTCCTGGGGCCCAAACATTGTTCCCACCCGCTGCATGGGTGTGTGCCAGATACCCCAGGCACATGTGGTGGCTCAGCTCAGCAAGTGGACCGCATATCAAAGCAACACGCAGATTACATGTCCAAACACAGGCATTGTGTGAACAATGGACCCACCCATGATGCCCACAACAGAGTTAGGGAAACAGATGCTGTCCCCCACCTTGAGTGAAGCAAACTGCAAGGACACAGTCCCAAGTGACACAATTCCCTGAATGTAAGGGCCACACCTGGGTATCAGATGAGGAGTGGGCAGTGCACAATAGAGGGACATGGCTCCTGGACAACATGACTGCTGTACTGTGGCAGTTTAACCAGGCCAGAGGAGGGCACATAGCATGTAATACAGAGTTCACAGTGCAGTCTTTGACTCACCCCTCCTTGCTGCTGTCTGGCCTTCAGCTGCCCATCCAGGTCTGGAAACACCACCGCCAGGATCTGGAGCATGTGGGGGTCAGGGTCCGTGTTCCGCCCCTCCTGCGAGGAGGCGACAGCTTCAGCTGGACCCGTGCAATCCTCCGGGTCCAGCCCCGAAGGTCCTGCCACCTCTTCTGGCAGTTGCGGATCCGGCGCTTGTAGACCCCCACGGACCGGACAGCCCGGACGATGTCCTTCCAGATCTCCTGCTTCCGATGGGCATTAACCTGTCAGGATGACAAAGTGAAAAGGCCATTACTACACATGCAACATATCCGTGCATGACACAGTTGTATATACATGTCTCAATCACAGGGGCACATGATGTACACAGGCAGTGCAACGCTGCCCATGGACAGTTTGCCAGAAGTCACTACATGGTATCATTGCATGGGAAGTAAAACCTTGTTCAAATGCACTGTCACTGCACCATACCTGTCCAGTGCATGTCACTACACACTATGGGGGTGACAACTACTCAGTGAGCCTGCTAGCCAGTGGCGTGCAGACTTTCAGCCTTGCTAGTCAGACAAAATGCACATTCAGAAAGGCAGTGCACAGAACACTCACCTGCTCCCCTGGTGTCCCATACAGCTTGCTGTACTGTGGAAGTAGGCTGTCCAGCAGGGCCTGGTTCTCCTCAAGGCTGAAGGCTGGGGCTCTCTCCACAGTACGTGCCATTGCAGGGTCCAGAGGGGGCAGAGACAGCAGCAGTGCAGTGGCAGATGTCGTCCTGGAGCATGTAGTGCAGGCAAGTGAGCTCTCAGGGGAACAGCCAGCAATATATATGCGCTGCAGAGGCAGATACTGTCCCATGTGTCCAAAGTGATAGGTCCAAGTCGTTTGCATCGTCTGAATCTGGCCAATCCATGGAATAGCAGCACCAATACACGCCCACAGCATCCTTCAAATCTTCAACTTCATGACATACATGATTTTGCAACATTGTTGTGGGTGACCAACTGAATTTCCAGCAACCGACTCATTCGAATTTCGAAAACGCGTCCGTTGCCAGGCTAGGCCATTGACAATGGGTGCGCACCGATCGGTCCATTGCTGTTCAACGCGTACAGGGGTACAACGCGTACCCGCACACATTGAATGCAATGGGCCGGCCGGGTGCACCGATCGGTCCATTGCTGTTCAACGCGTACAGGGGTACAACGCGTGCACCGCACACATTGAATGCAATGGGCCGGCCGGGCGCACCGATCGGTCCATTGCTGTTCAACGCGTACAGGGGTACAACGCGTACCCGCACACATTGAATGCAATGGGCCGGCCGGGCGCACCGATCGGTCCATTGCTGTTCAACGCGTACAGGGGTACAACGCGTACCCGACACATTGAATGCAATGGGCCGGCCGGGTGCACCGATCGGTCCATTGCTGTTCAACGCGTACAGGGGTACAACGCGTACCCGCACACATTGAATGCAATGGGCCGGCCGGGCGCACCGATCGGTCCATTGCGGTACAACGCGTACAGGGGTACAACGCGTACCCGCACACATTGAATGCAATGGGCCGGCCGGGTGCACCGATCGGTCCATTGCTGTTCAACGCATCCCTGTACAAGTGACTGGCATATGTCACCATGCCTGTCTCAGATGAACATATGCCAGCCACAGATAGCTCCCAGGGAGTGAGGGGCACACCTACAACACCACAGCCTGTCCAAACTGTATCATAAGGCATGTAAGGCTGCATTTCCTATTGTGTGTATGTTGGTGTACATGTTGTCCTGTGGGTGTCACCTGGGGGCAGCCACCCCCAGGCTGTGCACGTGTTCATGGGGACAGGATCCTGGGTGTTACGTGTACATGACCACTGTGATGTGCAACTGTTCATATCTGTGCATGTGCCATGGTCACATTTCACGGTGGTGTATGTGTATGTCATGTCACATACCCCCTGAGTCCCATGTGGGACGGTATGTTTGAGCCAGGGTGTCCCAGTGGCACAATAGTGATGGTCCTCCACAGTCTGTGTGCATGTAGTGTTTACAATGTCTCTGATTTCATGTGCACAATGGGAGACAGTCTCCACATCCACGTTGTGTGTGCATGGACTTTGATGTTGTGTGTGTTTGTGTCACAGACGTCCATGTCTGTCCTGCAGAGGCAAGTGGAACCACTACCTGTGGGGGTCATGGTTGTTTTGCTCTGGTGTATACCTGATACTCCATGTAATGCCAGTGTCCATGTGGCAGTACAGGGTCCCTGGGAATGTACCTGTCGTTGAGCTGTGATGCCTGGGGCACATCTGTCCTCACATGTCACTGTGGGGGTGATTGTGACATGGCAGCAGGAGATGGGAACTGTGACACGGCCTCATGATATCCAATGGGCCAACCTGGGACTTATTGATGCCACTTGTTGAACCGTGATGACAGATGTTGGCCATGTATGTACCATACATGTCCTTACGGAACTGCAGACTTCATGTAGTTGTGCCTCATAATGATGTATGATGTGATATTGAGTGTGTTCAATGCCGCATATGTGGGGTGACTGACAATCTTGCTTTCTTCTCCTCTGCACTGCAGGGCTCCTGCTGTCCATAGACCATTCCCAGACCTGGCAACGATGGTGGAACGGGACAGCATCCGACAATACCGCTTCACCAGGCAGCTGATTGAGGATTTTGCAGTGCAGTTGGCCCCACATTTGCAGCCTGGCCGGCCGTATCCTACAGCGCTGACCCCCAAGGTGAAGGTGATGGCAGCCCTACACTTCTTTGCCACCGGTACCTTCCAACATACTGTGGCGACTGCTGGTGGGATGTCACAGACCATGTTGAGCCGTGTGCTCCGCGATGTTTTGGAGGCAATGTTGCTATACCTGAACCGGTACATCTATTTCCCTAGACTGCAACGACTCACTGACGTGAAGAGTGACTTCTATGCCCTGGGGAGGATGCCGCATGTCATTGGCTCCATTGATGGGACACATGTGGCTTTGGTACCACCACAGGCCCAGGAGCAGGCCTACCGTAACCGCAAGCACTACCACTCGGTCAATGCACTGGTGGTGTGTCTTGCAGATATGACCATCTCACACGTGTGTGCCCGTTTCCCTGGTTCAGCACACGATGCCTTTGTGATGAGGAGTAGTCGCATCCCCAGGATGATGGCACAGATGCAGAACCAGCGTGCCTGGCTTGTCGGTGTGTACTGACTTTGTGCCATTGTGTGTGATCTGATCTGTAGTATTCCGCCCACTTTTCCAAGTCAGCTAATGTGCACTTGTCTGTCCGTAGATGACTCGGGATACCCCAACATGCCGTGGTTGCTGACACCCCTCAGGAACCCTGTGACACCAGCCCAGATGCGCTACAATGAGGCACATGGTCGGACCAGGAGAGTGATTGAGCGGATATTTGGTCTCCTGAAGAGCCGCTTCCGCTGCCTCGACAAGACAGGAGGGTCCCTCCCATATGCCCCAGCGAAGGTGTGCAAGATTATCATCGTCTGCTGCATGCTCCACAACCTGGCAGTGCGGAAGGAGTTGCCTCTCATCCAGGATGACAATGACCAACATTCGCCACCTGTGGAGGATCCTGGCCTGGACCACGATGCCAGTGATGATGATGATGATGAGGGTGATGTCCGCACACAGCTCATCACCAACTTCTTTAGCTGAATGTGAGTATCCTGAGGTGTCATGTCAATGATGTGAGTTGGCATGATATGTGTAGGTGGTGCTCTGGTGCTGTTGGAGTGTGTCCATGGGCTACTTGACTGGATGTGTGTAGTGATGTGTGCTTACAGGTGGTCTGTACTCCCCAACAGTGTTGACATGCTAACTTGGTTCTGGGTGGGTATCTTGTAACATGTATTGTGCATGAGTTTTGCTGTTCTGTCCTGTTCTCCATTGCTTTTGACTGTGTGTCATTTCTGTCCTTCACAGGGTACTTTCAGATTCGTTTGGTCAACTGTGTCCACCGACGACGTGATTGTACTTCCAGGGTGGTAGCTGTTGTGTCCCTACAGGTGATGTGCGCCACACCCATGGACTTCCTTCCTTCTACAGTTGTTGACTGTGTGCCCGCTGCCAGGTGGGATTACCTTGCATCTGTAGTGGTTACGACATGTTGCAACTGTGTAATAAACCTGTGCTTCACTTTGTGATGTGCGTTGTCTGTGGTCACACATTTGACTGCCATTTGCTTACTGCACCTGTGGGCTACTTGACTACAACTGGGAATAGGTGTGGTGTCTGTGCATTGCACCGTCTTTCCTGGCAACATCAGTGTAGGCAATGAGTCAGATGGCCTAGGTGTGTATGTGTTGTGTAGCCCTGGTGGTGTGTCTCCCTCATATGTGTCACGTTGCCTTTACTCACATGCCTGTGTTGTACGTGCTGTTGCAGTTCGCATACACAGTGTAATTTTGCAGTTCATCATCCCCATGACAGCACCCACGTTGGAATCACAACAGAGGCAAGTATGGTGTATTAGTGTGTTTATTGTGATACATTTGTGTGAATAGTGCATAGGATGGTTAGTGCTGTACATTTATATTGCAATCAGAAGTTCCTAGGTGAATTGAAAGTCATGGTAGACAAAATCCCCAGTATCGGGGCCACAGTTGTCTGAGACATTGGTCCAACTTGTACTCCCCATGTCATGTGTGGGAGTTGTGTTGCCGTCAACAGGGTGAACAGTTTGTGCACAAAGGTGTACATCCAGAACAGGTTCAGGCTTCCTGGGGGTTGCACTTGGCCATCGGCCTCTCACTTGCCCCTCCTCGGACGACCCCTCTTCTTTGGGGGGGCCCCTCAAGTACAGGCTGCTGCGGTGCAGGGGACTCTCCGCCAGAGTCATCCTCCCTCCCTGTGGCAGTTGCAGTTTGTTCAGCACCAGATGTTGTTGGCACACAGGGAGGTGTAGACTGGTTGCTGTTCATCTGGCGGAGGCATTGTAATATGTCCCTGTGCACCGCCGTCATCTCTTGCAGTGTGTCCCACTTGGACTCCACGCGGGACATGTGTGAGTCCAAGCGGGCATGATGGGCAGCCTGCTGCTGTTTCATGTCTCTGAGGAGCCCCACTACCTGGCTGAGATCTCCGGTGCTGGACTGGTACGCATCGGCTATGCGTACCAGTTGTGGGTCATCATGCACACCAGACACCTCTGCAAGCAGCGACCTCTGTCTCCCACCCCTCCCACCACCCCTGCAGACATGTGCAGTGCGTGCAGTGGCACGCACAGATGACCCTGGTCCCCCTTGGGGGTTGGTGGTGGTGGTGGTGTCCATGGCCCCACGTTGGTCCAGGGTCCCTGTGCTGGTGGTGCTCCTTGTTCTGTCCATGTCGGCAGGGATGGTATTTGTGGTGACAGTCGTTGGAGGGGTGGGTGCAGGGGGTGCAGGGGGTGCAGCTGGTGGTCCTGCTGGTGCTGCAGCTGGTGGTCCTGCTGGTGCTGCATGTTGACTTGCACCGGAGGTGCCAGGTTGGTCTTCTTCGTCCGAGGAGGGCAGAGGCTGTACGACACTAGTGAGCTCCGTATCCTCTTGAGCCTGGGACTGGGACTCCTCAGCGTCTGCTGCTGTGTCCCCATCATCACCTGTTTTTGGGAGACACACACAATGTATGTTATGTTTCTGCAGGCAATGGTTGACACACCTGACAGTTGTGACTGTGCCTCTGGGTGCAGGCCTGTACATTGCATTGTCCTAAGTTGTCACAGTCAGGGGTTGATATTGGTGTAGCACATTGTCCTGCATTATTTGGGCATTTCTATGTATTTGTTGGGGTGTGAACATGGTCTGCATTGGTTGTATTTGGTTGACAGCCGGCCCTCCTTCCCACCCAGCCAGTCAGTTATCCCACCATGGACTGTGCTTGCATTGCAGGGAGTGAAAGTTGTTTTTCAGGATGTCAGTCAGTGGTGTCCTGCTGTTGGTTGTTGCACAGTTGCCAGCAGGGCCTTGTGCTCCCCACAGCAGTAGCCAGTGTCAGCCATCTTGTCAGTTGTTTTCCACTCCCTGTGATGTGAGCATGGTTCAGGGTGGTGTTGATGGGACAGTTGTGGGGGTGAGCTATGTCTGTGACTATGACTCCCATCATGCTATTGCCTCCACCCCACTTCCCAGCATTCCCATACTTACTTGCTTTTGTGGGGAGTTCAGTGTGTGTGGGTGTGAGAGCAATGGCAAGATGGCTGACAGTGGTGTCCTGCTGTTGGTTGGTGTGCAGTTCCCAGCATGCCCTTGTGCTCCCCACGACACAGCAACAGTGTCAGACATCTTTGATGGTCCTTTCCACTCTCTGTGGGATGTGCATGCGTGAGTGTGAGCTTGCTGGGCCATGTGGTGGGGGATGTAGAGCTGTGACTACGACTCCCATCATGCTATTGCCTCCACCCCCTTCCCAGCATGCCCATCCTTCCTTCCTTTTGACTCTGCTTCCCTGTGGGGTGGGCTGCCTGTGCTGACAGGATGGCTGGGAGTGTTGTCCTGGCAGTTGTTTGGCTAAAAGTCCCAAGAGTGTCCCTGTGCTTCACACAACATAACCCAGGGTGGTGGTTCTTTGTGGGATCTTGAGTTAGGATGTGAGGCATTGCATTCTCCCAGGTGGGTTATGTGGAGTATGTGTTGAGGGGGTGTGTGAGGGGAGGTGCTTGTGACTATGGTCAGTGCTGCAAGTCCTCCTTCCCACCCAGCCAGATATCCCACCATGGAACGTGCTTGCATTGCAGGGAGTGGAAGTTGTCTTTCAGGATGTCAGTCAGTGGTGTCCTGCTGTTTGTTGGTTCACAGTTGCCAGCAGGGCCTTGTGCTCCCCACAGCAGTAGCCAGTGTCAGCCATCTTGTCAGTCCTTATCCACTCCCTGTGATGTGAGCATGGTTCAGGGTGGTGTTGATGGGCCAGTTGTGAGGCTGAGCAATATCTGTGCCTACTACTCCCATCATGCTATTGCCTCCACCCCCTTCCCAGCATGCCCATGCTTCCTTCCTTTTGACTCTGCTTCCCTGTGGGGTGGGCTGCCTGTGCTGACAGGATGGCTGGGAGTGTTGTCCTGGCAGTTGTTTGGCTAAAAGTCCAAAGAGTGTCCGTGTGCTTCACACAACATAACCCAGGGTGGAGGTTCTTTGTGGGATCTTGAGTTAGGATGTGAGGCATTGCATTCTCCCAGGTGGGTTATGTGGAGTATGTGTTGAGGGGGTGTGTGAGGGGAGGTGCTTGTGACTATGATCAGTGCTGCAAGTCCTCCTTCCCACCCAGCCAGATATCCCACCATGGAACGTGCTTGCATTGCAGGGAGTGGAAGTTGTCTTTCAGGATGTCAGTCAGTGGTGTCCTGCTGTTTGTTGGTGCACAGTTGCCAGCAGGGCCTTGTGCTCCCCACAGCAGTAGCCAGTGTCAGCCATCTTGTCAGTTGTTTTCCACTCCCTGTGATGTGAGCATGGTTCAGGGTGGTGTTGATGGGACAGTTGTGGGGGTGAGCTATGTCTGTGACTATGACTATGACTCCCATGATGCTATTGGCTACACTGACTTGCCCAGCATACACAGAATTCCTTTCTTTCAGTGGTCTTCACTGTGTGTTGGTGTTGTAGTGGTGGCTACATGTCTGGATGTGTTTGTTAGTTATATTTGTGCCACTGCGTAGTTGTAGTTGTGTTTGTACATGTGATGACACGGTTAAATGTAACTTTGAGATGGCATGTGTTGTGTTTATCTGACTGACATACACATTTTGGGATGATTCTGTTCTGGTTGCTGTGTAATTGCTATGAGTGCATGGTTTGACTCTCCCCTTGACAGTGATGTGTGTGTGTATTGTGGCAGAATATTGTGTACATTTGTTGTGTACTCACCAGGCTCTGGGATGTTCTCTAGTCCATAGACGCTCACTGGCGGAAGGATGGCCCGCACCTTCTCCTCCCAGGGCCTGAGGTATACTGGCTTGGCAGGAGGGCCACTGCCGGTGTATTGGCTCAGGAGGTAGTCCTTCTTGAGCAGCTCCCGTACCCTCCTGCGCACGTCATACCACCTGTTCTGGATGTCAGTCTTTGTGTGCAGACATGGTGATTGTGCGTTCACCCTGTTGATGATCCTCTCCCACATCTTGGTTTTCTGGGAGATGGGTGTCTGTTGGACCAGTGTGCCAAACAGGTGTGGCTCTACCCTGAGGATCTCGTCTACCAGGACTTCCAATTCACAATCTAGGAACTTGTGATTCTTCTTTGGGGGCATGGTGATGGGTGGTGATGGTGAGTGATGTGTGTGTTGGTGTGCAGGTGAGGGTGTGTGAGTGTGTGTTTTGCTGGGTGTATGTGAGGTAGCTATTTGTTGGTGTGCTGATGGTGTGTGGCTTGTGTGAGGGATGAGCTGTGGGTGTGTGGTTGCTGTCTGTTGAGTGCTGGTAGTAGACTAGCATTTGCAAAGGATCATGGTTGGGATTTGTGTCCTTTATATGGGTGGAGTTGTGGGTGTGTCTTTGTTCTCTGTCCCCACCCCCCCAGTATTTATTGTCTTTGTAATTGCTTGTTTGGCCTTTTTTTGTGTATTTTTCCTTAGTACTTTCTGTGCATGTTGGAAACGTTCTTGTGACCGAGTCGGACCCTGCAGTTGTCTCGTACGGTCTTCTCCGTTTCGTTCACGCTGTGTTTGTGCAGTTTTCTATGCTGCGTACGCGTCGGTCGCGGTGTTTTGTGTTACTTCGGCTTGGTTTTGTATGCGTGTCGGTCGTACGGCTTGTCCTCCGTACGACTCGGTCGTGGTTTTCGCGCCTTGCATCGTACTTTGCGGTTTGGAGTTCGCGTGTGCGTTTCGGTTGGATTTGTTCCGGGTGCGTGTCGGTCGGTTCGATTCGCGTGTTTTTCCGGCCGGATTGCTGTTTTCCGTGCGGCTCGGTCGTTCGGCTTGGGTTCAGTACGTGTCGGTCGGATTTTGCACGCCTTGCATCGTACTTGGCGTGTCGGGCGCCACAGGTACGTGTCGGTCGGAATTAATTCCGGCTCCGAGTTGGTCGGTGCTTTTTCCGGCCCAAATCGGAATCGACCCCTATGTTGCATCTAAAAAAGAGAAAGCGCTAAAAGAATCTGCGTCTCTACTCACCACCATTAAAAAACTTGAAAACGAATATAACACATCCAATTCTGGCACCTTGCTTAATTGCCTAATTCAGGCCAAGATAGAATTTAGTAAAAAAATCGACCAACGAGGCAGTGGGTGTGTTATTAAAAGTAAACATAAAATATTATGGAGGCCGTAACAAAGCAGGTAAAATGCTAGCAAACTATTTAAAGGTTAAATCACAAAAATCACAAATTAATTCCATTTCTGAAAAAAATTGCATTAAATATTTTAAGAACGCAGACATTCTAAATTGTGTTACAGACTTTAACCAATCTTTATTTACACCAGAACACTCTCCATCAGAAGAGACCCTCAACACCTTTTTTTATTTCCTGCCAAAACAGCATCAGGTGCTTGATCTCTCTTCATTAGATGACGATTTATCTCTCCCTGAAATAAAGACACAATACCAAAAAACAAAGCCGCTGACCCAGACGGACTTTCAGTTGAATTTTACTCATGTTTTTCTCATATTCTGTTACCACACTTATTATCTTTATTTCAATATTTTCTCTCTCATGATGGGGCTCGTGGCACCTTACTAGAAGCAATGCTTTGTTTGATCCAAAAGAAGGACAAGGATTTATCATCCTGTGCCAATTATAGGCCGATTTACCTCATTAATTTAGATTGTAAGAGTTTTGCAAAAATCTTGGCCTTACGTATCAATAAAGTTATCCCGGACTTGATTGGTTCAGAACACCCCAGCTTTTTAAAAGGCAGATAATTCTAGAGCTTTTTGGATATTCTGCAACTCGCATCAAAAGGTTCTATACCTGTGGCTACCGTCACATTAGACATGGAAAAGGCCTTTGATCGACTTAATTGAAAATTGATGCTACGAGCACTAAAGTGGCATGGCTTTGGCTCACAAATTCTTAAATATATTGCCATTCTTTATTCCTCTCCTAAAAATCTATCTATGTAAACGGCATCCAATCTTCCTACTTTTCTTTATTAAGAGGCACATGACAAGGTTGCCCACTATCACCTTTACTTTTTATACTCTCCCTAGAGCACTTTCTTCAACTCTTCATCAGTCATCCTCCTTTCAGGGCTGCAAACATAAAGCTACAGATGTCAAGTTCACTGCTTATGGTGATCATGTTGTTCTTTTTGTATCGAATTCAACATCTTTCATACCTACCTTTGTTGATCTCCTAGCAATTTATTCCAGTCTTTCTGGCTATAAAATCAATGTGGACAAATCAAAAGTCCTACCCTTAAATAAGTATTGATTAAAAGGCATGTTCAAGGATACTGGATTTAAATGGACCTCAAATGGAGTTAAATGTCTAGGGATTAAATACTTTACCTACATAACTGACACCATTCGGTTTAATCTCGCTGAGGGTAATCAAAGAATACTTAGTACGTCAGAAAGATGATCTCCCATTTATTTGTCTTGGTAGGGCAGACAGGATACAATAAAAATGATGATGTTACCTGTCATATGCTTTTACTTATCTATGCTGCCAGTAAAGCTCCCACTGAAGTTTTTTAAATCTCTTAACTGTTTACTTAAAAAATTCCTATGGTACATATTTCCCTAACTTCTTATGTAAACCTAAGACCAGGGTGGGGTACATTTCCCCAATCTACAGCATTACCACTCCTCCTTCATATTAAAATAAACCTTGCCTCATTTGAATGGAGATTTAATGCTACTATTTCTGTATGGTGTAAATTGGAAGACTCAATAATATCACCTTTTTCTATTCGCACAATTGCTCCTTTCTCATGCCCCCCAGGTCCTTCTCCTCCCCCACTATCATGAACTCAATATTCCTTGCATACCTGACTCTTACTAGATACCTGACTCTTTCTAGATCGTTAACACAAAAACAGGCATTCCTGGATTCCTCCATCTGGCACAATAAACACATTAAATGGTCAATTTGTACAATATATTGGAAATAATGGGTGGAGAAAGGTAAACAGTTATTTCAAGGTACTGAATTTTTTTCCTCATCAGAACTTCAACTTAACTATGGCCTCTCCTCTGCATCCACTCTCAAGTATGGACCTTTAAGGAATGCTATTTTGCAATACATATAAACTTTTACACATTCATATCCATCCACTTCAAATTTACTCCCTCATTCGTTTACCCCTTCCCTAGCTGTTAAGGCATCATATATATACCGGCATCTTACATACACACCTCCCACATGTCCTAAATCTAAAGCTGAATAAAAAAATGTTTTTATTGTTTTTTATTTTTGTTTTAAACGTACAAACAAAGAAACCGTGGATACATGATACATACTGGATGCAAGACATTATCAATTGGTTTGGGGCAGAAAGTACAGCGTTGATTTCCTTGAAAGAAATCATAAGGTTAGAGTCGATCTTCATATATTTACAGTTAATGAGGGTCATACATGAATTGTCTACACCTATCAACAATAGGTCAGGGACGACAACAATTTTCAAGACACTCTTCCCGATCTCCCTGTTATCAAATCTGATCCCTCTTCCTCATCTCCCATTTCCAAGCCATAGTATTCTATCCATGGAGTCCAAATCCTTCTGAATTTTCGCGGGCATCCCCTTGCTTTATATGTTATTTTTACCGCCACCATACATAGATCCAGACAAGGTCTCCATTCCTTAAGTGTAGGGAGTTGGTGGACACCCCAGTACCAAGCTATATCCCTCTTGGCTACTACTAGACCCAGATTGGCTAACATGAGCTTGTTACGCAGCAAGTCTACCTCCATAGGGATTCCCAACAGGATATACCTGGCCTCTAATTCAATTTGTGCTTCCAGTATGTTGTTAAGTTCCCTCAGTAACCTTGATCCAGTATAATTTAATCCTAAAGCTGAATTATTGTGGGAGTCAGACTGTCAATGTTTATTTTCATTACAAACTTGAAATTTCCTCTTGTCCAAGATTCATCACACTTCTAGAACAGCAAGCACTACACAAACCTTATACTATTTTTACAATAGGCTATTTCTAACCCCAGTTTCTCATCATAAGTACAATAATTACATTGATGAGGCATGTTGGACTTGTAAAGCAACACCTGGTTCTTATATGCATATGTTTTTTCATTGTTAGTCTACTATGACTTTTTGGTTGGAAGCCTGGAACATAATTTCAAACATTTGCAATATTACTTTTCCTCTTGAAATACAACATATATTTTTGGGAAGTTCTTCCCACCTTTGGTTTGGCAACCTTAAACTGGGTAAGTTTGCAGATCTGCTTATTGCCATTGCTTTACAGGTCATCATATCTAGCTGGAAAGATGCTACTCTGGTAACCTGTAACAGGTGGTGGAACTTACTTTGTTATCATCACAGAATTGATAGAGTATATGCTGTCTCCACGCAACAACTCATTACAAAGAATTTATTCTGGTTACCCCTTACAACTTTCCTGAATAATACGCATGCTTGAACATTGGATAGAATTACCACATTTCAACCTCCATGGGTTATTTCATAACTTTATTCAGACCTATGTCTATGTATACTTGCATTATTTATAGAATATTTTCATTTTAATAATCAGTTCCAAGTAATAATACACGATTTTGTTAATTTTTCTTCTTCCTTTTCCTTTTCCTCACTTCTTCTCTTTTTTCTTTACTTTCTTTAAGATACTTAAAAACACAAGGGGGGAGATTTACTATGATTTTGCACCGTGTTTGCGTCACAAAAGTGACGCAAATCAGCTACTTTGTGCCACGGGGCGTACTAGAGTGGTTTCTCATGCTAAACCCAATTTACTAAATAAAGTAGATTGGGTTTAGCGTGAGAAAACTGCACCCTTTTCAAGTAGGCGCAAGGAAGGAGAAATGCTTTCACTTCTCCTTCCTTTTCTGACTTTGCTTGTGTGCTGCACTTTACAGCACACATACAAAGTGGGAAAATGGTTAAGGTGAGTCTGTGCATAGTATTTTGTACTGGAAGTGTTCCTACCAGTATAAAACCTATGCTAGACTCGCGGAGGCACCCTTGCACCATGGCCCAAAAGTGTCTCCGTGGGGCACAGCAGCTGATTTCAGCACCGGCGCTAGGTCGAGGGGAGGAGAGTGCCTTATTTTAGTAAATAGGGCGCTCTCCCCCTCTCTCCTTTTCATGTAGTGCAGCATTGGCGGCTGCTGCAGTGCGCTACGTGACAAAATTGTAAATCTGCCCCAAGGTATGAAAGTGCACTTAGCACATGTATCTTGTATGATTTAACAAACTAATATAAGTGTTGCACTTGACATCATTAAAGAGTGCCTTCACTGTAGGATTAGAGAATGTATTCATATTAATGTGTTTTACCATAACTGAGTGTGACAAATAAACCATCTTCATTTAATAAATATTATACTCACCATAGAGATGAGATGTGATTTTCATAATGAGTGTGCTAATTCATCTGAATAACACTTATTGATTTGCAAACTAAATAGAAACCACCCTTACCTATGTAGATTTTACTTGAAACAACATAAATTTTATGTAATGTATGCATTAATATTTCATATAATTGATTTTAAAGTAGGTCTTAGCCATACTTAAAGCTGAATATTTTAATGACTTACTGGATGCTAGATGCATAGTGAAACTTAATGCATTAGAAACTTTTATTCATTTGTATTTACATGTGCACCAGTGCTTAATTTGAGCCGGAGCTTTCCGGTGCTGAGCACCAGCACTTAATTGGTTTCCGGTGCTCGGCACCTGCACCTAATTGTCAACACCACGCATAGGGCAGTCTGCCACAAGGTGGCGCTGCTAATGTAATTTAGAGATGAGCAGTATAACAATTGTTTAGGAAAACAATATACATTAAAAAATTACTAATACCTGCCTCCCCAACCATTCCTGGAGCTTTGGGGACCTGGAATAATCTGAACTGTCGCATTTACATGCGAGAGAGATGGTTAGTAGTTGTTTTAGCAATGAAGACAGGGGCGATGGGTGGTGCAAGCTGCAGTGGCCTCCTGGTCAGAGCCCTGGCACTTAATATTTTACAAATTAAGCACTGATGTGCACACACATATTAAATGTGCACCATTGAGTTGAAGTTTAAGTTGTCGTACGTAGGCCTGTATTCCACCATGCTGCCTAAAGCTGATTTCATTGTTCTGCTAATTCAACACTTCTTGCAGGTATTCACATGCATTGTTAGTTGTAGAATAGATACATTTACTGTACTAGAGATGGAGACAAGAGCCTGAGAAGAAGACCTTGACGAAGGAAAATGGGGAACCAGAGAGTCAACTGAAAGGCCTATTAAGCAAATGTAACAATCTGATGTGTACGGGAGAAACTGATGTCGTTCCCATGTCTAGTGTGTGACTTTTTCCAGATGTAGCCATCTGCTACCTGAGAATCGGACTGAAACAATGGACCCCTGATGATGCGTGCAAAGGGGGTGGTACCCAGTGGATTTTTTTTTTTTAAACAAATTTTATTTGTCAAATAACACATAGGGGGCGGAGCTCTGTGTCCCAGAGACTTCCGCAGCATCAACATACACCATTTTGACTCCGACAATTTTCTTACAAATACAGAAACAAATAAAAAGCAATAAATGTGAAACAGAACAAAAGAACTACACCCTCCCACCCCTCCCCCATCGCACTGTTGACCATTCCAAAGCGACAAGGCCAGCAAAGATTATAGATATATGTTCGCAATGTGTCATTACCCAAGAGGCAGCTTTTCCACCACACACGTATAAAAGGGAACACAAGAAGAGAGGGAGAGACTAAGCTGGGTCTGGGCGCTGGGTCGGGGCAGGTTCCAGCTCCAGGCCACGATAGTCCGCCCAGCGCTTCCAGATTTTGAAGTGCTTACGAGGACACCCCCTTGCCACAAAAATAGGAGCCTCTAAGCCCATACAAAAGTCAAGGCCATTCTTCCATGCCGAGGTGGAGGGCGCCACTGTAGCCCTCCAGGCCCTGGCAATATCCCTTTTGGCTAGGGTAAAGCCCAACAGCATAAGATGGCATTTATAAATGTTGCCCCCAATGCCCTCCATAACGTGCAGGAGCACCAATTTGGGTGAACAGGGAAGATCCCAACACAGAACTTCTGAAAGGCAGGCCATTACCCCCCTCCAAAACCGTGCTAAAGCGGAACAGTGCCACACGGTATGCAACAAGGTACCCTCCTCATGCGCACATCGAAGACACACCGGGGAAGCCACCAAGCCCGCCCTCCACAGCCTGACCCTGGTAAAGTATACCCTATGGAGGTATTTAAACTGGATAAGCCGAAGGCTCATTGCGATGGCTGCCCCACGTGGGGAGGCCAGGGCCTCCGTCCAATCTTCCTCCTCCATCGGGCCCACATCTCCCTCCCATACCTCCCAAAGATGTTGCAGAGACGGGGAGCTATGTGTGACCAGGGACTGGTAGATTTTGGAGATCTTGTGGTCCTGGAGATCCCCCATGAACACCTTTGCTTCCACCGGACTGAACTCTGCCAGCGCCTCCAGCCCCTCCAAGCTAGTGGACAGGGCATGTCGGAACTGCAAATATTTAAAAAAATTGGGTTTTTGGCATTAGGAAATCTTTTTGCATTTCTTGCAAGGATTTCAACACAAGTCCCCGCATAACATCCCCCAAAGTAGAGATCCCGATATTGTCCCAGTCTCGAAATCCAGACAGAGCCGCCAGCTGCGGCAGCCGTCCGTTGTGCCATAGAGGGGTCTCCCGAGTCAACCTGTTCCACCAACCTATCCGCCGTATTGCCTGCCTCCAGATCTGAAAGACAGCCCGCGTGGCAGACGGCAGGGAGCGCCTCAATGGCGCAGAGTAGAGAATCGTATGTAAGGTATGGTCTCCCATGCACCTTCGCTCGACAGCATACGCCGGGTCAGACCTATCCCCGTACCACCATTCGTTAAGGACCAGAAGATGCGAGGCCATATAGTACGAAAGAATATCAGAGGTTGCCAACCCCCACAGTATGTGGACTGGAAGCAGGTCCGTAGGGCCACACTAGCCACCCCACCACCCCAGAGAAACTGACCCAGGGCCACGTTAACCTGACGGAACCATCTGGGAGAAATCGGATACGGATGGTTTTGCAACTGGTACAATAAGTGCAGGAGCGAGACCATCTTGAAGATGGCGGAGCGACCATAGATAGACAAGGGCATGTGAGACCAAGTTCTAATGTCCTCGCGTACACGATCCCACACAGGCGCCAAATTTCTGTCCCAAGATATGATGGGCGAATCTGATAGAAACACGCCCAAGTATTTCATCACCCCCATACACCACCTGCACCGCGGATGCCCAGGAGCCAAGATCGCCCTCCTCACCCAGGACCCAGAGAGTAGACTTCCGTGGGTTCATGTAGAGGCCGGAGGTTTCCCAGAAGACCTGCATGATGCGCAACAGCCGCTGGCCCGTCCTGTCCAAGTTAGTAAGGAAGAACAACACGTCCTCGGCATAGATGGCAATACGATAGGACAATCCATGCGCCCATTCAAGACCGGTCACTTGAGCGTCGATTCGCACCCAGGCAGCCAGGGGCTCCATGGCTAATGCAAACAGGTATGGAGACAGTGGACACCCCTGTCTGGTGCCCCGTCCGATGGAAAAAACCGATGAGACAGAACCCGCCACGCGTACAGACGCGGTTAGGTCGGTATATAGTAGGGTTAGATAAGGCAGAAAACGAGGCCCTAAGTTCAATCTATGTAAAAGTGCAAATAGGTATACCCAACTCAGAGAATCAAATGCCCTATCCATATCTGCCAGCAAAAGCGCCGCCCGCTCCCCCAAGCCCCTGACTGTCGCGATCGCAACGTGTGCCCGGCGGATGTTATGACGGGTCGCCCGCTGGGGCATAAACCCGGCTTGATCGGGATGAACTAAGGAGGAAATATGAGGCCGGAGGCGGTTGGCCAACGCCTTAGCCAGAACCTTTGCCTCAGCATTTAAAAGAGAAATAGGGCGATATGACGCGTGTTGATCGGGAGGTCTACCGGGCTTGTGGAACACGACCACTTCTGCATGCCTCCAGTCACTAGGCAAGCGACCCCGTTCCCTAGCATCTTCCACCACCTTGTGATAGTGGGGACCCAACTGCGAGAAAAACCGCTTAATAAATTTGTTTGGGAAACCGTTTGGTCCCGGGGCCTTCCCGGGGTGTAATTCCCCAAGGGCGGCACCCAGTTCGTCCTCCGTAAGTGGGCGATCCAACTCCGCACTAACTTCATCTGGAAGGGCCTTAGGCGGGAGGTCGTCTAAGAAGCGCCCTATCACCTCCGCCCATAAGCATTCCTTGGGGGCATAGAGATCTGCATAGTACGTAGCAAAGCTCTCGGCAATGGCCGAGGGGTCCAAAACAGGTGACCCGTCCGTTCCCACAATACCAGGGAGAGCCTGGGAGCCCAGCGACCCCTGACACAGCCTGTGTAGCAGCTTGCTCGACTTATCCCCCCACTGATAGATCCTGCTCTGGGTCGCCAACCATGCCTGGCGGGCCTCGTCTAGCAGGAGATGTGAATAGCCCTGTTGCGCGAGCAGCAATTGGCGGCGGGCCAGCCGCCCCCCTTCCTCCCTACTACGCTCCTCTAGGCTGAGAATTTCAGCCTCCGGTCGTACGAGAGATTCTCTGCGCGTTCTACGGGCCGCAGCACAGAAGGAGATGTCCACCCCACGAAGTGTGGGCTTCATGGCCTCCCAGAGAGACTCGGCCCCCCGCACCAACCCAACATTGAACGACAATATTGATCAATGGCCTCTTCCATATGCTCCCTGTATTCTTCTTTCTGGAGGTTCCAGGCCGAGAGACGCCACCGAAAGGGCCCGTGTATCATCCCTGCACGCAGAGTAATAGCCACCGGCGAATGGTCCGAGAGCCCACCGGGGAGAATATCTGCCACCACCACCCTGCTGTCTACCGCCCGGGACACAAATATGTAGTCGATGCGGGAAAACGAGTGGTGCACCGCCGAGAGGTAAGTGTATCCCTGTGTTGTGCCATGTAACCTGCGCCAGGGGTCCGCTCAGTCCAATCCCATTACCAGGGAATGAAGTTTGGTGGGGTGTCGGGCCTCCAGGGGACCCCCCGGCCTCCACCGATCTCTAACCACATCCAGTACATCATTCCAATACCCACCCACTACTGCCAGGACCCCCTCACAAACCCCGAGTGGAAGACATGTATATAGCCAAAGCGCTGAAAACACAGCGCCTTTGTCCCCATGAGGTGTGTCTCCTGCAACATTAATACATCTGCGCGGGCGCGCTTAGCCTGTTTAAGGATAGCCCCACGTTTAACCTTATCTAGCGCCCCTCTAACGTTCCAGCTGATTATCCGCAGGGACCCAGGGGGATCTGGTGAACTACCCAACATATCCGCCATTGGGAGGCTCCATATAGGCTAAAGACACAGATGACATACTAGAGGAAGCACGAAATGACTCCGACATAGAACAGGACAGTGCGATCAAAGAACGAAAACTCCCCAGAACAACCCAACAAGTCCCCCCCCACCCTATACCTCAAAAACAGTGAAGTACCTGTCGCGGCAGGCAGAGCAGGCTGACCCCAACGGGAGGTCCCACCACTCACCCACCAAACGATCCCCAACTTACAGCCCATTGTCTGCTGGCCCTCTCTCTGCCCGTTAAAGTCCCGCAGAGATACCGGCCTTCTTTGTTCTCCTCCGGCCTATTTAGTATACCTGAGACCCTGAAACTATTGTCCCAATTATCAGCTAGTCCGCTGACGCATTCTGTCGCGAAGCAGACCCAGCCCGAGAGGAGGCATCACAGGATTTGGATCGCCGTCTGGACCTGGAGCGCCTGGAGCCTCTCCCCTTTACTTTGGGCAGATTCCGGGCCAC